>CM021105.1:357181901-357875524 GCA_007115665.2 Sequoiadendron giganteum | reverse complement strand
ATATATATGTACATGTGTACATATACATACATACTTGTGCATACATGCATACACATGTACATGTACATACATATGTACATGTATATACATACACATATATGCATACATACATACACACATACATGTATATATGCATATATGCACATACATACATACACGCATGCACATATATGTACACACATGTGTACACATGGTGAACTAAAATTTTGGGGTTTTCAATTTTGGGTTTATAGAAATGTAAATTTATTTAGACAAAATGTATGTATGTACATACATATAAGTATATATACATGCATTTACATATATGTAAACATGCATGTATATACAAATATAACAAAAAAATGTTATAGACATTATAGGCATGTTGTCATTTAAGCCTTTGATTTAATTTTGTAAATACTGATAGGCATGAAAAACATGGAAGCAAATAGGAAATTGAAAATAGGCATATAATTAGATTATATAGGCACACAATCCTATACATTATTTTAGTAGTTTTGTCCTAGGTACATTTTGAAGTTATAGATGCTACCACAAGGTGGAATATATAATTATTATAAAAAAAAGATTATATACTTAAGAATGAATTAATAATTTTGATATGTTGATATTAACATTATTTTTTTTAAATGATTAGAATTATTTTTTTACATAAATGGACTTTGATAGGTTTATAAGGAGTAGATACTCTATTGAAGGATTTGACAAAATTATATATGCAAAATTGTTAAGAATATATTACAGTATAAATAGATAATATACATTTAGTGCAACACAAGGTGTATGTATGGTTAAAAGGGTATTGAGATTATAAATGAAAATTTAAGAATCACAAGTGAAAGATGAGAAGGGTATATGAATGTAAAAATATATGAAAATATGCATAATTAATGTTTGTAGGAATTTAAGAAAACTATAAGGGTGTTTTAAATGCTAAATCAAAGGCTCAAACAACAGTAAGATATTTATAGACTCAAAAATAGTTGTGTTTTAACAAAGGCTCGAAATATTGATAGGAAAGCTATATAAATATATTGAGCCTTTGATTTAAGCCTTTAATTATACTCGCATGCTCTCCTATAAGGAATTTCTCATTTACTTTCAACATTGTCAAACAAATAGAGTTGATGTCAACACTAACTCTTGATATGGAATGTGAAGATTAAGGTTTGTATCCAACATCCAAAGAAGTTGAAATACATGAAAATGACAAGGATGTCTAATGTCAAAGGAGATTGAAGTTGAATGTGAAGTTGCATGTGAAGATGTCCTGCTATATCTACATATTGACCATGTATGCTTGCAAAGAGTTAAACACATCATGTTTGTGAAAGGTTTTCACAAATTTTATAAAGTATTTAAAAATTAAAAAAAATTGACATGATTCATCTCCTATAATAGTGACATTCAGGTGTGATGGGAAGTAGATCTCCAAGGCTTTGGTTAAATATGAATATACTCTCTTTATGTTGAAACCCTAAGTCCTAGAAGACTATCTTTATCCTAAACCCTAATTCCTTAAAAGGGTTTGCACTTTAATTTTATTTTAAAAGTGGCTTAGGCTTATGGGTCACTTAAGACTTAAATGGCAACTTATGTGGGTGTTCTAATTGTATGGTATAGTAGCAAAGTGGGAATGGTTTTAATGGAGAATGATTGTATGAGATGGTGAGCAGGAGCCAAAAATACATGATGAAGTTGTTGGCAAGAGATACTGCGAGGATCACTTGGTGTTGTCATTGATGGAAACCATAATGGATGTTCAAATTTGCACACCACAATTTGTCCATATCGGCAAGAAGATTGAATACTGTCAAGCAAGAACAGAGTATCTGGCAGCACAATGTTCATCAATTTGAAAGACGATCACAGGTTATTATTCTACTTTATGCATCTCAAGGAATATTTTTTGGCATATCATCTTTATCTTTACTGATGCGTAGCGGCTCATACCAGATTATGTGAAAGATAGAAGATTCGGTTGTAGTGTTCTCATGTTTTCTTGTATTAAGTTCGACTACTTGAATATACATAGTCACGGATGTATAGGAACTAAGAAATTAAGTATAAATATATTTCTATGTTATCTTTTAGGTCTTAGCCAAGTTGTGGCCAACCTTTATGGGTACACATTGTATATTTCCTATGTTATGAGCTGACAGTTGTAATTATTTTGTATTATGTTGAAGCCAACATCGTTCAAAAGAAATCTATGTTGTGGATATATATACTTGATCCTCTATACCATTTTGCATGATGTATAAGGTGTGTCATTATTTGATCAATGAGTTAGAGTAGAGCAAAAGTTTGATAATGCGTAGTTTCACTTGTGTATAGATGATCTATGTTGTGTGTACAAGAAGAGAAAAATTTTAGTCTGTAGAAGAACAAATCAATTAATGTACTTTAGTTGGAACTGTAATCAAGCATTATAGATGCTAATCATTCAGTTCAAAATTATCAAATGGTTTTAATCTAAACTCTTTTCTTTTGAGTAGTGAGCTCTAGGTAGTGCACCTGAATGCAAGTGCATTCCCTTGTAATATTCTCTTTTCAGTATACTCAAAATCATACTTGTGGATTGGCTATCCACTATGGTTTTTCCCCTAACAGGGTTTCCATGTAAAAATATTGATGCTATGGTGTTGTGCTTTCTTTCTTATTTATGCATTATGAATGTATGTTACTAATGCACTAAGAGTTCAAGATTATTGAAGTTAATTTTGTATAAAACTAATTCACCCCCCCCCCCTCTCAGTGTGGCTTGTTTCCAACAATTGGTATCAGAGCTTGTTCCTCTAAAGAAGAAGAAGTCTAATAGCTTGAGGAGATCTTGGAAAATATGTCAACAGATTCAAGCAATCTTGAATATCAGCTTATGGTGGTGCTAGATGACCTTGATCAATCAAAAGCTAAAGTCCAGAAACTACAAGAAAATCTCAAAGATGCATAAAAATTCATCGAGTCCTTGAAATAAAAAATCAACAAGTCAAGAGAAAAAAGAAAGGAGCTATGTGATCAATTTCAACATAATGATGAAGATGATCAATCTAGTAAAACTCTGAAAGACAAGACAGAGGAATGTGAAAATCTTACTCAAAAGAATATAGTTATCAAGCTTGAAATGGAATCCATCATGATGAAGATGACAAAGGAAATTGAAGACAAAAATAAGAATGAAGAAAGTCTGGCTCAATCTCTGAAAGAAAAATCTGAGGTATGTAGTCGATTGAATGATGAATTGGAACTATCTAAAAATAATGAAGAAGCTCTTGAAAAATAGTTGGATGATATCAGAAATGAACTTGCTGATGCAAATGAATACAAAGAAAAGTTCAAATCTAGCTTAGCCATGCTCAATGAACTAATTGACAATCAAAGAACTCATGATGACATAAGAGGTCTTGGATATGAAAAAGGAGAAATCTCAAAATCAAGGCAAAAGGATTATTGACAAGGACAATTCAGGCAATGAAACCAAATGAACAAACCTGGAAGGTATCCGGTTAGACAACCTAATGCTCAAAAATTTAGTGGATATTGTTTTAAATGCAACAAGTTTGGACATATGGCTTCTTAGTGTAGAAGTAGAATGAATCAAAGTAGTCCATACTTTTCAGGACAGTGTTTCAATTGTCATAAGACAGGTCACAAGTCAAATGAGTGCAAAAGCATGATGAATCAATTTCACATCAGATGTTATGCATGCAATAGATTTGGCCATACTGCTAATCAATGTAGATCTAGAAGAAATCAACATAACAACTTGTCTAGAAGAAGAAAAGTTATATTCCACTACTGCAACAAATTTGGTTACACAACAACATATTGCTGGAACAAAAAAAGTCTGGTAAACCAAAAGAAAACTGTGCAAGAAGACATCAAAGGAAAAGGAAAAAACATTGTAGATACAGTAAGGAAACAAATGCAAAAGAAATGGATAAGGAAAGAACCTTCTACTGAAGAAAGTGTACCAGCACCGAAACCCACTTTTGGTAATTCCTCCGGGAATTAGTCTTAGGCCTATGGCCTAGGGGGAGTTGTTAAATAAAATTAGATGAAACCCTAACTGAAAGGTATCAGAGGATGCGGATATGTTTAGTAGTTGCACAATCAACCAACAAACACTACTTCACTCATTAGAGGGATCAACATGCCAAAATAGAGGTCCACAAATGTTTTTCTTATCACTATGTACAATTACAGTGTAACCAGATGTATTAGGGTTATAGCATTTATTGCGAATAAAAGTGTTAGGTGTGAAAAGGATAAAAATCCATTTCACACTTCATTTCTCACCTTGCATTTCAAAGAAAAAGAAGTTTGGAGAGCTCACAAGCGATCTTTGGTGATTAGAGGAAAAATTCAAGCATCAGAAGAGATTCAACATTTCAATTCCGATCTGGCGAAAATGGTATTTTACAGAAACCCTAAAAATTTGTGATTCTAAAGAAATGAATACTCCTTTGGTAGTAGAAGTAAAGGATCATCCTCGACCAAAATTCAAATGGAATCCCTATAAATCTCTTGAGATCGACCCCTTAGGAGCCTTTTCATCAGTCTCGCATGGAGTTCTGCATACGGAAGACATTAGGGTTTGTGTCCATGTGAATCTTGAAGAACTGTGTAGTTTTCAACTTTTGGATCTCTACAAAAATCACATTGTTGAGCATAAGATCTTGGAAACTAAGAAATTTGTATAGATGGCTAAATTTCCCATTTTTATGGAATTGGAATGGGTGTGATATATTTTAAGCCAAGTACATGATGAATTTATTTGGCTTACCATCCCATTAAAAATCACCAAGGAAGCTATCAATGTCGTAACCAGTTTGAATTCCTTCGGTGGGTTGCCCATTCTCAAATAAGTGAAAATTCAAACTGTCACAGATGTGACTGGATCGTCCTATGATAGAAGGGCAATGACTATTGACCAAATCATGGCTATGGATGTAAAATTTTCTTCCATGGTAATTGATTACAAATATTACTACTCTAGCCGAGAAAATTTAGTATCCGACAAAGCCATCTATGCAACCTTCCAAATGGTGAAAGAAAATGCTGACTATGATCTATGCAAATTATTGAGGATCTAGGTAATGGAAAATCTGGCCAAGATAAAGAAGGACAAGAAAAATTCATTCAAATATGGAACCTTGCTTTTGTGCCTATTTTGTTACTTCATGAATGAGATTCTGGGAATTGGAAAAGTTTAGTGGAGAAAAGAGATTTCATTAATTGAATAGATCAGAGATCAATTGCATAGTTCTGGAGACATAAAATCAAGAAATGCCTCTATGTGTGGATATTGCAAATAATTCCAAAAATGATGCAAGAAAGAGAGAGGATTCCAACCTCTATTGTAGAAAAATACAAAGACTTTATTTGCTTCGTGGTGAGCATTGATTAGTGCATGATGGAGGCAGTTGACCCCAAAACGGTCTCGATTATGCCCATGGGTTATGAAGTTGATGGAGCAATCTTGGACATGTATGCTCAACACATTTTGAGCAAGCCAATTGATCCGACAGAGGAAAGATTTGGAACCTATGATGAAAAAGATAAACAGGTTCATAGTGAATTAAGAAATCTTGTTGGCACTAAGCGTGTAAGGAAAGAAGTTGAGATTTTTGTAGAAAGCATGGGAATTCCCTCCAGAATTGATCAAAAAGGGTAAGATAAAAGAGCTAAAGATGAAGTTGCAAGGCAAGCCGCCAATGAAGAATCAAAGACAAAATCAGCTGGTCTGACAGTACAATCCAGCAAAGCTAGGACAACAAGAAGCTTTGTTTCCCAGTCAACCCCTGCAGTAAAAATCACACCTGTAAAAGATGAGCCTAAGAGATCCGAAAAGGGAGTGAAGAAGAAAAGAAAAAGAGTGTATATGGCTATCTCAGATGATGAAGAGACAAAATTTGACAAAGAAATCAAGGAGATTTGAAGCCAAGGCACTAAATTAGCAATAGTCACACAAAGTAATCCTTTCAGTGAATATGATCAGGCCAAGAAGAAAGAAAAGGCAAATGAATCTGGTATGACTATGCAAGCTATTGAAAATGCTATGATTCAGGATGGAAACTTGAAACTGCTTCAAAAATGGTATGAATATTTCAATGTTTCTGATAAAAGAATTCTGGAAAAGGCAACTATAAAACACATGAATATTTTCAATAAAATTGTAATTGAAATAATGGATAGTTTTCGAAAGATTTTATATGACATTTTGGAAGCCAGGAGGTTAAGTGCTAGAGAAGAAGAAAAATAAATGAGAGAAAGGATTCTAGTTGAACTATGTCTAGCTATGACTTTAGATGAAATGAAGACACTCTTGATCAGATCAGAAAAGAAGTTCAAAAGAAAAACAAGGGTTAACCAGCTCATGATTGGTAAAATAGAGGAAGTCACAAGGGAAACTAAGGAACTTCTAAGGGAAATACTGCTAAGTGAAAATATTGATATTGTGACTAAGGAAACCCATGTTGATGATGTTTTCCCTCATTCAAAAAATGGAGTAGGAGAAAGAAATGTTGATGATAATGTTGGTAATGATGCTAATACTGACATCCTATGGAAGTGGAGGCACCTTAAACTAATCCAGAAGAAAAAGTAGTTGGAAAATATGAAGTCATTCCCACCCATTTAGCTAAGGAAATTCTTGTCAAATCAAAGGAAGAAGTTTCAGTTTCTACAAGAGATATTGTTGAAGTTGTCAAGAAATTTTTGGACACACAAAAGAAATAATTGGATACATAATTGATCGATGGCCCCATTCACTTATCTACTTTGAGCCCAATCTAGAAGATGAGAATAGCTACACTCGCTCAAGCTTAGGCAAGAGAGGAGTTACTAAAATCTCATGTTGAGGACAACGAACTATTAAATCTGGCATCCGGAGTACTAGAGAAACTAATGCCATAATATGTAAAAGATCCTACTAGCTCATCCTCATGTGAGCTAAGAAGGCTAATCAACTCGTTTGACACTCATTTTGAGTCATTTGAAAAATCAACCATGACAAAAGTGCGAAAGGAATTCAATGCTAAAAGATTTAGCAGCATGGTAGAACTGATTGATCAAGATAAACCACTCTTGACTACATGCACTAAGAATATGAAGGAAGCTCTATCTAAAGGTGGAAAAATTTATAAAGCATTCCTATCCTTTTCAAAATTTACAGAGGCGAATGAAAAGAAGGTCAAGGAGCTAGAACTAAAATCGAATGCTATCTCAAAAGCATTTGATCTGGTAACCAGTAATGTTGGGAAAGCAGAAAATGAAGTGATGTCTCTTCTTAGCAAGATACAAGGATTGAAATATGAAAATGATAAAATCATTTCCAAAATTTGTGAACTCTGGAGCATCATCTATCCAAAAATTGGCATATTGTCAAGTACTCTCAAAGAAGGAAAGGAGTCTTTAAAAGTTGCAGATCCATAAAATTTGGAGTTTTTGGAGACTCAATCCTTTCTAATCTATGGTCACATCACAATTTTGGAAAGTCTTAGAAAGGTTTGGGATGCAAATCTAGATCAGCTAAAGAAACACTTTGTTGATATTTTTCAGTTCCTGTAAGTTATAGTTTTTTCTCAAAATTTTGTGTATCAATACATTTTTGGCATTCAACACCCACCTTTGCCATTGATGCCAAAGGGGGAGAAGGAATAGAGTGAAAAATTCTTGATATTCGCAGGGGGAGTATTGGAGAAAAAATCACATTTTTGAATTTTTGTTGACTCATACAGTCTATCTTGGCACTTGGTCCAACACTTAACCATTTTTCACTAAGTTTTACCATCAATGCCAAAGGGGGAGATTGTTGGCAAAAGATACTATGAGGATCACTTGGTTTTTTCATTGATGGTAACCATGATGGATGTTCAGATCCATGCACCACCATTTGTCCATACCGACAAGAAGATTGAAGACTATCAAGCAAGAATAGAGTATCTGGTAGCACAATGTTCATCAATCTAAAAGATGATCACAGGTTATTATTCTGCTTTGCACATCTCAAGGAATATTTGTTGGCATATCATCTTTGTCTTTACTAAAGCACAATGGCTTATACCAGATTATGTGAAAAGATAGAAGATTAGGTTGTAGTGTTCTTAGGTTTTCTTGTATTAAGGCCGACTACTTGAATATACATAGTCACAGATGTATAGGAACTAAAAAATTAAGTATAACTTTGTTTGTATGTTATCTTTTGGGTCTTAGCCAAGTTGTGGCCAACCTTTGTGGGTACGCATTGTATATTTCCTATGTTATGGGCTGATAATTGTAAATATTTTGTATTTTGTTGAAGCCGACAATGTGCAGAAGAAATCTATGTTGTGGATATATATACTTGATCCTCCATACCATTTGCATGATGTATAAGGTGTGTCATTATCCAATCAGTGATTCAAAGTAGATCAAAGGTGTTCTAATGCATAGTTTCACTTGTGCATAGATGATCTGTGTTGTGTGTACAAGCAAAGCATAATTTCAGTTTGTAGAAGAACAAATCAATTAATGTACTTTAGCTGGAACTGTAATCAAGCATTATAGATGCTAATCATTCAGTTCAAAATTGTCAAATGGTTTTAATCTGAACTCTTTTCTTTTGAGCAGTGCGCTCTAGGTAGTGCACCTGAACGCAAGTGCATTCCCTTGTAATATTCTCTTTTGAGTATACTCAAAATCATACTTGTGGATTGGCCATCCACCGTGGTATTTCCCCTAATAGGGTTTCCACATAAAAATATTGGTGTTTTGCTTTCTTCCTTAATTATGCATTATGAATGTATGTTACTAATCCACTAAGAGTTAAAGATTATTGAAGTTAATTTTTCATAACACTGATTCACCCCCCCTCTTAGTGTGGCTTGTTTCCAACAGAAGCTACTAGAATTTGTGGTAGCTCCCAAAATTACTTAGCCTAATGTTTGATGCATATTTTTTAAATTTTTGATTGATTCATAATAAATTTCATTTTATTAATATTTAAAATGTAATGAAAATAAATCCTTTAAAAAATTGATAGTCCAATAAGAAACTGAAATAAAAAATATATATTTTGAAATTTATAAATGATGACAAATAGTATTGTTATAAAGCCAAACGTTTAGAAAGTAAAAATAGTCAAAATAAAAAACATCTTATTGGTCATTTGACTGGAGTTAGGGATATATCTTTTGGAGGTGGTTTGCTCAATTTTCATGTGGGAAACACTAGTATGGCATACTAAAGGGTTTACACCAAAGAAAGTTTGGAAGAATCAGATAGAATTAGTCAACCCTTAATGAAAGATATGCATTGTGTAAACAAAATTATCTATCATAAGGTTACTCTCATAGGTATCCAATTTTTGTATTTTGAATGTAATTGGAGTATTATGTTTTTTTTCTTCTTAACAAAGATAAATTGTGAGAAGGAATACATAGAACTCTAGTTTTTTTGAAACAAATGATAAATCTTTATAAAAGCATTGTTTCCAAAATTCATATGTAAATTGGTTTACAATTATGCTAGAAATGAGGGCATAAATAAGATTTTGTGTTCTATTTTATTATGAAATAGATTTGACTATTTCATTCATATGTTGTTAAATCATAGACAATATCCCAAAGAGGAGGGAATGCAAAACTTATTTACATCTTGAAAAGTCTCAGGAAACCCCCTCCTTGTTATCAAATTTTATGCTTTCTATTGGGTAGTAACTTTGGTCCTTTCTTTCGGTTTAGAGTAAGTTTGTATAATCTAAATGAAGTATTGTATCATTTTCTACAAAAAGGATACATGGGATTGTGTAAATTTCCCTAGAGTATATGTATGCAACATGTGGGCACATAGACAAGGCTTGTGAACTATTTTGAAAAATGCCTCGAAGAAATGTAATCTTGTGGATAGCAACAGTTGTAGGATATGCACAAAAAGGACTTATTGAAGAGGTTTAAGAAAGTTTTTTGCAAATGCAATCCATAGGTGTATAGTCAAATTTTAGACCAGTAGTCTTGTATGCAAAATACAAAATCATAGACAAGCATGTGAAGCGTTTGCCAAAATGCCTCAAATAAACATAGTATCATTTGTTGTTATGATTGCAACATGCGGGTATAAAGCCAAATTATATTCATTGAAATACTTTAGAATATTTCAAGTAAATGTAACATGCAGGCTTAAAGCTGAATTCCACATCCTTTGCCAAAATCAAAACTTTAAATCATTGTAGGGACTTTATCAAGAATAAAGGTTAGACAAATTTGAATACTTGTAAGTAGAAATCTCTAGACTAGGCTGGCAGTCTTCCTTTGTGAGTAGAAATATTGTATCCTCGGTTCTCTGGCCGTACAGATGCCAGTGCACCTGTGAGACACTAGTACGCCACACTGTGATCTCAGAACCACGCTTTCATCCTCAGACAGAGAGTTGTCTAAAACACAAACCCAACTCTAAAGGCTGACTCATCTGGTCCCCTTCCTACATTCAGATTGCAGAGTGATCTGAGGGTTCATAATCCTCATCATTCTCATCCTTGTCATCCTAACTTACCTTTAAACTGAGGTGGATTAGGGAAGCCTTTCCATTCTTGACCTTTCATGACCTGGGGTCTTGTAGTGGATGGTCCCCCTCTCTCACATTTTTGGTGAACTCAACGTGAACCATTTTGCTTATGTTCTACAATACTAAAATCTCCTTTCCTCATATCGTAGTAGTGTTGTAGGTGTGAGTGTTGTGATGTCCTCACCTTGCAACCCAACCTATGACCCCTACTAGGCGTAGTTGGAAGGTTCCAAAGGTATCACGTAACAAAACCTTAATTGGGTCACTACTTTTCATAAACCTTAGAAGGCTTCGTAGAAGTACCATTGGTTGTGCGTGATGGCCTCTTTCCTTAATCAACCTATTCCCTCTATGCAAACTGTGAGTAGTGGCACTAGCATAACCTTGACCTCATAGGACCTATCGATGGGCTTCAATAGGGAACCATCTCCTCTTTATATTCCTGCGAGGATAAATGGGAACACGGTAGCATGCATTCTTGTTGATCCAATGTCACAAGTGAATATTATAACTGAGGAGATCATGTTGATTAACTTCTTGCACAAAGATGGATATGATGCACCTGAAAGTACCATCCAAACCCATGATGGAATTTCCGTACCTCCTATAGGGAGTATCGTCTTATTAGTTCTTGTTGGAACTAAGTCTGTAAGCCTTAAGTTTGACATCATCCTGGGGTCTGAACTCTTCAGAGTGAGCTCATAATTGTAAATGCAGTTCCCTCAATCATACACAAGTGTCTGAAGTTTGTTCATGGAGGTTCGGTGCACGTTGTCCATGACACTGGGTATAGACCATCAGTTGCACATGGCAGCTACACCTTGGATTACTTTTCGCCTACCTCCCTTGGTCCTCTTCCTCCTATGAAGGATCTTCTACACCATACGTATCAAAACTATAAGAGGGGGCGCGCTAGGCCGAAAGTGAGGTATCCTCCTTCGCCTTATGCTATCTCGCATAGAACTTTCTTAAAGGCTGATAGTGATGCCACCAAGGCATGTAGAAGAGAAGAAGAGAAGTGGTCTCGAGATTTTCCTTCTTCCTCTTCCATGGTTTAGCCTGATACTTCCTCTCGCCCTGCCATGGTACCATCCACTCCTGTCTCGCATTTATGAGAGAATCCCAAGGTGTCGGCTTGGTGAAAAGCCAAGTGTCCTGCATTTGAGCTTCTTTTCTTACTGACGGAGCCTAGGCCCATTTGGTATGGAAGACAGAAATCCTCCCATGGAGATTCCTCCTTATCTCAACCTCTGTGTCCCCCTACTATTCCTGTTACTAAAATAGTCAATGGGAAGAGGCCCACCACTGAGGCACTAGAGGTGACTCCTCCCATCATTTCCAAACCCATTCCTCTTGCTCCCATTCAGGAGACTTCCCTTTCGCTGGAGACCTCCGTGGAGGACAATACCATGGCTAAGAAATATCCTTTTGTTCCCTCACAAGTTCCAACTTCTAGTGTGAAGAGCCATAGAAATCACCTTGTGTGCGAGCGTAAGTGCCAGAAAAAGGCTCTCCTTGCTGAGATAGCCACCTTACAGAAAGAAGGAGGATGAGAATACTACACCTTTTGTGGTGTCTTCCTCTCTCCCACCCTTTGTCCCTATTCAACCTAGTTTTGTACCTCTTTCGACTCTCACTGTGAGCGCACCTGCACCTGGAAGGGTGCAATTGTTCATCGCTCCTTCTACGGAGCCACCCTTGTTGACCTCGTTCCAGATGTCCTACCTTTCCTGGAGCCCATGGACATGGTGAACACCTCAGTTGTTTCCACTATGGTTCTTTTCTCTTCTCCCTCGATTCTCACTTCGTCTGTGGGGAGTTCACCTCCTCTGATGAAGAAGGTGGAACATGGCCCCTCCAGTAATGAAGGACGTAAGAAGAGCCCACCTTCCCCGAAAGGTGGCCCCAAATTGACTTGTTATGTCCTGGTCATGGAACCAGCTCCAACCTCCCCCAAGTTCATCATTTCCCCTGAGTTTCTTGACGAGCCTAGCAGTGAACCTCGGGTGTAGACTCTATCGTCCACTGAGCTAAAACATGGCATGCTTGTCAAGTGCATGTTTAACTCAGATGAATTTTTGTCCCTGTCAACAATCTTCACTAAGTCACTGACCCTGGACCCACAAGAGCTAAGCGACAAAGACCTTACAAGTCCCTTTGCCTTGTCCCTTGTTGTGGGAGGATCAAAAGATTCTCCCCTTAAAATTACACCATTGCAGGCTCATCTTCCTTCCTTCCTTTGATGATCTAGAATGGGAAGCTAACGACCTCTTGGTTGACCAGTGTTAGGAGGAGAACCTCTTCTTGATCTTTAGATTAGATGTGTGTGTGTTTCATGACATGTGCTTCCCCCATGATCATACTACATGTTCCTAGATGACCCTCATCACCCCTATTGGAAATTGGATACAGGCATGGTGTGTGTGTTGTAAAACTTCCTCTATATGTGTCATCATTCTTCCATGTTTGTGATTGACTTTCGATAAATTGGGGATGATGCGAAGCATCGGGAGCATTTAGGCCTCCTTCCATGTTGACCCAATTTTTATTTTACTTTGTCTTTCATACATTCTTCCTAATCTGGTTGGGGATTGATGATCACTCGCCTCTTACCATGGTTACCTACATATATATATAAATAAAGGCAGATCTGACCCCGCATAGCCAAATCCCCCTGTGACCTCCGTGAGTGATCTATTTTCTTAACTTTTCACTTTATCTTTCTCTCTTCTTTACTTGAGTTGTCCCTTTCATGTGTGACAATGGATCTTCTACATTACTTGGTCTCTAGAAAATGCATTTATTTCCAAATGAATATTTTCTTGATGACCCTTCACACACTTCCTTGTTAAGAATTGCATTCTCAACTTAGAACCCTAACGAAATGTGTTTCCTCCATCAAGGGTTCGTAAAGAAAGGACTTGAGAATTCTCCTCTTGGTGCAAGAGAACCTACACCTTGTGAAGTCTAAGTTGATACCTAGGTGTGTCTTGTGTTCATTTATGCTTAATAATGTCTAAAGGACTAGTCATAATGTAATTTGAAAAGGTTTTGAATCATTTAGTTGAATTTGTCAGTTTGATTCATAATGCAAAAAGCCATGTGAAATCATGAGTTTTAAGGGATATGGGGAGTAGGGTCTTATTCCATGTTAAATAAGGTCTCAATGATGATTTTAAATGTATTGTAGGGATTAATAGGTCAGTTAGGTGGTATTTGCAAAATCAAATTGATCAAGTTGTAATGGGATAGTGATTAAGAGCAAAATTGGCAAAAATTGTCATCTTAGACTCTAACAAAGGGTGGTTATGGTAGTTGGTCGGTTCAAGGGGTTATTTGAAGGTGGTAACATGATATATTGTGGATATATCTTGAAGGGAGGCTGTTGAAGAGGTTTGGAATGAGTTTCTAATAAGAAGTTTGTTGTTTTTATGTGTTTTCCATTAAGAAATTGCTGATCCCGTGCATTGTATGACCTGTACATATTTTTTTACACTACAAGCCTATTATGGTTGGATAGATAATTGAATAAAATTTCTTTTGGTGTTGGAATGGTGTGATTTCATTAAAAATTGAGTGAGATATCCTTGTTTTACTGTCGGGTGGTCTCAAACCCCATGTTTTTCCTGTTTTCCTAAACTTTGCAGGCTTGGTAGGGATCCGTACAGTATCTTTTGGCTTTAAAAATCATTTTTAATGTGTACACATATGAGTTAAATTTCAAATGCATTTGATTTGAGGATTTGAACGTTCATATTGAGGGAGAAATCATTATTTTTCTGAAACTGCCTATTTACACTGTTTTGGGGGTTTTGAGAGGAGTCAAAATGCCATTCTAAGCCTTCCACCCACTGTGAAGACCTGTAACTCGGTGGATAGGATTAGATAGGCATAATAAACATTTTAATACTTTCTTTTGTACAGGGAAGATGACTGTCCTAACTTTGGGGTGTTAGTAGGGTGGAAACCATTGGAAGAGTGTGTGCTTTGGTGAGGACAGCTTGTTGTTAAACGATGAAAATGGTGAATTGTGGAGATTTCAATGAATTTGTCATAAATATTTTTTTCAGTTGATTCAATTGTCATTTTGTGAATATTGAGAGTATTTTTAGGGCCTTGGTGAAGATTTGTTGCTATTTTGCAAGATTAAAGGGTTGAAAAACCTTGAGGGTGAGTTGATGTCTAACAAAATGATTGCATAATGAAGATAAGTTCTTTGGTGTAGAGTTGAATTTTCCATTGTTGTGAGTGATCTTCACCTTTTCTCTACATCATAGTGGTATCAGAGCATCAAGAAGTAGATCTATTTTCATTTTGTAGGGTTGAAGAAGAGGCAAGGTTGACAAGATGCCTCCAAAGAAGAATGATATGGCTAAAGAGATGAAGGAGATGAAAGATAGGCATGCAAGAGAACTCAGAGAGTTGGAAGAGAGAGTCATAGCCTTGGAGACAAAAAATAGAAGGGAAGTGGAAGAGACTGAGACTGAAGATGAGGAATATGAGGAGTTTGAAGATGTGGAAGAAGAGCTTACTCTAGAGGATCAAATAATTGCAAGGTTGCTGAAAGCAGTGAAGACTGACAAGCCTAAGGTAAAACTTGATGTTCCTAAGTATGGTGGTAGTTTAAATGATGAAGAACTATTGGAGTGGATTGCTGCAATTGATAACCATTTTGAATGTGATGAGGTTCCTGAAGAACAAAGGGTCAAGATTGCAAAAACTAAGTTGCAGGGTCATGCTTTGGTATGGTGGGATTACCTTCAATCTGAGAGGAGGAAGCAAGGAAAGTCTAAGATCACATCATGGGATAAGATGATATCAAAAATCAAAGGTAAATTCTTACCCAAGGATCACCAAGTTCAATTGTTTAAGAGATTGCAAAATTTAAGACAAAGGGAAATGGATATTAAGTCTTATACTGAGGAGTTTTATAAATTGAGTTTAAGATCTGGTCATCATGAGAATGAAGATGAAAAGATTGCTAGATATGTTGGTGGTTTAAGGCTTAATATACAAGATGAATTGGTTTTGGATAACCCTAGGAGTGTAGAGGATTGTTATCAAATGGCTATCAGGGTGGAGGAGAAAATGAAGAGAAGGCAAGACAAAGTAGCAAGAGGAAGAGGTAGCACTTCTAGAGGAAGAGGATTCAATCCTAATTTCAAGGAAAACAATGAGAGTCAAGGAGATGATAAGAGGGACCAAGATCAATATGATTTCAGAGGTGGATGGAGAGGTTCAAGAGGCAGATTTTGTGGAGGAAGAGGTTCCTATCAATTCTTAGGAAGATGCTACACTTGCAATCAACCAGGACATCCAGCCTTTAAATGCCCTGAAAAGCAAGGCTCAAGCTCTTATGGTGGAGAATGGAGGAATCAACTAGTGCATGAAGATGAAGAGAGTGGGACTTCACCTATAGTCAACCTTACATCAGAAGAAGGAGAGGCACTCATGATAAGGAGAACTATGTTGCAAGCATCCAAGGAGGAAGATTCGAGTCAAAGAAGGAGCCTATTCAGAACTACATGCAAAAGCAAAGGTAAAGTGTGTCAAGTTGTCATTGATTCTGGTTCTCAAGATAATCTAGTGTCTAGGGAGATGGTGGATAAGTTGAGTTTAGAAAAGTTACCTCATGAATCACCTTATAGAGTTTCTTGGGTCAATGATAATCAAACTTTGGTAGTAAAAGAGCAAGCATATGTTGATTTTTAGATTAGAGAGTATAAGGATAGGGTTCTATGTGATATTTTGCCAATGGATTGTTGTCATGTGCTCTTAGGGAGGCCTTGGAAATTTGATAGGAGGTCTATATATGATGGCTAGGAGAACACATACACCATTAAGAAGGAGGACAAAACTTTTAAGTTGCTTCCCTTGAAAACAAGTGTAAGGGATAAGGGTAAGTCTAAGGTAGTGTTGTTTGGAAAGAAGGAGCCTTTAAGGCTTGAGGACAGTAAGTCTGATATGGTTGCAGGTTTAGAACAGATTGGTGGTGTTGTGACAGTAGGGAAGGCACCCACAAATGATGTTAAGACAGTATGGAGTTTGTTTTTGCAAGGGGCAGAGAGAGAACTCAAGCCTAAGTCTGATTTGATCAAGGTAAGTGCTAAGTGTGCAAAGGAGTATGAAGGACAGGGTGAAATTGTTGTTGGGACCATGGTGTGTCCCATTACTATGAAGGTTGCTGCAAGCCAAGTGAAATTTGGTAATGCAAAAGAGGATAAAGTTGTTAGTGTAGGGGTACAAGAGGATGGTGACATGGCAGGTCTAGGGGCATTACAAAAAGAACAAATTAAGCAGAGGCATGCAGGTCTGATCACAGAGCCAGTAAGGCAGAATGTGCAAGGAATGGTGAGGAGCTATCCATGTATGGGTGGAGAAAGGAAGAGAGCAAGTTTATATGATTCTAATGTTTGTTTTTCTGCAGGTCTAAGGCTTAGAACAACACCAAATTTTGATCCAGGACTAAAGAGATCAGTACCAAGTCTGAAGATGCTTGAAGCAGCAATGAGAAGGCCAAGAACAAGTTTCCACTCTTGGGGCAAGAGTCCTTTTTATGGGGGGGTGTATGGTGCAAGAGCACCTACACCTTGTGAAGTCTAAGTTGATACCTAGGTGTGTCTTGTGTTCATTTATGCTTAATAAGGTCTAAAGGACCAGTCATAATGTAATTTGAAAAGGTTTTGAATCATTTAGTTGAATTTGTCAATTTGATTCATAATGCAAAAAGCCATGTGAAATCATGAGTTTTAAGGGATATGGGGAGTAGGGTCTTATTCCATGTTAAATAAGGTCTCAATGACCATTTTAAATGTATTGGAGGGCTTAATAGGTTAGTTAGGTGGTATTTGCAAAATCAAGTTGATCAAGTTGTAATGGGATAGTGATTAAGAGCAAAATTGGCAAAAATTATCATCTTAGACTCTAACAAAGGGTGGTTATGGTAGTTGGTTGGTTCAAGGGGTTATTTGAAGGGGTAACATGATATATTGTGGATATATCTCGAAGGGAGGCTATTGAAGAGGTTTGGAATGAGTTTCTAATAAGAAGTTTGTTGTTTTTATGTGTTTTCCATTAAGAAATTGCTGATCCCGTGCATTGTACGACATGTACGTATTTTTTTATACTACAAGCTTATTATGGTTGGATAGATAATTGAATAAAATTTCTTTTGGTGTTGAAATGGTGTGATTTCATTAAAAATTGAGTGAGATATCCTTGTTTTACTGCCGGGTGGTCTCAAACCCCATGTTTTTCCTGTTTTCCTAAACTTTGCAGGCTTGGTATGGATCCGTACAGTATCTTTTGGCTCTAAAAATCATTTTTAATGTGTACACATATGAGTTAAATTTCAAATTCATTTGATTTGAGGATTTGAACGTTCATATTGAGGGAGAAATCATTATTTTTATGAAACTACCTATTTACACTATTTTGTGGGTTTTGAGAGGAGTCAAAATGCCATTCTAAGCCTTCCACCCATTGTGAATACCTGTAACTCAGTGGATAGGCTTAGATAGGCATAATAAACATTTTAATACTTTCTTTTGTACAGGGAAGATGACTGTCCTGACTTTGGGGTGTTAGTAGGGTGGAAACCATTGGAAGAGTGTGTGCTTTGGTGAGGACGGCTTGTTAAATGGTGAAAATGATGAATTGTGGAGATTTCAATGAATTTGTCTTAAATATTGTTTTCAGTTGATTCAATTGTCATTTTGTGAATATTGAGAGTATTTTTAGGGCCTTGGTGAAGATTTGTTGCTATTTTGCAAGATTAAAGGGTTGAAAAACCTTGAGGGTGAGTTGATGTCTAACAAAATGATTGCATAATGAAGAGAAGTTCTTTGGTGTAGAGTTGAATTTTCCATTGTTGTGAGTGATCTTCACCTTTTCTCTGCATCACCTCTAAAGTGGGAACGGTCTTAGTCTTCCCCTTGGATGAGCACATCTCCTTCCTTTCAAATTCCTTGATGAAGTGAACATCTTTCAAAAGGATTTCTTGATGATGAATAGATTCGAGAAGGAAGACATTAACTTTAGAACAATGCATCCCTTGAGTGGACCTCTTCTTTTCACATTGGGTTCCCAAGGGACCCTTCTGCAAAGTTTCAAAGTTTTTCTATGGCGTCTAGCTTGGGGGCAGCCTGACTAGACCTATTTCACATTTTGACATCTAGTCTGGGAGCAGCCCAGCTAGATCATTTGTATATCCTTGTGTCTAGCTTCGGGGCAGCCTGACTAGACTTTAAATTTCAAATAGCGTGTCCCTTGAGTGGACCCTCCTTCCTTTTGAAGGGTTCGCAAGGGACCCCTTTGAAAGTTTTAAAACTTAGTAATGGTCTGCATGATTTTCTGTGCATTAGCCTATGCGGCCGCTTCCTAATGTGTTTTATTTGTGGGTAAACATGTCACCACCTTTGGCTCTACAGAGTCTCCTTTGCTCGGTTTCCTCCATGTGAGAGTTCTTGGGGGATACCTTCCTTCCAGGTCTGTGGGTTTGTGAGGTGATTTACTCAGTTTCCCTCATGTGAGAGTTCTTGAGGGATACCTTCCTTGTAGGTCTATGGGTCTATAAGGCACTTTCCTAGTCTCCTATATGTGAGAGTTCTTGAAGGATACCACCCTTGCAGGACCATGAGCCTGTAAGGTATTTTCATACTTGAGTTTTGTAGTTCCGTGAAACTATGAAGTCCTTTCCTGCACTTCCGGGTTCACCAGACCATACTATGCTTGCTCATTGGTTCAAGTATACACTTTTTACTCAGCTACTTTCTTACTACTCTACTTTACCAAAGCACTCATCAATACTCATGCTCGCTAAAGTGGGGGAAAAATGTATCAACATGAATTTTGACCCCTAATGCAAATCTCATTTTGACCCTTAACACTTTAGAAAATCAAAGGCGGAGGTTTAATTCCACTTAAGCCCACTGCTAGAATCCACTTGGTGCCTATTTTGCATGTTGGTGGGGGACTTTCTATCAAGGATGCCTACGTGGCACACAGATGTCCGCGTGACACACTTACCTCCCTAGCATATTCTTGTGGTTGAGACTACAGAGGCATTACATTTTCGATTGGAAGTCGAAGAGTAATGCCCCTCTTTGGCTGGCCAACATAAATATGACCATTTTTTACCCTTCCCTTCATATTCTTCACTCTCCAATCCATTTGGGGGTTCAATAGAAGTTCTTGCAGGTGTGGGCACTCTTTGAGCATTCACTTCCAAGCTTGTAGCAACATCTTTCACTCCATTTCAGCAACTCACACTTTTTCACTCCCATAGGGTGAGTATAGGACATACCATGGCAACAGAGGCTTGAGTCCCTCTCATTCACTCCTCCACAAGCCTTGAGAACTTCGGATGGAGGTGGTAAATCTCCTCCCTTCTCTCCCTTTTCTTTTGATTTAGTTATCACTTACTGTTTTGAAGTGTTTCTTGCGTACATATCTTGTATTTCTTTCCTTTATCTTTTCTCTACGCTATTCCAAACTTGGTTGTCCATGGAGGTGGAAACACCAAGACAGGGGTATGACTGAGGTAGGCCCCTATACAGCCCCAAAAAATTCTCCGTTTTTTGTGTGTAGGTAAAGAGAGCTTGGACCAAGTTGGTGGGGAGAGTATTCAATGAGATCATCTTTATCACCTTGGTGGTAATATTTTTCCTTTATCGCATTCATACTTTATTTCATTCATCTTAACCTTGTTCTATCACTTCAAACATCTCTAGACTAAGCTAGCAATCTTCCTTTGTGAGTAGAAATCGTGTCTCCTCGGTTCTCTGTCCGTATAGATGCTAGCGTACCTGTGAGATGCCAGTGCGTTGTGTTGTCGTCCTGGAACTACGCTTTCATCCTCATACAAAGAGTTGTCTGAGACATGAACCCGACTCTAAAGGTTGAATCATCTGGTCCCCTTCCTACATTCGGATTGTAGAGTGATCTAAGGGTTCATAATCCTCATCATTCTCATCCTCGTCATCCTAACTTCCCTTTAAACTGAGCTGGGTTAGGGCAGCCTTTTTGCTCTTGACCTTTCATGACCTGGGGTCTTGCAGTGAGTGGTCCCCCTCTCTCACAAATGTTAAATGAGGAAATCTATGAGTAGTTTGGAATGTATATACTTGTGGAAGGTTGTGAATTATTTGGAATGCTAAGTGTAGAATATTGGTGGGAATGATTTGGGATTATGTGTTCATGGATATGTTGGACATTTATGAATTATATGGAATATTTGTATGTATGTTGGATTTGATAGGTTGTGAATCTAATGGAATATAGTATGAATGTTTGATGTGCTAGGTCATGAAGAAAATGGGACGTTGGTGTGTGTTTTAATGTTGGATGTGAAATATTGGGTGTTATGGGGTATGGATAAAGAAATTTTATAATTATAAATAGTTTTTGTCATGTGATTAGATGCAAAGGGAGTTTGATAGAGTGGATTGATGTATTGTTTAGAAAATGGTATCAAATATATGTTAATGGGAGGTATGGTTGGTTCACTTGAGATGATTGGCATAAAATCTTGAGGCATAGGTACATTTATTGAGTGAGATATGGGCATTATTTCATTATATATGGTGTGTGATGTTATGATTTTTTTAAGGGAATGTCCCCTAAGTGTTCAAATGTAAAAATTTAAAGGTATTTTTGCACCTTTTTGTGTTAATGTTAAAAATATTTGTTTAAGTCCAAAGAAAGAAGAAGATCAAGTTACTTTTATTACACCCAAATCTTCTTGTATCACCCAAGATTGTGGTAAGTTTTGACTCACTTGGATTGGACTCCATGAGTTTCTTATGTTGATACCTTGTTGTAGGAATTCTTATTTGAATACCTAGTGATATAATTATGTAAGGTGAAAATTGGATGATTTGATATGGATGTGTGGTTTCTTATGGAATTTTCTAAAGATAGGATTTTACATTTGGAAAAAGGATGTGATGATTTTGGGATGATTTTTTTGGGTACTTTTAATTGATAAAAGGATTATCTAAGATAAAACCTCAATAGGTAAAATTTAAATCTAGATCTTCTTCTTGTGATAAATGCTAAGATTTGGATGATTATTTTCTCTTGAACATGACTAATGAGTCCAAGCAAAAGGATGAGAGTGGATTTTACTAACTCAAGAGTATCCAAGAATCATAAGTAATGTTTTCCACAAATGATTGGGGATAACTCAAATATCTACTTGAAATAGGTAACTTATCAAGAAAAGAGCTAAGCTAGTGATAAATGATAGAAGATCTAGACCAAATTATGATTATTTTGGTTTTTGGATATTTGAATGACTGATTATGATAAAAATGATTTATTTTTTTCAAGTGTATGATATTAATAATAAAGTCCAAAAATGATGATGTATGCTAGATATGGATTATGATATTTTGGTAGATAATGATGGTAAATTTATCTCAAATGTGTTAGAGGTCCTATGTCTCAGCATTTTTTGGTCAAAGGCCCTAGAATCCAACTTTTAGAGAATTTTGAAAATTTTGGCATAGGTTAAAAGTGTCACCATATTTCTCAAATGTGATATAGTATATCTCAAAAGTGTCATGGTATGTCTCAAAAGTGTCATGGTATGTCTCAAAAGTGAAAAAGTGTGTCTAAAAAATTCAAAATAGAGGCTTAAATCTATAGCTCTATTATAGTCTAGATAACTAAGAGGGGGGGTGAATTAGTTATTATCAAATAATTTTCTTTACTTTAATTAATCTGGAGAAAACTTAAATCAATCAAATATTAATGGAAATTTAAGCACACCACAACACCATGCACAAAGAACACCAAAATTTACGTGGAAACCCAAGAAGGGAAAAACCATGGCGAATGTTAATCCTCAATTATAAAACACTAGTTAAGGTGACACCGGTTAAGGTGATTTTTACAAAGGCTCACTACCAAGTTTCTCACTACAAGGTGGCTCACTACGAAAAGAGAAAGGCTCATTTCCTACAAAAAATAACTCACTACCTAAAGAGTGATGAAAGGGATTCCACCACTGAAAAGAACTGTCACCAACAATGACACCGGATAGAATCTCATTGTTTGCTACCTCCAGGCATACAATTTCACACACTTCACAATGTATGGATATTTATATTTGGATTCATCATGGTTGCCTTCATCAAACAAAAACATCTTATATTTATACCATTCCATGCTTCCATAATCTCCCAAGTCGGCCAAACACAATTTCATTATTTCTAAGTCGATCAAGCACAAATTAAAATAGGTCAGTACAAAAATATTCCTATGGTGGAAAGGAATGAAATGTGGACCACACATAACCACCTTGCTTAAATCAACACACTACATGATATATGAAACCATAGAATAAGGTATACACATTACAATGCAAACCATGTGTTAGAGAACGTTAACCAACTACCAGATCGGTCTGGATCCAAAAGAATGTATCTCATTATGTTACAAAAGGAATGGGACCAAGATAGATACAACCCAAGATAGATCATTAAAACACGACATCTAGAACTAGGCCAATCTGGATCACCAAAGCACCAAAATAGAACATCGGTCATACAACCAAGATATGTTGACGTCAATGACAACCATTAATGACACCAAGAAATCACCGTCATCTCAACACATTCCAACAATATCCCCCTTTTTCATTGATGACAACATTCATCAATAAAAAACCAAACAACTCAATGTCATCATCAAGGGCCATATTATCTTCTTTTCTTCTCCCCCTTTGACATCAAAGATAAAGGGAAAAATTCCCCCTAAAAAACTTACTTTGTTTCCCCTATGAGGAAGCCACCAAACATTGATCCAAATAAAAATGAGCATCTAATACCCTAGACCAATGCACACCCTGGTGCATGTTATTGTAGAGTAGGAGGGGGGAAAACCCCTAACTTATGCCGAAGATACTCAAAAGTATCTTTGCTCAATGGTTTTATGAAAATATTTGCAATATGCTCTTTTGTAGGTACATATTCAAGTTTTACTTCATTGTCCAACACCTTCTCTCTTAAGAAATGATATCTTATGGATATATTCTTCTTTTTGGAGTGCTATACCAAATTCTTAGAAATATTTATTACACTAGTATTGTCACACATGATTGAGATTAGTTCATCAAATGATATACCAAAATCCTTTAGCATTTGTTTCATCCATAATATTTTAGTGCAACATGAGGATGTTGCAATGTATTCAACTTTAGCAGTAGATAAATATACATAATTTTGTTTCTTACTTGACAAAGAAACCAATCAGAAGTCAAGGAAATAAGCTCCACCACTTGTACTCCACCTGCTATCAACACATCCAACCCATTCCCCATTAGTATACGCTATCAAAGTGAAATTTGAATCCTTTGGATACCACAACCCCAAATCTTTTGTACTCTTCAAATATCAAAAGATCCTTTTTACTACAGCAACATGTGATTCCTTTGGTTCTTGGTAAAATCTTGCTGCTAAAAAAATTGCATATATAATGTCTGGTCTAGTGGCAGTTTAATATAACAATCCTACAATCATTGATTTATGCATGTTTGCATCAACTTTAGGTGATACATCTTCTTTTGTCAACTTGCATCTAGTAACAATAGGTGTACAAACCAGTTTAGAATTTTCCAACCCAAAATTCTTCAATAATTCTTTTGTATACTTGGACTGAGAAACGAAAATTCCTTTGCTATTCTATTTTACTAGCAATCCAAGGAAGAAATTTAGCTCACCTATCATATACATTTCAAATTCCTTTTGCATTTCATCTACAAATTTTCTACACATATCATCATTTCCTCCAAAAATTATGTCATCAACATAAACCACAACAATCAACATCTGATATGAGTGAGTTCTGTATTATAAATTACTATCAGTAGATCCCTTTTGAAATCCTTTTTTAATCAATTACTTGTCTAATCTTCCATACCAGGATCTAGGTGTCTGCTTCAATCCATATAAGTCTTTTGTCAACCTACAAACGACATCTAGGTCACTTCTACATTTGAATTCCTTTGGTTACTCAATGTAGAATTCTTCCTTTAGTTCTCCATTCAAGAATTCAAATTTCACATCCATTTGATAAACTTTGAAATCTTTGAAAGCTGCAAAAGATAAGAAACTCTGAATTTGTTCCATCTGGGCAACATGGTCATATGTTTCTTTAAAATCAATACCTTCAATATGAGTGTAACCTTTGTAAACCAATCTTTCCTTGTTTCTCATTCCCTTTTTTTTTCATCCAACTTATTTCAGGACACCCAGTTTGTTCTAATTACATTTTTGTATGTCGGTTTGGGCACAAGTTCCCAAGTCTGATTTTTCTCTATCTGATCAAGCTCTTCTTTCATTTCCTTCACCCAATTGTGATCATTGCATGCTTCTTCTATAGTCTTTGGCTCAATTTTTGAGAGTAGGTACAATAATACTTTCTCTTGATCTGCTTTGCTTCTTGTGGTAATTTCCTTATTCTTATCTCCAATAATCAATATTTTAGAGTGATTTTTTTTTACATACCTTGGATTTCTTGTTGTAGTTGTCAGAGCCTCCTTTGCCTCTTCTTCTTCTTCTTTCTTATCCTTCTCTCATTTTTCATCCAATTTATTTGATTCATATTCAATATGTCTATCAATAATAATTTGAGAATCTTCCTCTACTTTCACATTCATACTTTCAACTAGCTTGTTTAGTCTCTTGTTGTAACACCAATACACTTTACTTGTTGTAGAGTAAGCCAAGAATATTCCTTCATCAACTCTACTATCAAACTTTTGAAGATTTTCCTCATCTTTTCAGATGTAGCACTTGCTTCCAAATATTGAAGTACTTTATTGTGGGATCTCTTCCATGTCATAACTCATATGATGTCTTTCCATACTTCCTCTGGAATAGTACTCTATTAAGATTGTATAATGTTGTGTGTATTGCTTCTCTCTAATAGCCCTGTGATAAATTTTCTTCCATGATCATTATTCTAGTTGCTTCTTGAACTGTCTAGTTCATTCTTTCCACTATGCCATTATGTTGAGGAGTTCTAGGGGAAGATATTTATTTCTTAATGCCATGCATTTCGTAGTATTTTTTGAACTCATCAGAAGTAAACTCTCCTCCTCTTCCAGATCTTAAACACTTGATTCTCCTATCAATTTCCTCTTGCTTTGAAAATCTTGAATTTTTCCAATGCCTCTAATTTTTCTCTCAAAAATGCAACCCAGGTAAATCTAGAATGATCATCTATTAAAATCATGAAATACTTCTCACCTTGTAAGCTTATTGTTTTGGTTGGACCACAAAGTTCAGTGTGTACAAGGTCCAACAATCCGGTAGATGAATCTTCTTTTCTCCAAAACGTTTCTTTAGTTTGTTTTCCTTTGTAAATATTATTGTCTAGTTTGGTTAGCCTTGGAAAATATCTAACTTCTCTTGATGAACTTATCCTTACCAAATTATCAAAGTTAGTGTGATATATCCTCTGGTGCTAAAGCCAACTATCATTAGATTGAGATACCAAGCATCTTTTTGTAGCTCCTTCCAACTGATACATATTTCCACTTATTCTTTTTCCAACTGCAATAACATTTTCAAATTTCTTTTGGATCTCACACCCATCATCTTGAAACACCACATTGTAACCAGGTTTGCATATCTGTCCAACACTTAGAAGATTATGATATAATCCCTTCACATATTAAACATTGGCAGTGTTATGTTTTCCATCAAAGGTAATAGAACCAATTCCAACAGTCTGTGTTGTTTTATCATCTCTAAATCTAACAAAACCTCCATCATATTTCTCAAGATTCACAAACTTACTTCTTTCACTGGTCATATGATTCGAGCATACACTATCAATCAACCATTCATCTCTATTTCTTTTAAAAAACAATGCAGTCTCAATGTTATCATCAGATTTTAGACAAATATTAGAGATATCAAATCTAAGTTCATCCTTTTTAACCAAAAAAAAACAATCCTCATGATCTGATTCATCATCTGAAATGCCAACATTCTCATTGACATAATAGGCCTTCTTATTGATATTTTTGAGCTTTTGTCTTTTTCCTTTCTCTAGAAACTTAGTTTCTAAATGACCAATCTTTCCACATCTAAAAAATTTAAGTGGTAACATACCTTTGTACTTTTCGGTACCTTTCTTCAGTTTCCTTGTGAAATTTACTTCCAACTCTTTAGAACATTCACTATCCAGATCATCTTCTATTTTTGTGGCTTTGAAGGTAGTTTCATTTTTCTCCTTTTCTTTTCAAAATTTCCTCATCTCAAATGCGATCAAGGTGCCAAATAGCTACTCTTCGGTGAATTTCTTTGGATCATGAACTTCCTCTATAGATGAGATCTTGTCACTATAGCTCTCTAGTAGGGTCATTAAAATCTTCTCCATTACATATTCATCTATCAGAGTACCTCCTTGATTTTTGACTTCATTTATTGCACTGTCAACCCTTTGAAAGTAGCTTATTATATCCTCACCTTCTTCCATCCTCAAGTTCTCATATCTGCACTTAGTTGTCAACTTATTTGATAATTTGAATCTATCATTTCCTTCATATATTTCTTTCAATTTTTCCCAAAATTTATAAGCGGTGCCCAATGAAATAATCTTTGTTAGCTTAGTCTTAGATAAACCACTAAAGATTGCATACCTTGCCTTTTCATTCTCCTCATAGGCTGAAATTTCATCTGCAGTAGAAACACCTTTTGTTGGCTCAACATATTTTGTCTCAACAACTTTCCAAGTCTTGTAACCAAGAGAGATTAGGTAACCTCTCATTTGCACTTTCTAGAAACTATAGTCAGATCCATCAAATATAGGAATTTCCAATGTTTGCACCATCGATCTACCCCAAGTGGTTAAGCTCTTCTTCGAGGAACCAAAGCTCTTATACTAATTGTTGAATAGTCTAGATAACTAAGAAGGGGGTGAATAAGTTATTATCAAACAATTTTCTTTAGTTTAATTAATACACAACAAACTTAAATCAATCATATATTAATGAACATGTAAGCACACAACAAATCCATGCACAAAGAACACTAGAATTTGCGTGGAAACCCAAGAAGGGAAAAATCACAAAGAATGCTAATTCTCAATTATAAAACACTAGTTAAGGTGATTTTTACAAATGATCATTGCCAAGTTGCTCACTGGAGGGTGGCTTATTTCCGATTGGGCTCATTGCCCGGCTACTATAGCCAAAGGTACAAAAAGGCTCACCACCAAAAGAGAAAGGCTCACTACCTATATAAAATGAGTCATTGCTTGAAGAATGATGAAAGGGAATCCACCACTGGAAAGAACTATCACCAATAATGACACTAAATAAAATCTCACTCTTTTGCCTCTAATCATGCACTTTCACACACTTCACAATGTCTAGATATTCAGATTTGGATTCATCATTCTTTCCTTCATCAAACAAAAACATCTTATACTCATATCATTCCATGCTTCCATAATCTCCCAAGTAGGCTAAACACAATTTCATAATTTCTATGTCAGCCAAGCACAAATTAAAATAGGTCACCACAAAAACATCATGGTGGAGAGGAATGAAATGTGGACCAAACAGAACCTCCTCACTCAAATCAACACTCTACATGATATCTGAAACCATAGAATAATATATACACATTACAATGCAAACCATGTGTTGGAGCATGTTAACCAACTACCAGATCAATCTAGAACCAAAAGAATGTATCTCATTATGCTACGTGAGGAATGGGACCAAGACAAATACAACCCAAGATAGATCATTACAACACGACATCTGAAACCAAGCCAATCTGAATCACCAAAGCACCAAAATAGAACATCGATCACAAAACCAAGATATGTTGACATCAATGACAACCATTAATGACAACAAGCAATCAACATCATCTCAAAACTTTCCAAAAATCTCAAAAGTGTAATTATTTATATCAAATGTATGATAGTATGAATCAAAATCATGATTTTCCCTGGGAGACACAAAAAAAAATCAAAATTCCTACAAGATTGCTCAGATGCATAATTTTAGACTCATAAGCACAACTTTGTGTAATAGTTGATGATTTTTGAAAGTTTTGTAAAAAATATTTTTCTTTGGCAAGAGATAAAATAACATACATAATGACTGATGATTTTCAATGTAATAAGGTTGAATGGTGTATATTGATATTGACAATAAAACACTCGAAACATACTAAAAACCCTAATTATTCATGTAAGGAGTGTCACACTAATGTAGGCCCATAAAATAAAATACCTTGAGATTAATACAAGTAGCATCTCTCTTCTCAATATTTAATGACTAGGAGTCCAATGAAACAAGGGATCACCCTTTTTCTTACCTTGGAGGTTTTGACACCTCTAACCCAAATGAATTCCACCTTACTCAAGAAGGTACATGGTGATAAACTTCAATCATGATACTATACCTTGCACTACGATAGATTGATGGAAAATGGTGTTAGGTTTACTAAAGACAAGGTTTTTAGTGGTATATGTGAACTAAGGGCTCATATACAAATTATTGAGGCTAGAAGGGTCTCTCCTATCCTCTTCATCTATACCAGTCTCAAAAAATTGAAGGCCTCGATGGTTGGCCAAAAATGAAGATAGCTCACTCTTAAGATACAAATTTCATTCTTCCCTTTTATATACCCCAACTAGAAAATATGTTTGGGGTTGGTCTTGAGGTGATGGAATTCCCAAGTAGACCCCTCATTAGTAAATATTGATACTAGTGCATTTGTTCCCTAGGCTTGTACGAAGTGCAAGGGGAGATCATATACAACTAGTACAACTTTGGGTGAACAATAAAGAAAATAAAGTAAACTAAAAAAGTGTATTTTACCTCTAGGATAACACATAGTTATAGGAGAAAACATAAAAATCTAAATTATACACAAGAGAATAATACATGTTCATTTTTAAAGCCCAAACAAAGTGTGCAAATAAGATTAAAAAAATTATCACTTTCCCTTGCACTAAACTATGTGAATAGTCTCAAATTCAAATACTTATCTCAGTGATTACCGATCTACACCACTTGATTAGTTTCCAAAAATTAAACAAACATTAAGTAAAATATGAATCAAAATCACAAAATCAAAAGCATCAAACTAAATATTAGATGCATAGCTATAGCTATCAAAAGAATTGAATTACCTCTTAGATGTGTCACTTTATGTCTCGCATGTGCCACATTGCTTCTCAGATGTGCCAATTTGTTTGAAAAAGTGCCTCTCCACTATTGTTGTAGCTAAAACAAGAGTATACAAATAGAAAATTAAAATTGAAGCCCTACAAAATAATTAATAGTCTTAGAAAATCAAATAGAGTTTAATTGATTATAGTAGATTTGTTTGTGGTTGGAAAATAACAAGCAATAAAATTCTAAAATATGATAAATATTGGAACCGTACAAATAAAATTATATGCATCATTATCTGTATTAGATACATCAAATCCCTTATAATTAGAACAAATTCCTTTAGCAAAAATTCCAAAATGTGTCTCATAAGAATCAAACATATATCTAAGAAGTGTCAATTTGCAAGTCAAAAGTATTGTTCTACAAATCAAAAGTGTCACTCAGGGTCAAAAGAGTTTATCCATATCTTTAACCTTAAAAATCACAAAAACTCAAAGAAACTATTAAATTCAAAGATGTGGGTCCCACTCAGCATGTCAAAATTTGAAGCCTATCAAATTTAAAAATTTGAAAATAGAAATAAAATTGAAACCAAATTCAATAATCAATAACTACTTCAATGTGAACATGTGTACAAAATAATAAAATAAATAAAATTACCTCCACAAACATGTTTGAAATTACTCCATTGTATGTGATGATAATGTTATAAATAATGATACGTGGATTTATCATAATTTATCATAATCTTGATAGAAAAATAGATGTAAGTATGGTTTGATTTCTCAAAATTTATGGAGAGATCAAGATTTGTGGAGGGATTGAATGGCTAAATGATGGGTGTTTTATAGCTTTCACATATACTTGATCAACAATGCAGGATGATTTGGAAGATAAATGGAATACATTGGTTAAGAGATCATGATGAACATGCAAGTAACATGTGTCCAGATGAGTGGCTAAGATGTTGAGTTAAGTGGTTGACATCATTGGAGAAGATGATGATAGCATGAAAAAATTCCTAAATGATTTCCTTAATAACCTTGAGATTAATGCATCCTTTTATCCATCCATGAAACAACCAACACCGCCTGTAATACCACCACTTGAGATGTTTGGTTACCTACACCCTAAAACTAAAAAACAAACAAAACCACAGTTCCCTACAACAGATGAACCTACTTCCTCTAATCAAGCAAACATTCAACCATTTTATGTTAACAAAGTGACCAACACTCCCATCAATCTAGAAGAGACATATGGAAAAGGATTCACAATCTTACGCAAACAAGGATATAATAGAACAAGTGAACATGAAATTCATCAACTCTTAGAGAAAATTCCAACTGAAGATGCTAAAGGGTTAGGATATCAAGATCCTCCTCCCGACATAAGTGTCCTCCTTCCTAAAGAACAACGAATGTCTCATAACGATGACATGGATGATAGGATCATCTCAAGTCCCCCTCCTCCACATTCAACTAGAGAAATTATCGAATATATCAAACCATGAAAGCCTTACAAAATAAAGAAAGTAAAATTCACTTGTCAACCAATTACCAATAAAAGAAATTTACAAATACTTTTGAACCAAGCAATAATTGCATTACCACCCATAAGATAAAACTAACATACAAATCCTAAGAATACAAACACATCACATTGTTGATACCATAGAGTTCTTGGAGACAGTATCGATGAGTTTTGTGCTTTAAAACAAATATTTAAAATGTTTTATATCATAGAAATAGTCCCTTAAACTAGGACCCTTTCACTCCTTACCATTTAATATTTGTAGAATCATCATATTCTTACTATTACATGTTTTACATTCATTGTAAATAATTTCAAAATGCAAGGAGCTCTTTCTAATCACCTACCCCAACTCATTCTTGTCTTGCACTTAGTGGGGAAAATAATTAGATAGCCTTATCCTAGTCATGCATTTGTTGTTGTCCCTTTGGCTATTTTTCTACCTCTTGTATATGATGAACAAGATTGGGATGCAGATGACTTGCTAATAGGTTGAATCGCATGTGCCTTACTAGTCTTTCACATTATTTCTTTTTTTTGGTATTTCATGTGTGTAATCTGATCCCCTGTGACATTTTGTTTGATGTATCTCTCTCTCTGTCTTTGTGATATTCCTCTATTTGTGCCTAAATTATTCTCTGTTTCATAAATATTTTCCTTTTCCTTTATCTTTTCTTTATTTTGTGTTTTCCTTTTACGGATGATGCAAGATGTTGAGATATCTATATCTCTTCCATGTTGACCCAAAAGCTTTTTCTTTATATTTTCTTTGTCTTGTGTTTTCCTTTTGGGGATGAAGGAAGGTATTGATACATTCATGTCCCTTCCATGTTGACCTGAATTTTTTTTCTTTGTTTCACTCTCTTTGTGTCATTCTTCTAGTTCTATGCATATTTGGGGAATGATGATGGTTCCGAGGTCTCTTAAAAACATTGTAGCAGGAACATACTGACCCCAAATCCATAGATCCCTCATGTGTTTGGAGTTTTATTTTTGGGACAATCCCTCTTTTGATGTTCCATGATGTAGCTTCATTTGGAAACATATGACTTGGAATAGGGATTCCCAAGTAAGCTCTCATGTCTTCTTTCTTGTTATAAATTATCATTTTTTACTTTAAAGTAATTTATTTAAACTGGGGGCATACATTTGCATTATTCTTTTGTATTTCATTGTGTAGTCTTCTTACTTCTTGTGATGCATCTTTTTCTTTGTGGTGACATTGGTTGTGATGTCCCTCAAGAGTTTCATCTATTTTACCATTTGATATTCCTCTTAGTGGCTCGATACGACACATTGCATCCCCTAAGTTGCAAATCTTCTATTATTCGATTAGTCCTCTCTTGGAGACATTAGGCACAATGTCCCCTAAGGTAATACCTTACATGAACTAAGCAAGACTCCTTTGAACGTACATTGCACTATTTTGAAATTTTGGTTATATGTCCACCTTGCATAATACACTTTGCTTGTCTATGGTTCCATCTTGTTTGTTCATGAGTTTCAAGAATACAAAGTTTTTCTTGCCTCATGAAGCTCAAAGTTCATTTTTGTGTGGTGCCTTATCAAATTTATCAGGAGGTATAGCTTTGGTTTGGTTTAACGGGAAGTAGAATTTAGGAATGAATTTCCCATAGCCACTTGCTTGTGTGTGTGAGTGCATACTAGCCGCATGCCTATGTATTTCACTTCTTTCGATACACACCTAGAAAATGGCCTAGAGTTTTATTGCCTTGGAGTGAGTGTGTTTTACAGATAAATAGCTGAGATCCGATCCATAACATGCGGGGAAAACAGCCGAAGTTTGATCCTCCCCTTTTTGTTTTATTTTTTTCCTTATGTATTTTTCAATTCATTCTTGTGCCTTGTTATTACTTCTTATATTTTTTTTCATGTGTGTTGTTTTGTGCCTATCTTATTTTTATATAATACCTTGATCTTGGGGGCTTGCATAACCCTTTTGGTTGATGTTGCCCTATCCCACTAGCATCAGTACAATTGAACCCCTCTTGATGTGATCTCATCTACTTTAGTGTGAGTTTGAAGTAGGTTCATCCTCTCACTAAATTGGGAGCTAAATGTAGTGTCAAAAAAAATTATTTGTGACATTTTCACACTTTTTTGAGCCCTCATTAAATTGAGCTGGATGTTTCCTTGATTTAGTGTTGTAATGTGCTTAAGACATTCACATTAGGTCTTGGGTCCTTATGAACTAAATGAACATAATTGTACCTTATTTAGGGTGTTGTAAAGTATTGTACCACACTTTCAGACTTATCTAGGGTTTTCATTATTAATTGGGATTTTTTATGCCTTAATTGACCTTACTTTACATCTACAAGCGTTAATTAATGCATCTTCTCAACGATAATCCTAACATAAACCAATATCCAATCATAATTCAGGTGTTTTTGGATTGTACGACCTAGATTTAATGATTTGGGACTCATACACCACCTTGGGTGTATGGGTCCCACCTAAGTTTCGGGGTCCTGATCTTAATTTCCAATGAATCTAAGCTTTTCTTGAAAATTATGTCCCATAGCCTAGCCTAATGCGACTCATACTCCACTTCTAGCATATGAGTCTCGTGTGGCCCAAAAATAAATTTAATTTAAATTCTTGGCAATATTTTCTTCTCCTAGATCTAATGTTGGCTTGTAGTGTCATAATTTCAAGAAATTTGTAATAAATAGGTATAAATACAAGGTTATTTCACTCATTTTCATCCAAGACTTTCATCAGAGCATCCTTATAGAAAATTTGAGTTCACAAGAGCATTGAAGTATTTACAAGAGTATTCAAGTGTCTTCAAGAGTTGATTATCAAGTTTTTTGGAGCATTATTCAAGCATCTAGATTCATTTCAAAGTCATCATGCATCATTTTTTTTTAGATAAAAATTGTGATGTAGGGTTTCATGATTCAAGCTACCATTCTATTCAAGATCTATATCCATTGGAGCGATTTCCTACATGTTTGCAACCTTTTATTGCTAGGGTTTGGTGAGTTGCAATATTAAATTTTATTCATTCATAATTCCTTTATCTCATTTGATTTCATTACAAGGTTGGATTACCAAAACAGGTTTGACCAAGGAAAGCACCATTCCACTAACAAAACAACATTGTTTCCTCTCTTTAGCATGTGATTTGTAGATCTAGGTTGAAGACCTTCTAGGGAGAAAGATTGGAAATAATTTTTCAAGTGTTTAAAGTTGTCCAAGTTGTAACCTTGTTTAGAAGATCATTGGAAGACATCTATAGAGAATAATTAAGTAATTCAAACCCAAAAATCAAGTTGAGAAGAAAAATAAGAGATTGAAGAGAAGATTTAGATCAAGATTCTCCAAAAAAGCCAAATTGGACAGATACACAACTTTTGGCATATGACTCCTAGTACAGTCAAATTTGCAATTTTCAAGAGTTTCAGACTTGTCTTTGCTAGATTTTTGTTCCCACTTAGAAACGCTAATCTGGGACTAAATCACCTATTTTGGCATATGAGTCCCATTCTACAACAAATTTATCTTTTTCAGAATTTCTAGTCTCCATTAAATTTGCTATAGGTTTCCAGGTGCCCCTATGTTCTTTTCTAGCTTTGTATTTTATTTTGCATTCATTTCTAGGAAATTTAGTGAAGCTTTTCATATCATTCAATTCAATCATTATATCTTGCATATCATTTATATTTCCAAGCCCTAACTTGGTGGTGAAACCTCTTTTAGTCTCTAATCATACCCTAGGACTTCCGTATTGTAGAACTCTTTCAACTTTACATCCTTGGATTCAGATCTCTAGGGATTCCTTGAGTGGGAGTGTAGAAGATTGTTGTTTTATGTCCTAAACCATAAGAAATGAATATTTTCCACCTTTCATTTGGTGAACCTACATTTAGAACATCTTAATTCTAATTTGGAGTGCATCATCATCCTAGATCTAGCTTGCATTAACATTACATTAGGGTTTGCATTAGCTAATTGGCATATAGGGTTTGTAATTCTTGCATTAGTGAAAGTGCATCTAGGTTACATTTTCGTATCTTGTTTCATTGAAATTCATCTGAAATATGTATTTTCACCTAGTTTAGACATCATACAAACCAAAAGGCATAACTTTCACTTAGAATCTTCTTAAATTTGTGCAAATGCCCTTATTTGGGACTCATACGCCCCTCTGGTCGATTTAGTCCCAGTACAAGTGCTTTTGCCTAATTTTTGGGTATTTTGTGATGACTGTTATTTAGAATTTCAACCTTTGAAAAACCCTATTTGGGACTCATATGCCCCTTTGGGCGATTTAGTCCCATTTCAAATTTTAAACTGCATTTTCCAACTTTAAATTCTTTCGTTTTGTGTTTCAGTTTGTTGTTGTTAGTTTCCTACTTCAGTTTGCAGAGTTTTTATTTTCTTCATTTCATTGAATTTAACTTCATTACATATATTGCACAATCTCAAATTTAAATTTGTACCTTTTATTATAAGTTCTTGTATTGAATTTCATCATGGATATGTGCTTTAGTAAGTTGTGGATGTCTTTGAAGTCCTTAGTGGATCTATCAAGTTGTGCCTTTGGAAATGATCCTAATAAAATTGAACTTACTCATACTCACTGAACTCCTAATGCATTTCCTCCTCATGATGTTCACATCATTGGAGAAGATGATGACAACATGAATAAATTTCTAAATGATTGCCTTAATAACCTTGAGACTAATGTATCCTTTTATCCATCCATGAAACAACCAACGCCACCTATAATACCACCACTTGAGATCTTTAGTTATCTACACCTTAAAACTAAAAAACAAACCAAACCTATGTTCCATAAAATAGGTGAACCTAGTTCCTCTAATCAAGAAAAAATTCAACCATTATATGTTAACAAAGTGACCAACACTCCCATCAATCTAGAAGAGACATATGGAAAAGGATTCATGATCAAGCAAACAAGGATCCGATACAACAAGTGAACATGAAATTCATCAACTCTTAGACCAAATTCCAACTGAAGATACTAAAGGTTTAGGATATCAAGATCCTCCTACCGACATAAGGGTCCTCCTTCCTAAAGAACAACCAATGCCTCCTAACGATGACAAGAATGATAGGATCCTCTTAGGTCCTCCTCCTCCACATTCAACTAGAGAAGTCGGTGAATCTAGAAAACGATGAAGGCCTTACAAATTGAAGAAACTAAAATTCTCTTTTCCACCAACTACCACTTAAAGAACTTTACAAAAAAATTTAAACCAAGGACCGATTACATTACCACCCATAAGAGAATACTGATCTCCAAACCCTAAGAATGCAAACACATCACATTGTCGATACCATAGATTTCTTGTACAAAATACCGATGAGTGTCACACTTTTAAAAAAATATTTAAAAAGTTTGATATCATAGAAATAGTCCCTCAAATTGGGACCCTTTCTCTCCTTGCCATGTAATAGTTGTAGAATAATCATATTCTCACTATTACATGTCTTACATTCATTGAAAATCATTTCAAAATGCAAGGAGCTCTTTCCCATCACCTACCTCAGCTCATTCTTTTCTTGCACTCAATGGGAACAATAATTAGATAGCCTTATCCTAGTAGTTCATTTGTTGTTTTCCATTTGGCTAGTTGTCTTCCTCTCCTATACAATGAACAAGATTATGTAGATGACCTGCTAATAGGTTGACTTGCATGTTCCTCACTAGTCTTTTGCATTGTTTCTTTTTCTTTTGTGTGATTGCATGTGTGTAATGTGATCCCCTGTGACGTTCTATTTGATGTATCTCTATCTCTCTCTCTCTTTGTGGCATTCCTCTATTTGTACATAAATTCTTCTCTATGCCATAAATATTTGTTGTAAAGATGGCTATCATTGCACCAAAATATCGACCTGTTAATGCTCGATACAACCATTGGATTTATACAAGATCCAAGATCCACAAGAGGTGATTAAACCATGTCACAAAGCCTAAGCATCATGGTAGACCACATCAAGGATACCAAGGGAGACACCTTGCAACAATCCGCCCAGCGCAAGCAAGGGTTCAAACCTGTGACCTCAGCTCTGATACCAATTTTTGCAAAGATGGTTGTCGTTGCACAAAAAGATCAACATGTTAATGCCCAATACAACCGTTGGACTTATACAAGATCAAAGATCCATAGGAGGTAGTTAAACCATGTCAGGAAGCCTCAGTGTCATGTTGGCCCATGCCGAGGAGACCAAGGGTGACACCTTGCAACAATATTTTCCTTTTCCTTTATCTTTTCTTTGTTTTGTGTTTTCATTTTGGGGATGATGCAAGGTTTCAAGATATTTATATCTCTTCCATGTTGACCCAAAATATTTTTCTTTATATTTTATTTTTCTTGTGTTTTCCTTTTGGGAATGATGCAAGGATTTGATACATTCATGTCCCTTCCGTTTTGATCCAAAAAAAAATTCTTTGTTTTCACTCTCTTTGTGTCATTCTTCTAATTCTATACATATTTAGGGAATGATGATAGTTTTGAGCTCTCTTAAAAATATTGTAGCGAGAACATACTGACCCAAAATCCATAGATCTCTTATGTGTTTGGAGTTTTATTTTTGGGGGAACATCCCCTTTTTCCTTTTTCATGGCATAGCTTCATTTGGAAACATATGACTTGGCATAGGGCTTTCCAAGTAATCTCTCATTTCTTATTTCTTGTTAGCATTTATCATTTGCTACTTTAAAGTAATTTCTCACACCATGACATTTAGCAATTTCTTTAAAGTGGGGGCATAAATTAGAATTTTTCTTTTGTATTTCATTGTGTAGTCTTTTTACTTCTTGTGATGCATCTTTTGCTTTGTGGAAAAATTCTATGTGATTTACCTCAAGAGCATGATCTCTCTTAGTATATTATATTCCTCTTAGTGGATTGATGCAACACACTACATCCCCTAAGTTCTGAATCTTCTATTCTTTGATTGGTCCTCTCTTGGAGACATTAGGCACAATGTCCCTGAATGTAAGACCTTACATGAACTAAGCAAGACTCATTTGAACGTACCTTATAATATTTTTCAATTTTTCTTATATGGCCACCTTGTATAATACACTTTGCTTTCCTATGGTGCCATCTTGTTTGTTCATGAGTTTCAAGCATACAAAATTTTTCTTGCCTCATGAAGCTCAAATTTCATTGTTTTTTTGTGCCTTATCAAAGTTATCAAGCGTTATAGCTATGGTCTGGTTGAATGAGAAGCCAAATTTAGGCATGACTTTCCCATAGCCACTTGCAAGTGTGTTTGAATGCATATCAACTATGTGCATATTTGTTTCACCTCTTTGGATACTCATCTATAGGATAGCCTAGAGTTTCGTTGCCTTAGAGTGAACGTTCTTTTTTAGACAAATACCTAACATCTGATCCACAACATGCAGGACAAACGATCGAAACTTGATCCACCCCTTTTGTTTTTTTATTTCCTTATGTCTTTGGAAATAAATTCTTGTACCTTGCTATTTCTTCTTATATCTTTTTTCATGTGTGTTATTTTGTGCCTATGTTAGTTTTCTATATAACCTAGATCTCGGGGGCTTACGCAATCCTCTTGGTCAATGTTGTCCGATCTACTAGCATCGATATGATTGAATCCATCTTGGTGTGATCTCATCTACTTTAGTGTGATTTTGAAATAGGTTCATCCTCTCACTAAAGTGGGGGCTAAATGTAGTGTCAAAAAATGTCATATGTGACATTTTCACACTTCTTTGGGCCCTCCTTGTTAAATTGAGCTTGATGTTGCCTTGATTAGTGTTGTAATGTGTTTAAGACATTCACATTAGGTCTTGGGCTGTTATGAACTAAATGAACCCAATTGTACCTTATTTAGGGTGTTGTAGAGTTTTGTACCACACTTTCACACTTATCAAGGTTTTTCATTATTAATTGTGCTTCTCTTTACCTTAATTGGCCTTATTTTAAATCTACAAGCCTTAATTAATGCATATTTTTTAGGATAATCTTGACATAAACTAGTATCCAATCATAGTTAAGGTTTTTTTGGATTGTATGGCCCATATTTAGTGATCTAGGAATCATACACCACCTTGGGCATATGGGTCCCACCTAAGTTTTGAGGCCTCAGTCCTGATTTCACATGAATCTAATCTTTTCTTGAAAAGTGTGTCCCATAGCCTAGCCTAATGGGATTCATACTCCACTTCTGGCGTATGAGTCTTGTATGGGCCAAAAATAAATTTATTTCAAATTCTTGGTGAGATTTTATCCTCCTAGATTTGATGTCATCTTATGGTGTCATAATTTAAAGAAATTTGGCATAAACAAGTATAAATACAAGGTTATTTCACTCATTTTAATCCAAGACTTTCATTAGAGACTCCTTATAGAAAATTTGAGTTCCAAGAATTTACAAGAGAATTCAAGAGCCTTCAAGAGTTGATTATCAATTTTTTTTGGAGCATTATTCAAGCATTAATCATCATGTCAAAGTCATCATGCATCATGTTTGTTTTTGAGCTAACAATTGTGATGTAGTGTTTCATGATTCAAGCTAGAATTCTATTCAAGATATATCACATTCAAGCAAGATTAAAGATCTAAATCCATTGGAAATATTTCATACATGTTTGCAACATTTTATTGCTAGGGTTTGGTGAGTTTCAACGATACATTTTTTTCATTCATCATTCCTTTATCGCATTTGATTTCATTACAATGTTTGATTACCAAAATAGGGTTTGACCAAGGAAACCCCTTTCCACTAACAAAACAAAAATTTCCCCTCTCTTTAGTGTGTGATTTGTATATCTAGGTTGAATACATTCTAAGGAGCAAGGTTGGAAATAACTTTTCAAGTGTTCAAAGTTTTCCATGTTGTCACCTTGTTTAGAAGATCATTGGAAGACATCTACAAAGAAGAATTGAGTAGTTCAGATGCAAAAATCAAGTTGAGAAGAAAAAGTATAGATTGAAGAGTAGATTCAGATCCATATTCTCCAAAAAATACAAACTAGATAGATACACCACTTTTAATATATGAGTCACTGTATAGTCAAATTTGTAGTTTTCAGGAGTTCCAAACTTGTCTTTAACAGATTTATGTTTCACACCTAGAAACCCTAATCTAGGAATAAATCACCCAGTCTAGTGCATGAGTCCCAATCTACATTAAATTCAATTTTTTCATCATTTCCAATCTCCATTCAAGCTTTTATAGGTTTCTAGGTGCCCCTCTATTATTTTCTAGTTTTCTATTCTATTTTTCATTCATTTCTAGGTCATTTAGTGAAGCTTTGCATATCATTAGATCTTGTATATACTTTGTCTTTCCTAGCCCTAGCTTGGTTTTGAATCCTCTTTTAGTCTCTAATCATACGCTAGTACTTCCCTATTGTAGATCTCTTTCAAATTTTCATCCTTGGATTCAAAACTCTAGGGCTTCCTTGAATGAGAGTGTAGAAGATTGTTGTTCTATATCCTAAACCATAAGCACTGAAAATTTTTAAATCTTTCATTTTGTTGAACCTGCATTTAGAACATCTTAATTCTAAGTTTCAATTCATAATCATCCTAAATATAGCTTGCATTAACATTGCATTATTTAATTGGCATCTAGGGTTTCTAATTCTTGCAGTAGTGAAAGTGCATATAGGTTGCATTTTTGCATCCTTTTTCATTGAAATTCATTTGAAATATGCATTTGCACCTACTTTAGACATCATTCAAACTAAAAGGAATAAATTTTACTTATAATTTTCTTAAATTTGTACATAATCCCTCATCTAGGACTCTTATGCCCCTTCAAGCGATTTATTCCTAGTACAGGTGCTTTTTCTTGATATTTGGGTATTTTATGGTGAGTTTTATTCAAAATTTAAACCTTTGAAAAACCTTGTTCGGGATTCATATGCCCCCCTAGGTGATTTAGTCTCGTTTCAAATTTTAAACCACCTTTTCCAACATTAAATTCTTTGTTTCTTTGTTTTAGTTTGTTGTTGTTAGTTTCCTGTTTCAGTTTGCATAGTTTTTGTTTTCTTCATTTCATTGCATTTAACTTCATTAAATAAATTTCATAATCTCAAGTTTTCATTTAGACCTTTTATTCTATTTTTTTGTATTTCATTTCATCATAAATATGTGCTTTAGTAAGTTGTGGATGTCTTTGAAGTCCTTAGTGGATGTGTCAAGTTGTGCCTTTAGAAATGATCCTAATAAATATAAACTTTCTCATGCTCACTCAACTCCTGATGCATGTCCTCCTCATAATGTTGACATCATTGGAGAAGATGATGACAACATGAATAAAATCCTAAATGGTTTCCTTAATAACCTTGAGACTAATGCATCTTTTTATCCATCCATGAAACAAACAACACTGCCTATAATACCAACACTTGAGATGTTTGGTTACCTACACCCTGAAACTGAAAAACAAACCAAACCTAATTTCCCTCAAAAAGGTGAACCTAGTTCCTCTAATCAAGCAAACATTCAAAAATTCTATGTGAAAAAAGTGACCAACACTCCCATCAATCTAGAAGAGACAAATGGAAAAGGATTCACGATATTAACCAAACAAGGAGATCATAAAACAAGTGAAAATGAAATTCATCAACTCTTAGAGAAAATTCCAACTGAAGATACTAAAGGGTTAGGATATCAAGATCCTTCTCCCGACATAAGTGACATCCTTCCTAAATAACAACCAATGCCTCCTAATTATGGCAAGGATGATAGGATCATCTTAGGTCCTCCTCCTCCACATTCAACTAGAGAAGTCAACTAATCAAGCAAATGATGAAGGCCTTAAAAACTGAAGAAGCTAAAATTCCCTTGTCCACCAACTTCCACTGAAAGAACTTTATAAATAATTTTAAACCAAGGACTGATTACATTACTACCCATTAGAGAAGACCGATCTCTAAATCCTAATAATACAAATGCATCACATTGTCGATACCATGGAGTTCTTGGACACAGTATCAATGAGTGTCATGCTTTAAAACAAATATTTAAAAAATTGATATCATATAAATAATCCATTAAATTGGGACCCTTTTGCTTCTTTCCATTTCATAGTTGTAGAATCATCATATTCTCACTATTACATGATTTACATTCATTGCAAATCATTTCAAAATGCAAGAATCTCTTACCCATCACCTACCTCAACTCATTCTTGTCTTACACTTGGCGCGGACAAGAATTAGATATCCTTGTCCTAGTAGTGCATTTTTTGTTGTCCCTTTGGCTAGTTGTGTGCCTCTCATATATGATGAACAAGATTGGGATGTAGGTAACCTGGTAATAATTTGGCTTGCATGTGCCTTACTAGTCTTTTGCATTATTTATTTTTTCTTTTTTGTCATTGCATGTGTGTAATGTGATCCCCCGTGATGTTCTATTTGATGTATCTCTCTCTTTGTGAAATTCCTCTATTTGTACCTAAATTCTTATCTATGTCATATATCTTTGCCTTTTCCTTTATCTTTTCTTTTTTTTGTTTTCCTTTTGGGGATGATGCAAGGTACCGAGATATTTATATCTCTTCCATGTTGACCCAAAAGCTTTGTCTTGTGTTTTATTTTTTAGGGATGACGCAAGGCGTCGAGACATTCATGTCCTTTCCATGTTGACCCAAAAGGTTTTTCTTTGTTTTTTCTCTTTTTGTGTCATTCTTCTAGTTCTATGCATATTTGGGGAATGATGACAGTTTCGAGCTCTCTTAAAAACATTGTAGTAAGAACATACTAACACCAAATCCATAGATCCTTCATGTGTTTGGATTTTTTATTTTGGGGGAAACCCCTCTTTTTCATTTTCATGATGTAACTTCATTTGGAAACATATGACTTGGCATCATGTGTTTGGATTTTTTATTTTGGGGGAAACCCCTCTTTTTCATTTTCATGATGTAACTTCATTTGGAAACATATGACTTGGCATAGGGCTTTCCAAGGAATCTCTCATGTATTATTTCTTGTTAGTATTTATCATTTTCTACTTTAAAGTAATTTCTCACAACATGGCATTTAGCAATTTCTTTAAACTGGGGTCATATATTGGCATTATTCTTTTGTATTTCATTGTGTAGTCTTCTTACTTCTTGTGATGTTTCTTTTTCTTTTTGGCAGCATTGGGTGTGATATCCTACAAGAGTGTGATCTATCTTAGCATATTATATTCATCTTAGTGGCTTGATGCAACACCCTACATCCCCTATGTTGTGAATCTTCTTTTCTTCAATTGGTCCTCTCTTGGATACATTAGGCACAATGTCCCATAAGGTAAAACATTACATGAACTAAGCAAGACTCCTTTGAATTTACCTTAGAATATTTTGCAATTTTGGTTATATGGCCACCTTGTATAATACTCTTTGTTTTCCTGTGGTGCAATCTTGTTTTTTCATGAGTTTCAAGCATACAAATTTTTTCTTGGCTCATGAAGCTTGAAGTTAGTTGTTCTATGGTGTCTTATCAAAGTTATCAGGATGTATAGCTTTGGTCTAGTTGAATGGGAAGCCAAAATTAGGCATGAATTTCCCATAACCACTTGCTTGTGTGTGTGAGCCCAGACTGACCACGTGCATATATGTTTCACCTCTTTGGATACTCATCCAATAGATAGCCTAGAGTCTTTTTGCATCAAATTGAGCATGATTATTGAGAAAAATAATTAAGATCTTATCCACAACATGTGGGACAAAAAATTGAAGCTTAACCTGCCTTGTTTTGTTTCATTTTCTTTTTTCCTTATGCCTTTAGCAATGCCTAATTGTGCCTTGCTATTTCTTCTTATATATTTTTTATGTGTGTTCTTTTGTGCCTATGTTATTTTTCTATAGGACCTCAATCCTGGGGGCTTGCGCAACCCTCTTGGTCAGTGTTGTCCTATCCCAATAGCATTGATATAATTGAACCCATCTTGATGTGATCTCATATACTTTAGTGTGATTTTGAAGTAGGTTCATCCTATCACTAAAGTGGGGGCTAAATGTATTATTGAAAAATGTCGTATGTGACATTTTCACACTTGTTTGGGCCCTCCTTGTTAAATTGAGCTTGTTGTTGCCTTGATTTAGTATCGTAATGTGTTTAAGACATTCACATTAGGTCTTGGGACCTTTTGAACTAAATGAACCTAATTGTACCTTATTTAGGGTGTTGTGAAATGTTGTACCACACTTTCAAACTTATCAAGGATTTTAATTATTAATAGGGCTTCTTTATTACTTAATTAGCCTTATTTTACATCTACAAGACTTAATTAATGCATCTTTCTAAGTAAAATTCTAATATAAACCAATATCCAATCATAATTCAAGTGTTTTTGGATTGTATGGCCTAGATTTAGTGATCCGGGACTCATGCACCACCTTAAGCGTATGGGTCCCACCTAAGTTTCGAGGCCTCAATCCTAATTTCACATGAATCTAAGATTTTCTTGAAAAGATTTTCCCATAGCCTAGCCTAATGGGACTCATACGCCACTTCTGGCATATGAGTCTCGTGTGGCTAAAAATAAAATAAAATTCAAATTCTTGGTGGGATTTTATCCTCCTATATCTGATTTCGGCTTTCAGTGTCGTAATTTTGAGAAATTTGGCATAAACAAGTATAAATACAAGGTTATTTCACTCATTTTCATCCAAGCCTTTCATCAGAGCATCCGTATAGAAAATTTGAGTTCACAAGGACATTCAAGTATTTACAAGAGCATTCAAGAGTCTTCAAGATTTTATCAAGTGTTTTGGAGCATTATTTAAGCATCAAGCATCAATCATCTTGTCAAAGTCATCATGCATCATGTTTGTTTTTGAGCTAAAAATTGTGATGTAGGGTTTCATGATTCAAGATAGCATTATATTCAAGATCTCTCACATTCAAGAAAGAGTCAACATCTACATCTATTAGATCCATTTCATTCATGTTTTCAACCTTTAATTGCTAGGGTTTGGTGAGTTGCAACATTACATTTTGTTCATTCATCATTCCTTTATCTCATTTGATTTCATTACAAGGTTTGATTACCAAAATGATGTTTAATCAAGGCAAACACCTTTCCACTAACAAAACTACATTTTTCCCTCTCTTTAGTGTGTGATTTACAGATCTAGGTTGAATACTTTTTAAGGATCAAGATTGGAAAGAAGTTGTAAAGTTTTCAAAGTTGTCCAAGTTGTCACATTGTTTAGAAGATCATTGGAAGACATATACAAAGCATAATTAACCAGTTCAGCCTGAAAATCAAGTTGAGAAGGAAAAGCAGAGATTGAAGAGAATATTTAGATCAAGATTCTCTAAAAAATCCAAACTAAATTGATATGCCACTTTTGGTGTATGAGTCCCAATACAGTCAAATTTGTAGTTTTTAGGAGTTCTAGACTTGTCTTTGCCAGATTTTTGTTCCTGCCTAGGAACCCTAATGTAGGACTAAATCACCTAGTATGGTGTATGAGTTCCAATCTACATTAAATTTAGATTTTTCAGCATTTCCTATCTCCATTCAAGCTGCTACAAGTTTGCAGGTTCCCCTCTATTCTTTTCTAGTTTTTAATTCTATTTTACATTCACTTCTAGGCCATTTAGTGAAGCTTTGCATATCATTAGATTCAATGATTAGATATTTGATATCATTTGTCTTTCCAAGCCCTAGCTTGGTTTTGAAACCTCTTTTAGTCTCTAATCATAACCTGAGACTTCAATATTGTAGATCTCTTTCCACTTTGCATCCTTGGATTGAGATCTCTAGGGCTTCCTTGAATGAGAGTGTAGAAGATTATTGTTCTATGTCCTAAACCATAAGCAAAAAAAAATTTCCACCTTTCATTTTGGTGAACCTACATTTACAAAATTTTAATTCTAATTTGGAGTGCATCATCATCCTAGATCTAGCTTGCATTGACATTGCATTAGGGTTTGCATTAATTAATTGGCATCTAGGTTTTCTAATTTTTGCATTAGTGAAAGTGCATATAGGTTGCATTTTCACATCCTTTTTATTGAAATTCATTTGAAATATGCATTTTCACCTAGTTTAGACATCATACAAACCAAAATTCATAACTTTCACTTATAATTTTCTTAAATTTGTGAAAAAGACCTCATCTAGGACTCATACGCCCCTCTAGGTGATTTAGTCCCAATACAAGTGCTTTTACCTGATTTCTGGGTATTTTATGGTGACAACTATTCAACATTTAAACCTTTGAAAAAATATATTTGGGACTCATATTCCCTTCTAAGTGATTTAGTCCCATTTCAAATTTTAAACTGCCTTTTCCAGCATTAAATTCTTTATTTTTGTGTTTCAATTTTCTACTATTAGTTTCCTATTTCATTTTTTAGAGTTTTTGTTTACTTCATTTCATTGCATTTAACTTCATTACATACATTTCATAATATAAAATTTTCATTTAGACCTTTTATTCTAAATTATTGTATTGCATTTCATCATGGATATGTGCTTTAGTAAGTTGTGGATGTCCTTGAAGTCCTTAGTGGATGTGTCAAGTTGTGCCTTTGGAAATGATCCTATTAAATTTGAACTTACTCATGCTCACTGAACTCCTAATGTATTTCCTCCTCACGATTTTGACATGATTGGAGAAGATGATGAAAACATGAATAAATTCCTAAATGATTTCCTTAATAACTTTGAGACTAATGTATCCTTTTATCCATCCAGGAAAACACCAACACCACCTATAATACCACCACTTGATATGTTTGGTTACCTACACCTAGAAACCGAAAAAAAAACCAAACCTAAGTTCCCTACAATAGGTGAACCTAGTTCCTCTAATCAAGCAAACATTCAACCATTATATGTTAACAAAGTGACCTAAAAAAAGGTTTAAGATATAAAAAACATGATAGTAACAATATAGAGGCAGAATTTTTTTCTCCCGCATTTTCTCCCGCTCCTCTAAGTTTGAATTTTCTATGTGCATGGTGGACTCTGTCTTGGGGGTATCCAATGGTCCCCCTTTTCCCCCTCCTAACCCGTGATCCTCTCCTTTGGGCCCGTGTCTAACAGGTACCACCCCTACGGGATTTGTGCTTTCACCATCGGGATTTTCGAAGACTTTGGCATCTCTGGGCATATCTTCCATGTCGGCGGTGAAGATCCCTCCGACTGTCGGTTGGAAGGATGTGCTTTCTAATGGGAAACAAATCTCCTCCTTGTTTCCATCTTCACCTGAGATTGTATCGACCTTTGGTACTGTGTTTGACATTCCTGATTCGATTAGTGACATGATCCTCTCCTCCATGGAGAATGTTGTAGTGGGAAGATTTCTATCTTACCGTCCAACAGTGGATATGGTTCGGAAATGGGTTGCGGCGAAGTGGTGCCTTAAGGGTAGTGTGGAGATTTGCGTGATGGCTGGTGGTCTTTTCCTATTTAGATTCACTACAATGGAGGACTTGGTGGCTACTTTGTCGCTGGGTTCGTGGGTTTTTTGGAAGCACAGTCTAGCCTTGTGCAAGTGGAAACCTAGTTTTGACCCTGCTACTGATCTAAATAAGTCAGCTCCTATTTGGGTAAGGTTGTCGGGCTTGCCTTTGGATTTTTGGGATGAATCCATCTTCAAAGCTATTGGGGATTCATTGGGTCAATTAGTTACCACATATGCTATCACAAAATTGTAATCAAGGTTAGTCTTTGCGAGATTCTGTGTCAATATTTGTGTTGATAAAATCCTACCAAACTCTGTCAAGTTGTTTTCTAAGTTGGGCAGCTGGACTCAACCTGTGTGTTAGGAAAACGTTGTGGTATACTGTCAAAAGTGTGCCAAAGTAGGGCATCTTATCTCTGATTGCAAATCTACTGTCAGTCAAGAGTTTAAGGACAATGTGATAAATCCCACTACTTTGTTTGAGAATATTAAAAGGCCATCGAGTGACTCTAGGTTCATTCCCCCAAGTGTTAATCACTCACTTGAGAATCCTCCTCACCCACCGCCCTGTCGGTTCACCTCTTGAATTAGCTGACCCTAGTGACTCATTGGAGTTGGCTGCTAAACCCCTATCTATCCTTTTGTCTCAGGACCCTGGCTCTTCGGTTGTTGATCCCTTATTTGTGGGGGTCTCTGGTGGGTTTCCTATTCTTGGCGCTTCGGCTATTAACCCTCTATTTTTGGCTATCGCTTCGGGGACCTGTGGGGCCTTGATCGAGGATGGTGAAATATGGGAAGAAGAGAGCTATGGTATGATTGAAGAGTCTACTGAAAGTTTGGGGAATTTAAAGCTTGAGAAAGCTGGGGATGAAGGGATCTAGATTACGCCCAAGAAGAAAGGAAGGAAGAAGAAGGAAGATGTAGGAGGGGAATCTAAGCCAGGGAGACCTTCTCAGAGATACACTAGAACAAGAGAAACGAAAAATGAGATTGCCCTTGGAAAGCAGAGGACATTGGATGTGTCCTCAAAAAAAGGTCAGAAATGAGAATTATGTCATCGAATGTACATGGGCTTAATAGCTCACACAAACAACGTGCCCTGAAGGACTATATAGTAGAACATAAGATTGATGTTTGCCTTCTTCAAGAAACCAAAATGTTGATGGTTAATTTTGATAAAATTGCTAACTTTTTCTGGCCTAATGCTTCTTATGTCTATAGTGATGCCGAGGGAGCTTCGGGGGGTTTGGTTGTGCTTTGGAACCCATCTTTTCTATAGGGTTCTAAAATATTTCATTGTAAAAATAGTGTAGGGGTTTCGTTCTCTTCTCTTGGAGAAGAATGGTCTATAGTTAATATATATGCTCCTAATCAAAGGAACTTGAGGAGTATTTTGTGGAATAACATGGTGGCTAAGATTAATCTAAATAAGGGTGGTCGTTGGCTTGTTGCTGGAGATTTTAACTCTCCCTTGTTTCCATCTGATAAAAGTGGTGGCCTTCTAGATTACACTAATAGCATGTCGGATCTGACTAATTTTTTGAATTCTTCAGGTTTAGCTGATATTGAGCTCCTGGGCCAGAATTACACTTGGTCTAATAGACGGGCTGGTGGTGACCTGATTCAGGTCCAGCTTGACCGCTTCCTTTGCTCTCCTCATTGGACTAATGTCTTAGATGCCAACCTAATAACCTTGCCCAAGATGGTCTCTAACCATAATCCTCTTCTGCTGACCACTAATATTCGTCATGTTGTTGGTCCCTATCCTTTTCGCTTTGAAATAATGTGGAACGCTCATCCCGATTTCAAAAAAAAAATGTTGAATGGTGGAATATTCCTATCCAAGGATCCCCTATGTTTAGGATTTGCTTTAAACTTAAACATATTAAACTGATGGTAAAAGGATGGAACAAGAATGTGTTTAGGGATGTTTTTCAAAGGAAAAAAATGCTTGAAGGAGAGTTGATGACCTTACATAAAAATATGGATGAGGGTGATGACAGTCAGCAGACTCACATCCAGGAACGGGAAGCTAGAATGGAATGGGAATGGGTCCTAAAAAATGAGGTCTTCTGGAAACAAAAATCTAGGGTCCAATGGCTGAAGGAAGGAGATAAGAACACCTCCTTTTTTCATTTTTCTGCCATCAGGCACAGGAAAAGGAATCAAATTTCTAAGTTGACAAATACCACAGGGGAGGTGATTTCAAATCAAGCTCAAATTTGGATCGGTGCGGTTAACTATTTCCAGGAGGCTTTTTCGGCCCCTTCTGAGGCACCCAACCTGGCTTTGGATTGTGCGATTCTCCAACATCTCCCTACCTCCATCTCTCAAGAAGATAATTTTGGAATCCTTAGGACTATTTCCATGGAAGAAGTTTGTCTAGCTACCTTTAGCATGGTGGCTTTCAAAGCCCCAGGGCCTAACGGTTTTCCTCCTGCTTTTTTTTAGATTTTCTGGGATACTATGGGTGGGGACCTAGTGCTTGCGGCCAAGGACTTCTTCAAATCTGGTAGGATCCTCAAACAATTGAACCACACTTTCATTGCTCTTATCCCCAAGATAAGTGAGCCTCTTTCTATGACTGACTTCTGACCTATTAGTCTTTGTAACACCTTTTATAAGATCATTTCTAAGATCCTTGTTAACCGCATCAAACCTTTTCTTGAAAAAATCATTAGTCACACTCAAAAGGGGTTTGTCCCTGGATGACATATCCTTGATGCCACTTTGACAACCCATGAGCTGCTCCACTCAATGGATAGATGTAACAATGCGGGGATGGCTCTCAAGCTTGACATTTCCAAAGCTTATGATAAAGTATTATGGGACTTCATCTCGAAGGTCTTGGCTAAGTTTGGCTTTAATAGTTCGGTCATCAAACTCATTATGGAGTGTGTTAGTACTGTCAATTTCTTGGTTATGATTAATGGATCCCCTTGTGGGTTTTTCTCTATTGGTAGAGGACTCAAACAAGGAGACCCTCTGTCCCCCTATCTTTTCATTATGATTGTTGATGTGCTCAGTAGGAATTTCATGGGTCTGCTATCAGAGGGCTCCATTTCGGGTGTTAGAGCGGCTTCCTCTCTCAATCCAATTGTTGTACAATAATTTGTGGATGACACCTTTCTTTTTGGGAAGGCCTCTGTGCTGGAAGCCAGGAAATGGAAATCTTGTCTTAACAACTATGCCTCTTGCTCTGGTCAAAGTATCAATTATAATAAAAGCAAGATTTATTTCTTTAATTGCATGCCTAATTTGAAAAATAGGGTGACTGTGGTTCTAGGATGTGTTGGTGATTCTCTCCCATTGATGTATCTTGGGCTCCCCCTCACGATTAAGAAGGTACCCACGGAGTTCTGTAATTCGGTTCTGGAAAGGATTCAAAGGAAGTTGGTTGGGTGGAAGGGCTCTTTGCTAAGCCATGCTGGAAAACTCCAACTGCTCACTGCGGCTATCCAAGGTATCCCCACTTACTTTCTATCCATTTTGAAGATGCCTAAGTACATTGTTGATAAATTTGAAAGAATTCAAAGGAATTTCCTATGGTCCGGTATAGAGGAAAAAAAGAAACTTGCTTTGGTGAAATGGGAAAGGATCTGTCAGGCTAAAAATTGTGGTGGGATTGGAATTAGGAAGATTGTCAACTCTAACAGGGCTCTGATGGCTAAGGTTGGTTGGGACCAGTTAAGGAACACTAAGGACCGGTGTAAAATTCTGAATGCCAAATATCTCCAGAACAGGCCCCCTTGATTGATTGTCTTTCAAAACCTCACCCCCAAGGCTCTGTTGTCTGGAGGAGCATTTGTAGCATACAAGGCCTGCTAAAGAAAGGGATTAAATGGAAAATGGGAAATGGGATTAAAATCAGATTCTGGGAAGATACTTGTCTAACTAACTCTTCTCTGGCTTGCTCTGGCTTTGGGGTGGTGATGGGAGCGTCTCAGAGATTCTTTGGCATACATATTAGTGACTATGTTTCTGGACCTCCCAGAGCTAGGATTTGGAAGGATCTTACCCTTTGTTGCCCCCATTCTCATGACCTTTTTTGTCTAGCTTGATCCCTTTAGTTGATTCTCTCTATCACCAGGTTTCCCTCCTATGATAGGGAGGATGAGTTTTATTGGACTTTAGATAAATAGGGGGATCTCTCTGTGTGGTCAGCTTACAAACTACTGACTAACGAAAATTCTATTGTGGAACCCTGGAGGAAGGTTTGGAATCATCACATGATCCCTAAAATTATTTTTTTCTGGTAGACGGCCTGTCATAATAGGATTCTAACCTAGGACAATCTGAAGATTCAGGGTCTTTTTTTTTCCAATAGATGTTTCCTTTGCAAGGAAGGGGAGGAAACTGTCAGTCACCTTTTATTACACTACTCGAATGTTGTTGAAGTTTGGGGGCTAACTTTTGAGAAACTTGATGTCCCTTGGGTTATAAGCAAGGACCTTTTATTGTTTATTTTGGGTTGGTATGGCCCATTTTTCCACCCTCTACCTGGTGAAATTTGGAAGCAAGTCCCCTTGTCTTAGGTTGGTGTTTATGGAAGCAGAGGAATAATAGGGTTTTCAAGAATATTGAGAGGAGTCCCAAGGGGGTGTTTGGAATTGGAGTTAGGCTCATTGAGGAGAATATCTCTCTCTTTAATGGGAAACTCCTAGAGATGGGGCCGATGGATTACGAAATAAAAATGGCTAAGGAATGGCACCAAGATTTAAAGGCTAACTCCTTTGATAATTCAAAACTTTTAGCTAGAAAAAATATTAAATGGGAGCCTCCGAATAGAGGATGGTTTAAACGTAATTTTGATGGGGCTTCTAAGGGCAACCCAGGTAGAGCAAGTATTGGTAGAGTTATCAGAGATTCTATCGGAGCTCTGGTGGCGGGATTTGCTGGAGGTATTGGGTTTCAATCGGCTTCAGTGGCGGAGGCTCGTGCGCTGCTAATGGGCATCAAACTTGTTGTTTCTCTGGGGATTGCTTATCTCCACATTGAAGGAGACTCCAATTCAGTTACGGATTTTGTGAATAAAGATAGATTAATTGGTTGGAATACAAAGGACATTTTGTTGGATGTTAGCTTCCATTTATCCAAATTTAGGGATAAAAAGGTGACTCATATCTTCAGAGAAGGCAACCATGTGGCGGATGCATTGGCTAATCTTGGCTCGGGCTGGGATTCTACTAAATGTTGGAGGAAAAAGGAAAGGCTTCTGGAAAATATTCAAGCTTTAATCGCGCGGGAACAAGGCTACCATGGGTTGCAATGATTTTTAATCTTTGGATGACAGGAGCTGAATGGGGGGCCCACTAGATTTTTTTGGGGATCTGGTGGATGAGTGTCAACATTGATGTGAAGTATAGTTGGAGGTTTCCTAGTAAAGATTTGCATGTGTGGGGCACAGAAGGGAGGATCCACATGTCTGTCCTTTGGACATGGTGGACGGGGTCGGGTTCTAAGGTTACGGTGAGGTGGCGGGGTTGGAACTTAAAAGATGGTTACAAGTATAATTTTGGCGGCTTGATGATGGAGAGGGGGAAGGAAGTGACTTCATTTTATCTCTGGAGCCGTACTGTGCAGTCTATTCCCTTGGGGATTGTTGGATTTCTTGTTTTATCTCCTCCTTGCATCTGGTGGTGTGAATGTATTTATAATGATTTGACTATTCATGATGGGAGATGGCCTCCTTCTAGGGGCTTTGAGCCAATTAGTTTAGCGCAAGACTCCTCTGGCTTATTTTGGATGGTTACTAATTTTAGTTATTCGGCCTTTCCACATGGTTTTTTGTCCATCCCCTACATATCCGCCAATTCTTGCCTTCTTGGCCATAATCATAAATTCATTAAATTTTGTGTCAAATCACCCTATGGTGATTCTCCCCTCTGGGCGTGCGACCTGTATGCAGATTTAATTATCCTCCGTTGTATTCCTTGCCTTAACTATCACATTGTGATTATTATCCACAGCTGCTGCAATTGGTATTTTTTGCAATTTTTTGAGTTTTCTGTGCAGGTTGGTAGTATGGGTGGTGAGCGGGTTAGGACTAAACCTAAAAATTGTGAGGATTTTCAGAACAACCCTTTGGTCTGGCACATTTTTGTGGAGGGTGGCATTGCTCTACTTATGGAGTGCTTGGTCGGCCATGATCCAATCTTATCGAGTCATTTTGCCAATTCGTGGAAGGACAAAAGGGTCTCCATTAGTGGTATATCATTCAAAATCAGTGAGGAATTTATTGCGCAGGCTACGAGTTTACTGTGTTCTAGTTAAAAATACCCCAAACACACTAAAAAACTGGACCATGAAAGATTAAAAGCCTTTTTCAGAGGTGAGGAGGCCCCAGTGTGGAACCAGTCGGGGTTTGAGAGGGATGCGCTTCCAAAGCCCTGGGACTAGGTGTGCATGGCGTTGATGAAGTATGTTACATTGGAAGGTAGATTTAAAACCTATTTCTTTTACCATTTCCCTCTATTAAATCACCTTAGACATAAGATGCTACTCAGTTTCCCATTTTTTCTTTTGATGGACCTTGAAAGCTCTGTCGACAAGTGCAAATAGTCCGCCAGTCGTAACCCCTGTGATCTCCCACTACTCCCGCTCCATCAGGGGCTTATCCTGAGATTATATCACTTTCATCTTGCCCTCTGTCCACCTAAAGCCATCACAGTTGTCTATATTGAAAACATTGAACCCCTTTCAACTGTGCATATTTCCCCGGCTAAGTCTAAGAGCCCTCCTCAAAAGTCCAATTCAAGCATTGTGGGGAATACTAAAGCCAAATTTGCCACAAAAAAACTTAAGGGTGGGCTGGGCAAGGCCCATGCCAACGTGGTGGAAGGTCTCTATGAACTAAAAGCCACTCAGGCTGATTCAGCTTACAAGGCCAGTTCAACCAATAAAGGTAAGGAGAAATGCATGTTGGCCCCGACTGCTAAGGATGACAAGGGCAAGAATGTTGTTAGGAAAGACTCCAGAGGGGATACGGTTGTGGGGACCATGGAGATGACTGGAGGGGAAAATTCTAGGAGGAGATCCAGGAGGTTGGCCAAGAACAGCAAGAAGAGGCGAATTATTGAAGACTTTGAGGAGGAGCAGTCTGACAGCAAAGGTTACAAGGAAGAAGAATCTGAAGATGAGGAGGAAGAAAATGTGGAGAGGCCCCAGTTTACTCCGGTGGACAGCAAGCTTCCTATTGATGGCTCTTCCTCTCACTCTCTGCATCCTCTGGTAGATGAGCTTGGAGAGGTTTAGGGGACTATGGACGTTGGGGTGGATTCGTGCGATGTGGTGAAGAGATTGGACACTCTTGACAAAAAGTTTCAAGGGTTAACCCGCTTCACAATGAAATTGGGTCACTTTGTCATGAGCACCCTGTCTAATGCTATAAAGGAGGAGTTGGAGGGGAACAACAACCAGGAGAACAAAGAATGGGTGGGTGATGAGTTGGTGGACCTCCTCATTAAAAATTGGGACAACGCCAGTTAGCTGCTCCTTGTGCCTGTCTATCAGTTGTTGCTGTGTGGTTGTTGTGCTGCCTTTGGGTTGTTTTTATGTTTTTTTCTTTTATGTTTGTTGTTTAGTCTTGTTCCTTTTTTTCCCTAGTGGCTCATTGTGAAGGGTACAATGCCCTGTAAATGCTGATTAACTTTTCAAAAAAAAAGTGACCAAAACTCCCATCAATCTAGAATAGGCATATAGAAAAGGATTACCGATCTTAAGCAAAAAAGGATGTGATACAACAAGTGAACATGAAATTCATCAACTCTTAGAGAAAATTCCAACTGAAGATACTAAAGGGTTAGGATATCAAGATCCTCCTCCTGACATAAGTGGCCTCCTTCTTAAAGAAAAACCAATACGTCCTAATGATGACAAGGATGATAGCATCGTCTTAGTTCCTCCTCCTCCACATTCAACTAGAGAAGTTGATGAATCTAGCAAACGAAGAAGGCCGTAAAAACTAAAGAAACTAAAATTCCCTTGTCCACCAAGTACCACTAAAATAAATTTACAAATAATTTTAAATCAAGGACTTATTACATTACCACCCATAAGACAAGACTGATCTCCAAATCTTAAGAATACAAAAACATCACATTGGTGATACCATAGATTTCCTAGACATAGTACCAATGAGTACCATGCTTTAAAACAAATATTTAAAATTTTTGATATCATAGAAATAGTCCCTTAAACCGAGACCCTTTCACTCCTTGCCATATAATCGTTGTAGAATCATCATATTCTCACTATTACATGCTTTACATTCATTGAAAATCATTTCAAAATGCAAAGAGATCTTTCCCATCACCTCCCTCAGCTCATTCTTGCCTTACACATAGTGGGGAATTGAATTAGATATCCTTGTCCTAGTAGTGCATTTGTTGTTGTCCCTTTGGCTAATTGTCTACCTCTTGTATACAATGAACATGATTGGGCTACAAACAACTTGCTAATAAGTTGACTTATGTGTTCCTTACTAGTATTTTTCATTGTTTCTTTTTATTTTGTGTGATTACATGTGTGTAATATGATCCCTTGTGAAATTCTATTTGTCTCTCTTTGTGACATTCATCTATTTGCACCTAAATTCTTATCTATGTCATAAATCTTTTCATTTTCCTTTATCTTTTCTTTGTTTTGTGTTTTCCTTTTGGGGATGATGCAAGGTGTCTAGATATTTATATCTCTTCCATGTTGACCCAAAATCTTTTTCTTTATCTTTTCTTTGTCTTTTTTTTTCCTTCTAGGGATGATGCAAGGCGTCGAGACATTCATGTCCCTTTCATGTTGGCTGGAAAGGTTTTTCTTTGTATTCTGTGTGTATTTTGGGAATGATGATAGTTTTGAGCTCTCTTAAAAACATTGTAGTAAGAACATACTGACCCCAAATCCATAGATCCCTCATTTTTTAGGGTTTTATTTTTAGGGCAATCCATCTTTTCATTTTTCATGATGTAGCTAAATTTGGAAACATATGACTTGGCATAGGGCTTTCCATGTAATCTCTCAAATCTACTTTGTTTTTCTCATTTATCATTTTCTACTTTAAAGTAATTTCTCATAGCATGACATTTAGTAGTTTCTTTAAAGTGGGGGCATACATTGGTATTAATCCTTTGCATTTCATTGTGTAGTCTTATTACTTCTTGAAATGCCTCTTTTTCTTTCTGGCAACATTGGGTGTGATTTCCCTCAAGAGCGTGATCTCTCTAAGAATATTATATTCCTCTTAGAGGCTTGATGTGACATACTGCATCCCTTAAGTTGTGAATCTTCTATTCTTTGATTGGTCCTCTCTTGGAGACATTAGGCACAATGTCCCCTAAGGTAAGACCTTACATGAACTAAGCAAGACTCTTTTGAATGTACCTTACACTATTTTACAATTTTGGTTATATGGCCACCTTTCATAATAAATTTTGCTTTCCTTATGAAGCTGGAAGTTCATTGTTGTGTGGTGCCTTATCAAAGTTATAGGAGGTATAGATTTGGTTTGGTTGAACGGGAAGCCAAACTTAGGCATGAATTTCCCACATCCACTTGCTTGTGTGTGGGAGCACATACCAACCATGTGTTTATGTGTTTCACCACTTTGAATACTCATCCAACATATAGCCTAGAACTTTTTTGCCTCAGAGTTAGCATGCAGTTTCAAACAAACACCTGAGATATGATCCACAATATGTAGGACAAACGATTGAAGCTTGATCCACCCATTTTTGTTTTATTTTTGGTTTTCCTTATGTATTTGGAAATGCATTATTTTTCCTTATTATGGCTTCTTATATCCTTTTTTATTTGTGTTATTTTGTGCCTATGTTAGTTTTCTATAGGACCTCAATCTTGGGTGCTTGTGCAACCCTCTTGATCATTATTGTCCTGTCCCACTAGCATCGCTATGATTGAACCCCTCTTGATGTGATATCATCTATTTTAGTGTTAGTTTGAAGCAAGTTCATCCTCTCACTAAAATGGGGGCTAAATGTAGTGTCAAAAAATGTCTTATGTGACATTTTCACACTTTTTGGGGCCCTTGTTAAATTCAGCTTGGTGTTGCCTTGATTTAGTGTTGTAATGTGTTTAAGACATTCACATTAGGTCTTGGTCTCTTGTGAACTAAGTTAACCTAATTTTACCTTATTTAGGGTGTGGTAAAGTGTTTTACCACACTTTCACACTTATCTAGGGTTTTAATTATTAATTGGGCTTCTTTATGCCTTATTTTACATCCAAAAGCCTTAATTAATTCATCTTTCAGAGGATAATCCTGACATAAAATAGTATCCAAGCATTATTTATATGTTATTGAATTGTATGGCCCAAATTTAGTGATTTGGGGATCATATGCCACCTTGGGTGTATGGGTCCCACCTAGGTTTTGGGGCCCTGATCCTAATTTCACATGAATCTAAACTTTTCTTGAAAAGTGTGTCCCATAGCCTAGCCTAATGAGACTCATACACCACTTCTGGCATATGAGTCCTATGTGGCCCAAAACTAAATTTAATTCAAATTCTTGGTAGTATTTTACCCTCCTAGATCTGATGTCATCTTGTAGTGTCGTAATTTTGGGAAATTTGGCATAAACAAGTATATATACAAGGTTATTTCAATCATTTTCATCCAAAACTTTCATGAGAGAAACCTTATAGAAAATTTGAGCTCACAAGAGCATTCAAGTATTTACAAGAGCATTAAAGAGTCTTCAAGAGTTGATTATCAAGTGTTTTGGAGCATTATTCAAGCATCAAGAATCATGCATCATTTTTTTTTTTAGCTAAAAATTGTGATGTAGGGTTTCATGATTCAAGCTAGCATTCTATTCAAGATCTACATCCATTGGAGCCATTTCATACATGTTTGTAGCCTTTTATAGTTAGGGTTTTGTGAGTTGCAATATTACATTTTTTTCATTCATCATTCCTTTATCTCATTTGATTCCATTACAAGGTTTGGTTACCAAAATAGGGTTTGACCAAGGAAAACCCCTTTCCACTAACAAAACAACAATTTTCCCTCTCTTTAGTGTGTGATTTGTAGATCTAGGTTGAAGACCTTCTAAGGAGAAAGATTGGAAAGAATTTGTATCACCAATCTTAGCACTTTGATGCGGTTATATTGTTACCCTAATTCACCTCTATAGAGCAAGAAGAATTAGGGGGAATATATCTACCCTCAAATTTGGTTCTCCCTAGAAGCTAACATGTTTGTTTGCAAATACAAGATGAATTTTTAATATCTAAAAAACTGGTTTTATAGGATGTGGTTCCTATCATTGTGGTTTTGTAGATGACTACAATGGGGGCTTCATTCTCCTATTGATGAATGATTCATAATATCCTTATGAGTATCCTTTTATACAACATGATTTACTTTCAGTACTTTATCTTAAATATGCATGTAGTGTCATATGGTCACTACAGTAGGGTATAAATTTAGCATTGAAAATTATATTTCCTTTTAGGTGATAGTACAATTTCACACTTGGTTTGGACCTAGTCTAGTGACCTTTGCATTTATGCATTTTTAACGTCTCCTGATTAGGCCTTACTATCATAAATTATGCATTATGAGGCTTATTTTATCATTTTTTGACAAATTGCAAGTAGATAACAAATGCATTCATCTAATGTTTTGACCCTAACACCTTAATTTCCAAAAAATAGGGCCAAGATTCAAAAACCATCGGGAAGCTTTGTCCCCCTATTTTTTCAGGCTCAAATTTCAAATATGTCGATGCCAGTATTTTAACATTTGAAATTCAAGTTGCAAATATCGGCTACCAGGATCTAATTTTTGAGAAATTATAGTAAATTCCTTTAAATACCTAGTCTTTTCACCATTTGAAACTATAAATCAAGACTTTTAATATTAGTGAAGCAAGAGATCATTACATTCTACCATACACATTTATATTTGCAGGTTTTCAAGCTTATTTGGAGATTTGATCACATCCTATTTCATGATTGAATATTGATGACAATAGAAGAGCATGATGGATTCTAGATTTGGGAGATGCATTTCACCATTTCTTTCAACCTAATGAGTTTTTTCCTAAGTGTTCCCATCCTCAAGCTTCATCCTACTTGTATCCTAAAGCAAGGTATCATTATGTTTCAAATTTCCTAAGGGCATTTGTCTTCCTCTTATGTATATCTTGTCATTTTCATATATGAATCCATCTCTAATACACTTGAGTAGGATTTCATGCAATTTAGCTCATAAAAACCTTAGATACACTTAAGGTTAAGAGCACACACACTTTATCTATCATATATTTGGCTATTTGTGGAGGTATAAATACAAAAATAGGGATTAGACTAAGGGCAACTCTTATATATCCACCCCCACCATCTCTTTCATATATTTATTAAAAGTTTGGATATGAAGTAGAAAGTTTGTATTGTAGGCATTAGAGAGTAGACAGAGAGATATAGCTTCAAGTTTTTAGTCCACAAAAGACATACAAGGACATAGACTCCCTTGGGCAGCCTTTTCCTCCTACTCAAGCTAGATCCAAATTTATTTGATAGGTACACAACACTCTACCTTTCCCAAATATTCTTACAAATCCTTGTTATAATATGTCAATTACCAAGATCTTGTGATTTTTGTATTAGGGCACATAGTCTAATTAGGTGAATCAAGGAAAATAAATTTCAATTAGTTTCCAAGGCTCAAAAGGATTAGATCTAGGTCTGATTGACTCACCTTCATGGTTTAAAATCAAACTAAAAACCTTGTTGATTTTCATCCTAATGTACCCTTGGAAAAGGAGGAAATTAATCCTAGGTTTTATACATTAAACTTAGGGTTCCCTTTTTCTTTGTTATAGTTTTTCTCTATTGATCTTTCTCTTTCATGTACATGTGTTAAATAAGGAAGATTATCTTGGGACTTTCAACCTATGAATTTCAAGAGAGAAACATATTGGTCTTGTGGGGGTTTACAATTTTTTTTAAAAACCTAGGGATGCTTTGTAATTTAGAATTCAATTGTGGTTGAATGAGTTATACTTTACTTGTTAAAATGCAATAAGAGGAATAAAGTTTAGTTGAACTATTGTCTCAGAGGATTCTAGAATTTGAAGGATAAGATGAATTTGGAAAGAACCAACTATTAATGAACCAACATACATCATTCATCAAAGATTTTCACATGAACTATGGAGGCTTCACAGTGATGAGCAATCCAACATCAGGTGAACACACTCTGATACGGGATGGTAACACTTTTCTATTTCTTTGAATTCAATTTGGTAATCATAGGATTCTTTACTATGCTTTCAATAGCTTAGTTTCATTTTGTAAGTGTAGGATTAAGTCTAGGTTTATGTTCTTGATCTTAGCTTCAATTATTATTTCAAGTACATTTGATCTTGTTTGCATCTATGATTTTCCCCCTCACACATTCTGTCATGCCTGGTGGGACCCTTTTCCCATACACTAATGTTTCTATGAGCCATTTTTAAAGTTACAGGTCCCAAAATCACATATGAAGAAGTTTTCACACAGTATCCCAAAAAAAATCACAATTTCCTATCAATAAAACCGCACACTTGACTTTGAAAATTGAGCATCTGCTAGGAGAACTATGCACTTGAAATTTTTTCTGGGCACTTGCTTTTATTTCCTTGCATTTTACTTGTTACAGGGGAACATTTTCTCTGAAATTTGAGCATTTGATTCTGACAGGGGTGCATTTTGACTATGAATTCTGAGCACTTTCTCTAACAGACTAGTGCATGAAATCTACATTTTTGCAATTGATATTTTGCTAACCTATGCCTATTTTTGAATGTGTAATAGGCACTAACATATTTGTATGCATGGAGTGGCTAAGGGTAATCCTAGGCCTGTTGGGTGTGGGGGAGTGATAAGCGATGATAATGGCATTTTTATTTCAGCAATGGCACTCCCTTTAGGAACCTAGACCAACCACCTTGCTAAAGCCATAGGGGCCTACCAAGTTTTAAATCTTTCCCACCAACTAAACTTTAAAAATGTGTGGCTTGAAGGGGATTCGAACAACATCATCCAATGTATTAAGGGTCTCCAAAATCCTTCATGGAATATTGAGAGTTGGATTAATCTATCCAAGGGGATTATAAGATCCTTTGATAATTGCTTCATTTCCCATGCTTATAGGGAAATTAACGTGATGACATTTATTTTCCAAATGAAAGAATTATGTGGAAAAGGGGTAACAAATTAGAGGTTGATTTCATGGCCTTATTAACGTATGATAAAATTCACGGGAAGGCCCCAAGTCTCCCTACTAATAAATGATTAAGGGTTATGAGTGTCACTTCATGTAGTCTCAGAACTATTGTTCAATTATTGCTCATTGAAGGTTGGAGTACCATGGTTTTAATAGCCTCCCCTATATTTTCCACCTCGCATTTTTGGGTATTTTGGCCATTAGCTTAAGTGGTCTTCTAAATTTTTCTAAGAGGGTGTGTAACTCTGTCAATATGGGTGGTGAGCATCCCCATGTGGAGTCGATGGACTATGAGGAGCTGAGGAACAATGATAAGGTGTGGCCACTGCTGGAAAAAGGAGGGATTACCTCTTACATTGAAAAACTCCATGGTTCGGATCAAAAGGTCACTAGGTATTTTGCCAAGGAGTGGAAGAACGGAAAAGTTAATTTTTTTGGAAGGAAGGTTTCCATTGATGAGTAGCTCATTACTGAGGTTACGGGGCTCTCCATGGAGGGTATCAAATTTTACAAGGACAGGAAACTTTTTGACCAGACAGTGAAAATTTTTCTGAAGACAAACAAGGAAAAAGAGGATTTGCACAAGATTTCTAAAAGTAGTTATGATTCCAAGAATAACAAATTTCTCTTGTAGGAGGTGTTGAAGGTGATCATGTAATACATAACTCTAGATGAGAGATTCACAAGGGTCTTCAGATATCATTTTTTGTTCCTCAACCACTCCCAGCAATAGGTAAGGGTTTATTTCCCTTTCTATCTCTCCACCTCTTTTAATGCTAGTCTCAATGACCATAGCATGAACCCTGTTAGATACCCTATCCTTCATGAGGGTTTGCTTGTCCTTATCTTTGAGAATTTTAAAGCCATGCCGACTCTGTCCAATTTTCCTCCCTCTGCCCACTCCATTTCTGCTAAAGATGAATTGGATACTAGTTATACAGAAAAGGATCTATGGGAAACTAATTCGGGGGATGAGGTTAGCTGGCCTTCGAAGCCTTTGGGGAAGGGTAGGAACAGAGGTAAGTTGAAATTTGGTGCCCCATCTAAATCTGGTCCTACAACTTCCAAGGGTAGAGTTAAGGTTATGTTCCCGGGTTTTGAAGATGTCAAGTTGAAGGCAAAAGGGAAATCTATAATCTCCCCTCAGTAGAAGGGTAAAAGAAAGGACTTGGAGGACCCCTCCTATGAAACTAATCAGGATGAGTCTCAGTCGGCACCCTCGTCAGAATACTCTAGTTACCCTACAACTGACCATGAGGACAAACCTTGTTTTCCCAGTGACCTCAAGGTTGATGACCATTAGTTCAAAGATGAGCATGAGTTTCATGTGGATATCCTTTCCATTGCTCGTAATGGGTCTATGGATTTTTTTAGATTAATGAGATGGGTGTGTTTTGAGATTAAGGAAATTAAACTGAAACAGAGGGCTATTAGCAACAAATTGGAATGGCCTGGTCTGATTGACTACACAACAAGAGAGAGAGAGAGAGAGAGAGAGAGAGAGAGAGAGAGAGAGAGATAAAGCCAATGATTTATTGACTGAGGATGAAAATAAATACGTGGTGGATTTCCTCAAGAAAACTATGAAAGATCTTCAACAATTTAAGAGAAATCATGGTGATAAGCTCTCTGCTATGGAGGGAAAGCTCAAGAACATTAAAGAATCTATCCAGATGGTGATGGAAATGAGCCATAAGATCTTAAAATCTACTGTGAATATAATGAATATGATGGTTGAAAATCTAGAGAATGTGTATCAAGAGAGGACTGTAGTGGATCTGGAAGCTAAAAAAGATCAAAGCCAGGTGGAGGGTGCTGGTCTGTGCAAAAGAACTAGAGTGAACCTGAAGAGAAAGGCTAACAGGGCCTTTTTCAACATCCAAGACATAAAGAAGGAAGCATTAAATATGAAAAATCTGGAACATGAGGTGGTAGACATCTTTAGGAACTTGGCTTAGTGGCTGGGCTCTTGCTTGTTTTTTGTTAGTTTTTTTGTGGTGTTGCTTTTGGGTTGGTTTTTTCAAGTCTTCTTTTCTAGCAGCATAATGTTCTCTGACTTGTACTTGTTCATGATTTATCTTTCTCTTCTCTATTATTAAAGGGTTTTGGGGCCCCTTCAAAACCTATTTTTTCCTTAATCAAAAACATGTTTATATGCATGATTTTAAAGAAATTAACTTGTTTTCTATAAGGAAGATGAACAGTTAAAGAACTCTAGATCTACAAAAAAATTATTATTAAAGTTAGGAATTTTTATTTTGGTGCATAAAAATAACAAATAAACTTTGTTTTAGTGCTCTTAAAATGAACCCTCCCAAGCTTTCTTAAAATAGTAATTTTCATTTGGTGCTTTAAAAAGAACAAGACAAATGCACATTTCATTTTTGTGTTACTAAAAATTGAATCATTTTCATAATTTCTTAAATTAGGAACTCTTATTTGGTGCTTTAAAAAGAACAACACAAATGAGTTTCATTTTGGTACTCTTAAAATGAACCCTCCCAAGCTTTCTTAAAATAGTAATTTTCATTTGGTGCTTTAAAAAGAACAAGACAAATGCACATTTCATTTTTGTGTTACTAAAAATTGAATCATTTTCATAATTTCTTAAATTAGGAACTCTTATTTGGTGCTTTAAAAAGAACAACACAAATGAGTTTCATTCTGGTACTCTTAAAATGAACCATTTCAAGTTTTTCCAAGTTAGGAATTATCAATTTGGTGCATGAAAAGAGAAAAAAAATTCAATTAAGGTGTTCTAAAAATGAATTCTTTCCAAGTTTTCATAATTAGGAACTTTGATTTTAGTTCATAAAAAGAACAAGCACAAAATGATTTCTTTGGTTGATGCACGCTCATTTCATTTTTCTTTTGTTGATCAAGTTAAGACCAAGATTGATTTCTTAAAAACATTCAGATTTGGGCTTAAAAATGAACAAATTATTATTTCTTTTTTGCACCATTTCTATATTAAATGAATGATATCTTGAATACTTCATATTGGTGCAATTAAAAAGAACAAGTTATTATGCTTTATTCACATATTTTTGGGAATAACATCGCTCAAGGTTTTTTAAAAGAATCAAACTACTATGAAGTGTTTGATGTGCATTTAGTGTTTGGAAAGATAGATGGTTGTCTTCTCCCCTCACACCTTTTTGTGATCTTGGCACTGATACATTTTGACTCAAATTTTGACAAAATTTCATCAAAATTTTGACGACCATTCGTCGGAATTTGAGTCAAAATGTATCAGTGTGGGTGAGCGAAAAAATATTGAGCTTTACACCTTTATTTTCAAGCACACCTTTTTAGAGGGCTTGCCTATTGAGAAACATATTTCACTAGAGAACTCATAGGTGAACCAAGTGATACTTTTTTTTTGGACCTCTATATAAATCTTTTGTAGGTGTGAGGAAAGTTCACCCATCAGGTTCTACTAGCCTATGCTGATGTATTCTCCCTCACTATCCTTGTGATGCGTAAAAACCCATAAGGGTTGGGAGGTTCTTAATTGAACAAAAAATCGCATGTATAGGGGCCCAAAAATAATATCCCTAAAACATTACCAGAATCCAAATTGTTTTAGAAGCCACCCTATTATCTAAAATCATTCTTTGAAAGTGGTGCATCAAAATTTACTTTCAAGAAGTTACTTGCCATGTCCGACTACAAGCCTGTGCCATAATTTGTATGTAAAATCATCCCTTTAGGGCATGAGGTAGGCCTCCCTGAAAGAATGGTTTCTATCCTAGGATTGTAAATGATTTTTTATGTTAAACTTACCAAATACATTCAAAACAATTTGACATCAAACTATGTGCTTGATCTAAAAATGACACATCCAAACATTGAACATGATGGTTGAATCACACCCTTTGACTTAGTGTATGCTTGTGAAAGAAGCCCTATATTTGCACTCCTTAAAAGGATTTTTTCTTAAAGGTTTTTGAATATTCAAGCTTCAATTTCAGGTTGCATTGGATCAAAGTAAATATTTGGAAACTATGGCTTGGGTGTTGTTATTTCACAACTTAAGCTATAGACATAAAGGTCGCATAATTCCATACTTGTTGAGTTAGTTCAATTGTTGTTTTATCACTTTCCATACTCCAAACATAGAGACGTTGAAAGAAGAACCAAATTTAAACTTGCAAAAATATAAGAAAAGATTGTTTAGAACTAGAAACAGAACACACATAAACCACATTGGCACAAAATTCTAGTCCAAGTTATCACAGTTTCTGAGTAGTTGCCAAAATTTAATTGCATTTGCACAAAATTTTAGTGTAGTTACCATAGTTTCTAAGTAGTAGCTAAAATTTCATTGCATTTTCTCTTTGTCTCATAAAATCTACTAATGAAAATTAGTTGCATTTGACAGAAACTGAGCACTTGTTGTGGGAACCATGCACTTTCTTTTATTCCCTTGTATTTTCTTCTAAGAAATTGGCACACTTTCTACTAAGATCCTTGCATTTGCCAAAATATGCTCACTTTTTCCTGAGAAAACATTGCATTTGACAAAAACACACAAAAATTTGCACTTGCCATTCCAACTCACACTTTCTTTTCCAAAACTCGAGCACTTGACACATTTTTTTCCACACTTGATAAATCTGCCCACTTTTTCTCACAGTCTTGTGCATTTTTTTTGAAAACCAACACTATTGCTTCATCTTGATAAAACTTGAGGAAAACAAACCAAAATTGTTCGAATAAAACAATTGGTAAACCAAATAATCACATAGTCCCTCATCCATTATTTACATCCTACCTATTAGAAATTAATATCGAAAAAACTATTTGGATCATTCCTTCACTTAGACATCTATGATATCAATATTACTTGCAACTCATAGATAGTTGAAGTAAGATTTCTCACAACATATCATCTAGACAAGGAAGTGAAATATTGACCCTAGTTCTTCAACATTTTGATTTATGAAAAGTAGCACCATTCCAAAACAACACTCAAACCTTAGGTTATTGAGCTTCATAGCAACCATCTCAAAAATACCATTACATTTTATGACCATCTATTGTCTGATTGCTCTAATTCAACAACCGAACCTTACACTAACAATCATACAACCACACTTCGAACTGATTGAAGGAGCACAAATAGATATCATTAAAATTTTAAGTGTTGGTATGTGGTGACTAATCATGCCATACTGTACACTATTTAGTGTTTTACACTCTTCATGTATTCATGTATTTTTTGCTTCGTCACTGGAAAAGAAAAAAAGTCGACTTTGTAAACGCTAATTTCTAGGAGCTTCTAAAAGCTTGTTATAAGTGGTTGGGATGGGGAGTTGTAGTATGGCATTATTCGCGATATTGTAATATTTTTACACTAGTTAATAAAATCATTGGATGGTTGTGGTTTTATGGATGTAGCCCAGATTGGGTGAACCATGTTAAATTCTATGTGTTGTCTTGTTTTTGCTATAATTTTTGTGTTTATTTCTCTATTTTATTGATAAATCTACATTTAACTTGTTACATACCTTCCTTCTAACCCTAACAAGTGGTATCAGAGTGGGTTGTGTTTGTTTATCATCTACAGGAAGGTCTCACAGTTAAGTGGGAGTCTCACGATTGAGTGGGAGAAATGGCAGACGAGGGTAAGTTGAAGGTTGAGAAGTTCAATGGGAAGAACTATCAATTATGGAAGATGCAGATGGAGGACTACCTCTATCAGAAGGATTTATGGTGGCCATTGGGAGGGAAAAACAAGAAAAACTTAGTAATGTCTGATGAGGACTAGGATATTTTGGATAGAAAGCATTTGGTAGTATTTTTTTATGCCTGGCACAATCGATGACACTCAATATTACAAAAGCAAAGACAACTCAAGAGTTCATGGAAACCCTAGCAAGGTTATATGAAAATCCTTTCGCTTCGACTAAGGTATTTCTTATGAAACGTTTATTTAATATGAAAATGGTAGAAGGTGGGTCAGTTGTTGATCATTTAAATGATTTTAGTACAGTTACTAGTCAATTAACTTCTGCAAATGTAAACTTTGATGAAGAAGTTAGGTCTCTTTTGTTTGTGTTCTTTGCTTGAAATTTGGAATAGCTTGGTAATGGTTGTTAGCAATTCTATTTCTAGTTCGAATACATTGAAATTTGATGATGTTGTTGGTGTTATTTTGAGCGAGGAAATTCGTAGGAAAAGCTCAGGTGGAACATTCACATCAGGCAGTGTTTTGAATGCAGAAAGCAGGTGCATAATAAAGGAGAGAGGAAATTTTTTGGAAGTCGTGGGAAGTCATGAGGAAAATCAAAGGACAGAAGGTCCCAATCTAGAGACAAGGGGGATTGTTGGTACTATGGTAAGTCGGGTCATTTAAAGAAAGATTGTTGGTCTCAAAAAAATAAAAGAGACAAAAAGGAAGGAAATAAAGAGGAAAATATGGTAAGTAATAAATCTGATGAGGATGCTTTGATTCTTTCCCTTGACAATATTGATACTTCTTGGGTGTTAGATTCAGGGGATTCATTTCATGCTACACCCCATAGAAATTATTTTCTTGATTATGTCCAAGGGGATTTTGGGCTGGTTTATTTGGGAGATAACAAACCCAATCAGATTTTTGGAAATTGAAGAATCAAGATTAAGTTGTAGAATGGGAATCAATGGCTACTAGATGAGGTAAGGCATGTTCCAAAGTTAAGATAAAATTTAATTTCAGCAGGACAACTAGATGATGAAGGTTGTGTTGTTACATTTAGTGATAAAAATTGGAAGGTTACAAAAGGTGTGAAAGTAGGCACCTTATATCTTTGTACAGTTCATACTGTTCCTTCTACTTTAACTATTGCAGATAAAAACAATGTTTAGGAACGGTTGTTGCAATTTAGTAGGCAGAAAATCAGATAGTTGTTGTGGATTTTGAATCAGCACTATGGCATAATAGACTTGGGCATATGAGTGCAAAAGGTATGAAATTACTTCACTCAAAGAATGTTTTACCAGTTCTAATATGTGTCAATATGGATTTTTGTGAAAGTTTTGTTTATGGAAAATAAAAGAGAGTTAGTTTTCTCAAAGATGGGAAACAAAAGAAAAATGAGAAATTGGAGCTTGTGCATACAAATGTATGGGGACCAACTCAGGTATCTTCTCTTGGTGGCTCTTAGTATTATGTTATATTCATTGATGATGCAACTAGGAAGGTATGGATTTATTTCCTTAGGCAAAAATCTAATGTATTTGAAACTTTTAAAAAATGGAGAAGCTTGGTTGAGAATGAGATGGGTAAAAAGTTAAAATGTCTCAGATCTGATAATGGTGGTGAGTATTGCGGCAAATATTTTGAATATTATTGTTCCTCTAATGGTATTCCTAGGTAAAAAATAGCTCCAAGGACTCCATAGGAAAATGGAGTGGTTGAGCACATGAATAGAACAATAATGGAGCATGCACGAACTATGAGATTACATGTTGGGTAGCCTTTAAACATGTGCGTAAATGCTTTAAACACTATGGTTTATTTAATTAATAGAGGTCCCTCTAATCCTTTGGGTTGTGGTATTCTAGAGGAAGCATGGACAGGTAAGAAGGTGAGCTCAAAACCTTCAGTTTTGAAGCATTTGCACATGTAGATTCTGAAAATAGAACCAAGCTTGATGCAAAATCAAAGATATGTATATTTGTTGGATATGGCATTGATTAATTTAGTTATAGGCTTTGAGATTTTTAAAATAAGAAAATTGTGAGAAGCAGGGATGTCATATTCAATCAGAAAGTGTTGTACAAAGATCAGTTGTAGCAGCATGAGAAGAAAGAAAATGATTATGCAATGTTGGATGAAACTCCAATCAATGATGTTCCAATGGTTCCTCATGCTCCACAACAACAACAACAACAAATACCACAAACTCCAGTGAATGTTTGACGATCTTCAAGGATAAGTAGACCTCTCGAAATATTTTCTCCCTCTTTGTATTCTATTTGATTAACTAATGTTGGTGAACCAAAATGTAATCATGAAGCTATGTAGGTGGATACCAAGGTTCAGTGGGAGCATGGAATGGAAGAAGAAATGGACTCCTTGCTGAAAAATCAGACTTGGGAATTATGCAAGTTGCCTGCAGGGAAAAAGGATTTACCAAAAAAATGGGTTTATCGGTTGAAAGAGGAGGATGGATGTAAGAAAATATTTAAAGCCAAATTAGTTGTAAAGGGATTTGCACAGAAAAAGGGTATTGATTTTGATGAAATCTTTTCTCCAGTTGTTATAATTACTTCTATTTGTACTGTTTTAAGTATTGTCGTTGCTAAAGGTTTACATTTAGAACAAATTTATGTTAAAACAACCTTTCTCCATGGTAATTTAAAAGAGGAAATATATATGGAACATCCACAAGGATTTGAGGTCAAAGGTAAGGAGAAACTAGTGTGCAGATTGAAGAAAATTTTATATGGCTTGAAGCAAGCACCTCGGAAATGGTATATTAAATTTGATAGTTTTATGGCTAAGTAAGGCTACAATAGGTGTAATTCAGACCATTGTGTTTACTTTAAGAGGTTAGTTGAAGATAGCTACATTATTTTATGTTTATATGTTGATGATATGCTTGTAGCAGGGTCTAACATGGATCACATAAAGGAGTTAAAATAAAAGTTAGAAAATTCATTTGATATGAAGGATTTGGGGGCAACAAAACAAATCCTTGGTATGAAGATTACAAGACATAGGAAAAACATAAAATTGTTTCTTTCTTAGGCTAATTATGTTGAAAAGGTGTTGCAAAGATTTCATTTGGAGAATGAAAAAGCTATCAACACACCTTTGCCTAGTCATGTCAAATTTACTAAGGATATGTGTCCAAAGACACAAGAGAAGGAAGAAAAAATGTCCAAGGTACCATATGCTTTAGCTATAGGCAGTTTAATGTACACCATGGTATTCTTGAGACCGGATATTGCACATGTTGTAGGAGTCATTAGCAGGTATATGAGTCATCCTAGAGTTGAGCATTGGAATGTGATAAGATGGATTCTCAGGTACTTGAGAGGTACATCCAATAATTTTTTATGTTTTGGGGGCTCTAATACAGATTTAAAAGGCTATGTTGACTCTGATTTGGCAGGGGATATAGATACCAGGCGGAGTACAACAGGTTATGTATTTACAGTTGGTGGGACAACAATGAGTTGGATTTCTCAATTGTAATAGGTGGTTTCTTTATCATCCACAAAGGTAGAGTTTGTTGTTGCAACAGAGGCAGAAAAGGAGATGGTATGGCTACAATTTTTCATGGAAGAGTTGGGCAAACAACAGGCTGAAAATCACTTGTTCACAAAAACCTAGAGTACTCTACATCTTGTAAATAATTTTTCCTTGCACTCTGAAACCAAACACATACAACTGAGATATCATTTCATTCAGTCAGTGTTGGAGGATAGATAGGTAAAGCTGGAAAAGATACATACAGATGCAAATATAACATATATGTTTATAAAGGTAGTGAAAAGGGAGAAGTTGAGCTCCTCTTTAGCTCCAATTGGTCTTCATGGTTAAAATTATAATAGAGAATCAGGGTCCAAGGTGCTTATTTCTAGTGGGAGTTATAAGTACAGTGGTGTCATCCAAGTTCAACCTCCAAGTGGGAGATTGTGTTGGTGTAGAGCCTGATCAGTCTCCAAGTGGGAGATTGTTGGTATGTGGTGACTGATCATGCCATATTGTACACTATTTAGTATTGTACACTCTTCATGTATTCTTGTCGAGGTCCGGTGCCGAGCCGGGCCTTGGGCGGGGGTTCTAAAAGCTTGTTATAAGTGGTTGGGATGGGGAGTTGTAGTATGGAATTATTCATGATATTGTAATATTTTTTGTACTGGATAATAAAATCATTGGATGGATGTGGTTTTGTGGATGTTGCCTAGATTGGGTGAACCACATTAAATTCTCTGTGTTGTCTTGTTTCTACTATATTTTTTTGTGTGTTTATTTCTCCGTTTTATTGATAAATCTGCATTTAACTTGTTAGATATTTTCCTTTAACCCTAACATTAAGGAGCTTTATCTTTGAGATAAAAGAAGCACCCAACCAATGGGGAAATGCAACAAAAATATTTGATAAAGAAGAAGGGAAAGCAAACATAGTAATTGAAAGACCTATGTTACCACCTCCTGCATGGAAATATGTATGATCCTCTTAGAAATATAAACCGAGTGACCTTAAGATAGGGTATTGAGCACCATAAAATCCCCGAAAAAATGTCAACATCAATCTATTACCTACATCACTCTTATCAAGGGTCACAACATCAAATAGGGCAACAACATCAGGGGTTTCAAAATCATAATCAAAGAATAAGCCTAGAACATCAAATTTCGTTGAATAAAATTTATGAAAATATTGAGGAAATTGAATGAAAATGAAATATGACATATCATCAATTCCTTATTCAAGTTTTTAACATTACATATCCACAACCAACAGGTATTACACCTTAATATCCACATCAACAAAACTTCTGATAGCTGCATTATCAAGAAGTTTTGCAACACCAACGTGTATCTCAAGTGCAATATCAAAATGTACCTCAATCATAGTATCAAGAAGTTTTGCAACACCAAGGTGTACCTCAAGTGCAATATCAAAATATACCTCAAACATAGTATCAAGGAGTTTTGTAAAATCAAGAGAAAAATAATCAAGAAAAGCCATAGAGGAAAATTACCAAACAAGAAGGAAATTCACCTCTCTAGGAGAAATTTTAGAGGTAACCATGCACAAACTAGTACAATAAGAACTTATCAAAATCAACAATAGTCCAAATTATGGTGAACCAAACTTTAAACTTCCTTGGTATAACAAATATGAAGAATGTGAGTTCCACAAAATCAAGGGTCACACAACGAACAAATGTTCTACACTCGAATATCTCATCCAAGACCTTATTGAACAAAGAGAAATAACTATTAACATTCAAGGGCCATCTACCAATGAAAAAAATGACAATATATCAACCTCTAAAGTTGAAAACAATGATCAAGAGCTTCCTATCACTGATCACATTGACAATGTCTCTGCATCTTCTAATGAGCAAGAGGACATAAATCAAGAAGTTATTATCAATAATGATCAAAATCAATCGCCAAAGTCTAGGAACAGTCCAGTCCAACATATATTAACATCATCCAACCTTGTGGTAGTATATATTAGTGATCAAGAGACTCTTAAGCCAAAAATTATACCCAATCCAGAAAACCTAAGCCAAGGGCTATCACCCATATGCCCATATTTTGATAAAATCCAAGGATCCTTTACAAACAATCCTTTCTTTGAAGTTGATCCATGTCAAGAGCATGATCCAAATCATATCAAAGATAATACCACACAAATTCAATATCAAGAATCCCTATCATCAAAATACTGCAATGGCTTGGTAAGTATTATTGGAAGCTTTGTAACATGAGCATGAAGTATGGATGGTTATGTTGGTTGTTCGTATGCTATCATTGATGTCAACATGGTGATAAATATATGGGAATTCTATTTGGTTTACCAAAAGTTGTTCTCTACTGGTAATACTCTTTTATGATGGATTAGTGTGTTGGTATTTGAGTTTGGAATCCATCACAAGATTTGATATGACTCTAATCTCTTAACCATGTTTTCTTGACTCATTCAGATAGCTATATCCTAGATCTTGAGACATATTTTGTTGTGAGAAGAAATTTATCTCTGACAGAGTTCAACTCTATATCCTACTATTGTTCTATGTGTGGCATACTGTGTGGGAGACTCCACATTTTACTAAGGAGAACATTCTTATGCTACAATTTTTTTAATAGTCTCTTTTTTGGTAGTATGATGGGAAATTAATGTGTTCTTGAATCTAGAAGGTGTTTGATTTGAGGATTATTTTTTTGTTTGGAAAATTAATTTCTAGTCTTGGCTAACTCAGTGAATGCAATATATTATGAAGACTAATTATGTTTTATGGATGATAGCCGATTTGGAAAAGGTAAGAAGTTTTGAAGAAAAAATTAAGATAAGCTCAATGATGCTTGATGAATTGATTACCTCTTAAAGAACAAAAATTGATAACAATGGTTTAGGGTTTGAGGAAGGTTAAAGTTCTAAAGCGAAGCAATCCACTGGTAAGAAGACACAATACAAAAATAGACAAATCAAGGAGCGAAGAAGCAATTTCAGATTTTTTTTTGTCAAACGACATGATGCTAAAAGGTATTTATCCTTCAATGGTGTTTGTTATTCCTACAAGAAATTTGGTCATAAGGCAAAGGATTGCAAAATTAAAGTGAATGATTCTTTATCATTCCTCGACAAATGTTCTAAGAGAAAGAAGAATGGATATAAGGTTAGTATGTTGGATAAAAGGGAAAATGGAAAGAAGAATTTTGTTTTTTGTAAGTGTAGCAATCTGGAAAACCCTAGTAGTAATAGTGGAAGAAAGAAAAAATATCTATCCAACAAAGAAGAATGATCAAACCTTTTATCTAAAAGAAGCAAGAAAGGAAATGAAAAGGATTTGGAGAAAGGAATAACCAGTCTTATCTTCACTGACCTCCGGTGTAGATACTCCCATTGATTTCTAAATAAAAGTAGTGGCTAAGTGGGAGAAATCATCTAAATATATATTAAAAATCCTCATCAGTACTTGTGTCATATCATGACAGAAGTATACTTAATGTGGTAACAAGGTTAAGGTATTTTCTCATTGACATGTGTGAGGGATGAAGTCTACAGAATTTGAAAGAATGGAGATGTACACAATTTTTAAGGCAATCTATCTGCAATTTGAAGCATTTATTGCAAAATTCAAAATGAAAGGAATAAATTTGAAGAAGCATGTAAAGGAAGTTTAGAAGGTAATTCAGAGTTTCATAGTTGGAAGATGATAGCATATGGATTTGAAGCGAGCTTCGGAAGTAGGATGTCTATACATTTATTGTTGGCATTTTTCATAGGTATTCTTGTTTGCACAATCTTTCACTTTTATTGCTATGGATAATTCAAAGGTTGTGAGTTATGTGGATAAAGCTAGGATGAAGAGATATTTGAGGAATGTTTCAAAAGAGTTTGTTGGTACATTCTCTCGCATCCCTTCGAGAGTGTTTCCTACAAAAGATATCTATGCATTTTTTAACAGTAAAATTGAAGAGAAATCATCAGTTTAGTTGAACATTCTTTGGGAAAGTGAACTGAAAGAGAGCCATGATGCCTGTAGAGTATTAGTTGAGAAAAATTTGGATGTTTTGGAGGAAAGTTCCCTTGTTTGAATTTGAGAAGAATTATATTTGAATAGTGTTGAGAAAAATTCATGATGAATCTTTGTGGATAGATGAGGCACATTTGATTTCCAGAGAAGTGATTAGAGATGTAACTGGTTTGTGTTCCTCTTGAATAGTTCCCAAACTAAAGTCTATGAATGAGAAAGAAATAATTAAGGTTACAAGTGCGGTTTATAAAGAGAAAGAGATTGATTTAAGATTGATTGTTGATCCATTAATAAGGTATGTTACTATGGTCATTGGTCACAAAGTTTGTATCCCTAACGATGACCTTATAGTTTTTGCTATTGTGGTGCATATTGCTATTGATATGGTAATAAGACATATGGAATATTACTTGTGTGAATTACCTCATATACATCTTTTCAAGAATTTAAAGGAGATCAAGAGTAAGAATAATACATTCCGGTATGGTAATTTTTTTGTTTGTTTACTCTTTTACTTTTTGAGAGAATTACCGGTAATAGGAAGGATAGAATGGTCAAATTCAAAGCCTATTTCCTATCAAATCAAGAGCTTCATAATAAATCTTGGTAGTTCAGATGCACAAGAGACTTCCCTTGTTGCATTCTTTGGAACATTTTAGATGAAGATGAACAAAAATTTTAGGATTCTAGTAAGCATTATGGAAAGATACTTTGGAGGCATGAATTTTCTTGTGTCCACATATTTCTATCACATGGAAGTAGTTGAATCAGGGTTAGTTTGGATATTTTAATTGGATTATGAAGTGTTAGAGGTTGAAGTTGATTAATATGCTAAAATTATTTTGGAAATCCCTAAGGATCTCAATGTAGAAGGTACCTCTGGTAGCGTGACCAAAATAGGGAAGAAAAGGAAGAGTGTTGTTAAGCAAGAAGGTGTAGAAGAAAGTGAGCTTGAACATGAGAAAGAAAGAATAAATATTTAGAGAGATTTGGGAGAATTGCATAAGGTATTCCTAATGATAATTTTGACTCATCTATTTCTCTTGTGAAGAATCTTTGTGACATGATTAATTCTTTGAAGGTCTACATCTTCAAACTTGAAATGTCTACTGGAATCAGGTCCGATGAAGGAAAATTGGAAGATATCAAAGGAAAAATATGTGAATGCACATGATCAAGTAATGAAGGAATTGGAGAGTGTACAAGGTTGTGAAAAAGAGGCACATAAATTAATTTTTTTTTCTTAGAATGGTTTTGCAGTACACTAGATATGAGAAATGAGATAAGGATGAGTGAGTCTTGGTTGAGCACTCAGGAAAATACATATAGGTTAGCAAAAGATAAAGATAATTATAGGTGGTCCTACATTGTGTAACTTCAAGATAAACTCTTCTCTCTACAAGATCGAAGGACATATGTTATCAAGAAAAGTGTGGCACTCAGAGACATGATTAAACTCAAACATACTTTTGTTTCTAGTGCTTTTGGTTGTATTGGTGAATTATTAGAGATTGATCTTAGTCCCAATACTTTATCAAATTGTGTAGAGTCCTTAACTAATCTTGAGATATTTTACAAGACTCTTGTCAGTGTAAAAGGTTCATGGGAAGAAGGTAAAGCATCATGGAAGGCTATCCTGGAGAGTCTAAGAGGCTCTTCTTCAAGTTAATTCAAGGTTGTGTTCATATCTTTATGGTTACATTTTGATGCATATTTACATATATACCAAACCCCTTCCTTTTTCATTGATGTCAAAGGGGGAGAGATAAAGCAATAGAGAGACAAAGGAAAAAAAAAATTGTGAAGAAAAGTTTTGATAGGGGGAGTACTCAGAGTATTTAGTTGGGATATATTGGAAAAAAAAATTGTCATGCATGTTGCCATCAATGCCAAAGGGGGAGATTGTTGGAAGCTTTGCAACATGAGCATGAAGTATGAATGGTTGTGTTGGTTGTTCCTATTTTTTCATTGATGTCAACATCGTGATAGCTATATGGGAAGTTTGTTTGGTTTACCAGAATTTTTTCTCTATTGGTAATACTCTTTTGTGATGGATCAATGTGTTGGTATTTGAGTCCAAAATCCACTGCAAGATCTAATATGACTCGAATCTCTTAACCATTTTTTCTTGACTCCTTCATATAGCTATATCATAGATATTGAGATGTCTTTTGTTGTGAACAAAAATTTATCTCCGATAGAGTTCAACTCTGTATCCTACTATTTTTCTATGTGTGGCATATTGTGTGAGATAATCCACATTCTACTAAGGAGAAAATTCTTATGTTGTGGTTTTGTTGATAATCTCTTTGATATTAGTATGATGGTAAATTAATGTGTTCTTAGATCCATAAGGTGTTTTCTTTGAGGATTATTTGTTGGTTTGGAGAATTACGTTCTAGTCTTGGCTGACTCAGCAAATACAATATATTATGAAGACTAATTAAGTTTTATGGATGATAGTTGACTTGGTATAATGCACTATGTGGATAAAATGTTTAAATATTATATGGTGCCAATGAAGAAGGTTTTGATTATTTTGTGTTCATCTAATTAGGCCGACCTAATTGATGAATAATATATACTTGTATATATATAAGATGAAAGATAGAAGAGAGAGTGGTGTATGAGAGCGAGAAGAAGAATTCGATGTGAGCAGAGAAGATCATAGCCTAAATTATTTATTAGTTGTGATTAGTATAGTTTTGTTGAGTGACTATTGTGTGAGACAATACTTCTTATTCTAAGCTTTAGTGGAATTGAACCTTTCACATTAAAGGTGCATCATATTTGTTCAATCTTTTGGCACTAATCCACTATCATTGTATCTTGGTGATTATCCATCTTTTGTACTTAGGCAGCGAGAATTTTAAGGACAGTGAGCCTTGGAAGTGAGCCCCCTAATATTTTGTATCTGGATATAATATATTGTGAGTTAACCCTCACCATGGTTTTTCCCATTTTGTGTTTTCCACATAAAAATCACTGTGTTCATGTGTATGGTTGCATTGATTTGTTTCTATGTTCTCCATTGTTGATTCAGTCATAATTGTGATAATGTTTAAATGGATTTTAGTATGGTTTTATGGAATATTGATTCACCCCCCTCTCAGTATTTCAGATGTTCAATAGGTATCCTCCTAGACATCTAATATTTTCCAAAAGAAGAAATACATACAATGAGCACACATACATATACCCATGAGATACTTACTCCTAATGGACATGTAGATGATATCCATCCAAAAAATGAGTCTCATACAATCATTACCAAGGAACAAGTGTCTCCTACTCTTACCATCTCTACACATGATCAAGAAATAGAAAAATCTAGAGACATCGGAAATGGATCTTGAACAAGGCTTATACATAAGTTATGAATCAGAAACATCCTTTGTAGGCATGTCAAAAATGAATAGTGAGGAAGACTTCTACATAAGTTGTGAATCAGAAACATCTTGTGAAGACATATCAAAAATGAATCATCAGAAATAATTTTATATAGACAATAAATCATCAACACCTTTTGAAGAAGTATTAAAATCTGATATTTCATAGGATCAAGTTGAAAATATAAATCAAGAAGCTATCCCACATATGAAGGATCCTACCAATGAAAAATTTATCACCTTTGGAGATCCACAATAGAGCAGAGAAGGATTATCAACTTGTTTTCAAGGTAAATCACATCTTATGGAAAATAAGTTTTCAACAGATGCATTATCAAGACAAATGATTAGGCCTACATGAACAGGGTATCTTAAAACCAATGCATATTATTGGTTATTGTAAGCATCAAGGTCTTAGTTATTCAACAATTAAGGGATCTAAACATATCAGTGATACCTCTATAATACTGGGGAGAACTTTATCTAATGCAAACATCAACATAAAGAGCACAATGAGTCCTTATGATGAAGTTTCAATCAATGCTACAACTAGCCATATCATGAATCATCATCCACATATTTTTCCACCCTCTCACTAGGCCCAACAATAAGAGAAAAATATATAACCAAGAATGAAACAAGTCATTGAAGAAAAATAATCAACAAAACAAAATGGACAAGAAAATTCAAATGGGTACAAAAGAAAAAGCAAGAAAATCATCCCTATCAAACTCCAATAGTCAAAGAAACTATGGGGCAAAATAAAAAATGGAATTTCATCCATCAAAAAATTTCAATAATACAAAAGAAAGCTTCAAGAGTGACCTACAAGGTATATCAAGACGTTGGTCCTAATCGAATCTGCATATCCACCCATCATTTCTCATCATCCCAAGTTTGGAAAATAAAAGGCTCCAAATTATCAACCAATCCATCTAAATCTCATATCCCTCAATGTATTTCACCATCCATGGTATCCAAATCTCACATTGACCATGTATTGGATCCAACTCTTTATCATAAGGATTCTAAAGGAACTCTATCACGATGTACACATCAAGGTAAGGTTAACTCCAATATCGACAAGGAAGATAAGAATTATCAGGGGTTACATTCAAGCGCCTTTATCTTAGAAAAACAACTCCTCCAAGAAAGATATCAATGGCATGTCATGACAACAACAACAAATATACCAGCACCAGTAGTATCTACATTAGCACCACCAGGTGGTTCAACATGAGAAAAATATTGTCATCGTGATGAAAACTTGGTAAACAAGTGTCTTGTGTGACATCAAAAATTAATAAAAAATAGAAAAATCAAGAAAATAGTTAAGAGAAAAATTGACCTCCAGTGAAAACCACTATGATGGAACTTTGGACAAGTACCATGATGAAAACCTAGAAAAAATGCATCATGTGTAGAATCGAGCATCTACGTGCACTATTTTAGATGGAAAGCATCTCAACCTATCCATAATGAATTCAATCTATTTTTATCCTAATCTAACTTATCTTGATCTTGATAAATGTTTGGTGTACACTTTAGATTTGCTTATGGAAAAAATCTTTACATGAGTCACTATCATTGATCATATCCTATCCAGCATTATCTGAGCCATGAGGCATTGTCCAAAGGGGCATACTCTATCCAAACATGTTATCCTATCACAAGATAACCCATTACCTACATTGCTAGACACTAGGGGGAAAGTACTTACATCTTGCTTCAAAATAAATTGTGATCTATGTCTTCTATCTCACGTTGTGATCTAGGCATTGTACCAATAACAAGGTATACCACCAACACAATATTAGGGTAACCTTTGAAATAGTTCATCCCAACAAGGTATACCACCAATACACTATCATGGTAACCTTCAAAGATACCAACAAAGTGGATTATTCCTTCACTCGAATAAGAATACCCCAAAAAAGAGGGTTAAAAATCAAAAAAAAAAAGATCAGGGACATAAACTTTCAAATTGGTGACTTACTCCTCAAGTAAAATCAAAACGTACAATTGAATCAGGATGGAAAAGGAAAATTTGAACCCAACTGGTTAGGCCTATTTGTCATCACAACAAGCTATGGCTCTAGGGCCTATCAATTGGCTACTCTTGAAGGAGAACCTTTGACCAAACCACTGAACAAAAATCCACCTCAATAAGTTCTACACATGAAGCACATCAAAATACCCTAGGAAAAAGGGTAAAAATCTAAACAATACAAAAAAGATTAAAAAAAATACAAAAATAAAATAAAAAAATCAAGAAAAATAGTAAAGAGAAATAAAACGTTATTTGAGGGAAAACCACTTTCTGGCACTCTTGGAATATGTACCATAGTGAAAACCTAGAAAACATGTCCTATGTTTAAATAAAACTTGCATCATTATCTATCAATACTATCCATAGCATCCACCCATCCATTTCATAATAAAACATGTATCCAAACATGGCTTGTCACTAACTAAGGAAAGTCATTTTATCTCCAATTAGGGGAAACTTCCCAAAGTTGGTCATGAGTTAGATATTTTAGCATCCTGTCATAGTCATAAAACAATAAAATCAAAAACATCAGAAAAACAACAAAGCAAAAAAACTCAAAAACATGTGAAAACATAAAAAATAAAACATCATTGGGTTATTACTTCACTCAAACATTCTAAGATATCAACAATTGTTTGTAATGATTTCTGGCTTAGATTGTGTGAAATTTTTTTCCATCGATGTTTCGGATCACACTCTATGATCCATCATCAGGATCAGATCACGGAGTGTGATCCGAAATGTCGATGGAAAAAAATCTCACACAACCTAAGCCAGAAATCATTACAAACAACATTATGGATTGTGGAAACTTGATATCATTAATATCAATAGTTGCTTGGGACTCATAGATAGTACAAGTAAGCTTTCCTACAACATATCCTCTAGACACAAAAGTGGAATATCAATCTAGGTTATCAATGTTGTTTATCCAAAAATATTTTATGCTTTGAGTCAAACTGTCAAACTACATGGTCTTTGTGTGTACAATGTAGGCAAGGCTTAATAGCCACCGAGACCCTAGGTCAATCCCCTTAGTTTTCCATCATGCTTTATTTCAACTTAGTCAAAAAATACAAAATCAAAAAACATTCACAAAACAAAAAAGGTCAAAAGCAATCAAACCAAGCAAACTATGAGCCTCTATGTGTACAATGTAGGCAAGGATTTTCTTTGATGAGCCCCCGAGGCCCTAGGTTAGTCCCTTTAAAACAAAAAAAAAACATCATAAAACTTAGAAAATCAAAAATACCCATCCCATCATAAATATTTTCAATAAATATTCATCCACAATAAAAAAATCATTCATTCACCCATAGACAAAACAAAAAAGAAAACAAAGCAAACATCAAAAGCTAGAACCTTCAAGCAAATAATCACATAGAATTGATCGTAAAATAGATAGAAACAATGCTAGGTATTACCTACCCATGTTTTGACAATTCTCCAACAACATCTAGAGACATGCCTTAATGGATTTGTTCCTACAATAGACATGATCAAGAATGGATAATAGTCTTGAAACCTCAAACAGATATGGCAAGTGATATTGCAACTTTGTTTTTATCTTTCTTGTATTCTTATTTTTATGATTTATTTTATTGACTTGTTCCCAGGATCTCTCAAGGATGTCCATAAGGATTTAGAGAAGAAGGAATGGGGGAAAATTGAGCATCATTTTGATTTTTTGTTTGTAAGATACTTTTGTAAAAATACCATGGAAGATACTTTCTTTATTAATTATATGAAATTTATGTTAAAATAATTTGTGAAGTAGTTGCATGTTAGGTGTTCTATACCTCTGTGTGTGACTAGTCCGAAAAGTTTTCAGCACAATCCAACTATATACTTTAAACAAAGTTTCTATATGTATGGTATGAGTAAAAGTACTCTTTGTTTTTAGAGTCAAATTCCACACAATGGATACAAATTCACCTTGGTTATTAATACCCTAGTGCATTGTATTTGTTTGCTACATCAAACAGGACTATTCAAAAACTACGAAGTCTCCAAGCAAAGAAAAAGCAACTCATCACTACTAACAACATCACATTTCTATCTATCATCAAATATTTCTTCTAACTAGCATCCATCCTACATCATAAATGCATTAGTACCATATCCATCTTGCATTCGCAATATCATTGGAACATATCATGATGATAATAAACCAATAAAAAAACATCATGTATCATGTATGGGGCATTCATCCATCATATATCAAACACCACATAAACATCATATATCATGAAGGTATATTGATCATCCATAATAAAACACCACATGGGACAAGCTATGATTCATCCATCCACATCAAATTCATACATCAAAAAAGAACAAAAACATGCATCATCATATATCATCATCTAATAAGCATAAAATGAAGCTGAATCGAAGAAGGTATATCTCATATATATATCATCATCATCAAAATGGGAATACCATAAGTACATCATATCCAATGAAACAAGTGTGATAGGGTAATAAAAAATCATAACATATATATGAGGCCTCAATCCAACTGATGAATATTTATATAACACATGTAACTTACAATATGCCTCTAAACAATGAGCGACATAAAGATAAAGTACAAAAAGTAAGACCTCGATAGGAAGGATAGAACCCTATGGACCACCAAAAGGATCTAGTTGTCTCACAAATTGATCACTTGCCCTTGCACCACAACCATCGTTGTCATCGCTCACAACACTAGGCTCTCTGAACCATGGACACCAAGTAGTCCTAGGAATAGTATCATCATATAAGGTATAATAATAGGTGGACATCTGTAGAAACCAATCCTACTTTGATCTAAAATTATTATGCTCTGCTCTGAGAGTATCTCTCTCTATAGTAAGGAACTATACCTAAGCCTCTGCAACATGTTGTCAACCACTCTCACTATCTCGCTCAACCCTCAAAATGTCTACCTGAGCCTTTATAGCCTGTCACTGCACTATCTATGCATCACTAGTAGTGTTCATCTAAGCTAATAGTATATATCCATCCCTAGGTGGTGGAGTAGGACCCAAAACCTATCCATGACCTTACGTCTGAGGCATGTGATCATCCTGATCACCCTGTACCCCATCACATCAAGTCATATCCATCTTCTCTATGAGAACCTCAATACATTGTTGCTCCCTATGACAACCTATAATACCTGCTCTAACCAAAGTGGGATAGCCCCCAAAATTGGTTAACCTCAATGCCTACATCGTGCCCACCATTGATCATAATCAAGAGTAGTACCTGGATTTTCTAAACACACTGACCAACCCAAACCAACTAGGGAAAGTGCTCTAAACTCAACAAAAATAGTATCTATATCTACCTAGAGACCCCATACACGGACCTCCCTAGTGGTCTGACTAAACTGAGACTCATAAGCATCAAGAACCCAGTCATGTCTCTCTTTGAACTAGCGACATAATTTATCCAATAAGGAATGCTCTATCATATAATACAAATGACCAATCAACCATTGGGTCTATCGATAATAAACAAGGTGCTCTGAATCCACCAACTATGCCTCACAACCCATATAAGGTCTCCACAAAACACTTGACATCTCATCAAAAACATAGTGCCAATAGGGAAGATCCTTGGGCAAGGTGTAGTGCATGAAATCTCCATAATGATATGAGTACAGATCATTAGGAGAATGATCATGTATCTTGTTAGGTCAAGAAACTACAATGTGCTCCCAAGACTAAACATGCAAAAGAGAAACATTGGCGAAAATAGATTTCTCGCCCCGATACACAACCTTGTGCATATCTCTATAAAGATGAGTGAGAAGACACGCACCCCAAGAATAAATCATCCCATGCTCGAGCATACTATCAATGCATACACCCCAACCCATAGGAAATTGTTGACCTCTCCTATCAGGAACAACTAGTCGTGAAATCAAACTACATAGGACAAGCGAAATATGATCTGCACTACCCAAAAACATGGATAGATCAATCTCTGACTAACACACCTCCAAGTGTCTAACACTGAGCACACGCTGCATGGTGTGAGTACCTATCGAACATGATATGTAACAATCTCATCATGAATATGAGGGAAAATTATCCACTACATGTCCTCAAGGGTAGCAGTTGCCTCTCTTGTAGGCAAATTAAATGAGGATGTCTCTGAATGTCATTGCTCCATGAACACATTCATCATCATTGTGTGAGCCTTAATGGGATGCATGTAATAGATATAAAAAATTCCAAATAGATCTAGAAAGTGTCGCTCCAGGGCACCAAAATGGGTAATCGGATCAAACAAGTGTTGAGGATGTCTCTCCCTTGGATGTAGTGGTTTGAGGCCCACCTACAACCATTTTAACCCATAATGTTAGGGTTTCATTATGAACATGTTAAGAAACACAAAATGACACAAAACACAATGAAAAATGACATTTAGGATGAAAAACAAGCAAATGCAAGAGTTAAAGTCAAGTGCACAAGTTCAAAGCAAATGTTAAAAGAAAATGCAAGGGTTTAAGTCAAGGGCGAGCTTTTAAGGCAAGTGCATGAAACAAGGGCAAGGTTTTAAGTCAAGAGAGAGGTTTTCATATGCAATATTTTATAGAAAGTGTGAGGTTCTTAAGCAAGGGTGAAGAAATAGTCAAACACCAATCAAATGCAAGGTTTTAGAGTACAAGTGAGCTTTTATGACAAGTGCATGAAACAAAAGAAGAGTTTGTAGTCAAGTGTGAGGTTTCATGGAAAGTGTGAGGGTTTTAAGGTCAAGGGTGAGATTTTGACCTAGAAAATGCAAGAAAAATGATGCAAATGCTTAGAAATCACCAGAACTTCACTATTGACTCAAGAAAATTTATACATGCATAGCAAGAATGTAACAAAATGAAAACATGAAATAATAAGGTACATACCAAGCCACTGATGCCTATGGGCCATCCAAACTCTTGAACAAGGTCTAAATGATGTGGGAATCCCTGAATTCTTGACATTGCTCCTTGACAACTAATAGAATGGGAAATCCAGAGACAAGAATTAGCAAAAGGATCAAAGCATAAATGGGATAATTAGAAGACTAATGGCCTATATTAAACCTCAAGAAACCCTAATTTTCACTTAGGGAGCCTTCCTACTCTCAAATTAGAATCTCATAGGAACATCGAATGAGCAACAAAGAACCTATTGATAAAATATTTCAGCCTAAATACATCAAAATTGAAATAGAATAGAGTCGTGAGCTTGACCTCCAAACTCAAAAAATTTGGCCAATCTCTCGAGGGGGCAACATAGAGTCTTACCATCATTCCACTGAATGCTAAGTCACGGTGGGACATAAAAAATTTCAAACAGAAAACTTGATCTTAAGAAAAACAAAATCTTTGAAACAAAGCAACCAATACTAATGCAAAGGAAATGCAATCAAATCAAGATTCTGCAAATTCCTACATATCCTATCACTCCTGATCACTCCTAATCAAGACATATGCTTAAACCTCTAGCTCTATCTCAATGTTTAACATGACCTTGCGAGTCTTCCATGGCATGGGATGGAATTATATCACCACCACAGTGGTCGTAACCCGAGCCTGAACGTGGATAGCATATCCACCACCCTTCTCCTCGAAACTATCTTCCACCGTACTGTTGTTCTAAGGCCGAGCACACTGCTCAAACATTAAGGTCGAGCTCAACCATGATGTATTCGGTTGTACCAAATACACAAAGCTCCATAAACATACCTTCCTCGGTCTCCAAAGCGACTGTCGAGCAAAGGTTTTTGGAACTGTCATAAAGAACCCAACCCATGAACAATACTTCCATTACTATCAAACCAATAGTGAATCCCTCAAACTAATTGTCGATGGTTAAAATGACACAAACAACATTAAAATAGAATATTTCTACTATATTTCTCCTGAAAAAGAAAGACATGTAGTAGCCTAACTCCCAAGGTCTTGGTAGTTGGTTCTCAACTATCTGATGTCACTCAATTGGTTCATGCAACTGTAATATTCAAGGGGCCTACGCTGGTAACAAAAGATTCAAGCTATGACTCTTTTTATCGAAATAGTTCCTGTAAATCAATGGGTTTTAAATAAAAGAAAAAGATAGGACAAAGGGGTAAAACAATAAGTATGAATCAAATTTATCTAGTATCTGGACATATACCTTCAACAATGAATGTTTCCTAACAGATCATAAAAACCATAAGATGATAGAGTCTATAACATAATCTATACCACTGCGTACATTTTAGGTGCTTAATTAAATTCGCAATTTACTCTTCACAAATATTTCAAGGGGTTTCAAAACAACACACATTCATTCATCATCAAGATTATAGATCAACAGACTCTTTAATAATTTCAACTCAATGACAATCTAACAAGATAATATTTAAATCTGGTTCTTCTAATGAATTTCATCATATAAGAAACTATCATGCTTCAGCACAATCACTGGCATTCAGATGGATTATAACTTGTTAACCTTATCAAACAAAACAACTCAATGCAAACTCCATATTGCGTTAACCTGTAAATTCTATTAACTGTAAAAGATCAAGTACAATGTATCTCTGCAAAAACTCTACAAAATTCTATCTCCTAGCATTAGGTAAGCCAATCTAGTTCTCAATTAGCCGACCTTTACAATATGATACCCATCTGGTATTTATAGATATACAAAAATTTTGAACCTCACTTCTATTTTAGGCTTTCCACCTTTTTAGGAATTTAGACTCTCTTGGAAACTCAGATCAATTTGATCTTGAGTTCTTACATTAGATTCTCAGTCTCAACTAAAAATAGAAGATAGAAGAAAATGAAAGAAGTCATGCGCCCCATAACACTGTTACTGCTGTATGCATGCAACATGCAAAGAAGGAGAACATCATGCATGTAAGGATTCATGCATGCGAAGCTAGATCTGCTAGGAACTCATCGTAGCTGGTGAAGACTTACTGTAGAATATCCATCTCTGGCCCATCAATCCAGTCATCTTCAAATTTAATCCGATCCAGCTCAGCTGCAGCAAACTCCTTCATACTTTTCACTTTTATTAACTCTCTCCCAGCAGCTTTTATCTCCTCTTTGACCTCTACTAGTCGATCTAACATCAACTCTCCACCATCATCTCCCTTTTTCATAAGTCCTTGGAATCTTTCATCCCACTTTTCCTTTATTTGATTAAAAGGCATGCCCTCTTTTGTAAATGCATTTATATCTACAATAATGGCAATAGCTGCTTCTAATTCTTCCAATTGCTTAGTTAAATTATTTATTGCTTCCTGAATCTCATCCTTATGCTTGCTCAAAAAGCCAGTCCTAAACTTCAGTATGCGAGAAGTCTTTTCTACAAAGTCTTTGTTATCATCTTCAAGTATAGACTATTCTAGAAGAGTAGTTAGAGGCAATGCATTTACCTTTTCTAACTTTTCACTATACTCTTTATACTCTTCTTCTTGTTTTTCTAATGCCTCAATGTATTGATACATCTCTTTAATCAACCCTTCAGTATCCTTGTAGGCTTCAAATCCTTTCACTAAAATATCTCCTACCTCTTGGTTCAATTTATCTATCCACCTGTCTACCATCTCCGCCTTTCCTCTAACCTGCACCAAATCATCAACCTCCTTTTTGCTTAGCAAAATAGGAGTCTCAATGGCTGCAACTTGTTGTGACCTTGGAGAGGAGACACTCTTAAAGAATGAATGTAACTGATCCAATTCAGCTTTAAGCTCATCTTTCTTTTGTTTTTCCTTCATCATTCTTGATTTAGTTGTCGAAGCCACTACATCAATTAGATTCATTTGTTGATTCCTAGTGGGTCTTCCCAAATTAACCATACTCAATTGATAGTCCGTTAGCTGCATATCCCCTACCTCCTTTTCTGTCATAGGCATGGCACATTCATCAACTATCTCCCCTTTATCTGTGAGTCTGGTAGAATGTAAGATTTTAGCCTTCTTCTTAGGCCTTTCCTGGTCAATTCCCTTCATCATGTCCTCCCAATTAAGAGGTTGAGGAGGTGTTCTGGCTCTCTTCTGCAGGTCTAACTTCAACCATATAGGAGCACTGGGAGCAGTCATCATCATGGAAGAAGAAGCAGCAATTGTAGAGGGTGGCTGAACATTTACCTCAGGTTGAGAATAAACCTTTGCTTTCTCTTGTTGCTCCTGTAGCACATGCATCTGCACCAACTTCTCAGCCTCTTCTCTATCTCTTTGTTCTTGTATTTTTTTATCTTCTTCTTCTTTCTTTAACTTCTCTTCCTCCATCTGATTCCTCTCTTCTCTTTCCTTTTCCAACCTTTCCTTTTCTAATTCTTCCTTTTCTATTCTTTTTGCCTCCAAAGCCTTTTGTTTCTCTTTTTCTATCCTCTCTATTTCTAAGGCCTTGAGCTTCTCTGCCTTTTCCCTTTCTTCTTCAGCTTGATGTTTCTTTATTAGCTCTTCAGCATCTCTTTCCTTCCTTAAAGCTTTAGCTTCTTCTTCTTTCTGTCAAACTTCCTCTGCAAGTTTCAGTTTAGCAACCAGGATTTCCTTTTCCCTCTGATTTCTTGCTTTCTCCTCCTCAAGATCATGGATCTTTTGTATCAATTCTAACTTGTCATTTTATGCTTTGACCTTGAGCTCATACTCTCATTGCCTCATTTGCTTCTCTACTTCATCAGTTGCTGCCCTTGTTTCAATTTGTTTTGCCTTTAATTGTTGATGGTGAAGTAGAGCATCAGCTTGCACCTTAGCATCCATTTCCTTTTGCTTCTCCGCTACAGCCCTTGCATCAAAATCTCTTGCAGCATCTTCAAATAGTTTCCATTTCTCTTCTTGTGTCAGAATCTGCTCAATAGTATGCTCTAGACGCATGTTTTCTTGCAAATCCTGTTCTGACAGAGTTTCATTTGAATTTGTCTCAACTTCTACAAAGTCTTCCTCCACTTCTTTTCCTTTAGCAGCTTCAGCCATGGTATGAAGAGATCCTTCTTGAACCTCTTTACTTTTCTTTCTTGTGAGTGGGGCTCGTATGGATGACTCACCCAATGTGGGCATAGAAATAGCAGACCCTATTGGAACATCTCCCTTTGGTGCCTCTTCTTCTTCATTGACCACCTCAAGTTCTATTTCTTCAACATCTGGAGGAAAGAATTCTAATCGCTCCTTGGAAGGTGTCTTTCTTTTAATTCTCTTGTATCCTTTACCCTTCTTAAGGACTGGTCCTTGAGGAGCTTGAGCTTTCATCATCAACCATTGCACACTTCTATCCAAAATAGTTCTTCCAATTTTCTTAATATCAATTGTTTCTTCCTCATTCCAGTCTATTGGATCTAAGCTTTTGGTGCCAATGTTCAAGGCTTCATATGAGGGATCCAATACAATTCAATCATCCACTAACGTGTTAGGAATATTTTCTTTAACACCCAACTCTACCATAAGTGCAACCGATAATCTTTCATAGTTCTTCTTCCTTAAGTCATATTCATCCTGCCGATCACACCAAAAGTCCTCTAACAAATTAAAGTGTCTAGTGAACACTGAAGGTAATAAGGCATACATTTTCTTCCTTGGATCAAAATACTTACGAGCTGTATACAATCCCAATTTCAATTGTATCAACTCATTACAAACTACCTTTGCTCCCTTCAAGTGTTGGCATCCATATTCACCCAATTTCATGGGAAATTTATGACATCCAGTTTTATGCTTGATCCCAAACCTAGCATTAACTCCAATGGCTTGATACACAAACTCCATAAGCACTATTTTGTTACTACAACATCTTGGAATTAAATGTGGATGGCCTTCAAAACCAAATAACCTGAAGTATGTAAATTTGGGGTATTGGATGTACCAACTTCCCCATTCAGCAATAAAAGCCATAGCTTCCTGACTCAACCTGTATCCTGCATCTCCACTCAACCGATTGATAACCACATATAAAAATGCATCATTGACTCTTCTGAAATGAGTCTCAGCAACTTGAAGAGATAATTGATCATAATGTTCCCATACCTTCTTCTGCCCATCCAAGGCTCCTATTATACCTACTCTGTTTAATCCTGGGAAAATCCCCAATCTTGCTGCAGCATAAACCACATAAGAAGTCATGAAGAAAGATTTAGTCTGTCTAACCCTTGTGAGTTGATCATGTATAGCATCAGAAACAATCATTGACCAATCAAACTGGTAATCACCCTGAAAGATTACTTGAATGAAATGAAAAATCCATTCCTTGAAGTGGAAGGTATCCCTCTTCCCAAACACTCTAGACAACATTAATATTAATTCAGATACCTCCTTCTTGAAATCTGCCCTCTTTGGCTGGTCTGCAAGCTTGCTTAAAGATTTATTCTCTGTGTTTAACCATGTTTTGTTTAAGTGAGACTTATTGGAGTCTTTATGCTTGCTATATTTCTCCAATGCCTCTGCTTCAGTTAGCTGCACCAAGTTCTTGGGATCAGGAACATTAAATATACTTTGGAACATTTGCAGAGTAAGATCTATAATCACATTATTTTGTGAATCCATGCATAATCTTGTAGCAGGATTGTAAGTACTAGCTATTGTCAATATCAACTCCGGACACTGGACTGATAAAGGAAACACAGTGATATGTGCAAGACCGGAGTCAACAATCCTTTGTGTTCTCCTTGTCAAGTTTTCTTGTTTTGCAAAGGTCTCTTCATGTAATTCTTCAAAGTTGTATTGGCACAGATTAGTATCCATGATATCTAACCAATCTGATTCCACCTTGCTCACTTTCACCACCGGATTCCTATGATCATACCTCAATGTATAAGGCAGTTGTTCTGGTTTGACCTTCTTTATTTTTGGTGTTGTCTTTGATGTTCCAGCCGGTTGATTCCTTCGAGCAGCCTCTCCTAACGTTCCTGACATCTTTCAATTTTCCTGCAAGCAAACCTTTAATTAGATCTTTACATATCATCATAAAACATGCTTTTAAAACATACCTGTTACACATACATCGGAGTTGGAACCAGACAGAAGCTCAAAACAATCTCTTTTACAACACTACTGGACTCAGAGCAAAAACTGATATAAAAACTTCGCTAACAATGAATGGGCTCAGAGTCGGAGTCGGGGAGGTTATCGGAACCAGGATCGGAATGAAAAACGGATTTGGTTTTCTTCGAATTTTCATTTTTTTCATATTCTATTTCCATTCCGCCTCCGCCTCCAATTACGTTATCATTACTTTTTCAAAGAAGACTTTTATTACATTCGGAGCTGGAAACGGGATAGAAATGGAATCGATAACTTTCACAAAACAAAATTCTTAAGTTCATAATCTATTCTGATCCCACCTCCACCTATGTTATCATATACTTCAAAGAAACCTTCTAGAACTCGGAGTCGAAAACGGGATAGAAATGGAATCGATGACTTTTGTAAAACAAAACTCTTAGGTCCATAATCTATTCTGATCCCGCCTCCGCCTATGTTAATCATGATGTTATCAAATACTTTATTCATTTTCAACACAACTTCATGATTAAAACCTAGGTTGCTATAAAATGGAAAAGGAGCTTAAAAACTCTACACTCATATGACCGTGGGGAACAATTGCATTTTAGGGCCATTATTTAAATCTTATTTAACTATGATCATAGAGACCAACGAAACCCTAATCTAACAAACCTGATAAAAACTAGGGCACGGATTTAAACCCTACCATTCTACTAGACGACGAAACCCTAATTAAACAATAAATCTAATCTACCCTAACTCACTATAAAATCTCTAATCTACCTCACTGTAGATTTCTAAATTTAACAAATGCCATTAACAACCCTTAATCTAATCTAATCTACTGCAAACCAAAAACAAGCACGACACAATCACGATGAAGACGTGAAAGCGACGGTGCCTAAAAATAGAAAGAAACGACACGAACGTACAAGAAAACAAAGATTTAAAGCAAGAAAAACAAGACCAAACAAGAACCTGCTCATTCAATCATATCAATAATCATAAATTTGCATTAAAACAAAATGATCGAACACACGAGCAAATATAAAGCAAAACACAACAATCACGACCGTAAATCAACAAAGAACAACAAAAATAAGAAACCTACCTCAAACGCAAACAAACCCGAGCTAACTTTGTGAATTGATTTCGCACACAATATCCCTTCTCTATCTCGATCAATTTGCTCAAACAAACTCTGATACTGCTCTTTCGTGCTCTTAGATTTTTAACAATAACAATAATGATCGGCTTAACCCTTAATAAAGGTAAATATGTGAATTTCTACCTACACCGGCAACCACAATTAATGCATTAAAGCGCAGTAAAGGCGGAGTCGGAACTGTAAGAGAACAAACACTCGTCTGCAGTGCAACTTCAGTCAAAAAGTCAACGACAAAAAGTGGCAGGGGTGGAACTAAAATGGAAACGGAATCTCAAATTTATAAAATTTCCAAACCCCATTCCTATTCCGGTTCTGGGTCCACCAACTAAAAACAAAACAAAAGTAAATACAAAAAGTAAAGTAAAAGACCGACCTAATAAAACAAAACACAAAGATCGAGACTAAGCAAAAATAAAAATAGCGGAGGCAGGATCAGAATAAATTGTGATTTTGCAAATTTTGATAACAACCATCCTAATACCCACTCCAGCTCCGCTTCCGCTAAAGACCAAAACAAAGTCAAAGAAAAGACTGTTGGGATAGAACCCAAAAACAAGCCTCAAAAGAACTTTCAGAACCCGATTTTGTTCCGGTTCCGATTTCGACAGAGAAACCAAAGAAAAACAAAGTATTGGCAAAAACTAGACTCCAAACTTTGTTTCAAAAACCACTAAGTACAAAAATAACAAAGGGGGACCCATTTTGACCAAGGCAAAAGATGGGGTGGTTATGCAAGGCATAACACTAATCTGTATTAATAATTTGCAAAACATATAAACTAGAAACAAATAGAGCGAACAACTCGACAGGAAATGGAAACTTCACTCAATCACATTCCAAATATTAACACTGCAAAAACTTTCATACACTAAATGGCTCTCCGGCCAAAGGCCAGAGAGCCCGATTTCTTCTCTCTTTTGTTACTCACTTCTCAGTATTTTCCCGTAGTTGCACTCTATTCCCCTCCCCTTGGTATTCGGCTACATGCTTTCTCTTTATAGAGATTCTAGGGTAGTTAAACAAACTATTCCTCTACCCAATATGCCCATTCCTACATTCGGTTACAACTGACATTTAATTTTTTTTATGAATATATCATTACAATTTAAACCATTTCTTGACATGGTCCCACGAAATTCTAAATGCCTAAGTCATTATAATGAAAGAGTCAAGGTGCTCCCGCACCATACTCCCAGGCGTAACAGATTTCCAAGTCCCATGGAAATACTGAGGTGAGATTGTTGCAAACAAATCGTTCACCTTTGTGTCTTTATCACTGAATCAAGGCGTCTGTTGCTTCCTCTGTTGTCATTACATGACTCCCATCAATGGAGTTTATGCTGGTTGTTGTCCTCCTTTCTGCATGCGGCTTCTTTACACCACCACCATATTGCCATCTCACCCACACACAATTCTGGAAGATGCTTCCCACCCTTCTCTTAGTGGTTGCTCTCATTGCACCTTCTACCCAGCTGTATCATGGTGGAGACAATACTAAGACCCCATCTTGAGATCTTCACACACGCAAGAACAACTACGTCTAGCTACAACTTGGATGGATCAACTGGCAACCAAGAACCCACGCTCCTGCCTGGTGTAGACTGCCTTCTACACACTCAGAACCTTCTGGGCTCTGATACCATTCTGATGCGGAGGAAATGCAATCAAATCAAGTTTCTGCAAACTCCTGCATATCCTATCACTCCTGATCACTCCTGATCAAGACATATGCTTAAACCTCTAGCTCTATCTCAATGTTTAACATGACCTTGCAAGTCTTCCACGACATGGGATGGAATTGTATCACCACCACAATGGTCATAACCTGAGCCTGAACGTCGATAGCATATCCACCACCCTTCTCCTCGAAACTGTCTTCCACTGTACTGTTGTTCTAAGGCCGAGCACACTGCTCAAACATTAAGGTCGAGCTCAACCATGATGGATTCGGTTGTACCAAATACACAGAGCTCCGTAAACATACCTTCCTCGGTCTCCAAAGCGACTGTCGAGCAAAGGTTTCTGGAACTATCATAAAGAACCCGACCCATGAACAATACTTCCATTACTATCAAACCATTAGCGAATCCCTCAAACTAATATAGTATTAATAATTTGCAAAACATATAAACCATAAACAAATAGAGCGAACAACCCGTCAGGAAATGGAAACTTCACTCAATCACATTCCAAATATTAACATTGCAAAAACTTTCATAGGCTAGAGAGCCCGATTTCTTCTCTCTTTTGTTACTCACTTCTCAGTATTTTCCCGTAGTTGCACTCTATCCCCCCCCCCCCCTCAGTATTCGGTTACATGCTTTCTTTTTATAGAGATTCTAGGGTAGTTAAACAAACCGTTCCTCTACCCGATATGCCCATTCCTACATTCGATTACAACTGAAATTTAATTTTTCTTATGAATATATCATTGCAATTTAAACCATTTCTTGACATGGTCCCACGAAATTCTAAATGCCTAAGTCATTATAATTCAAGAGTCGAGGTGCTCCCGCACCAAATAATTTTTATCAAAGAGGGGAAAAATATAGAAATGTAAAATGACCTAAGACCTAACATGCACTATAAATAGCATCGAACATCATCTTGGAGTCATCTTGAAGCATCCTAAAACATCTCTAAAACATCTTGCAACATCTCAAAAACATTAAACAAACATCAAACAACATCCAAAACCCTAAATTCCTCTATTAATTGAATAATACAACATTATTTAAATAATTCACTTTTTCATGATTTCTGACAAATTAAATAAATTTCATTTATTTAATAAAGTTCTAAAAACCCTAATTTTCCTATTAATTAAATAAAACAATATTATTTAATTAATTCATGTTTCTATCATTTTGAACAATTAAATAAATTAATTTTATTTAATAGAGTCCTAATCCCACTTTATTTTATCATGATTGGTTAAATAATACCAATTATTTAATTATGTCAGTAAATCACCTTATTCCTCTAAATTAATCGAATTATTAAATCATAATAATTTAATTATGACACTTTCCCTCCAAAATTTGAATAATTAATTCAAACTATGCAAATCAATTATCAAAAATCAAATCAAACCAATGCAACTTTGTTTATAAAAGTCAAAATTGATTTGCACGTTCAACTCCAAAAGATAATTAATTAATTAAATCAATTAATTCATATTCCTCACCTACTTTATGATTGAGAAAATTATGATTGTTGACTAATCAATCTAATTTGCTAACTAAGCCATCAATTTTCTAACTAAGCCATCTAAATCCAGACTGATCAATCTAATCCCTGACTAGCCAATCTATTCCTCAATCACACAAATTGTGCAATCTACTTTGCACAATCTTCTCATGTCTAAATCCTCTCAACACATTTCGACCGTTGATCTGGATATTCTCCAACACGATCTTGATTGTCCATTTTGAATCTCATTTTCTATAAAGCAAACCTCTTTCCTCACAAAAAAAGGCTCAGAGAATCAACATACCCTATGCAATGAAGTATTATCGAGATCACCATTGATAGAGCTTTAAACTTTCTTCGATCAACCAACACACATCATTCATCAAAGCTTTGCACATGAACTATGGAGGCTTCATAGTGATGTGAACAATACAAAATCAGGTGAACACACTCTGATATGGGATGGTAACACTTTTCTATTGCTTTGAATTCAATTTGGTAATCATAGGATTCCTTAATATGCTTTCAATAGCTTAGTTTCATTTCGTAAATGTACGATTAAATCTAGATTTATGTTCTTGATCTTAGCTTAGATTCTCATTTCAAGTACATTTGATCTTGTTTGCATCTATGATTTTCCCCCTCACACAATAAGATGTGTAAATATTTAATACATACATTTTCCAACAATGTTTAATTTTATTTAAATAAATTTTCTTATGTATATTCTAGAATATTTCTATTATACAAACAATAAATAAGAAGTTTATAAAAATAATATCAAAGACTCAATTTAACCCACTTGATTAATTAATTTTTGAGGTTGCAACACTGTTGTCCCGTATGCCAAACAATAAGCTGTTATAAAGTAGTTTCAAATATTTGATCATACAAACTGATAAGCATTATATTATAATATATAATTTAATGGATTTTTCCATTATTAATCTCAAAATAACATATTAAAAATTTCTACTAACCCAGGTCACCAATTATGATTTATTAAGAAAACATTGATATCCTTTTCCATAATAAAACATACATATTTTATCACATAGAATTATAGACAAAAAAATAAAAGATAAAATTTAAAGGGTTTCTTTAAAATAATGATTTTTATGACATATCCAAAAACCATATAAACCTAGTAAATTGATTAAAATTTATAATTAAAACATTACTATCCTCTACTTCAAAACTAAAAACAAATTAACAAACAAATTTGGGAGTAGAACCAAGTAAGAATCTCATGAAATCATATTAAGCCAAGAAAGTTGAAATATGTTTCTTTCATGTTCTTCCTCTTGTTAACCTACAACATAAATTTTATAAAAAAATATCACTTGCGAACAAGCAATCAAATGAAGGAAATCAAGAAATAGCATTACATATAAAAAATAATCTTCAAAAAGCAAATGGCAAATAGTTGAGGAGACTCATATTTAAGGTATCACAAGTTAGTTTGAAATTAGTTCTTAGTTATTTATTAATTACCTAGTTAATTAGTGTCTAGATATACTATTTTCATACTCTTGTTCGTTCCCTTTAATTTAATAATTCATCTCTCCTTAAAATTTAATTCAAGAATACTTAATATATTTTATAAGTCTTAAATAAACATTGAGTCTTAATGTTCAACTCAAAATTGCAAAGAAATATAGTAGTAATGAGATCAAGATAGGAGTTAGATGACCTATTTTATTTATTTTTAAATTATAAGAAACTAAAAAAAATAAAATTCAAAATTAGATTTGATTTAAAAATGTTTAAAAATGTTTTGATATTAAAATATCAATAGTTGGGATGAGAATAAATTGTTCAAATTAAATTTTAGAATTGGTACAACTTTTGAATTTAATAAATAATGTCAGAGTTAGATATATAAAATGAAGTATGAGATATGTTGATGTTATCTTCTTGGGTTATGAAACTAAACATTGTATATAAATAATTAATTAATTATACATATCTAAATTTAAAATTAATTAGATGTTTTAACTTCAAACAATTTTTGTATGTAAAGAAAGAGAAATTTGGATAGTAATCAATTGTTTAGTTTATTTTTGAATTAACATGAGTTATACATTTATGGAGCTATTCAATTACTTTTTTCCTTTAGTCTTAGTGATAGAGTGTTAGTTGTACTCTATGTTAGAACATAAAATAACTTCATGAACGTATTTATCTCCTTTAATGTTTCTTTCTTTTAGACTAAATAGTTTTTATTAAGGGAAAATAGTTTTGATGGGGCCTGAAACCCATTGCAAACAAGTTTTGAAGGGACCTAAAACCTTGTCTAGATAAATAAAACCATAGTAGAAATAATCAATAAATAATCAGTATCTTAACAAAAACATCCATCTAAAATAATCGATACAATTTGGGCTACACCAAACAAGTAGGTTTTGAAGGGACCTTTAACCCTAAAAACCAAGTTTAAATAGGGACCTAGAACCCTAACTAACCATAATAACAACCTAAATCATCCAAGCTACAGCTAACTAGACACTTAGAATACCTAATATTGAGCCATGGAAGATAATCAACTTATTGGTGTAGAAAGCCCACACACCCCTATTATCCAAAGCTTCCATCACAACCACACCCCTCATATCAATGAAGGAGATAAAGAATGTACATTTGAACACTGAGAAACATCAGAATCCTTGCAGCACCATTCCACCCTATTTTCTAACTCAAACTTCACCTCTAAAAGAGAGGATAATATGAGAACCCTTGCTACCAAATCCAACTCTCTCTTGCTCCCACAAGGTCCACCTCAATAGAAACCAATAAGAGTGAAGAGAACTTTCCACCACACCTACAACATCCACCTCCACCTCAATAGGAGAGGGCTCCCCCTCAATAGGAGCAGTCTCCACCTCTAAAGAAGACACCAATTATAGAATCCAACATAAAGAAACTCTAATAGAAAGGGCTAACACAATATCCTTAAGCATCACAAGCTCCTGGAACTTGAAGCAAGAATTAGAAAACACCCTAGTCATCAACCATAAAAACATAAACACATGAGCCTTTAGTAAAAGAATTAGGAAAAAATCAGCTAGCAAAAGGAGATAACCCCAACTTGTAGTAGTGCACAAGGTCTCTCAAGAAGATCCACCAAAAGAAAAATTCCATCAAGGAAATAAAAAGCCACAACAAGTAGATACAAATCTGCATATAGAAAAAACCAATCCCTAAAACCATAACACGCATTATAAACCACATGGGGTACCAAAGAACAAACCAAAAATATTCCATCCTGCAAAAATAAGACAACAAAAAACTAATCTCCAACCAACGCATCCATCATGCATAGCTAGGGACAACACCAAAAATCAACAACCAACAACCATAGAAGCAACTAAGAGGGTAAAAAGGCCTCGTCGAAGAGACCCCCAGAAAAGAGGCTTCAAGCAAGACAAAGGCTACAAGAGCAAGCACATGAAGCGTAGAGGAAAACACTAGCAAAGCCTCGAAGCTTCCATAATAGCCGCCACAACCCCTCCAACAAGAAAAACCATACATAGAGCATCCACGAACCCCCTAAGCCCAACATAAGAGCTAGGCACCAACTAGAAAAAGCATGCCAAGAAACAGCCTAGAGAAAGCACAAAAGCTTCTAGAAAGGGTGAGCAAGAAAATCCATGTTCCCCAAAGAGCACCCAAAGAAGGCCAAAAACGAAACTCCACCACAAGCCTTCGACCAATGAGATCACCAAAACACAACCAAACCAAATCACTAAAGCAATGGAAACCTCACAAAATAAAGGAACAAGCAAGAAAAATCACCACACACTCTTGACAAGGGGGTTGAAACCACCAAACCAGGACCACAATATCCCAACAAATTCAAACTGAGCAAAAAATAACAATGGATTGAAGAATACCCTACCAACTCCAAATCTCATCCAAAAAAAAGCCAAAACACCATAGATGATGCTTGTAGAAACACAAAAGTACCCATAGGCCCAACAAAAAAAGAGACAGAGGAAAAAGGAGCAACAGGCGACCCATCCACAACACAATCTTCATCTTTGTCATTAGCAAGTCAGAATCATCTTCTTCCCCACCTTCTTCTGTAGAATTTGAAAACCCACTCCCACTGCTCCCTCTCATCTTATGATTGTGATCTAAAATGTTGATACAATAACTTACTAGACTAAATAGTTACCCTTAGTTAGAGGTAATATTAAAGTTAACCCCAAACTAGTTTTTCACCATTCTGCTCTCATTCATTGTGCAAAATGCTTATGATGGAATCATTAACTTAATGTCATCACAGGTGCAAAGGTCATTTTTTCTTGTTATATCTTGGTTGAGTTGTCCATTTTAACAAAAAAATGAAGGTTTGGGTTATGGAAAAATTTAGGGCATGACAAGAGTGCACACAATTAACATTCATGCTTGTAACTTTTTTGAGTCTCTAAAGGATTTGATTTAAATGTTAAATAGTTAATTTAATTAAAATATCCTTGTGGTAGTTTACATGCAATTCAAAGTAGGCACAAAATTAAATCATAAAAATTAATTACCCATGTAATTCTCCCTCAAGTTTTGGACCTAGAAGAACTAGGTTGTTCTTAATGCATTAAGTAGTGTCCAAGTTGACATATTTTTGCATGAAAGCTCATAGATATATTTACCCTAGCTCTATTTCATCTCCACACAGCTCAAAAGTTCAAACTTACTTAGTAGATCCACCATTTGTAGCTTTGTTGAAATTCCCATGCATAATTAACCTACATGACTTCTACATGTGCAAATCTAAACCACAAAATTTTAAATTTTTTAAATATGTAAATTGGGCATATGTTCCCCTCTCTTACTATCCATTATGGGATAAATAAATTGTAAATTATTTCAAATTGTATCATAAGGTGTTGTATTTAAGGACTAACACTAATTTTCATTTGAATCATCTACATAAGATCCAGAATGTATTCAATAGATATAGAAATCAATTGTAAAAGGATTAAAAAATGTTTACATCAACATCCTAGGAGCCTATTGCATGACTATATGAAATATTCAATCTTTGTTCATCATTATTGAATCAACCTACATTGGAAATTGACTAAAGAAAAATAAATCTTTGTCAAGAAATTTCCCAAACAATGTCTATTAACGTCATTTTCCTTCATATCAATATATTAGATTGAGTTGAAACCTTTCTAATCATCAAAATTTTATAAAATTATTTACATGGGTGAAGCTAAAATTTACATATAAGTTTATTTCTGAAGTACAATTTTTACTTCAACATATACAAAGATCATATCTATAAATGTGACCTTGAACAAAATAATTTATAAATAATTTGATTCTTTTGAAGCTATCATATAACATATCTAGATTCCTTAAAACAATAATAAATCAAATCACACCTATTGTAACAATCTTTTCTTGTCAAATCAAATATTAAATACTTTTCAATTATTTTATACAATATCTACATTAATTACATTATTTATCACATCATCTATCATCAATCATATCTTTTTATCCTAAATTAAAATGTTTATTTTATTAACTTGAAGATCAAGTAAAGTCTCGAAGAATTAGAATTGGAGTTAGAATAGGGAAAGTTATGTTTGATTGTTAGGAAGGGAAAAGAAGGATATACACAACTCATTTACTTAAAGTGGCAACTTTTTCCTTTGACTGTTAGAAAAGGAAAAGTTGTATATATTCAACTCATTTACTTTAACAAGTGCTAACTTTTTCTTATTTTATATTATACTTTGGGAGATTTCGTCCCCAAGGCAATTTGATGACGACTCAAAGTGAGTATTCCTTTGTCTTGGCAACTTGGGAAACAAGCTTAAATAAATTCATTTCTTTGCCTTCATACCCACGTTCTTGTCTCTTTCACTTCAACGTTTAATTTTGCCTTAATTAAAAGAGATTCATAAGATACAAGAATTCAACCTTTTTAAAGAATCATAAACGAACATTCTTATTATTAGGAAAGTTAAATATTATGGAGGCTCTTCTAAAATACCTTGTTAATAATGAATTTAGGATGAATAAATAGAATAATTATTTATAATTAATTTTTAAATTAAAAAATAGAAATATAAGTATTGTATTAGATTGAATGTTCTGGAAAATTAAATAATAAATAATAGTATTTAGTTAAAAATATTGTGATAAATAATAGAATATGATTTATCAGATATATAAGGATGTTATTGATGTTTAGATGACTATTTTAGAATTATTAATTTTTTTTTAATTTTAGGTTAGTTTGACAATTGTAAAATTGATACGCTAAATTTAATTTTGATCTTTTTTCTTTTGAATAAAAGTGGCTATGCCATCGAAAATTTTATTGATAATAGAAAGGGAGCGTTTATAGAAAAATATTGCATATCGAAGGATCTCATTTTATGAGAAACAAAATTTGAGTGCAGAGCACTTATAACAAATTACATCAATAGTCAACAGTCAAGGTCATAGGTTAGGGGCAAAGTCCATTCCTATACCTCGGGTCAGTGGAGCAGGGACTGGCACAATATTATTGACCCTTGCCTTTCCCACTACGAAGCGGAGTCGAACCTATGACCTTGAGGGATGCAAACCCCAAGCCCCAACCAACTCCGCTACAAGTGGTGGCTAATTTTGATCTTTGTTTCATTGATCTAATCTAAAATTATGAATTTGATCTTTGCTAACTTCTAGAATGTCATTTTTAGCTCTCCTTGATGTCATTAGTCTACCATCACATAAAAACTAGGTTTTGGTGTTTGTTGGTTTGCACTTGGTAAGGTTAATTTCTTCTCTTGTCTCAAACTATTTAAGAATATTAATCTAGTGATTAGATAAAATATCAAGGAAAACACTCTCAAACATGTGACAAATAATCTTTAATAATGCACATAATGTAGATTTTGTGACAAATAATCCTTAATAATGCACACAAATAAAAATTGGCGACTCTATTAGAACACAACGATCTACTAAGAGAGGTGGTGAATCAGTAGATTACTTAAAATTTGGGTCTTAAAACTTTTACTCTTTTATGCACAGATTAATTCATGACATGCAAAAAAGTAAACCACACACGCATAACTCATAACACAAGATATACATGGAAAACCCAAGTTGGGAAAAACCACGCTGAGAATAGCTGCTAGGATCTACTGTTTGTTGTGAACTTTTTGCACACACACCCCACCAAAGGCAGGGACCCTCTTTTTCTTCTACATCTTTGTACCCTAGCTTTGTCAATTTCCGGTTTTTCTCTTCTTGGGGATTATTTTGGGATTAAATCCAGATTTGATTTGATATGGGTGGTATTTTGAAGTGTTTTGGGGCCTTGGATTTTAGAAATGGGGATTTTTGAAGTGAATTTTCAATGTTATGTGTAAATATTTTTGCACTAATGGATAGAGGACGAAAAATTAGGCCAAGTTGCTTTTTGAACTTTTTGAAAATTCTTTCTAGAAAAAAAGTTATGGGGTTTCAAAGATTTTTCCGGATTTCTTGTCATTTTTGGGATTTTCCCTTCCTGGCGGATTTTTCCGGATTTCTTGTCATTTTCGGGATTTTCTTTTCCTGGCAGATTTTTTTGGATTTCTTGTCATTTTCGGGATTTTCCCTTCCTAGCGGATTTTTCCGGATTTCTTGTCATTTTTGGGTTTTTCCCTTGACGGATTTTTCCGGATTTCTTGTCATTCTTGGGATTTTCCCTTCCTATCGGATTTTTCCGGATTTCTTGTCATTTTCGAGATTTTCCCTTCCCAGAGGATTTTTTTTGAACTTCCTGTCACGATTTTCTTGAACTCCGAAATTTATTAATAGGTTTAAATTTTCAAAATTTTATGACGGAGTTGAAATTTCCAAGGGTTTATTTATGCTTAATTTTAATATTTTGTGGTTGGATTTTCACATGTGAGCTATTGATGATTATATCTATTTTTTAGGATTAAATAAATAAAAAAAGGAGGACTTGCATATGGATTCAGGCCAGGACGAAAATTTGTAAAATATTCTAAATACTGATTTACATATGAATCGGTGCTCAGCTGTTCAAATGAACCCAATTGCATATGGATATGTACCCAGATTGTGCTGCCAGGAAGATTCCAAGTTGTGCTTTACTTGCAAATCAAATATTTAAAATGCACCTACATAAGAATTTGTGCCACAACCTATCTACAACTGGAAGATATGTTTCAAACATGGAGTGATGTGTGATGTTGTTTTTACTCTCCAATCATAAGTTTTTATTAAAATCGAGGTGACAGATTGTTCATTTCTTATTGCTCCTGGATGTAGCCACTTTTATGCTATTGGATGATGATGTACCACGTTTAAAAAAAACCCTAATGTAAATTCTTAGGGTTTCTTGAGGATTAATTGCAACCATTGGATTGAATTTAATCCTGGCCCTTGATTTTAAAATGTAAATATCTATAAAAGGGTTGTGCCTTCTCATTTGTAAAGGTTAGAAAAGGTTAAAGAATAGTTGATCAGAGGCTGCAAAGCCAGAATTGGCTGAGTTAGAGGTTAGATTCTACAAGTCAGTAGTTGTAGGAGAGGAGAGAGGCTAGAAACTGTTATGTAATGCTAGAGAAGATAATGTGAATGGGTTGTTGATTTGGAAAACATTGTGTTATGTTTCAAAAGTTGTATGTTTTCTTTTCTTGATTCTCGGTGTTAGATGTTAGTTTTTAGTTCTTTCATGATAATGGTGAAATGTTAATGGTGTTGATTGATCTCTAGTCCATACTTTTAGCAATTTTCTGATTGTAAGTTGTTGTGTAAAGTTAGTCTGGGCCTTATTTTGTGTTAAGTTCAACTATGGATGTTTGTTTACATTGTGTCATTTACTGGGTATGTGGATGCATGTTCATAGTTTGAAAATATTCAGTTTCCTTAGAAGATTGCACCATTTCTGCGGAGTTGTAGGTTGTCCTTGATTAAGCAAAAATTGGTTTTGTTGGAGATTTGTCCATTTGCAACATTCATCATTGTTGTGATTGATTTTAGGAGTAATTTTAATCTTAGAGCCCTCTGAAACCCTTATCTTTCATTATTTCTTTTATTATCTAGGTTAGTTTTAGGTTTTTGAAGTATCAATATATTGCTAGATCTGATAAATCTAAGTCCAGTATTTGCTTGTAGTAAGGTTCCTTTGTGATTACCAACATTTTCACATTATCTCTGAGTTATTTTATTTGCATTGTCAAAACCTGACATTAGAGACCTTGGGGTTATCTCTTGAGGCTTGCTGATAGAGATTTACCTTTCAAGAGAGATAGGATATCATATTCTGGCTGAGTTGTTGTTGTGTAGAAAACACCATCAACAGATTGGCGCTAGAAGGAGGGCCTGAATATGCAAGCTGGATCGATTTTTGTCTGCCATTTCTCCTAAGAGGTTTAGAAGAAGAACCAGATCTACTCCAGGAGAGGAAGAATTTCAGGAGCTGCAAACCCCTACTAGGTCAAGAAGGGCCAGAACAAGGGGAGAATCATCATCCACCTAGCCAATCCCATCATCCCCATCATCTTCATCCTCATCATCCTCATTCTCATCTGATTCTGAGGGCATTCCTATTCAACAACCTCAACCAGCCATAAATCATCCATTATCGCTCCCACCTCCACCAATGGCTTTCCTGGAAAATAACTCGTCCCCTCTATTCTTCAACAACTACAATGCTATGCCAAAGAACCCTAAGCATTTTTTCTCTAGGTTTCACACAAATGATCCCAAAAGGACTGATGAAGAGCACGTTAGGATTTTTAAAATTACCCTCAAGGATAGGGGAATTAATCATGAGGATGTTGCCTGCAAACTTTTCCCCTATTCTCTAGGAGATGAGGCATTCTATTGGTATAACCATCTTCCTGCTGGGTCTATCACTGCTTGGCTTTAGTTGGAGACTACATTTTTACAGAGATTTGGGATCCCAATCAGTTCTAGTGGGCTTTATCTATAGTTGACTAGAGTAAAGAGGGGGGCAAATGAACCAATAGGGGCTTTCAATAATAGGTTGCATAGGGCTTATGCTAGGTTGCAACCCCTTTATGTTGTGGATGATGCCTCTGCCAGGGAGGTTTATTATGAGGTTTTGGATAGTTTAACATCTACCTTTGTGAAATGGAGAGAAAACCCTCCTGTCAGCCTGCTTGAAGCTTATGATGTGGTTGTTAAAGTGAGCACAGATTTGAGACAACACTTGTTTGGACCCCTTCCATTAGCTGGTCAAATAGTTATGTTGGGTTCAACTCCTCAGCTACCTTTGGTTTCACACCCAATTCAACCCTTGAATCAAGCCCCACCCATGCCAAATTACTATCCGAATGTGAATCAACCTACATTCTCTCACCAACAAGCTAATGTACCTAGTTACTTGCAGAGCTCTGAGACATTTAACCAATCCTTGAACTATGGGTTCCATTCTGTTTATATGTAGAATTCAGCTGGTGTTGTTCCTCCATCAGACAATGTAGATAAGGGGAGGTTGGATGAACTCACAGAGCTAGTAAAGATGTTGGCCACCAAAGTCACCTACCTAAGGAACCAAAACAATCAACCTCAGGCCACTAAGAGGGGAAATCAGTTCAATTATGATCAAGATCAGGGGTAGAATCTCGATAGGGGACAATATTTTAAAAATCAACACTCAGGGCCAACATTTGATAGAGGGTAGCTACCATGTCAAAATAGGACTTAGGATATAAGGCCTGACAATGAAGGAGTCCTAACATCTTTGGAGCATCCAAAAAATCAAGAAAATCCCCTAGCTGGTGTATATCTAGTAGAAGCAGCTCTATCTAGATGGTGTAGGCTTCATAACACCAATCAACACTCTGAATTGGATTGTTAAGAATTTCAGACTGCTGCATCTATTTTCCAATAGAAGATCCAACATACCAACAAAAAATTGAGTGGAAAAGAGATAGTACCATCTAATCCTTATGACATATTGGTCTTGGTGGTGGATCATGCACCATTTCCAAGGAGCGAAGAGAATGGACTAGAAGAAAAACAAGACAAAAGTGTTGAAACAGAGTATGCATACAATGAAGAATCTATAGTTCAATCTTTTGAAAGTGATGAGAAGAATGGAAATGGTCCACTAGAGGTGGAAGAGTAGGTTTGGTTGTTAGATCATACAAAGGATGCACATAAAACTACAAAGAATGAGTCTCCAATAGAAGAATTTCAACAAGTTACCGAAGAATTCCCGGTAGAAGAGTCAACTGGCATCAGATATGAGAAAGACAAAGCAATAAACGTTGAGGTAGCCCTGGAGGGGGTTGAGCTTTCAATTGAGAAGCCTTAATAGATTATCAATGAGTGTCCCATGAAGAAAATTGAAGGAACTGATGTTGCTGATAAAGGGGTTGATGTTCCTGAGGGTTACAGTTACAAGCCTGAATCAATGCCAACAAAATAATTTAGGGAGTCTTCTTATTCATCTAATTATGTTCTTTCTCTATCTGTTGGTGGGATAAATATTGGAAATTCATAGATTTTATGCATTAATGATGGGATAGCTAATGTGGTTCATTTTGATGAACAAGGAAAATTGAATGATGTTGAAGACAATAATATTATAGTCAAAATTGAGCACATGGTTGTAGGTGAAAATTTGCTTGAGGATCAGTCTATCATGCCTCCTGATGAAAATTCTGCTGAGAAACTTGCCATGCATGACAAAGCTTATGTTGTTTCATCACTAATTCCTCATGAAGATACTCAAACAGGTGAAAAGTTCCATGATGTTAATTTTGAATTTGTTCAATCTAATTTTCACCTTGAATTGCTCATTGATGACTTTGATTTTGTTGTGCATGTTTCAAATGCAAGAGGAATACTACATCATCAGTTGAGACCTCCTGACCTCATGGGTGTTAACTTTGCACGATTGGAGGACAATAAATTTAACATTGTTTGAACAAGCACAACATCAGGTTGTTTCTTTCCTTGCTGAAACTTCTAAAGTTTATCATTTTGATTATGGAGGTTTAGGGAAGACAACGTGCATATGGATTTATCATGGTTTCAACGAGTTGCCTCAATTGCTGATTATTCCTGTTGAGAATTTTGAGTTTGAATGTTGCATTGTTGAGGTTTATTTTGCTGAATATAAGGATGGATTTGCAATCTTGAGGACTGTTACTATCACCTTACTACTTGTCCATGCACTGAAAAGAAAAATAGGTGTGGGTCTCAACTCACCTTGTCTGATCATCAGTCATTTTGAGTCCCTTTGTACATAATGCTGATTTGAATAAATGCAGCTTGCCCTGTTATTCTTCCGCTTTAAGTCTATTTTTTTGGTTTTCTTTAGTATAGATGGATTTAGTTTAGATTGCTTTGCTTTTCCCTTGGTTGGCTTTTGTGCTTCTTTTGGTTTCATTTTGGTTGTCTTCTTTGCTTCTTCAGCTTGGTTTCCCCTGTTTTCTGTTGGGAGTGTCTTATTTGCATAACAACAATTATTTTATCTGGGACTATTTTTGGTATTCCTTTTACAAACTCTAATCATCCTTCCAGGATATGTTGGTGGAAATCTTCTATTCAATGTCACATGTGCTAAATATTTAAAGTGGACAAGTCATTGGATTGAATTAGCTCCTGAATGTGCTCAAATCTTACATTTTACACACATCTTAAGAATCTTGAGGTTGCCATAGGATCTTTGCGAGGTCTTGTTAAGTGAAAAATCTTATATTTCTACTTCAGTGCCACTCTGATTCTCAGCCCTGAGTGTGAGCTTCATTGCTTATAGGTTGAAATGAAAGAATGAAAAGAAATTTTAAAAAAAAAGAAAATATTGAATATCAAAAGAAAGTGAGTTCAACCTTTTAGGGGAATCCAAATATCTCTACCGGGCCTATGGATGTCTGGCTGGCAGTAGAGCTATGTTCGAGAGAATCACAGTGATAACCTCGTCGGGGTTATGGATGCCTGACTGGCAACAAGACTCTATCCAGGTTTCTTTTGAAGTTAGAATCTTTATGTAGATTAACATGACTGAAATTGGTTTATTGCAATAGCTTAAGGAGGGAAATTTATACAATTGCACGCACTTGGATTTCCAGAATAGGAAAGGCTAGCTTGTCCATTGATTTTTAAACTTTAGTTTGTTGGTTGACTTGATGTGAGGATCAAAACCAGAGATTATGGGTTCTTGATTCCAGATTGTTATCGAAATGCTCTAGAGCATTTTCCCAGTAGAGTCACCATTTGTTGTGCACTTTTTGCACACACGCCCCACCGAAGGTAGCGACCCTCTTTTTCTTCTACATCTTTATACCTTGGCTTTGTCAATTTCTGGTTTTTCTCTTCTTGGGGGTTATTTTGGGATTAAGTCCAGATTTGATTTGATATGGGTGGTATTTTGAAGCGTTTTGGGGCCTTGGATTTTAGAAATGGGGATTTTTGAAGTGAATTTTCAATGTGATGTATAAATATTTTTGTACCAATAGACAGAGGACGAAAAATTAGGCCAAGTTGTTTTTTAAACTTTTTGAAAATTCCTTCTAGAAAAAAAGTTAAGGGGTTTCAACGATTTTTTCAGATTTCGTGTCATTTTCGGGATTTTCCCTTCCTAGCAGATTTTTTCGAATTTCTTGTCATTTTCGGGATTTTCCTTTCTTGGCGGATTTTTTCGGATTTCTTGTAATTTTCGGGATTTTCCCTTCTTGGTAGATTTTTTCGGATTTCTTGTCATTTTCGAGATTTTCCCTTCCTGGCAGATTTTTCTGGATTTCTTGTCATTTTCGAGATTTTCCCTTCTTGGCGGATTTTTCTAGATTTCTTGTCATTCTTAGGATTTTCCCTTCTTGGCGGATTTTTTCGGATTTCTTGTCATTTTCAGGATTTTCCCTTCCTAGTGGATTTTTCTGAACTTCCTGTCACGATTTTCTTAAACTCCGAAATTTATTAATAGGGTTAAATTTCCAAAATTTTATGAGAGTTGAAATTTCCAAGGGTTTATTTATGCTTAATTTTAATATTTTGTGGTTGGATTTTCACATGTGAGCTATTAATGATTATATCTATTTTTTAGGATTAAATAAATAAAAAAAGGACTTGCATATGGATTTGTGCCAAGAGGAAAATATGGAAAATATTTTAAATGCTGATTTACATATGAATTGGTGCCCAGCTGTTCAAATGAGCCCAATTGCATATGGATATGTGCCCAGATTGTGCTGCTAGGAAGATTCCAAGCTATGCTTTTACTTTCAAATCAAATATTTAAAATGCACTTACATAAGAATCTGTGCCACAGCCTGTCTACAACTGGAAGATATGTTTCAAACATGGAGTGACCTGTGATGCTTTTTGTACTCTCCAATCATAAGTTTTTATTAAAATTGAGGTGGCAGATTGTTGATTTCTTATTGCTCCTAGATGTAGCTGCTTTTATGCTATTGGATGATGATGTACCACATTTTTAAAAAATCCTAATGTAAATTCTTAGGGTTTCTTGAGGATTAATTGCAGCCATTGGATTGAATTTAATCTTGGCCCTTGATTTAGAAATGTAAATATCTAAAAAAGGTTTGTGCCTTCTCATTTGTAAAGGTTAGAAAAGGTTAGAGAATAGTTGATCAAAGGCTACAAATTCAGAATTGGTTGAGTTAGAGGTTAGATTTTGCAAGTCAGTAGTTGTAGGAGAGGAGAGAGGCTGGAAATTATTATATAATTCTAGAGAAGATAATGCGAATGGGTTGTTGATTTGGCAAACATTGTGTTATGTTTCAAAATTTGTATGGTTTCTTTTCTTGATTCTCAATGTTAGATGTTAGTTTTCAGTTCTTTCATGATAATGGTGAAATGTTAATGGTGTTGATCGATCTCTAGTCATACTTTTAGCAATTTGTTGATTGTAAGTTGTCTAAAGTTATTATGGGCCTTATTTTGTGCTAAGTTCAACTATGGATGTTTGTTTACATTGTGCAATTTATTGGGTATGTGGATGAATGTTCATAGTCTAAAAATATTCAGTTTCCTCAAAAGATTGCACCATTTATGCAGAGTTGTAGGCTTGTCCTTGATTAAGCAGAAATTGGTTTTATTGGAGATTTTTCCATTTGCAACATTCATCATTATTGTGATTGATTTTAGGAGTAATTTTAATCTTAGATCCTTCTGAAACCCTTATCTTTTTTTATTTCTTTTATTATCTAGGTTAGTTTTAGGTTTTTGAAGTATCAATATATTGCTAGATCTGGTAAATCTGAGTCCAGTATTTGCTTGTAGTAAGGTCCCTTTGTGATTACCAACATTTTCACATTATCTCAGAGTTGTTTTATTTGCATTGTCAAGACCTGACATTAGAGACCTTGGGGTTATCTCTTGAGACTTGCTGATAGAGATTTACCTTTCAAGAGAGATAGGATATCATATTTTGTTTGAGTTGTTGTTGTGCAGAAAACACCATCAACACTGTCCTAATCTAGCCTCACAATGAACATCTTCTGATTAAAAAGTTTAAGGGAACCAACCCTAAGGAGACACCAATCCCCTAGATTTAGGATCACGTTGATGATGTTTTCTACACAACAACAACTCAGACAGAATATAGTATCCTATCTCTCTTGAAAGGTCAATCTCTATTGAAAAAGAGATAACCCCAAGGTCTCTAATGTCGGATCTTGACAATGCAACAAAACAACTCAGTGATAAATGTGAAAATGTTGGTAATCACAAAGGGACCTTACAAAACAAGTACTGAAAACTCTAAACTTATCAGATTTTACAATATAATGATACTCGAATTCGTATTTTAACCAAAGTTCAAAGAAATAGCAAAAGATAAGGGTTTCAAAAATCCTAGGATTCAGATTTCTCCTAGGATCGACAATACTAATGATGAAATACTTGGAGTAGACCATTCCCTCAAAACTAATCTCTGCTTAACCCAGGCTATACCTACAATCTCAAAGAAACAGTGCAATCTTCTAAGGAATTAAAGATTTTCAAATCATGGACATTCATTCAATTGAACTAGATAAATGCCCATAATTGAATTAAGCACACAAATATCAGGTACAGGTTGACCTTGCACAACAATCCCAAAATCAAGAAGTTTTCCAAAGTATGAACCAGAGATTGCTACAACACTCCAAGCACTAGATCATAAGCACCATTAAATCATTTAACTCTAAATCTAAAATGCATTCAGTTATTTTCAAGAAATTTCAAAGATAGAATAAGAACCATGCAAGACAAATCAATCCAAAGAAGCCACCATTAATAGCACAATGTCTTCACTTATATTGAATCACCAGTAATAGCAACAATTCTGATATTCTGTATTACAACACTTGCTTGAAAATAAAACTAACTCCTAATTCTAACTTTCTGCTCTAGAAATCTAATCCTCTATAGCCTATCTAACTCTAGTCTAACTCTCTAACTGACTAACTCTTTTCAGAAGAGGCGAAATTCCATACTTATAGAGATTTCATCTCATGCCAGCTCAAGCTAGGGTTACAAAGCAAGGTCGGCCACCAACCAGGTCGGCCTTGGACAATTCACAATAAATCACCACCCTGCATTGAATGCATGAGGCACCCCTTTAGATCGGCCTTGGATCTCTACAAATCTCAGTTCATATTGAATACACCCTGTGGGTCACTTTCACCATTAATGTCTCACCCATGTGAAGCAAAAGAATTGTAACAGGCACGCAATGTGAGTTTGAATATGGGTCGTCGATCAATAGCTGAGTTGGACATTTGAACAACCTTGATTGAGTCAAGCTTGTTTGAATTTTCCACGTTACGTCCAACTCAGATGAATGGCCATCGAGCATTCATTGACTTAACCCTCCCCATGTACGAGTGGGTTTCACCTACCCACGACCGTAAAGTGTACTTGGCCATACCCTGTGGATCTCACAACATATAAAGTACGCACAACCTTCCTTCTGGAGCCTTACTTCTGATATCCAGCTTGATCTATGATCATCTTCAACTTCTGTAGGAGGAGGTCTGTATCATTTTTATCTTGCCCCAACACATTCCTCCACACTAAGATCCACTTTCTTGTCCTTGGCCTCACCAACAACCATCTTGCTCGATCCAACTTGCACTCAAAATGCCACAATGAGTATCCATTTTAGCATCAAAATCCAAGTTATTCCATCATTAAAAAACATGCTAATCATCAAAGAAATCCAAATAGCCATTGAAATCCCTTAAAATATCATTAAGGAACCCTCCTTCAAAGTTTGGGATTTTCATCCCTTCATGGAATTCGGACCAGAAGGGAATTTCGGGCCAGGCAGATTTTAGCAAGGGAAGACCAACAAGCACACAAAATTACTCAATCATTACCCAAAACTCAAGAAATTCCTGCACATATCATTAAATTAGCCAAATCAATCATGTAGATGCAAAAATCACTAGCCATTAACTCATGCATTCCTTAATTTCTTCATTCCTAGCAATTCCTCAAAGAATTCCATCAGGGACGAAAATCCACGAGACTCAGCACATCCTGGCACATTTCAAGAAAATGAAGGGAAAAGGAAAATCCTAGGAAATCCTAGGACGAGGGATTTCCACGAAGTCAACCAGATTTCACACCCTTCGGGAAAATGACCCAATGATGGAAATCCAAGGAAATCCCAAGGTGAAGGAAATCCTTGAAATGATCAAAACCCCAAAATCTTGGATTTCATCAGGATTTCACCCAAATTGATCGAACGATCACAAATTTGGGACCTCAAGCATGGATTCAACTCAATTTAGGTTGTTCATCAATAAACTTAACTTGCTAACTCATCTAGGGTGATCTAATAGAATTGGTAATCAATTTGAAATCAAACCCTAGGTTTTCATGATGAACACACTGTCACAGATTTAGCCACTCACAGGCTTCATTAAAACTTGATGAATACCTTAGAATTTTCAAGGCAAGGAAACTATGCACAAGACTAGGCAAAAGTAGAAACAAAACCAAATGGAATCAAAAACAAAAAAAGACAGAGGTAGAAACAAAACTAGACAGAGTTGGGGCCAAAACCATATGGAAGTGGAAACAAAACCAGACGGAGTCGGGGCCAAAACTAGACGGAAGTGGAAACAAAACTAGACGGAGCCGGGGCCAAAACCAGACGGAAGTCATTTGCAAAGTTCTGAGCTTAGTTTCCACCCCGGTTCCGTCTCTGGTGAAAGGAAAGGAGATGAAAGAAAAGAGGGAGACCAAAGAAGACTCAAGGGAGGAAACCAACCCAAAGGCTTAACACGAGCAAAACAACAAAGAAAACAAGGAGACAAGAAGTGAAGCTAGAACTGAAATGGAAACCAAACCAAGAACTTTGTGAAGTTTCAGAGTTTAGTTTCATCCCACGCCCCACCTTTGGGGATGAAAGAAAAAATGAAAACCAAAGAAGACCCAAGGGAGGAAACCAACCCAAAGGCCAAACACGAGCAAAACAACAAATAAAACAAGGAGACAAGAAGCGAAGCCAGAATCAGAACAGAAACTGAACCAAGAAATTTGTGAAGGTTCAAAGTTTAGTTTCATCCCATGTCTCGCCTCTGGAGATGAAAGAAAAAAGGAAAACCAAAGAAGACCCAGGGGAGGAAACCAACCCAAAGGTCAAACATGAGCAAAACAACAAAGAAAACAAGGAGACAAGAAGCGGAGCTAGAACCGAAATGAAAACTGAACCAAGAACTTTGTGAAGGTTCAGAGTTTAGTTTCATCCCACACCTGAACCCGCAAAGCAAAGGAAACAAGGTCTTAGGAGGAAAAGAACATCTCCTAAGACCCAGACAAAACACCAAGGACAAACAAAAGGCAAAGGGAACCCACTTCTAGAGAGGACATCCGTAAGAATCCTTGACCACTTGGAACTCAAAATAGGGGCACTTTACAAACAAGATAGTTATTTAAGAACAGTGCAAAGCAACCAAATCCGATGACCGAAGGACCAAAATCTCATGATTTTCAAAGACAAGCTCAAAAGGCATGGCCATAGAAAAGAGCCAAAAGACCAAGCAAAAAGGGTCCCTACTTTTAGTGGGGCGTGTGCAAAAAATAAACAACAGATCACCCACTCCAAGAAAGAACCAACTCCCTATTCTAAGCACCTACCCAAATATCTAATGGCACTGACCAATCAGATTTACAAACAAGAGTTTAACAGTTTGTTCCAAGGAACATAGTTCAATGTTGCAATCTTAAATGCAATTATTCAAACCTTTGTTGCATTCAATGCAACTCAATTCTTTCTCTGCACTTCTCTCTATTTTGTACCTGAATATAAACTATGATTAACATCTTCTACCTTTTGTTTGGGTTCTACTCATCTAACACACTCATGTACCTCACCTTTTCTTTTTATTGCATTCTCTATCCACCTCAAAAGCTCATAGATACAATACTCAACACTATTGCGCCCTTATCTTTTAGTACATTATCTATCTGCCTCAATAATCCATGCACATACTCTGGAGTCTGCAATTTTCTCACCTTTTCTATTAGTGCATTCTTTGTCCAACTCAAGAGACTTAGATTACTCTTCTGATGCATACACTTGTCACATTGTACCAACAACCTCTCGGCCAAAATTTTGATTTCCACATTTTAGTACCATCACTGATTTGCAACAGTTGCCTGAAGATTTGTACACCATACAAATCCTCTACTAGGGTTCACTACTTATCTTCTTTCACAAGCCACCAATCCATTGAGCCATGCATACACTTATCTGGATTTAGATATTTATATATTTTTAGCACGCTAAAAATATAGGGTTTCAGTTTCATGTAATACATATCTTTTGTATCGGATCATAATCTAATTTTTCACTACCTACATATTTGTGTCACTGATTTAATCATCCCATCACCAATGAAAACTAGTACCTAGAATAGTTGGACTCATTGAATTCATTCACTGAGTCAATTTATAGTCAAAACCCTCATTCAAGCTGTCTATCCATTGAGAATATTTAATTTTAAATATAATTCGTTGATCTATAGTTTTTGTGTCATGATTTATCAATCCTTATTCATCACCCAACTTTAAAATGTGACCATTGGATAAAATTCCTTTCAATAGTTGTCATCAATCCTCATCACATACGCTAAGCTTAGTGCAGGGTCCCACCAAGACACACATCACAAGCCCACTATTTCTCAATGGGCTAGTGGGCTAATGTGATGCAAACCAAGGTAGGAGGGTCCAATGAGGGATTGTCCAACCTCGCAGCTTAAACAACTAACACTTAGATCTTATATATATGCAACGGAAGATAGCAGATAATCAACATAAAGATAAAAGATATGCAAGAACACATGACACAAGAATTACCCTAGGAAAACCCTCAAAGCAAAAAACCCACCCTTCAAAGTTCACTCCTCATTATATTATGATCTCAAAACACATTACATATGCCACACGAGTTTTACAAATGCTAGGTCATATCCCAAGAATTATAAACAATTCATATAATAACCATCGTTCATCAATTCTTCCTTCTGCTTCAAGATTTCTCTGCTCTAGTGATCTTACTAGATCAGAAAACCTCATCATCGTGCTTCATGACTACTTTTCTTCACACTTCATCTCTTCCTTCAAAATATTAGAACATTTTTCGCACACAGAACTTTGTACATCTCACACATATATCTTCATGCTTCCCCTTTTTTGTTCCCCTTTTCATTTTCAATCTCCTCAAAACCATCGGTCTTATATATTTGCATCCAAGGATAACATCAACTACATGTCGGCCCAACAATATATTAAAAGTGTACAACTGTCAGCCCAAATCCCTAAGAAATTATCAATGTGCATCAACTAAGGTTTTCCCAAACATAGTAGGGACCCAAAACAACATGCCTCAAACATGAAACACCTTAAACAATTAGCCTTGAAGATCCACAATACATTACAATCACCCTGTCAGCCAAGAATAGGAAAACATGAACTCCCAGAAGGAAAATCACCAATTGTGAGCACAAAAAACAATACGAACCAACAACATAGCTAGATCACGACCTAGAAACATACATGAATCACCACTAAAGATCCACAACAACTCAAATTACTAGAATCACATCATCTTCCTTCAAGAATACCAACTAAAGCAACCGAACAACTGTTAGAACACAAAAACTCGTAACTTGATCAAATATTCATGCAAACCTCTGAACTTCTGGTAGATAAACTATACATGCTTGTCAACAAGCCCCTTAATCTATGACTCCTCATCCTCAATATACTGAGCTAGCCATCATACTGAACTTCACTCCATTATCTACAACCTTTGTAACTGAATGTTCTTTGAATCTTTTGGATTCCCCTACATCAGACTCTTAGGGCTATTTGAAAGGTGAGCCTCTTCACTTTGGGCTAAGTTATGCCAAAATCAATGTTGTCTCCTTGAATTGGTTTGGCGATCTTTTCACAAGTACTTGGAATTGCCTCAAGGTCGGTGGTCTATTCAAGTTCACCCTGCAAAACTGCCTCAAGTGTAATTTGGATTTGGCAGTCTACCTGCAAGCCTTGCACTGCCTCAATGGTCAGCAGTCTAAGCAAGCCTTCTCCATAAGTTGCCTCAAGATCAATGTCTACCTCAATCAATTAAAATTTAGTAGGTACTTGCAACTACCTCAAGGTCAGCGGTCTATTCAAGTCCACCCTACAAAACTGCCTCAAGTGTAATTTGGAATCGATGGTCTACCTGTAAACCTTGCACTGCCTCAATGGTTAACGGTCTGAGCAAGCCTTCTCCTTAAGTTGCCTCAAGATAAATGTCTACCTCAATCAATTAAAAGTTAGTAGGTACTTGCAACTGCCTCAAGGTTGGTGGTCTGTTCAAGTCCACCTTACAAAACTACCTCAAATGTAATATGGATTTGGTGATCTACTTGCAAGCCTTGCACTGCCTCACTGGTCGGTGGTATGAGCAAGCCTTCTCCGCAAGTTGCCTCAAGATAAATGTTTGCCTCAATCAATTAAAATTTAGTAGGTACTTGCAACTGCCTCAAGGTCAGTGGTCTATTCAATTCCACCCTAAAAAATTGCCTCAAATGTAATTTGGATTCGATGATCTACTTGCAAGCCTTGCACTACCTCACTGGTCGGCGATCTAAGCAAGCCCACCCTACAAAACTACCTCAAATGTAATCTAGATTTGGCAATCTACTTGCAGGCCTTGCACTACCTCACTGGTCGGTGATTTGAGCAAGCCCACCCTGCAAGTTGCCTCAGGTCCTTCATTGTCTACTTCAATCAAATAAAAGTTAACACATACTTACATCCTTTAGAACAATCATGTGACTTCCTTGACTCATCAATATCATTTCCAAATTTCCTCTACAACACTTTTTTATCTCTGCATTTCCTCTGCACACCTCAAAATATATTTTCTTCTCTGCATATATTGTTCCTACACTATTCTCTACCTCTGCAATGTAGAATCCCCTTTCCGGTTATGCTTCACATCGGTTCATCGCTTTAGCAAGTCTCCTTAAGATCGTTGCTTCTTCTTCTGGTTCCACTATCCAGTCTGATTCCTCCAAAGGTTCCCCTTCCTTTGGATAAACTAATTATGTATCAACAGGCTCTTCTTCATCTGCACAAACTATCTTTGCATCCTTTATTGCTTCTCTTTCATTAGCTTCTCTGGTATTAGGTTCTTGATGACATTTAGTGCTTGATTATTTCTTCCTCCAAACCTGAAAATAGGTTCCTTCTCTAGAAAATCCTCTTTCACTTCATTGTGATAAGTATTATGACTCATGTCACTTCTCCCTCTATAGTTTGAATAATTGTCATTGTTCTAATTTGTATAAGGTCTTCTTTCACTGCATCTCGATCCTTCCTTTCCCTCAACATATGAATGCTTCAATATATAAAACTTCCTGAACTTATGAGCAACATACTTCCATCTTGATCCATCAATCCATCATAATCCATTTGTATACAATATATCCTAGGCTTTCTCCCCCTCATTTTATTCCAACACATCTTCTCAGAATGATTCCTTGATCCTCAAAACTTACAAGGGTGTAAATCCCAACATAATTCCTTTTCATGTCCATGCCTATTACAATGTGAACAATACATACCTTTTCCTCCCTAATTCAAACTATTTGAACTTGTAACAACATCCTTACCTTTGTCATATCCAAGGCCTTCACTTTTTTCTCTTCTTACTAGTAAAATAGGTTTTGTCATTCCTTGTTGATGCTTTCCCAATATTTTTCCTCTGTATACCATTCTCTGTATGATTTTGAAACCAATACCATCTCCAACAATTACAGGCTTATATACATCACCTTCTGCAACATCACACAAATCCTTAGTATCACAAGAAATGTCACAAAGTTCAAGCTTAGATATCATATTCTCATTCTCCTCCTGGAATGCTATAAGTGGTTGCTCCAACTGATTAACATGTTCCTTCAAGCCAAATATTTCCTTCTTCTACAAATTGTTCTCCTTGTTTAGCTCTTTCAAACTTTCCTCCAGATCTATGCTCTTCTTATCCAACTCCTTAAACAACATGAATCCTTCTTCAAACTTATCTAGTTTTGCTTCTAGTACTTCATTTCTCTTTTCAATTTCTAGTTCTTCTTCAAGAGCATCATACTTGTCTTTTCCTAGTTCTTTCATCCTCTCCATCAATTCTAAATTACACTTCCTGAGTTTGCACAATTCTCCCTCCAAGGTATCCCTTTCACATATCAGGTTCTCTTTTTCCTTCTTTTTTATTTTCCTAATCTTCCCCATCTTGCAACCGATTCACAACTAGCTCTTCAACCTGCTCTAAAATAGATTTTCAACCAGCCAAAAAATTCACAACCTTCTCACAGATTCACAACTTGCTCTAATGAATTCACAACCAAATCTTCAACTAGCTCTGATACCAATTGATGCGGAACAAGGTAGGAGGGTCCAGTGAGGGACTGTCCAACCTTGTAGCTTAAACAACTAACACTTAGATCTTATAGATATGCAATGGAAGCTAACAAATAATCAACATAAAGATAACAAATATGCAAGAACACATGACATAAGAATTACCCTAGGAAAACCCTCAAAGGGAAAAAAACCAGCCTTCAAATTTCACTCCTCATTATATTATGATCTCAAAACACATTACATATGCCACTCAGGCTTTACAGATGGTAGGTCGTAGCCCAAGAATTGCAAAAAATTCATATAATAATCATCTTTCATCAATTCTTCCTTTTGCTTCAAGATTTATCCACTCTGTTGATCTTACCAGATCAGAACACCTCATCATCATACTTCATGACTATTGTTCTTCAAACTTCATCTCTGCCTTCAAAATATTAGAACATTCTTCTCACACAAAACTTCATACATCTCGCACATATATCTTCCTACTTCCATTTTTCTATTCCCTTTTTCGTTATCAATCTCCTCAAAACCATCAATCTTATATATCCGCATCCAAGGATAACATCAAATACATGTTGGCCCAACAATATATAAAAATTGTACAACTTTCAACCCAAATCCATAAGAAATTATCAATGTGCATCAACCAAGGTCATCCCAAACATAGTAGGGACCCAAAAAAATATGCCTCAAACATGAAACACCTTAAATAATTAACCTTGAAGATCCACAACACGTTACAATCACCCTATTGGCCAAGAACAGGAAAACATTAAATCCCAGAAGGAAAATCACCAATCACGAGCACAAAAAACAATGCACACCAACAACACATCTAGATCACGATCAAGAAACATTGACGAATCACCACTGAAGATCCACAACAACTCATATTACTAGAATCACATCATCTTCCTTCAGGAACACCAACTAAAGCAACCGAACAACTGTTAGAACACAAAAACTCATAACTTGATCAAATCTTCATGCGAACCTCTAAAACTTCCGGTGGATAAACTAGACATGCTTGTCAACAAACCCTTTAATCTGTGACTTCTCATCCTCAATATACTCAACTAGCCATCATACTAAACTTCACTGCATTATCTACAACCTTTGTAACTAAATGTTCTTTGAATCTTCTAGATGCCCCTGCATCATAATGCCATTTATCATCTACATCATCACTGATCAATTCACAAAACCGATGTGAAATTACATATTAAGAAATTGATATCTGCCACCTATCACCGTGCATCATTATCCACTTCCATCACCTCTCACTTTATCTAGTTCCACTATACACTTGTCATCAACCCATAATACCACAAGGAAAAATAGGGACCCACCACACATACTATAGGATAGTGGGGAGCCCATCAATCTTGCAAGCTTGATCACATTCGTTGATCAAGCTATAAGAAAGTATTTAGTGTGCGACTTAGGAAATATTATAGTTGTTGAATATATGCCAAGCTAGTAATTGCTAGGACAGGGGGTCAGTTGCATAGATGACTTCAATGGCTTAAGTGACAACTTAAGCAACCTACAGCTTCCAATATATAGTCAACAACAAATTATAAAGACTGTCAATGGCATTATTGCAACTCCTAGGGTTTATCTTTCAAACCCTAATTGGACCAGAAAACATGAATGATTTTTTTTTTAGCTCAATCCACCTTCTTTGATCATGTGGACCACATAAAATGAATCCTCTTAAAAAATCCATAACAAATATGGCCTTAGTTTCCTCATCTATCATTTGGAGGCAACCTCTGTAGTTTCATGATAACATTTCATGACAACTTTGCAACATTTTGAGCAACTTTGTAACTTTTGCAAAACAAGCTCACCTTTCCATCGTATTCCTCCAAATCTTCTAAAATTTGATCCTCTAATCTCCATGATATCATGCCAACAATCTCCCTCATAGGAAACCACGCAAATATCCATTTTTTACATCAATGACAATATTATGCCAACAATCTCCCCCTTTGTCATTGATGGAAAAATAAAATGCTCAAACTGCTATGTACCGATTAAAATAGAACATATTATGAGTGCACATATATAGAAGCTCCCCCTTTGACATAAATTTCTCCACCTTGGTCAATTGCATGAGAATTTTCACAATTTCTCCCCCTTTGAAATCAATAATAAAGATTCATCCACAAGAATTGCACACCTTCTCCCCCTGTGTTTATTCTCCCCCTTTGACATGCAATTCAAAGAGAAAAAGTGGATTCTTGAAACTGCAACCATCAAGTTGTTAGAAATTTGTAAAATCAATTTTATCTGACTTGATCTCTCCTTTCTTTTTCAAGGATGAATGAAATGAAAATGAATCTCCCCCTAGATCCATGCCCTATCACTAAGATTTAGTGATATGATGTAGGAGCAAGTACTTCCAATTTTTTCCTCAAATATTTGAATTGTTCCTTGGGAAGAGGCTTTATGTATATATCAACAACTTTTTCTTTGGTGGGAACATATTCCATGTTGAATTATTTGTTTGCAAGCTTCTCTCTAATGAAATGATACTTGATTGATATGTGCTTTGTCCTAGATTGCATCACTGGACTATTTGAGATCTTTGTTGCAATTGAATTATCACAAAGGATAGAGATAGTTTATTCTACTCAATCTTGATGTCTTTAAGTGTTTGCTTCATCCATAAGAACTAAGTACAACATGTTGTTGTTGTTGTTGCATAATCTACTTCAATTGTAGATAAGGTGACTCATTCTTTCTTTTTTCTCATCCAAGACACAAGCTTGTCACCCAAGAAAAATGCTCCACCGCTGGTGCTTTTCCTATCATTTGCACTACCAGCCCAATCAACATCTATGTATGTTGTTAAAGTGAAATCCTTGCTCTTGGGATACCATAGTCCATAATCAACAATAATTTTGATATATCAAAATTATTTTTATTACATTGACATGGGACTCTTTTGGAGCAGCCTAAAATATTTCTACCATACATACTGCTTGCATAATGCCAAGCCTTGAAGCAATTAAGTACAACAAACTATCAATCATTGACCTATACATTGTCTAATTTACATTTGGGGACTCATCTGACTTACTCAACTTACAACTAGTTATCATAGGTGTACTAAGTAGTCTACTATCTTCCATTCCAAATTTCTTAAGCATTTCCTTAGCACACTTAGTATGAGATATACATATCTCATCATTAGTTTGTAAAATTTGTAAACCAAGGAAGAAGGGTAACTCTCCTAAAATTGAAATCTCAAATTCATCTTGCATTTGTGTAGCAAATACTTTACATATCTTATCATTGTTTCCATCAAATATGATTTCATCCACATAAACTATAATAATAATCATGTACTCAGCTTTAGATTTGAAATACAGATTATTGTTTACACATCCTTTCTTGAATCCTTGTTGTTGTAGGTACTGATCCAATCTTGAATACCATTCTCTAGGTGTTTGTTTTAGACCATAGAATGTTTTTCTCAATCTGCAAACATAATTTTCTTCTTTTGATAGTTGAAACCCTTCTAGTTGTTCTATGTAAACGTCTTTTTCAATGTTTCCATTCATAAATGTAGATTTAACATCCATTTGGTAGACTTTAAATACTTTATAGATTAAAAATACAAGAAACATTCTTATAGCCTCTAATCTTGCAATAGGTGAAAACGTTTCTTAAAAATCAATTCCTTCAACTTGTGCATACACCCCTTGCACACTAATCTTGCCTTGTTCCTTACAATAGCACCATCTTCATTGATTTTATTTCTAAACACCCATTTAGTACCTATTACATTTTTATTTAGGGGTCTAGGAACCAATTCCCATGTCTTTTTCTTCTCAATCTGATTTAGTTCCTCTTCCAATTCCTTTACCCAACTCCCATCCTTGCTAGCCTCCACATAGCTTTTAGGTTCAGTTTGTGACAAGAGAGAAAAATTTAATTGTTCCTTATTCTTTGAAAGCGTTCTTATTGTCTATAGACCTTCATTCTTATCACCAATTATTTGATTTGAAGGGTGATCCTTTTGTACATACTTTGTATTCTTCTCCATTAGTAGTATCTTCTTCACAGTCTAACTCTTCTTCAAAGTTATCCTTGTCAGATTTAACATGTTCTATATCCTCATCAATTTTGACATTGATGCTTTCTACAATCTTATGCAGCCTCTTGTTGTAGCACATGTAAGCTTTACTTTGAGTGGAATATCCTAAAAATATTCCTTCATCACATATAGAATCAAAGTTTCCCAAGTTTTCATCTTCTCTTTTGATGTAGAATTTTCTACCAAATACCTTGAAATACTTCACAAATGTTGGTGTGTCATTCCACAGGTCAAAGGGTGTCTTGTCACTGTTTTCTCTTATTTTAACTTTATTTAAAATGTGTACCATTGTATGGACTGCCTCTCTCCAAAACATATATGCTAACTTGGCCTCATTTAGCATTGTTCTATCCATATCTTTAACTACTCTATTATTTCTATCGACTACTCCATTTTGATGTGGAGTTCTTGGTGTAGAGTATTGTCTCTTAATTCCATGGCTTTCACAATACTCAATGAATTCACCTAAGGTAAATTATCCTCTATATAATCTTAAGAACTTGATTCTTCTCCTAGTCTCCTCAAACATCTTCCTGAATATTTTAAATCTTTCAAATGCTTGAGACTTATCTAGAATAGTCATCAATCAGCGACATGAAGTATTTTTCACCTTTCAGTCCTCTTGTCCTTATAGGACCACACAAATCAATATGAACCGATTGTAAGGATTTTGTGGTTGGATATTTCTTTGTTTGAAGCTTAACCCTTGTTTGCTTTGCTTGCTAGCATTTTTTGAAAATGATAGTTACAGGCTTAGTTATATTAGGCATGTGTCTTACTAGACCTTTTGAGCTTGCTTTCACTAGATGATCAAAATTTGCATGCCCCAATCTTTGGTGCCACAACTAACTCTCATCAATTTGACTTATCAGACAACTCTGACCTTTCACTTCATAAAGATTATAAAGGTTGCTATTTTTTCTAACTCCTTATGCAATTGTCTTCTCATTCTTTCTTATCTTTCTATATGACCAAAGTTGTTATAATTGTAACATATCACATTCATTTCAACTAAAGGATAAAATGGATTATTGCTTACAAAATTAGTACTCCTTTTAGGAACAACTCTACATTCTCTAGCCCTATGACCAAATTGATTACAAGTATAATAGTACCCATAAAAATATGAAGATTTCTTGGTCATAGCATTTCCTTGTGTAGGATGAGGGGGTATTCTTTGACTTGGTTTCTTCAGATCTCTCTTTTGGTGTGAATAAGTCTTGTACTTAGTTAATTCCTTTACTAGGGACTTAGGGGACTTAGTTCACATGTTAAGTTTACTTAGGATAAAATATTCCTTCTAGAAGTCTTCATTGTTTATCTAGAATTTACACTTTCCTAGGTAGTTATGAGTTAGTTGTCTCATGTGATAGGATTAAGATACTTGTCATTATATTTTATAACCCTATCTCTCATTCTTCCCTTTATAAGCAAGGTATCTCTAGAATATTTTGCATTGTATTGTAAGCATTGTATCATATTGCAATTATTGTTTGGTGGAATAACATCTTAAATTGTTGCTTCTCTCTATTTCTTGTGGAGGTTATTTGGTGTTGCAGATTGAATATCTTGGGTTGCTCACTTCAACACTCTCACCCAAGTGAAACCATCAACATCAATTCTTCTTATGGTTTGCCTCTTCTTCTGATGATTAGGAACTAATTGGTTATTCTTCATGTCTTATGCATGCTTCTTTCCTTCTTCAACCTTCTTGCTTAGTTGTTTTCTTTTCCTCTTCAAGGGTATTCCCCTTGTTGTCTTTCTCATCATCTAAGTTAGACTTTTCCCCTTCTCTAAATCTCTCATATAGCTTTGCAGAAGTGTCCATAAATTTGCTTTTCTATTTCTCAAGGCCTAACCCAAATTTTTCTTTATTAGAGGACTTTTGTATGCTCAACAACCCATCAAGAATTTTCGAGCCTCCCTCCAATTTTAACCCTTTTTCTATTTTTTCTCTAGCCTTCTCCAAATCTTTTCTTAAGGAAACTATTTCTTCTTTTAAATTCATACATATGTCAACTTTAGACTGCAGCTTGGATTTGACTACTTCAATTTTATTGGCTTCTTCAACTTGCAACTTCAAACTCACCACATTTTGGTTAGATTCTTCAAGATTCTCGGTTAGTTTGTTTAACTCTTTTTTTGCAAGTTTCTTCTGATGTTTGTTCTCCTTCTTCATCTTTTCAATCTCCTCTCTCAGGTCATCAATCTCATCTACAACACAAATGAGTTCTCCTTCTAGATCAACTTCTCCTTCCTCTTCACCTTCTTCACCAGGGTTTTCTACCTTGCCTTTGTTTTTTTCTTCAAATTATTTTTCCATGAAAATAAATTCATTTTCTTTCATCACAAATGCATAATCTAGCTCATCCTATGTACTATCATTGACATCTGATACATCACTATCCTCTTAAATGTAATTTTTTTTCTTCTTCTAAGAATTCCTTCTTTTAGGGAAGTAAGGTTTCTTCATTTTACCATCTACTTCTTTTTCAAAGTTATCCTTCTTATTGTAAGGGCATTTAGCAGCAAAATGACCTACTTTACCATAGTAAAAACACTTGAAGGGTAACTTCTATATTTATCAGAGCCTCTTCTTAATCTCTTGATGAAATTTGATTCTTCCTCATCAGTCTCTTCATGATTGGATATATATGCATCCTCTTTGTCCTTCTTGGATATTTCACCCTTTTCCTTGTTTGCGGCCTTAAATGCAACTTCTCTTTTGGAAGGTTCTGTATTTCTCATCGTCATCTCATAGACAATGAATATACCATGTAGTTCATCAAGAGTAAGTTTGTTAATATCTTTTTCTTCCTCAAATGTTGATATTTTGGGGTCATATCTAGATGACATGGACCTCAATACCTTTTGCACAATGATTGATTCTTTAACTTCTTATCTAGACCCTCTGATAGAGTTCACATCCTCATTAGCTCTAAGAAGATAGTCTATAATCTTTTCTTCTTCACTCATCTTCCACCCTTCAAACTTGGCTCAGAGAATTTGTAATTTTGCAAGTTTTACCTTGTCATATCCTTCATAAATGCTTCTCAACTTTTCCTAGACATCATGTGCAGTTTGAAAATGCATAACTTTGAAAAAAACTGAACTAGACAAACCATAGAGAATAGAATATTTTTCCTTTGCATTATTCTCATAATCCTTCTTTCCTGCAACATCAGTAGGGGTTGTAGTCAGTGGTGTATAACCATTCTTAACAGACATCCACACATCAAACCCTAAAGATCCCATATATGTCTCCATCTGTGAACCCCAATCCTATTCCTGCACAAAGACAACAAACAAACACATTAGTGAGTTCATATGCAAGTTAGAAGAAGGATTCCCCATGAAATCCATTTACAAAGCTTAAATAGAAAGAAAATGAAGAACAATACAAGAAACTAAATCAAATCTATTTAAACAAAGAAAACTCTTGATCCCATGGGGGAATTGGTGCCAATTGATGTGTCGAAATTGGCCCTTTCCCAATGTAATGCCCTGCCTTGCAACCCTAAAGGAAGTTGTAATTAACGACTTAAGTGAACCAATTTTTTTTTTTATAAAGTGTAATAACATACACATTCACTTACTAATTAACAACAACCTCTAAGGCTACAAGGTTAGGATTACTATAACCCACACATACATATTACATATAACCATAGCATTATAACCTTTATGAAATAAACATCATACATCATGAGAATACCACATAACATAATAAGATGAACATCCAAGATACAATCTCATAAACATTAACTTAATCCAATATTTACATCACTCATTCCCAGAATGAGACAATAGTACAAAAGTATAACAATTACATAATCTCACCTCATAAACATAAGAGGGATAAAATAACTTATACAATCAGAAATATTACAATGCAAGAATAACACAAGAACTCGATCCGTCCATCTGGATGTCTCACCACCAAGTACCGAAGATAAGGGGGACCCAACAGTTTTGGTGCATGTTCCACCCAACCAATGTGGTACCCGAAGGCCCACCCCCCATGCTAGAAGATAGTAACTGTAATGCCCCACCAAGTAACCTTAAAGGAAGTTGCAATTAACATCTTAAGTGAACTAATTTTTTTTTTATAAAGTGCATTTAACATACACATTCACTTACTAGTTCACAACAACCTCTAAGGCTATAAGGTTAGGATTACTTAAACCCACACATACATATTACATATAACCATAACATTATGAACCTTATGATATAAACATCATACATCATAAGAATACCACATAACATAATAAGATAATCAACCAAGATATAATCTCATAAACATTATCTTAATCCAATAGATACATCACTCATTCCCAGAATGAGGCATTAGTACAAAGGATTACAATTACAAAATTCCACCTCATAAACATATGAGGGATAAAATAACTTATACAAGTTAAAATATTACAATGCAAGATAATACAACAAGAACCGCGAGCTGTCCATCTGGATGTCTCGCCACCAAGTACTAAAGATCGATGGGGACCCAACGGTTTTGGTGCATGTTCCACCCAACCAATGTGGTACCCGAAGGCCCACCCCCCATGCTAGGAGATAGTAACAAAGTAACATGGACAAAGATTCTACTACCTCTAACCAAAGACAAACTCATACTGACTCATACTGTTATAACCAACCAAATGAATTAACAAGTACAAATCATTCACCATACAAGTACGAATCAAGTACAACTCAAGTACAATATAAGTATAAATCAAATACAATACATGTACAAATCAAGTACAATACAAGTACAACTCCAACATCACTGACATAGGTCACATTGCTTCCAGACATAAAGTAGATCAAGTATGTTCAAATAACCATACACATAAAATAATTAACAACAGTTGTCATAGATAGAGTGTCATCGCAAGGTTTGTCATGAGATCTCCTCTGGGCATTCTTCATAGGCTCCGGCACAAGTAATCCTGGTGGCCTCAACCGAATCCCGGCACTCATACTCACTCATGCGGAATCAACTACCTCTCGTAAGAGCAAGATAGTTGATCTTGCCATTCCAGGCCTTCTCACTCATCCCAAGTCTAAACAAGCCCTTGCGTCTATGAGTGAGGATTAAATTATCTTGATTAATATGAAGTTAGTCCTAATATTCTAAGTACATTATTTTAATTATCACTTGTTTAAATTACTCCTGAAGGTTATCCAGTTTACCTCTTTGCGCTTTGGCGCCTAACAGAAGCCACTCTTCTATTCGACAACACACACCCAAACAATCCACCAAGGGAACCACAAGTGCATACCAACTAGGCATCATAATCCACTCCAACATAAAGAGGATACAATAATAGAAACTCACTCCAAACATCTTGGAGGAAACAACACATAGTCCACTCCTTTCACAGGAGGTACAAAATATCTCACTCCAAACATCTTGGAGGCAACAACACATAGTCCACTCCTTTCACAGGAGGTACAAAATATCCCGTTCCAAACATCTTGGAGGCAATAAGAGGAAACCACATAACAAGATCACTCCATACAAGGAGACACGGATCCCATAATCCGCTCCTAAACCAAGGAGGTGCAAACATCCCCGTTCGTGAAAACCGGGTAAAACTGAAAAGACGCCATGCACTACCCAAGGGAAAACAACTGGATGGCATAAAGATTCAACAACCCTTATCCTCTAAGTTCTTCTGGAAGACTTATAATTTAGGACTAACACTAAATCTCAAAACCAACAATACAACTTGACGACATAGCAACAAAAACATTCAAGTCATCAATCAAATCTAATATTTGGATTTCCTAAATCCATACTCATTCAATAGGTAGTGTTGACAAAGTCAAAGACATGATAAATAGATCATCTAAAATAATCATAACCCCTATTTCTTTTTTCATTATTGGAAATCTAAAACAATTAAACTTACTTCCCTTTACTGAATACAAAGAATTAAATCTTTTAAGATAAGCATGAGGAAGATACTACTTTTGGATATACTAAATCCATATCTCTTTCATAATTCAATCACAATGATTCAATTAATCTAAATAGAAATTAATAAATAACATAATTGATTGCCTCATCAATAAAACAACTTCTTAATTTACTTTTAAATCGACACAAATCCATGCAAGTAAACTCTTTCCATTTTCTATTTAAAACATTCAATCACTTTAATATAATAACATATTGTTTCTCTATCCATTTTTCATATACACTAATCAATCCATTTTCAAATCTCTATTCAATAATACATTGCATACATCTTATAAAAACGAAATACGATAATGAATTTTACACTGAATATATATATATGCTCCATATTATATAGACACCATTAGTATTTCATTCACAATGACTAGATTACTCTATGGAACTAAATAAAACATAATAACTATTTGCCTTTTTCAATATAGTTAGTTCCTAAATTTACTTCTAATGCAACTTAACACTATTGCAAACAATCTTTTTTCAGTTTTCTATCTACAGTCTATATTTCACAAACTTTCCATTTAAAAACATGCAATTTCATCAATGTATAAAAATATCTTTTAGTTTGTCTTTTTGACTACGCATTCAAAACTTATCTTCTAAATTCTTCATGCAAAACTAAATCACACGTACTTAAATAAAACAAGATAAATACTGATTGAAAATACTCATGAATATATATATATATATATATATATATATATATCTCAATATATTTTCTTCAATCATATTAACAAAATAACCATTTCCTTTTTAAATCAAGTAATTATTTCTATTAAAAAAATATCTTTCTCTATACATTTTCTACACATACTAATCATTTATTTTAGAACACTAATAATACCCAATTTACAAACAACAGAATAAAATAATATAAAATATTATTTATTCTCTCAAATGGATATATACCTTCAATATATATATATATATATATATATACTAAATATAAATTAATATGTTTAAATATATTTAATCATTAACATTTCTTCTATTCTTTACAGAATATTAAATTGTTTAATTCAAAATAAAATATCCCTTATCACTAATTTTCCAAAATATAAATATATATTTTTCCAATTAAATCAAATTAATAATTGGACCTTTCACACATGAATTTAAATCCCACAATTAAATTTTAAATTATGCATTATCTAAATCAAATATTTAACTCCTTCAGTTAAACTTTAATATGCCATTTTAAATTAAACAATAATTTTCTCATACGTTTATAATATTAATTCCACTAATCAAATATACAAATTTTATTTAAAATAATATAAATAAATATAATACTTTAGTATTATAAATTATAATATAAAATATTATTAAATAATATTTTAATATTATAATAACAATACCTAAAATATTAATATTTATAAATATCAATTTATTATTATTTTATTTTCAGAATAGCCATGAGAAAATAATTTAACAGCAGTCTCATGTTTTAAGTATAACTCAAAAACTAAGATCTGGGTATTTGAGATTTTTGGACAGGGGTAAGAAAACTTCAAAATTAAAAAACCCTTTAAATTTTTTGAAAACCCAGTTTGTGAAAGTGAAGTTATAGATGGCGCAACCAGACCATTTTACCATGAAAATATAACTATACTGCAGATTTTAAAATCCGATTTTTAATAATAACAAAGGGTTTCATTTTCTAAAAACATTCTAAATGCATTGTTCAATCTCTATGTTTGATTTCAATAACAATAAAATCAATTTCTCCAAATAATTTAAGTTCAACTAAAGTTTTCACAATTTTCACTCAAGAATTTTCACAAGCAAAGGTTGTAAATTTGTTTAATTCTTTTCTTCTAATATCAAGTTTGTTTTTTAAAACAGATTTAACAAACAAATCTTTAATTACTACTATTTAAAAAAAACAATCAAGAACAATAAAACACAAAGAGGAAAACCTGGTACAAGAAGCTACAGGAAGAGATGAATTTTTGTTGCAAGCCTCCAAATATTTCCTGAATTTTCTTCAATCCTCGAATGAATCCAATCTAACAAATGCAAACAATCTTTCCTTCAATCAATTCTACAATCAAACTTTCTTCAAACCCTTGTGCAAATTTTCCAAAATTTTTTTACTACTGTAAAAATGTATTTTTCTCAAAACTTTTCTTCCCTAAAATTAAAACATATATTTTTATAAATCAAAAATACCTAATTCAACCCTAATTCACATTACATGCAAATTAGATATTTCAATTTCAATTTCAATTTCAATTTCAATATTTACAACCCTAATTCACATTACATTCAAATTAGATATTTCAATTTCAATTTCAATTTCACTTTCAATTCCCAATTTCAATTTCAATTTCACTTTTCAAAAACCCACTTTCAATTTAATGCAATTTCAAATAATAAATTAATTTCCAAAGTTGCAACTAATTTTCCAAATAAACATTTAATTACAATATCTAATTTAATTCCCACACGTTGGAATTAAATTCCAAAATTAATTCTAATTCTTTTATTTCCTTTCATTCTCTTGCATCACATTTAATTAATTAATTTAAATATTTAATAACTAAATTCAACCCCTTGGATCAAATTTAATTAATTAAATAATCTAAATATAATTAATTAATTTAAGTATAAACTTTTATCCACATTGCATTATTTAAATTAAATAACCATCAACATGATTTAAATGCAATTATTCTAAATATCTATTTCCAAATCAAGAATGCTTCAGAATTAAATAACATCAAAGCAAGACAGACAATGACTCGACCCACACAACTGACGACACACTAAGGCTAGGGTATAGATTTGACATATGTTACCTAGCTACTATCTCCTGTTCAACTTAACCGTTGGATCGACACGCTCAAACCTGTGAAACCAGGTGGAATCGATGTCATGTACCTGCAATCCTGCAACCAAGTAAACAACATCATACAATATATCTAGCATATAATACACACCGTGAAGAAGAAATTACGGATTCGTAGGGCGCTCGCAAGCGAGTGATGCGAAACCGTCCTCTTCACCAATACACTCATTGAAACTGACACTTCCATCATAATTCCAATAATCTCATAATAACATCTCATGTTAACTCTACAACATCATTAATCTATAATGCATATGAAACAATAATCAGATAACTACATCCCACAATAATATTTGTCACTCAATAGTAACGATCAAAACATCATAACAAAATGTATCCAGTATCAAAGTAATTGCAACCAAACATAGCATAAAGCAACTTGAACAAGAAACAAAACAGAGGGGTATTACAGTAACAACATAACATGGACAAAGATCTACAATCACTAACCAAAGGTAGACTCATACTGACATAACCAAACAAATGAACCAAACAAGTACAACTCAGGTACAACACTAATATCACTGACATAGGTCACACTGCTTCCAAACATAAAATAGACCAAATATGTTCAGAGAACTGTACACGTATACAAATACCAATCACCAAGGGAATCTCAAGAGCATACAACCTAAGAATCATAACCACTCCATCCCAAGGAAGAAACAAGTATAAGAACCCACTCCAACCATTTTGGAGGCAACAAAACACATAGTCCACTCCTTTCACAAGAAGCAACAAGATGAAACCACATAACAAGGTCACTCCATACAAGGAGACACGGATCCCATAATCTGCTCATAAATCAAGGAGGTGCAAACATCCCCGTTTATGAAAACCAGGTAATAACTGAAAATACACTATGCACTACACAAGGGAAGAACAACTGGTTGACATAAAAATTCGACAACCCTCATTCACTAAGTTCTTCAGGAAGACTTACAAATTTGGGCTAACACATAATCCCATATCCAAACATACAACATGACAACATAGCTACGGAAGCATTCAACACATTAATTCAAATCTAGTATTTGGATTTCCTAAATCCATATTCATTCAATAGGTAGTGTTGACAAAGTCAAAGACACGATAACTAGATCATCTGAAATAATCATATCCCATATTTCTATTTCCATTTAAACAATTTAAATTTACATTCCTTTACGAATTACAGAGAAACTAGAACATTTAAGGCAATCACGGAAACATTACTATTTTTGGATATACTAAATCCATATCTCTTTCACATTTCATTCACAATAAATTAATTGCTCTAATTGAAATATAATAAATTAAAATAACTATTTGCCTCATCAATATAAACAACCTCTTAATTTGCTTTTAAATCGACACAAATTCATGCAAGTAAACTCTTTTCATTTCCTAACCAAATCTTACATCTCATTCAATTTTCTATTTAGAATATGCAATCACTTTAATATAATAAAATATTGTTTCTCTATCCACTTTTCCATATACATTAATCAATCCATTTTAAATCTCTATTCAATAATGTATTGCATGCATCTTATTAAAATAAAATACGATAATGAATTTACACTTAATATATATATATATGCTCCATATTATATAGACACCAAATATATATATATATATATTAATAAATTTAATTACATATATTCTTTAATATTCCATTCACAACGATTAAATTGCTCTATGAAAATAATAAAACATAATAAATATTTGTCTTTTTCAATATAATAATTTCCTAAATTTGCTTCTAATACAATTTAAAACTATTGCAAATACTATATTCAATTTTCTATCCAAAAACTATATCTTTTCAATTCTCTATACAAAAAAAAATCATGAATATCTTCAGTTTGTAAAATATATTTTTGCTTATCTATTTAACCATGCCTTCCAGTTTTACCTTTTGAAACAACTGAAATCAACTGCTAGTAAAATTCTTTCAATTTTCTAATTTACACCACACGTCTATTTCAAAATAAATATATTTTAATTAAATTATATTTAATAAATATATTTATCTACATATTTTAATTAACTCATTCAAAACAATTCTCATTTACTACCATTTCTCATTGAACATTAAACCAAATAAATTATAGCATATATTCTCAATAGCAACCACTCATATAATATTTACATTAAATATACTTACATATATTCAACCCATTCTCAAAGCATAAACATGAAGACATAATCATTGAAGGCAATAGAAGAAACTACATTTGGATACTCTAAATCCATTTCTCATTTCATTACGTAATTCATTATATCGATAAAACTGAATTAAGAACTCATCTTTTCAGATAGGGAAGAAATTACACTAATATTTAATTATTTAATTGCTCTTAACAAAATAAGTATTTTCAACTATAACTCAAAACATTTCGTTTTAAATTAAATAACCAATTGCCCTTGCAAATTAAATCATTATAAAATTAATCAAATTAACATTTGGTCTCTTCCATAACTTATTGTGTTAAAATAAGATCAATATTTGGACTATAACCCAATACCATATATATATTTTTCCAATTAAATCAAATTAATAATTGGACCTTTTACACATGAATTTAAATTCCACAATTAAATTTTAAATTATGCATTCTTTAAATCAAATATTTAACTCCTTCAATTAAACTTTAACATGTCATTTTAAAATAAACAATAATTTTCTCATACGTTTATAATTTTAATTCCACTAATCTAATATACAAATTTTATTTAAAATAATATAAATAAATATAATACTTTAATATTATAAATTATAATATAAAATATTATTAAATAATATTTTAATATTATAATAACAATACATAAAATATTAATATTTATAAATATCAATTTATTATTATTTTATTATCAGAACAGCCATGGGAAATTAACTTAACAGTAGTCTCGTGTTTCAAGCATAACTCAAAAACTACAATCTGGATATTTGCGATTTTTTTACAGGGATAAAAAAAAATTCCAAGGTACAGAAACCCTTTAAATTTTCTGACAACCCAGTTTGTGTAAGTGGAGTTATACGCGACACAACCAGACCATTTTACCATGAAAAATATAACTACCTTTCAGATTTTAAAATCCAATTTTTAATAATAAACAGAGGGTTTCATTTTCTAAAAACATTCTAAAATCTCTATGTTTGAATCCAAAACAAAATAATCGATTTCCTCAAACAAATTAAATTCAACTGAGGTTTTCATAATTTTCACAAAACAAAAGCTGCAAATTTATTTGATTCTTTTCTTCTAACAACAAATTTATTTTCTAAAACAGATTTAACAAACAAATCTTTAATCACTATTATTTTAAAAACAATCAAGAACAATAAAAACACAGAAGAAAACTTGGCTCAAGAAGCTACAAGAAAAGATGAATTTCTGCTGCAAGCCTCCTCCAAAGATTTCTTAAATTTTCTTCAATTATCCAATGAATCCAATCCAAAACCCAACAAATGCAAACAATCTTTCCTCCAATCAATTCTACAATCAAACTTTCTTCAAACCCTTCTTTTGTGCAAATTTTTCCAAAATTTCTTCTCTACTGTAAAAATGAATTTTTCTAAAAACTTTTCTGCCCTAAAATTAAAACATGCATTCCTTATAAATTGAAAATACCTAATATAACCCTAATTCACATTACATGCAAATTAGATATTAATTTCAATTTTTCAAAAACCCACTTTTAATTTAAATGCAATTTCAAATAATAAATTAATTTCCAAAGTTGAAACTCATTTCTCAAATAAACATTTAATTACAATTTCTAATTTAATTCCCACACGTTGAAATTAAATTCCACAATTAATTTTAATTCTTTTATTTCCTTTCATTTTCTTACATCACGTTTAATTAATTAATTAAATTATTTAATCACTAAATTCAACCCCCTTGGATTAAATTTAATTGATTAAATAAATTAAATATAATTAATTAATTTTAAATATAAAGTTTTATCCACATTGCATTATTTAAATTAAACAATCATCAACATGATTTAAATGCAATTATTCTAAATATCTATTTCCAAATCAAGAATCCTTCAGAATTAAATAACATTAAAGCAAGACCGACAATGACTTGACACACACGACTGATGACACACTAAGGCTAGGGTGTAAACTTGAGACATGTTACCTAGCTACTATCTCCCGTTCAACTTAACCATTGGATCAACACGCTCAAACCTGTGAACTCAGGTGGAGTCGATGTCATGTACCTGCAATCCTGCAACCAAGTAAACATCATACAATATATTCAGCATATAATACACACCGTGAAGAAGGAATTACGGATTCGTAGGGCACTCGCAAGCGAGTGATGCAAACCCGTCTTCTTCACCAATACACTCATCGAAACTGACACTTTCATCATAATTCCAATAGTCTCATAATAACATCTCATGCTAACTCTACAACATCATTAATCCATAATGCATGTGAAACAATAATTAGATCAACACATCACACAATAATAGTTGTCGCTCAATAGTAGCGAATAAAACATCATAACAAAATGTATCCAGTATCAAAGTAACTACAACCAAACATAACATAAAGCAAACTGAATAAGGAGCAAAACGGAGGGGTATTACACCCAACTCCTTTGTTGCAATGTTGATGATTTGATGAGTGATCCATCTTGATGAAGATTAAATCAAGCTCCATGATGAAAAATTTGCATAACCTAGCTAAGATCTTGATGAAATGGATGAAACTAGATGTTTCTTGAGGATGAAGTTGAGTATAGTAAGTTTACTCAAGTTGTGGATGTTAGAATGAGAGGAAGAGTCTCTCATTTATAGATTTCAAATTGGAAGAATGAGGAAGATTTAAAAAATGTGGGATCATTCAACATCCAATGGCCAAATGCCACTTGTCAAGATGTGAATGGTTAAAGGTTGTGCACATTTTGGTCAATGTGCATGATAAATGCTATTGGATTCAAATTTGAAATTTGAATGTGACATGTTGGAGGGAGAAAGAAATGGAGTTAATGCCACTTGGCTCAAGGCCAAGGACATGTAAGAGGCATTAAATGCCTTGTTGGAAGGACCAATCCCACTTGAATTTGAATTCAAATTTGAGAGAATATTCTCCTTTATTCCATGTTGAGAGAAAATAGGCAATTAAATAAATCAAAGTAATTGATTTATTGTGCAAGTTTCATTCTCTAGAGGATTTTAGTGATTGAGATTAAATTAATCAAGATTTGATCAATTTAATGAGAGATTAGGTGATTTGACCATTTTGACTTAGATTTATGTGTTGATTTAAATTAGAATTGAGAGGAAAGTGATTAATTAAATAAATGTGTTGATTTATTTAACTAAAGGGAATAATGTTAATTAAATTAAATAAGGTTTAATTTATTCAATTTAATAAGAGGACTTTAGAGATTTAATTTAAATAAAATGAATTCTTTAAATGAACAGAGATATAAGGTTAATTAAATTAAATTAATTAATTTAATCAACAGAGGAGAAACACCTAATCAAATAAATAATGATTTATTTAATTAAGGGATGGAAGGAAATGATAAGATGAGAGTATGATTCAGAAAGAAATGACGTTAGTAATCAGGATCAAATGTGCTGGATCGAATTGTATATTTTCCATGTCTACACCATCATAATACTCCATAAGGCATAATTCGATCCATCAAACCTATGTGCCTTGTTTGTAGAAGAACCTTCTTGACTCTCCACTATGTTCACTTGTCCAAGATCTACCCGAGCTGATTAATCTTCTCCTAGGGAACATGTGCTCTAATAAAACTTGTTAGAACACAACAATATATTAAGAGGGGGGTGAATAAGTAGATTACTTAAAATTTGGCTCTTAAATTTTATTTTATTTATGTGTAGATTAATTCATGACATGTGGAAAATTAAACCACACACACACAACTCATAACACATGATATATGTGGAAAACCCAACATGGGAAAAACCACGGTGAGAATAGTTGTTAGGATCTACTATCCTAATCCAACCTCGCAATGAACATCTTTTGATAACAAATTTTAATGGAACCAACCCCAAGGAGACACCAAACCCCTGGTTTCAGGAGCACCCACTCCAAGGAGGCACCAACTCCCTACTCTCAACACCTACCTAGATATCTGATGAAACCCACCAATCAGATTTACAAACAAGTTTTACACTTTGTTCCAAGGAACACAGTTCAATGTTGTAATCTTATATAAAACTATTCAAACCTTTGTTGTATTTGATGCAACTTAATTCTCTACTCTGCACTTCTCTCTATTTTGTACCTAAATATAAAGCTTGATTAAGATCTTCTACATTTTGTTTTCTTTCTACTCATCTAGCACACTCCTGCACCTCTCTTATTTTTATTACATTCCCTCTCTACCTCAAAAGCTCACAGATATAGTACTCAACATTGTTGCACCCTTATCTTTTAGTGCATTCTCTATCTGCCTCAAGAAGCCATACACACACTTTATAGTTTTCTCACCTTTTTCTTTTAATGCATTCTATGTCTACCTCAAGAGACTTAGAATAATCTTCTAATGCATACACTCATCACATTGTAACAATAACCTCTCAACCAAAATTTTGATTTCCACATTTTAGTACCATCATCGACCTGCAACAACTACCTCAAGATTTGCACACTATATAGATCCTCTGCTAGGGTTTACTACTCATCTTATTTTGTAAGCCACCAATCCATTGAGCCACACATACACTTATCCATATTCAAATATTTTTCTATTTTTAGCACACTAAAAATATAGATTTTCAATTTCATTTAATACATATCTTTTGTATTAGATTATAATGTAATTTTTCATTGCCTACATATCAGTGTTGTCGATTTAATCATCCCATCACCAATAAAAACTAGTATCTAGAATGGTTGGACCAGTTGAATTCATTCATTGAGTCGGTTTATAGTCGAAACCCTTGTTCACACTATCTATCCATTGAGAATCTTTGATTTTAAATCTAATTCATTGATCTATCATTTTTGGGCCATGATCCATAGATCTTTATTCATTGCCCAACCTTAAAACACAACCATTGGATAAAAGTCATTTCAATATTCATCGTCAGTCCTCGTCACATATTCTAACCTTAGTGTAGGGTCCCACCAAGACACACATCACAAGCCTACAATCCCGCAAGGCAAAGACACGAGCCCACTATTTCTCAACGGACTAGCAGGCTAACACATATGTCACCTACATCATCACCGACCAATTCAAAACATCGATTTGTATTTGACATATCAAACAATCAATAATTGCCACATGTCACTGTGCGTCATCATCCAATTCCATCACCTCTCACTTTATCTGGTCCCATTGTACACTTGTCATCAACCTGCAATATCATGGGGAAAAATGGGGACCCACCCCACATACTGTGGGATAGAGGGGAGGTCATCAATCTTGCAACCTTGATCACAATCATTGATCAAGCTATGAGAAAATATTTAGCATGTGACTCAGGAAATATTATAGTTGTTGAATATTTTTCAAGCCAATAATTGCTAAGAAAGGGGGTTGGTGTCACAAATGACTTCAATGGCTCAAGTGACAACTTAAGCAACCTGCAACCGCCAATACATAGTTAACGAAAAATTATAAAGACTTTCAATTCCATGAATGCAACTCCTAGGGTTTATCTACCAAACCCTAATTGGACTAGAAAACATGAATAAATCTTTTCTGAGCTCAATTCACCTTCTCTAATCATGTGGACTACATCAAATTAATCCTCTTGAAAAACCCATTAAAAATATTTCCTTAGTTTTTTTCATCTATCATTTGGAGGTAGCCTATATAGTGTCATGACAACATTTCATGACAACTTTGCAGCATTTTGAGCAAATTTGCAACCTTTGCAAAGCAAGCTCACCTTTCCATCATATTCCTCCAAATCTTCCAGAATCTGATCCTCTAATCTCCATGATATCATGCCAACAATCTCTCTCATAGGAAACCACTTAGATATCCCCTTTTGACATCAATTAAAACATTATTCCAACAAACTCTAAGCATGAATAATCAATTCTACATGATATTAATCAAATAATCTAAAATAAACTAGGGCCATCCCTTTAAATACAACATCAAAGGTTAAAATAAATACTTGTATACCTATGGGGTAGCACACAATGGTCACAAAGAGAGGTAACATCATACCCAAATTTGAATATCAATTTTAAAATTTAAAGGGGTCATTTATGTGAGTATAGAATTTATCTAGATCACTTACATGACTACAAATCTAATTTAGGGCAAGAAATGAGTGAACTAAAGGTTAGAATTGGTCCCTAGGGATAACTGTAAACAATAATATAATAGATAAGTCCTAGATTATATGTCCACTAAACTAAAAATATATAGTTTGTATGCTTGTTATTGTATAAAGGATAAACTCGACAAAGTGAGTTAAAAAATGAATGTGAAAAGTGTGAGGTATGTATTTTTTACCATTACATTTTGCACCCAATTCTAATTACATGTAAACTATCATGAGAATGCATGTTCTTTATTATGATAAGCATGAAATAAGGGTCTTAAGCCCTATACAAAAGGACCCCCAAGGGAAAATAAAAACCTCTTGGTCAAAACCAACACACTAATAACACATTAACAATATATAAAAGTATAAAAGTTAAACATAAATATAATTAAGAACAAAAATAAAGAAAACAAAAAACTTAAGGGGTGAGAGATCCCTAGTTTTCACAAAGGAACTTATACATATCCTCATAATTTTCCAAATAATATTTTTTCCCTTGTTTCTTCAGTTTCATACCCTATAGGATCGAGAGGGTGGTGGAAAACCTATGCATGAATTTGGTACTTAACTTCATCATGACCTTCATGATTTTCTCTATCTCCTCCATCTTGGTTTTCATCTTCTCTGCCTCGAATGCCATTTGTAAGCAATGCTCACAATTTTTTTGTTCCATGGAAGGGGCATTAAGGGATTCCTTCTTCATAATATAGATGGGACGGTCTTTAGGAAAACCCTCAGTATCCATATGGGGGGTCTCAAACACATCCTCATTCTCAGGTTTAGAATCAAGAACATTCATTTCATTGAACACGTTGTTAACTTTGAACCGCATAGGAGAATGATTCAGGGAACTATTAGTAGAGTTAACCTCATCAACAAAACTATCCTCTTCCTTGTGGGAGACACTGAATATTTCAATATCTTTCATGTTAGACTGTTGGGCCACAATCAAACTTTTTAATCTTTGAACATTCATACCTTTAATGTCCTAATTTATGGCCTTCCCCTTTTCCTTCTAGGTCTTAGTTTGGGATTTATTCTAAACTACAATATAGAGGATCATGCCAACAAATTGGCTTGGCCTCTCTAGAACATTATCCTTAAAAGAAACCTTGGAGGATTTAGATTTTTCACCTTTCTTATTGGTCTAATCTCCTTCTATCCTTCTCTTCACCGACCCCTTGTTGGGTTCTTGATTATTAGGGGAGTTAAGTTTTAGGGAACAAAGCACAACCACTGCATCTTCTTGAGCCTTAATTTTCAAATAAAGGAGAAAAATATGGGGCGCCACTAGTGAATATATTGTGGGAAACTAATGAAATATACTTAGCAACAAAGTAATTCCACACTCTTAAGAACATAGATATACTACTAAGTGCAATATTAAATTCAACAAAGTAAAATCAAAAGGAATAATGTATCTATGTGATTTAGAAAATTGTAGGTAGGGGAGGGTTCTAAATACACTTGTACTATTTATTAGTGAAAGAGAAGCATGGAATTATGAACGTAGCTAAATATATAAGATAAAAATAGTAGACAATGTTATGGGAAAAGATCATAGAGAAAATATAGGAAAGGTAGTATAATAGGTTATGGGGTCTTTTCTAATTGAAAATATTTTATAATCATGTATTCTAAACCAAGGGGATAATTTATAATGTATAATTTTCGTAAGTATCACATGTAAAATATTCTTCTCTAAAATAAATCTATTTAGATAGACTATTTTTGGGAGGGTTTTCTTACTCATAAGTTACAATGAAGCTACCAAAGATATCACAATATATTTGAATATAATATAAAAATAGAACACAATAAAAAAAGCTATAGAGTTGTATAATGTAGCACCCCTCCATTTTGTTCTTTTGATCAAACAATGTTGTACTTCATTATGCTTTGTTTTCTATTAGTACTTTGACTATGATACTTGGTTATTATTTGATCGCTAACTATAAAGCGATGTGGATGTTATATTATGAGGTGATGGTACTTTATTCGGATATTATTATTATGGCATGCTTTAGATTAGCATAGTGGATACTTGAATTAATGTTGTTTTATGCTCTTGAATTGATTATTGATGTTAGATTCGTCAGTTTTGTAATATTGTATTGGTGAAGGGCATGAAATTGCACCACTCGTTTGTGAGCGCCATGTGATTCCACAATTCTCTCTTCACGGTGTGTTTTATTATGATATATATATGCATGTTTGATATATGCTTTATTTGCAGGTTTATAGTTACAGGACATCGACTCCACCTGGTTTTGCAGGTTTGAGCGTGTCCATTGCCCAACGGTATTTTTGATTTGGAGATAGTAGCTAGGTTTCCCATGTCAAGCCATCACCCTAGTCATAGTGTGTCATTGGTTTTAATTTGGGTTTATTTGTTTTAATGTTGTTCAATTTTTCCTTGATATTATTTAAATTACAAAGTTGTAAAAGGTAAATTAATGGAATTACATATTTAAGTTGATTATTAAATTAATCTGATTTATTATGTTAGAAGATGATAATTAATTAATTAATTAATTTAATTTAATTAGTAAAATAATTTAATCTTTAGATTATATTTATTTTATTAAATTAATTCAATTAAGTTTATTTTAGAAACTATGTACTTTTTTTAAAATTACTTAAATGTTTTATTTTTTTTGAAATGTTTTGAGGATTTGGTGCAAATGGATTTGAAAAGATATTTCTTTGGTTTTCAAAATATTAATGATGGTGGTTGAAAAAGATATTTTCATGGAGATTAATGGCTATAACCATGAGAGTTTAAAAAAGAAAGGAAAAGAAGAAGAAATTATTGTTTTGCTCTGGATTTTGTTTTGGTTGAGAAGCTTTGTTGGTTTGTTGTGGGAAGAAGCTTGCATCTGTGGAAGAGGCTTTACACCAATTCACATCCTCCCAAGCATTTGGAAATAAGGTTCTTTGTTATTTTAATTAATTTTATTTTGGAAAGATTCATAGATTAAATTTGTTGTTTGCAAAATGATTGCCTATGCAAACTCAGAAGCTTTCGAGTTTTGATTAAAATGAAAAAAATTCCATGTGAAATCTTTGTAGAAAATTCTGGAAATATCTCTGTTTGGGAGAAATTAAACTCTATAAATTCATTGTTCTCTTTCTTTTTTTGATTTATTATCTAGAAAAGAAATTGGAAAACCTCTATGTTGAAATTATTTTTTCTGAAAATTTGACTATTTTCCTATAGATGACCATTCTAAAAACAATATGCCCAGTTAAATAATTGGTTTTGAATTCTTCATATATATATACACAAAATATGTATCCTTATTTTTTTGGGAGGCTCTGTTTATTCCTTATGAAAACCCTATATTTCATTTTCCATATGACGGATTTCGAAATCCGCAGGGATTTTGTTGCTATCAAATTTTTTTATAAAAAAATAAAAATTGTTAAGTTTTAGGGGAGGCTAGGGCTCTCCCCACAACCACCCCCATGGGAGGCGTTGCCCCTCTCCACAATCACCCCACATGTAATGGGGGGTTCAGTTGTGTGGAGACACAACCGCCCCATATGAATGGGGGTTCGGCACAACCGCCCCCCAAATAGTATGACATGCCCTCCTTTGATTTCGCCTTGGGTTTTGATAAAAACAAATTTTTTTATGCTGATATTTTATATTATTAAAATCTATATAATATATATATATATATATATATATATATATAAGTATATAATTATATAGATTTATATGTATATATATATATGTATATTTGAGTATATATATTTATATATTTGATTATATTTAACTATTTTGGAAATTTTAGTAAATAATTACTAATATATGTATATTGATATATATATATATATATATATATATATAAAATCATATGATTATGTATATATTTAAATATATATATTTAGTGATATTTTAAATAGGTGCATACATTAAATGCACAAATAGATGACTTTAAAATGACATGTTTTGAAAAGAAGAAATTGATTTTAAAAGTAATAAATTTTTAATAGAACGAATTGATTTTAAAGTGATATGTTTTAATAGAAGAAATAAATGTTTTTATTTAAAAGAAATTGAAGAATTGAAGTGTCAGATAGTTTAAATTTCCTTCTTTGTCTAAAAGGGATTTTATTAAATTAGTTATTGAGGCAATAATTTACTGTATTTTATTGAGGGAAGTGGATTTAGGAAATTCGAAAGGTAGATTTTATTTCCTATTTAAAGTGCCTTTTTGATGTGAGTTCTTTTGTTCGTGTTTTGGGAAAAGTGGTTAAGGTGTTGGTTGTTATTTTGTAAGACTTCCATATGTGGTGCTTTAGTTGGGGGTTGTTGTATTCTTATTGTCGGCCCTTTGAATTTCCTTGGGTAGTGTGTGTAGTCATTTTCAGTTAATCACCCGGTTACCATGAACTGGGATGGGATACCTTTATGTTTTGGATAGGGATTTATTATCCTTATGTGTGCACTAGTTTACCCTTGGGTTGTGGATTTGTTTCACGTGTTATCCTAGGGGAGTGGCTTTCAATGAGGGCTGACACACAAAGTGGTGCCAGGGTAACTCATTGCGAGTTAGTTAATCCAGTGATAATGTAAATAAATTTATTAGGAGAATAAGTAGTATTCAACACTTAATAAGAGTAATTATGCCTCGCTCATAGACTCAAGGGCTTGTACAGACTTGGGATGGGATCAGAAGGCCTAGAATGGCAAGATCTTTATCTTGTTTCTATGAAAGATAATTGATTCTGCATTGGATTGCATGTGGGGTCAGGAGTCGTGAGAGGCTACCAGGGTAACCCAAGATGGGGGTCAGGGCCTAGGAAGATTCACCAAGATAACCCATGCAACTTTGTGATGACACTCCTCCTAAGTTAGCAGTATGTTTGGTTCAGTGATACAATTGATTAGTTAACTCTGGAAGCAATGTAACCATTGTGATAGTGTTGTAATTGTATTTGATTAGTTCATTTTTGTGTTAGCTTGTGTCTAGAGGTAGATGGTCTTGTCTAGGAATCCTTGTTTATATCTCCTAGCATGGGGGGTGGGCCTTCAGGTACCACTTGGTTGGGTGGAGCATGCACCTTACTCCGTTGGGTTCCCTTCTTTGTTCGTGATGGAAAGGTTTCTAGTTGGAGAGCTTGTGGTTTCCAGTTACATTTCATGCTTTATATTCATTTTAGTTGGTTCTTGTAATTATTACCCCTCATTTGTAATCGAGGTGGAAGATTGTATTTTGTAATCACATTTATTTGTTCTACCTCATTCGAGGAATGAGAGATGTAATCTTTGTTGTTAAATTATTGTTATGTGAAATCTTATTGTATCTCTTATTGTTATGATGTAATTTATCATGTATGGAATGTATGAGTACTTAATTTCTTAAGTAGATAAATGCCATGGATGAAATTATGATGTATGTATGGGTTTAAAGGTAATCTTAGTCTTGTAGCCTTAGGGGTTGTTGGCATTAGGAAGTGAACTTGCATGTTAATTGTACTTTATTAAAAAAAAAATTATGTGTTGTGTAGTTAATTGCAACTTCCTCTAGGGTTATGTGGCAGGGTGTTACACATGGTATCAAAGCCCGGGTTTAAATAGTGGGTGCTCTAGGATTATGATGAACCCATTAAGTTTTTAGTTGTGTAGGTTTCAAGATGTGTACCTTTCCTAATACCTTGGTGTGTTTGTGCAGGATTATGCCTCCCAAACATGGAATAGGTAGAGGGCAAGGACATGGCCGTGTGGGCAGTCGACATGACTCCCCTCCTCATGCGCCACATATTCCAGATCAGGAGGAGCACTAGGCATCGTTGAATGCCCCAGGGGGTAGAGACCGATAGCAAGATCCTCTAGGGATCAAGGTTGTGCACAGGGCACTTGAGGAGGCATTGGTGCTCCTTGGTCAAAGGTAGGTCGGGGTACAGGGTAATCTTGGTGAGAGGGAAGTTCTGACTTAGTCAGAGATAGTAGCATCTGTGCATATGAGAGATTTACTCAGGGCATGACCACCATTGTATGATGGAGTAGGTAGTGGTTTGGAGGCTGAGACTTTGCTTATAGACCTCGATCGGTGCTTTGTTATGCATCCTTATGGTAATAATACCAAAGCGTAGTGTGCTATCATGCATCTACGAGGGTTCGCATCCACGTGGTGGAGGCTGGAGGAGAAAAATATCCATATAGATATTAACTTAGTGTCTTGGGAGATGTTTCTAGAGCAGTTCAGAGCCTGCTTCATATCCGACCACTAGCGTAAGCATCGAGGTGATGAGTTTCATGCCTTGCGTTAGTTAGATATGATAGTTGAGCAGTATGAGAAATGCTTTTATGAGCTCAAATAGTTCGTAGGTATAGGAGACGATGAGGGGGTGCTCATCCACCACTTTATCAAGGGCTTGAACACCCATATTAGCGAAGGTGTGAGGGTTTTCAAGCCCAAAACCATGGAGATAGCTGTGGAAAAAGCATGACTAGTGGAGGAGAATCTGGCCATGGCACTGGGAGGCCACATTGGTATTCAGATTGGTAGCGGTTTAGTAGCAGGGTCTAGTGCATGAGGGGGTCAAACTCAGGGAGATGCACCTCCCAAGTCTTAGCAGGGACCTTCGTAGAGTGGTCAGTAGCAACAGGTATCACAGGGGAAACATAAAGATTTCCAATAGAGGCAAGGGGACAAGAACTAGAGGCATATGAAATGCTTCAACTCTGAGCAGGTAGCACAGAGCTCATAGTCCACTTTCAGGGGTAGCCCGCAGCAGTCTAGCGCACCACCTGGAGGTAGGGGCTATGGTAGAGGTACTGGATGTTTCGCATGTGGCCAGCAGGGTCATATAACTAGAATGTGTCCTAACAGGGGCACATCTGGATTTACACAGGGACCAGCAACATCTGAGATGATAGTTGGGGATGCAGGTAGAGAGCATTGTGTATTCACAGTGGTTGATAACCTCTAGGTAGAGCATTAGGGCACCGTTGTTGAGACATCTAGTATGTTGTTGGATAACCCAGTTAACATTTTGTTTGATTCTAGAGCATCAGACTCCTTCATTTCTTCTTTCATCGTGACACAATGTAGACTAGGGGCAGTAAGGCAAGTTGATAGGTGGCAGGTTGAGTTAGCCTCGGGTGCGAAAGTTGCATCACATTCCCTTGTACCAGAGTGTAGATTGGAGGTTGGACCTCTCCTTACTACAATGGGCCTCTGAGTTATTCCATTGGGTTCTTTTGACGTGGTCATAGGGATGGACTGGTTAGAGGCACATAGAGAAATCATAGATTGTCGACGTAAGTCAATTCGATGCATTGATGCATCTAGCAAAGAGGTAGAGATAGTGGGAGTTCAGAGGCCGATTTCCTTGAAGATTATCTCAGCTATGCAGTTGAGAAGGTGTGTGCAACAGGGTTGTTAGTTATTTGCTATTACAGTGGATGATTTGGATCTAGGAGATGGAGAAGAGAAAGTCTCTCTCGGTAGTCACCCCATTCTTCAAGAGTATTCTGATGTCTTTCCAGACGAGATTCCAAGGATGCCACCTCAAAGAGACATAGACTTCAAGATAGACCTAGTACCTGGATCGGAACCTATTTCATGAGCTCCTTACTGTATGACCACTCAGGAGCTGAAAGAGCTTCACTTGCAGCTTGAGGAGTTGTTAGCAAAGGGCTTCATTCACCCTAGTGTTTCTCCATGGGGAGCACCAATTATCTTCGTGAAGAAGAAGGATGGTTCACTTCGGTTATGTATTGATTACAGATAGTTGAAAAAAGTGACTATCAGGAATTGATATCCACTTCTTAGGATTGATGATTTATTCGATCAAATCAAGGGTGCTACAATCTTTTCAAAAATTGATCTTAAGTTAGAATATCATCAGCTCTGTATCTTCGACTCGTACATCCATAAGATGACGTTTCATACACAATATGGTCACTGCAAATTTATTGTAGTACCATTCAGGTTGACGAATGTGCCCTTTGTGTTCATGAATCTGATGAATGGGGTATTTCGCACGTGCTTAGATAAATTTATCCTCGTGTTCCTATATGACATTTTGATATACTCCAAGACAGTGGAAGAGCATGAGGAGCATTTGCGGCAGGTATTATAGTGCTTACAAGATAATCAGCTTTATGCTAACCTGTCAAAGTGTGAATTCTTCAAGACTGAGGTCAAGTACCTTGGTCATGTGATCTCAAGGGAAGGTATTTCAATGGATCCTGCAAAGATCCAAGTGATCTCAGATTGGCCTGCACCCACAAATGTGGCAGAGATATGTAGCTTTATGGGGCTGGCAAGTTATTACAGGCGATTTGTGCAGGGATTTTCTAGGATAGGGTATCTTATCACCTCCCTTCAGAGGAAAGGGAAAAGGTTTGTGTGGTCAGAGAAGTGAGAGAAAATGTTTCAGACTCTTAAGGAGTAACTGACTAGTGCACCAATACGTGCGATACCTAATATGACTGGGGTCTTTGTAGTCTGTACAGATGCATCCTTGGAGGGATTAGGAGCAGTGTTGATGCAGGAGGGTCGTGTGATAGCATATGAGTCACGAAAGCTCAAAGATCAAGAGTTGAACTACCCTACACTTGATCTTGAGTTGGCAGCAATTGTTCATGCATTGACGAGATGGAGACATTTCCTTCTTGGACACAGGTTTGAGCTGCACAGTGATCACATAAGCCTTCAGTATATTTTCACGCAGCCCAACCTTAATGCTAGGCAAAGGTGTTGGATGGAGTTTCTCTGCGAATATGACTTTGAAGTGAAGTATATCCAGGGAAAGGAGAATGTCGTAGCAGATGCACTAAGTAGATAGAGACATGAGTTATCTGAGTAGACTCTTGTTGTAGATTTGTGGAGTTAGATTCTTTATGCTCTTCCAGCGAATAGTTGGTATCAGGAGGTTAGGGCAGAAATAGAGGCAAGTAGACCTCTTAAGGGAAGGTACTCAGGATATTCTCTTGATCCAGATGGAATATTGAGGCACATGGAACTCATATATATTCCTTCATCAGGTGATCTTCGCACCTTAGTTATGATTGAGGCACACCGTGCACCTTATTCAGCCCATCCAGGGGTGAAGAAGATGCATGCATATCTGTGTCAGTTATATTTCTGGCCAGGAATGAAGCACGGTATTGCGGATTATGTGTCGAGATGTCTAGAGTGTCAGTAGGTGAAGGCTGAACACCAGCATCCAGCAGGGCTTTTGTAGCCACATTTAGTACCAGAGTGGAAGTGGGACATGATCTCATTGGATTTCATTGCTGGTTTACCGAACTCTTTGAGATGACATGATGCAATTATGGTGACAGTCAATAGATTGATGAAGGTAGCACACTTCTCACCTATTCACTCTTCCAATGATGCATCATCCATAGCCAAAGTGTTCATGGAGGACATAGTGAGGTTACATGGTATTCCACATCGGATTATTTCTGATAGGGATCCAGTGTTCATCTCAGCTCTTTGGACTTCATTACAACATGCGATGGGGACACAATTGAACTTTAGTTCATCTTATCACCTAGAGACAGATGGATGGACTGAGAGGGTCAATCGAATCCTTGAGGATATGTTGTGTATGTATGTGATGGACCAACAGACGTGATGGGAAGACTATCTCTATTTGGTAGAGTTTTCATACAATAACAGTTTCCAGAGTTCTATCACCATGCCTCCATTCCAAGCATTGTATGGGCGACCATGTCGCACTCCCTTGAGTTGGGATCAACTGGAGGATAGAGTAATTTTGGGTCCAGAGATGTTGCAAGATATGGAGCAACAGGTGGTTCGGATTAGAGAGCATTTGGTGGCAGCTCAGGATAGGCAGAAGAAGTATGCGGATGCACATAGGGTGGATCGACAGTTTTCTGTTGGTGACAGAGTCTTTTTACGGGTGTGTTCACAAAAGAGTCCAATCTGCTATGGAAAGGGCTCTAAGCTTGCGCCCCGCTTTGTTGGACCCTTCGAGATACTCGAAAAGATTGGTCCAGTTGCTTATCGGCTTGCTTTGTCGCCTAGTCTCTCGCGTATTCATGATGTATTTCATGTTTCTATTCTTTGACCGTACCATCTAGATATTTCTCATGTCCTTGATTGGAATGCTTTATAGGTAGAGGACGGGCAGTTGGCTTTGGAGCTCGTGGCCGTAACGGAGCGCTAAACGCTCGCTCTTTGGGGGTGAGATATTGATCAGGTTAGGATCCAGTGGGATCCTAGGGATGATACTTCATCCGCCTAGGAGGATGTAGCTAGGATGAGGGAGCTCTATCCCTATTTTTTCATAGCCTTCTAGGAGTAAGCCTGACCCTAGGGGGGAGGATGTAGCATCCCTCCATTTTTCTCTTTTAATCAGACAGTGTTCTACTTTGTTATGCTTTGTTTTCTTTTAGTACTTTAATTATGATACTTGGTTATTATTTGATCGCTAATTGTAAAGCGATGTGGATGTTATATTATGAGGTGATGGTACTTTATTCAGATGTTATTATTATGGCATGCTTTAGATTAGCATAGTGGATATTTGAATTAATGTTGTTTTATGCTCTTGAATAGATTATTGATGTTATATTCGTCAGTTTTGTAATATTGTATTGGTGAAGGGGATAGAATTGCACCACTCGCTTGCAAGCGCCCTGCGATTCTGCGATTCTCTCTTCACGGTGTGTTTTATTATGATATATATATATGCATGTTCGATATATGCTTTGTTTGTAGGTTTATAGGTACAAGACATTGACTCCACCTAGTTTCGCAGGTTTGAGCGTGTCCATTGCCCAACGGTATTTTTCATTTGGAGATAGTAGCTAGGTTTCCCGTGTCAAGCCATCACCCTGGTCATAGTGTGTTGTTGGTTTTAAGTTGGGTTTGTTTTTTTTAATGTTGTTCAATTTTGCCTTGATATTATTTAAATTGCAAAGTTGTAAAAGGTAAATTAATGGAATTACATATTTAAGTTGATTATTAAATTAATCCGATTTATTATGTTAGAAGATAATAATTAATTAATTAATTAATTTAATTTAATTAGTAAAATAATTTAATCTTTAGATTATATTTATTTTATTAAATTAATTGAGTTAAGTTTATTTTATAAATACTATGTACTTTTTTTTAAATTAGTTAATTTTTATTTTTTTTTGAAATGTTTTGAGGATTTGGTGCAAATGGATTTGAAAAGATATTTCTTTGATTTTAAAAATGTTTGTTTCAAAATATTAATGATGGTGGTTGAAAAAGATATTTTCATGGAGATTAATGGCTATAACCATGAGAGGTTAAAAAAAAAAAAAAGAAGAATAAATTCTTGTTTTGCTCTAGATTTTGTTTTGGTTGAGAAGCTCTGTTGGTTTGTTGTGGGAAGAAGCTTACATCTGTGGTAGAGGCTTTACACCAATTCACATCCTCTCAAGCATTTGGAAATCAGGTTCTTTATTATTTGAATTAATTTTATTTTGGAAAGATTCATAGATTAAATTTGTTGTTTGTAAAATGATTGCCTGTGCAAACTCAGAAGCTTTTGAGTTTTGATTAAATTCAAAAAAATGTCATGTGAAATCTTTGTAGAAATTTTTTGGAAAAATATCTATTGGGGAGAAATTAAACTCTGTAAATTCATTGTTCTCTTTCTTTTTTTGATTTGTTATCTGGAAATGAAATTGGAAAACCTCTGTGTTGAAATTATTTTCTCTAAAAATTTGAGTATTTTCCTATAGATGACCATTCTAAAAAAAAATTGCCTAGTTAAATAATTGGTTTTGAATTCTTCATATATATATGCAAAATATATATATCCTTTTTTTTTGGGAGGCTCTGTTTATTCCTTATGAAAACCCTGTATTTCATTTTCCATACGACAAATTTTGAAATCCGCAAGGATTTTATTGCTGTCATTTTTTTTATAAAAAAAAACAATATTGTTAAGTTTTAGGGGAGGTTGGGGCTCTCCCCACAGCCGCCCCCATGGGAGGCGTTGTGGAGGAGGCAGTGCCTAGCGTTGCCCCTCTCCATAGTCGCCCCACATGTAATGGGGGGTTTGGCTGTGTGGAGACACAACCGCCCCATATGAATGGGGGTTCGGCTGTGCATAAACACAGTCGCCCCCGTGCCCCCAAAATAGTATGGTGTGCCCTCCTTTGATTTCGCCTTGGGTTTTGAAAAAAATGATTTTTTTATGATGATATTTTATATTATTAAAATATATAAAATATATATAAGTATATAATTATATATATTTATATGTATATATATGTATATTTGAGTATGTATATTTATATATTTGATTATATTTAATTGTTTTGGAAATTTTAGTAAATAATTACTAATATATATATATATATAATCATATGATTATGTATATATTCAGTATGTATATATTTAAATATATATTTAGTGATATTTTAAATAGGTGCATTAAATGCACAATTAGATGACTTTCAAATGACATGTTTTGAAAAGAAGAAATTGATTTTAAAAGTAATAAGTTTTTAATAGAAGAAATTGATTTTAAAAGTAATAAGTTTTTAATAGAAGAAATTGATTTTAAAGTGATATGTTTTAATAGAAGAAATAAATGTTTTTATTTAAAATAAATTGAAGAATTGAAGTGTCAGATAGTTTAAATTTCCTTCTTTGTCTAAAAAGGATTTTATTAGATTAGTTATTGAGGCAATAATTTACTGTATTTTATTGAGGGAAGTGGATTTAGGAAATATGAAAGGTAGATTTTATTTCCTATTTAAAGTGCCTTTTTGATGTGAGTTCTTTTGTTCGTATTTTGGGAAAAGTGGTTAAGGTGTTGGTCGTTATTTTGTAATACTTCCAGATGTGGTGCTTTAGTTGGGGGTTCTTGTATTCTTATTGTCAGCCCTTTGAATTTCCTTGGGTAGTGTGTGTAGTCATTTTCAGTTAATCATTCGGTTACCACGAACTAGGATGGGATACCTTTATGTTTTGGATAGGGATTTATTATCCTTATGTGTGCACTAGTTTACCCTTGGGTTGTAGATTTGTTTCACATGTTGTCTTAGGGGAGTGTCTTTCAATGAGGGCCGGCACACAAAGTGGTGCTAGGGTAACTCATTGTGAGTTAGTTAATCCAGTGATAATGTAAATAAATTTATTAGGAGAATAGGTAGTATTCAACACTTAATAAGGGTAATTGTGCCTTGCTCATAGACTCAAGGACTTGTACAAACTTGGGATGGGATGAGAAGGCCTGGAATGACAAGATTGTTATCTTGTCTGTAGAAGATAAATGATTCTGCATTGGATTGCATGTGGGGCTGGGAGTCGTGAGAGGCTACCAGGGTAACCCAAGATGGGGGTCGGGGCATAGGAAGATTTTTCAGGATAACCCATGCAACTTTGTGATGACACTCCTCCTAAGTCAACAATATGTTTAGTTCAGTGATACAATTGATTAGTTAACTTTGGAAGCAATGTAACCATTGTGATAGTGTTGTAATTGTATTTGATTAGTTCATTTTTGTGTTATCTTGTGTCTAGAGGTAGATGGTCTTGTCTAGGAATCCTTGCTACTATCTCCTATCACAGGGTGTGGGCCTTTGGGTACCACTTGGTTGGGTGGAACATGCACCTTACTCCATTGGGTTCCCTTCTTTGTTTGTGATGATGAGGTTTCCAGTTGGAGAGCTCGTTGTTTCCAGTTACATTTCATGCTTTATATTCATTTTAGTTGGTTCTTGTAATTATTACCCCTCATTTGTAATTGCGGTGAAAGATTGTATTTTGTAATCACATTTTCTTTTTTTACCTCATTCGGGGAATAAGAGATGTAATCTTCGTTGTTAAATTATTGTTATGTGAAATCTTATTGTATCTCTTATTGTTATGATGCAATTTATCATGTATGGAATGTATGAGTACTTAATTTCTTAAGTAGATAAATTCCATGGATGAAATTATGATGTATGTGTGGGTTTAAAAGTAATCTCAATCTCGTAGCCTTAGGGGTTGTTAGCATTAGGAAGTGAACTTGCATGTTAATTTTACTTTATAAAAAAACAAATTATGCATTGTGTAGTTAATTGTAACTTCCTCTAGGGTTACATGGCAGGGCGTTACATATAACATTGTATGAGATTTCATAACATAGTCTATCACATAGAAAGAATAATAGTAATGTTATATTATATAAAATGTAATCACTTGATATATATGTTATTAAATTATAATAAGTGATTGGAAATCAGAGAGTAAAATAAGATAAAGGAAAATATAAAGTAAAGAGTAGATATAGAAGATGCATTATGTATAAGATGAATAGTCATAATTAGCTAGGAAAATCTATTTGTTCATGAATATGTATCTAAATTTGATGGAAGCTACTCAAAAATATTAGTATCTAATTAATTAATATAAATTCTTCCACATAATATTATCTCCAACCAATATGTTTAGTCTTCTCATATCATAAGGAATCTCAAGAATACTCATCTACATTATTTATGAAATTTCTTCTTCTTGTACAATATATATTTCCAAGATAGAGGATTCCATGTCATCAAATGAGAAGAAATATTACATACTTCTCTGATTATATGTTTTAAGGTTGTAATCTTTAAATTCTTTCTTGTAATTGTTTTTGTAGTTCCTTAGTTTGTTCCCCAACTTTGGCAACTAGATGATACATATCAATTATATCTTAGTTGTTGAATCTTATTTTAAAGTTTCTTTTAGGGTTAACATTGATTCAAAAAATAAGAGACCATTCCTTTATAATTTTGAAGGTCTTGCTTTATAACATTTATTGACTCAACTTATAGAATTGTAGACCTCAAAATTTGTATCTTATACATTTCTATTTTTTTTCACCAAGTTATACTCTCTACTTGGTTAGTTAGATACCTTTGAGTTTTTTGAATATTTACCTCGTTTGTGGTCAAGTAGGACCAATGTTCAAATTTTACCTCTTGGTCACTTTATTTTTGAGAGGTTACTTTAACAATTACTTTTGTTTTTATGAAAGACCAAATATTTCTAACTGTAGGATGGCAAAAAAAAGTCTAGATTGCTTTCTTTTATTCTTTTGAGTCTACTTGTAACACCAATTTCCTCCACTTTGATCTTCTTACTTCCACAATTATTGGCTTTAGTTACTAAAAGAGTCGTTCAATTTGAATCCAACATTCTTAGCTTGATATATCAATTTTTAAACATGGTCTCAATTTTATAAGGACCCAAATATCAAGTATAGATTTTCTCCTCATTTTTTCTTAAATTGAGTTTGTTCACATAAAAATTTATACAACTCTTCATTCCTCTTGAAAAGAGTGAAACGCCCTCCAAAAATTGATTTACCAATTAAAGATTTACATGTTTTAATCTAGGTATGTAAATATCTTTCCATTACAAGCAACTTCTATTTAGAAAAAAAACAGTAGAATTAATATAAAGTAATATATTTCAACATTATAATTGATCATGAGTTAAAATAAGTATGTAAATTTTATGAGAAGCTCAAAATGATATTGAAAAGATAATTAATCTAAACATACACTAAATCACAATGAAAGAAAAAAAAAACAATTTAAAAAATGATAGAATAAAAAAACTACCAATTTGAAAAATGATAGAATAACTTTTTTTTGAAAAAATAAATAAGAAAAAAATATTTATATCTATAATATTAAAATTATATATTCAAACTTCATAAATTAACAAACTAATAATCAAATAATCAAAACTTACACTCAACATAACCAAATATCACATTTTAAAAAATTATAAAATATAATATTTTGTATATACTATTGTTCATAATTATATGAACAAGAATCATTTAAAACTTTTAGGAACAAACAGTAGTATAGACATATTTATCAATACAAAATATTAAAAAAAACTTGATTTTATTCTAAAATAGTGGTAATTTTTATCTTATTTGAAAAGAAAGAATATTTTCTTCCTACCATTCCTCTATTGCATTCTACTCTTTCAGCTATGTGGGGCCCTTTAACCTTTTTTGTCAAGAATATATTAATGCAATTTTAACATGAAAAGTTGTGATGTTTGCTCTTTGATTTTACCTCACCACCAACCTTTTCTTCTATACACTTGTTTTATATACTTTATTTATTTATTTTGCAAATTCACTCATTATTATTTATTATTGTAAATTCTATTCCCTCTAGAATTTATCCACAATCATCTTCTGACAACAATAATTGCTCCCTTACAATTTCCTATTTTATGTGCATTGTTTTTTTGCTTACGTGGACTTCAGTCTTCCTTCAACACTTTAACCTTTCAACATTTTAATTATTAGTATATTCTACTATGTAGACTTCTTATTTCTTGCCATAGAATTATACTATTATTGGAATTTTTAATAAATCATTAATTTATGTGTTTCTAATTAATTAATATTTATTGTTATTTCAAATTAAAATAGGTGATATTATGTTAGTGGATAAGTTGTATATATTATTAGTCCGAATATGAATAAAAATGTTTTGTTATTTTTTATTAAATTTCATTTTAGTGTGTAGATTAATAGTAAAAATTAAAGTTATTCATGCAACTTATGATTCAAGTGAGACCATTGAAACTAATATATTTTCATTCCATCTTCTAATACATAAGGGATTTAATCAAATCTCTTCTCATGGTTGGTTGGGGTGAAGGTAGATTTGATTCATTTTTATACTTAGATGTGATATTTTTTGCTTCTCTATTTTGATTTTGGTTATCATATAATGGATAGCGGTTTATGTTTTAAGGTATTTTTGGTACATGTTACTAATTGGTCAACACTTGTATCATTAGAGCAAGACAATATTTAGGATTTCTTGTTCCATGTTCCCAAAAAATGACATTTTGGGAGAGAATCCAAAAAATAATGCCAATGTAATACTTCTTTAAAGTGCACAATTTGCAACAACTTCTAGTAAAGATCATCCTACTAAAATCCTTCTAAATTTGAAAAATCACCAAGAGCTACAATAAAACTTATATGTTCAATTTAATTGTACTATCCAAGATCTTCTAAAGCCCCATTTTTCTCTCCACACCTTAGACATCTTGATTGCCTTTCCCTACACCTCATTTGTAAACCAATGCATTGTCGGTGCTTCCTATAATTTGAAAAGGACACTCAACTAAATAAATGAAAGACCTCATGTTGGCCCATTCCTTCTTGACTCTAACCCTCAAACTACTTTTCAATAAATCAAATTCCTCAATTTATTTTAAAATAATACACTCCATTACTAACATTTCCTAGGTATGTAGGCAAATGATCATCAAGAAAGGAATGGTAAAAAAATATAATTAAAAAATATTGAATAGACATTCTCCTCAAGTGTTTACACACAATGGACACTACCAATAGAGAAAGCCCAAAACTCTCATATAAATAGAGCCTATTTTATGGCTACCGTATAAGGAGCACACTTGAAATTAAATTCTTACTAGTGGAAAAAAATAAGTAAAATATTTATATGTAAGCAAACATCAAAACCATTTTTTTATAAAATTTAGTTCTCTTTTTTATTAAAAATAATTAGATTGTATCCTACTTTCGTTCATTTTTAAATTAACAATTATGGAAAATATATAAGCATAAACAAGACATGTGAAGTAATATGGTAGAACTCAATTGATGCACTCTAGACTAAAGATTCATGAAATATACTATTTTTAATTGCATTTACTAATAATAAATTCTTATATTAAATACTTATATATTCTTCTTTAATTTCAAATTTTACTTAAATGATAAATCAATAGTAAAATATTACAATGTAATTCACTTAAATACACACATTACACATTTCAATTTTAAGATTAGCAAGCAAAAAAAAGTAGTTGGTTTCAAATTTTATCAAATTAAAATTTCCAATAAGACAATAATATAATTTAGTTTATTTGTTGATTCCTATATCTTCCTCTTACAACATGCCCCATTCATACTAGTGATTATTAACCATAATCACACTTATTTAGATTGTACAATAGTTGTTGTCTTTTAATATTTATAATATTTGTTTGATGTGGATTAAAATATTCCTCCCATGTAGCACTAAATATTAGAATGCATTTAGATAAACTATCACAAAGTTATCTATAAAAACCCTTGAGAAATTATTCGTCAATCACATGAAAGTTGTGACAAAACCATTGTCTTGTAGAAAAGAAGTAACACATGTTTCATTACTATGGAATGATTATAGTTCATATTGCTTGATTACAATGATCACATTAGATATTACATATATAGTCTATGTTACAAACTATGAACTTTCTCTACCTAGTTACTCCCATGCCCTAGGAAGCTCCTGAACTAAAATCAACTCAATCACACATGGTACTATTGTACATATATGCATTCTCTATGCTGAAACTCTCCACTTCCAAAATTTTATCTTACCTACCATGGCCTATATATTCCAATATGGTTATCACTTCCCTACCATTCATATTGATATTTATTAATTTCTTTTGACATTGTGATCCCAAGGAGATCCCAATTTTGATAGCTTATCAAGAAATCTATTGTGTTCACTATCCAAGGAAACCAATCATCTATGCACATTAATTATTTCTCCTACTACTACTACTACATTTTCCAAAATAATAATCTGCATTTCACAAGACAAAACCCGTGTGTTATTATTTACATATTTGTGCATCCTCCATGTGCATTCTTTTGTTTGATATTCAATGCTTGTCCTTATGACCAATATGAAAATTCAAAAATGTGTTTCATGTTATCCCCTGTATTCATGCATATATTTACTCCTCTTTTAACATAAATAATCCCTTTCATGCCTCCTTCCAAGGCTATATTTTGCAAGCCCTAGAAATAACAATCCTAATTTCTAGCTTGTTGTTAGACCTAGGATTTCCATACATCAAACTCCCTAGGTAATTTAAATTTGATCCCCTATTCAGAATATGGGAATGAATAGTAGAACCACCCTTCTAAACATTAGAAATAATGGTCATGGGTATTCCCTTATAAGTATATGTTTAAGGATGCCAACATGCATAGTCTTTCATGTTTCTCTCGAAATGGGTTTCCCCATGTAAATTTGGTGTTATGGTATATTGCTATTTCATATGATTGTTTATTTTATTTGAATGTACATCTTCTCACTATATTTTTATAAGGGTTTAAATTTTTTTATTATCTCCCCTTCTTAGATTTGTGTAGGAAGTTGTTTCTACTTACCTTGGTTCCTTTCAATTTTTACTCGGGTTATCCCACAATACCGGTTTACAATTTTTGGGAAAACTGGACACCAGGGAAAACTTTAGTGGTGAATGTTCGCCAATTGGCGAATTCTAGGAATCTGGCAATTCAAATTTGGTGAATTTATTGTATCCGCAAGGTGTTCAAATCGCCAGGAATTCACAAACTATCGGTCCAATGCATGTCCATTTGCCAACAGTTTTTTTTACGAGGCATGTTTAGGCAATAAATTTTCCATAATAGACTACGCGTTTCCAATGGACCGATCAATATTTTTGCCTAGAATCCCGAGGAGCATGTCATAAAACACCAACATATTCGCCAATACTATTAAGACAACATTATATGAGGACCCATTTTCACCAATTAAAATTTATAAATAGTTGCTTATGAAAACCCATTCGCCAATTAAAATTTATAAATAGTTGCTTATGAGGACCTATTTCACCTTGAAAATTTCAAGCTATCATTGTATAAGCACGCGGGATTCGCCAAATTTTTAACATACCATTTCAAAATCCCGCGGAATTCGCCAAATATGGATTGATATAAATAAAATTGAAATTTTTATTTGTTCTTACACATTTTGTTCGGTTTTACACATTTTATTTGGTTTTGAGGTTCTACTTCTCAATTCAGAAGTCAACAAAACCCGAAAACGTAGACTCGAAGGTGAGTGATCATTTCTTCATACTGTTATTAGTTATTAGAATATTAGTTATAATAATAAGATTTATTTATCTGTTTTCCATTCTTGCTTCAGTCTTAAACATAATTTTAAGTAGGGAATGGGGTCTATATTCTTTGTCGGTCTGTCCTTTTTAAACAAGAAGACATTTTTTTCCATCTTTGATTCAAAGTGAGATCAATATGTTGAGCAGAAAGGGTAAGACTCTTGAGCAGATGGGTAATGAAGAGACTGGGAGGCCATCAAAACACCCAAAATGGGGAGGTACCATACAGTCTTACTTTGGAATTGGAAAAGCTTCTAATCCATCAAATCAAGGTGGAACTACACCATCAACTCTTCCACCAAATATTATTGAAGATGGAGATACACCATCAACTCTTCCGCCACAGGAAGGTCAAGGTGAGATTTTCATTGTGTTAAATCAAAATGTATCAAATGAGGATGGAAATACCACAGAAGATGTTCCAAGGGATACCCTGGATAGCTAGAATGAGATAATCAACTTGGGTGAGGATGATGTTGGTAGCAAGAAAAGAAAAGGCAAAGCAAAATTGGGGCGCGAGTGGGAAATGACAAGAAATTTTCAAATTGGTTGGTTGTTGAAGTACCCATTCCTTGAACCAGTGGGGGTATCAAATGAAAAAGATATTAAAAGGGAAACAGAGGTTAGATGTAAGATTTGTAGTTGGAAATGTGGAAGAGACAAGACAATGCAGCTAAAGCTTGACACTATAGAAAAGCATATCGACAAAGTTTACAAAAAACAAATCATAGACGGAAAGGAACAATCAGTCGTACGATGGAAATCAAAGGAAGAATGTCTTCATGTTAAGTATGCCACAGATTATGGAGAGCATAACCATAGAATGTGGACTATTAAAAAGTGTGAAGGTACACTTGAGGCTCATTTTGGAAAAGCCATGGTAGTAGTAAATTTGTCAAAAACTATTCAGATGAGTGTTGTTTTTCATATTTTGTCGAGGAGGAATCCTATGACAAACTACCCATAATATTTTGATTTATTATCTTATTTGAGTGTTCCCCACTTTCCCTTCTCACATTGGTCAGTAAACGCTGGATGGGAATGGGCGAACTGTCTTACTGCAGTGGAAAAGCAAGATTTAAAGGAGAAATTAAAAGAGTCAAATTTCATTGCATTATCTTTAGAGGAAGTTACTGCGGTAGACAATACTTCTTGGGTTTGTATGCATTTGTATACTGTAGAACAACATGTTCGCCAATCTCATCTTCTTTGTGTTCATAAAATGAAGGACAGTTCAACATCGCAAAATCTATTTGAACTAGTCAAGAAATATTTGAATGAAATTACAGGTTTGGATGAGTTGACAATTGCAAAAAAGTTGGTGTGTGTAGGAGCTGATGGAGCTAGAGTGATGCAAGGTCAAAGGAGTGGTCTTTGCACAAAGTTACAAACTACTTGTGCACCATACATGCTTGGCATTCACTGCATGGCCCACAAAATGAATTTAGCATTTAAAATTGTAAGAAAGTTTCCAACAGTATCAAAAGTTGAAAATCTAGTTCACGAGATCCACGCATACTTCTACCGAAGTCCCAAATGTTTCCTTGAATTTCAACATTTTACTGAGGGAATAACACCTAGAAACAAGCTTCTCAAGGATGTCGATACCAAATGGATCTCCCTGCATGGACCAACGCAACGAATTCTTTCAAAATATCAATCCTTGATTGGGTTGATGTACGAGCATCACAGCACAATAGACAAAGCTCCTGAACTCTTACATAGGTTAAGCGATATAGAGACACTCTTGAATTTAGCTAGTCTTCTCCCCATGCTAGATGAGATGAACAATCTTGTGAAGAAAGCCCAAGATAGAACTATGTATATTTATGAATATTCCAATCTACGTAAACTTACATGCTTGGCCCTTGATCATCTATATCTAGATCTAAAACAAGAAGGCATAAATTATTTGATGTGGTGGAAAATTACTAATTTGAATAATCCTGATAATTATTTACAGTTTAATGCAAGTGAGCACTTATGTATTTGTGTACGTGGATATGAGATACCAATGTACCATTGTAAGACAGTCAGGCGCTCTAGAAAAGAAGTACCTATTAGCGAGGAAGATTTTAATGACATTGTTAAATCTGTTAGTGATAATTTGAAGGAAATTGCAAAATCTCTTTCCTTAGAGATTCGTGAAAGATTCCCTCGACATGAAATACTTGAAGCCATGGGTATTGTGTATCCTCAATTTTGGGTAATTCGAGATAACCCAAAATATTTTCATGATCAAGTAAAAATCGTGATCGAACAGTTTTTGAAAAAGGTAACATACAATGAGCAGGCAATAGAAGGAATTTTAAATGAAAATAAGCTTAGAAAGCAATGTCAAAAAATTTCAATAGCTATGAGGGACTAGTTTGATTCCATGGGCAAGGAGAAGGCCTTTGAACCAGGATCAATAAAAAAGTTTTGGACAAGCATAGGTCAAAGTGAAATATTGCGTGGTTCGATGTCAGAATATTTGAAACTTGCTAATTTATGTCAAAAAATGATATTGGGGTCGGTGGAGGATGAGATATTTTTCAATACATTGGGGTTTTTGAAATCAAAGTTAAGAAACAAACTGGACAAGAATTTGGAAAATTACTTGAGGATGAAAGGAACTGTGTATAATGTCAAAAAATTTCCTTTTGAAAGTGCACTCACAATCTGGAGGTCTACATGTGAAAGAAGAGGGGTCGGGTTGTGCAACACAGGCTCTCCAATTCTAAGAGTCGTCGGTACTGGTGGTGGTACTAGTGGCAGTGGCAGTGGGAGTGGGCCTGGGATAGATCAAGATGACAGTGATATTGAAATTGGCACAAATCAAACAATGAATGTTGATTTTGAGACATAGGCCGAACAAAGTGCAGAGCAGTCTCCAAATCAAGATGACTCTTTTACTTTATCTGAAGATGAGCATCATTTTGAGGACCCTGACTCCGTTTGGGAAATGGAAGAGAATTAGCAGGTTTTAGGTATTTTTACTACACTTCTTGAATTAGTTTCCATTGTTCCAAAGTCCAAACTGTAGTTGATGATATTTTATATTCTATTAAATGAAAATTGTGAATCATTGCACTTCAAGTTCATGATATCTTATAATCTTATTTTATATTGCATGCAAGCACTGCATGAATCATATTCCAAAAAGTAGTTGATGATTTTTTATATTGTATTCTAATAAATTATGAATCATTGCACTTCAAGTTCAGGATATTTTATTTAATATTTTATATTGCACTCCAAGTCTCCATGATATTTTATATTATATTGCACTTCATGAATCATATCAATATTTTTAGTCAAAACATAATAGAAGCTAACAGACTAATAGTTCAACATCCATAACTTAGAAATGAACAAAATAACCCTTGATCATTTTATTAAAAATAATGATATGTTTATACAATGAAGAGACATGAGTTCGAAATGAGTAATTTCCATTCAGATGCTAGTACTATCCTAAAACATCAAACTCTAATGAGTTTAAAACCTACTACAGAATGACACAAAATCTAAAACAACATTTTCACTAAAACAATAGGCCCTTTACAATTCGCTCTGCAACTTTACTTAGACTCGAAGTAAAATTATCCAACTTGCTAACCTGTATTTTTGGCCTTGAAATCCTTCTTATAGAGAATGAAGGAGAAAACAAGCATTGGGCCAGAAATACACATGTCACTGGTCACTTGGACCCCCCTATGATATTTCAAAAATTTGTTACAACAACTGAGTCCCATGAGAATCTTCTTGTTTTTCCCATCCGCTAGAAAATGGCTGATGCATTGGCTAGTTGCCAAATCTCAAGAAACTTGCGCCAAAAGTGGCCCAAAACTATTATCAAGACACAACCAAAATTTTTTATAACTTTGTGGTAAAATAGAACAAAGGAAAATTACTTAATGTCGATCGAATTGAGCCAGAAAATGTCTCATCCACAATTAAAGCTCACTTGCATGTCGCGCCAAAGGCTCCAAGTTTCCAATTTCATTTAATGCGAATTTAAATCCCAACCATCGATCTTTCACTTTCGTCAGAGCATCGAACGACTGCCTTCAAAAAGGCTGATGTAATCTCCATCTCAGCATGAAGGGCCCACCACACTATGCATCGCCAAAGGAATACACTTGGCGCTCACCCGTGATATCGCAATCAATAAACACCTCACATCTTCTGATCACGCGATGGCGGGCAACCGTTGATCTCTGTCATTGGTAATTATGTTCATTCATAACAGTCACTATTGTTGAACATAACCGTCAAGCAAATTTTTCATCAAGATTATAACACCTTCGTTGATTTTGAGCACGTGCACTTCGTAGCCGCTTTAGTAACCTGCCATATAATGTATATCTTTGGGTTGGGTCTTTTCTGACGTTACCTTTTTGAGGGTGGTTTCAAAACAACTTATGTCCCATTGAATCATCTAGGCCGAGCCCCTTTTAATAAAAATGCTAAATATTTTTCCAGACCTTTTATTTCTCAAGTTTGGGTCGGACCGTGCCTTGTTTTTTAGAACAACTTTGAGCCATCGTTTGTCGTTGTCCTAGGCGGTGTCCCCTTCCCCTCTTTTATTTTAAGTAATTGCATTATTTTGCAAGGGTTATTTTTAGTGACCGCCGATCTCCCTACGGTTGATCTTGACCGTTCCCCGTGATCTTGCGATGACATCACCGCTGGTTGCTTGGTGATTATGATAACACGGGTGAGCACCACATTTCCCAGGTTGTCAATGCTGAAAAGGAGTAAATAAAGTGCTTAATATTTGTATCAGAATTTAGTACGTTATAGAGTGGGTTACTAAACCAGATGTGAGATGCACGTGCTCGAGATCGACAACGATGTTTTAACCTTGATGAAAAGTTGCTCGATGGATAGGTTTTGGTGCTGCTCACTGTTGTGAATGATCATGATCGCCGATGGAGGGAATTAATGGTTTCTCACCATCACGTGATCCTAAAGTGAAGGGTGTTTAGTGATTACGATATCACGGGCGAACGCCACATGTATTTCTTTCACACTATGTATTATGGTGGGCCCTTAATAATGACATGGAGATGTTGTCAGCCTTTTGAAGATGGTCATCTGATCATTGATGATCTGACAGGAACAAGAGATCGACAACGAGGATTTAAATTTACATCAAATATGATTGAAGTCCTTGGCGCAACATGCAAGTGAGCTTTAATGGCGGATGAGACGTCTACTGGCCATTTTTCATCATCTTTAAGTATTTAATTCCATTCTATCTTCACCACAAAGGCATTCAAATGTTTTTGAAGTGTTCCAGGACTCCAAAGCTAGAGATTGAGTTTTTCAAGCAATTACAGTGAGGTTTGGTTTTCTGCAAGGAGCGAAATCCCGTGAGTTACCTTCTATTCCATAGTTTATGTTTGAATGTGTTTTTTGTGGAGGGTTGTATTATGTTGGTCAGGAGTCTTGTTGATTAAGACTATAAGGTTATTGGTTCTTTTGAATTGTGGGAAGTTGCAAAGTTCTGGTGTAATTTCATTTTGGGTAGCCCTAGTTTGTTCAAGAATTTGATTTTAGGAGAAGCCCTAGTTGTTTGAAATGACGCCATCAAAGCAGCATTTTGGCCATATTGATTATTTGCAAAGGAATTTATACGATGATTTCCTAGATCAATTCCCGCTATCAATGAATGACAAGAAGAGGGGTTTGGTTTTAATGAATGGAAAAGCCTTAGGTGAGGGACTAAGGTGTAAAACCTATAATATTGCAGATGCTAGGGTCCAAATGACGGGCCTAGAAATGTTTAGGAGATGGTGTGGGCAGCGAAATGTGCCTCATCCTTTCTCTAATGGCTAGAGGTATGATATGGGGAAACTGGTTGTACCAAATGTATTTCCTGATATTGACCTACTCAAAGCAGTGGCAACATGATATGATCATGTTACAAGGATTATCAGGGATAATGATGGTGGGGTTCTACTGAATATAAATGCAGATGAGATTTGGTAGGTTTTCGATTTGAGTGAATATAGCCCATTCTTAGTCCAGGTAGATTTTGAGGAAATGAAGCAGGAATATGCCAAGTCACAACCTCTTTTCAGATCAAAATTGCTTCCTCCTCATTTAGCCAAGGCAGGTAGTTCAACAATTCACACCAGCCCAACTAATCAAGAGCCTTTCAGGCTGCGCTATTTTGCTGATCACTTCTTGGCAACATTTTATTTACTTTGCCAGATTTAAGGTTTCAGCCCTAATACCGTGATGCCCATTGCTTATATGTTTATGGGGGCTCAGATTCAGCATCCCAATTTTTCTGTAGTGTACGACTATGCATCTTTTCTTGCTAAAAAGATACATGAGGGTTTGTTGAAGTTGCATATGGGGGACACTAGTACTCCTTTCTTTTGGTACTCCCTATTAATGCATATTTTCTTGTACAAGAATGTCGACTTCTTCTCAGAGAAAATGGAGTTGAGGCAATAAGTGAATGGAGAAAGATTACCAGTACAAGTTTGGAGTGCAGATTTGTCTTGCAATAGGGGAGGTGCTAGCTTTGTGCAGTTTGATAACTATTTTTCTTCCTGACTTAGAGATAGATTGGTGATAAATGTGCCAAGGGTCCCTGAGGATTTGCATGATTTCCTCTGACCCAAAGTGAGGAAGCCTGATTTGAAGGTGTGCCACAATTGGGGTGACATCATCTTATACCCCGTAAGCACTGTCCTAAGGGTTTATGGTTTCTAGGGAGCTCCTCACATTCTCCCATATAATGTACCATCAAGGGTGGGATTTTCTGAGGTCATGTGGCAACTAGGTTGCATTCATGAGGATAATTTGATAGGAAAAGGAAAAGGGACTATTCCTTGATTATACTATTGTTTCAGATTTTGTCTTTTCCAAGGGAGGAGGGGTCCAATTTGGAATATTTTTTGATGATTATCATTTGAAGAGTGGATCTAAGAGGCAACATGACCCCCAGGGATTCTTTTCCCTATTGAAGCAATGAATTAAAGGTGGCAATTTTGCACATGTTTTCAATTTTCTTGAGGATCTAATCAGAAATGAGTTTAATTTGAGAAGGCTGGAATTGAATAAAGAGAAATGGATTGCCTATGAGAAACTGTTGGCTATGGTGCATAAAATGGATCCAAAACATGATCCACTGATGGAGTTAATTCCATTTCACAAAATAATAGATTTCTTAATGAATAACTTCAAAGATATCATGAGCACCTTGAAAACCAAGAAAGTCAATTTGGAAGTGGACTTGGGAATTTAGAGATCGGAGGCAAGGCCTAAAGAAACAAGGCCAACTTATCAGTCACCAGAGGACATGCCTCTGTACAAGAGGAAGAGAGATGATAGCCGTGATGAGGAGGTAGGAGATAAAATGGGAAAACAAATAATGCAAGCATCATCACAACCGGGTCAAGGGATCAGGAAACCTGGAGGGATAAGGATTGTGGACCTAGATTCACCACCGAGAAATGATCCTGTAGAGTTACTATCAGAGCCAAGCCTAAAGAGACAAAGGGTCGAGGAAACACAAGAGGCTTTGATGGATGAAATAATTATAACTGATCAAGACATGCAGGCTGGTATCCCTTCTCCTCCTAGATCAACACAATTGGTGTTAACTGATATGGATATAAAGGGGAAGTGTGTACAGGATGCCAGGATGGAGGCCTGCAAGGCATTCCTAGATGATGATGCCTTCGTGAAGACTCCTGTATTCTTGCAGTTAATTTGGAGAATGAAATTAGAGGAATATCAGGATAAATGCAAGAGGAGAGAGTCAAGACCTGATAGGTCTGAAGAGGAGAATGATGATGAAGTTAAGGCCGAACTAATGGAGGAATTCAAGAGAATTACTCCTGAGGAAGGAAGGAGACTTGTGACTCAAGCTGGTGTCTTACTTCTGCCTGAATGGGACATAGCTGATGCTATAGCATTCAATGTTATCCTGCAGTCCAAGAATCCTGTGCAAAATAGTGAGGAAGAGGTTAAGGCAGCTCTGCAAGACTCTGCTTTTAGTGAGGAGTATGAAACTCTGGCCATATGGGCATTGGCACCCCAGGGTAGAAAACCAAATGTGGCTAATATTGGCCCAAGTCTAAGGGGAGGGTTCATCATCAAAAGAGCTTCTGAAACCTCAACAATAGAAGCCACAAGCTTGACATTGAATGTGGCCAAATTGGCCCAAAAGATAGCTGAAAGGGAGGAAGCTAAAAAGAAGAGTCTGATAGAGAAATACAACGTAATAATTGGGGAATATAGTAGAATACAACAGAGGAATGTTGAGCTGCAGTCTGAAGTAGATAGACTGAAATATGGGCAGGTAGGAGAATCCTCCAGTGCCCCTAGTATCAAAGCACTACCCACTACTTCAAGGTCAGTTCCCCTTAATATCCCAATCATTTCTACTCCTAGGTCCCCCATTCGGACATCTGCTCTCAGCCCTGCACCAGAGCTAGTTGAAGAGGAAGTTGAGTATTCTGTGGATCCTACCAAGAAGCAAATGTTGAATAAAATCACAGAATTACAAGCTGCCCTAAAGGCAAGTGAGGATGATGTAGTTTCTAAGCACAATGAGGTGGTTGACACAGTTTTGAGGCATCTAAATGAGAATTTTTCTTGTAGGTTGCCATCTGTACATTCTTTGTATTCTTTGTTCTTGGGTGGAATTAAAAACATTAACAGAGATCGGGAAGTAGTTCTGCCTTTGGTTGAGAAGTGGATCCCTCGGGCCACTAATTTAGATGTTATGTCTAAGGTTTCCAGGTTTGATGTAGACAACAGGCCTCAGTCATTGAAGCCTACTCATTTTTTTGTGAAATCAGTGAAGGGATTCCAGGCCCTACCTAATGATTTGAGTAGAAAAATTAGAGAACTGGTAAAGAGTTTTGATGACTGGAATGATAATTTTCTGCTAGATATAATAGATGCACAGGGAAATATTAAGACATTGCAGTAGTGGAAAGATAGGGCAGAAGAGGTTATTGATGCACAAATCAAATTGGTTTGTGATGACTCGGACTATGACTTGCTGGTGAGCAGTATGGATAAAATAATTAATACCAGCATATTCTTAGTCTTTTGAGAGAGAGGCTAACCAGAGTGCGGTGAAGTACACACCTTACGATACTAGGGTGATTGAGGTGGTGAATTTTAACTGGGAAATGGATGAGGAATACCAAAAATGGTTGGACAAGTACTTAACCGATGAGGAGTAAAACAGTGTCTATTACTGGCAACTAACAACCCAACAATTATAGTATAACTGATTATGGTTTTGCTTCCATGACGGCTTTTGGCGCAGGTTTTGAGATATAGCTAATGCAACGGCTATTATGTAATGAGTGGAATCAACGAAAAGATGCTCTGGGACTCGATGGTTTTAATCATATTTTTGAATTGGCACATAGCGGTCCAATTAACCAATGACATGTGTAATTTTTGGCCCGATGCTTGTTTGCTCCTTCGTTTTCTATAAGAAGGATTTCAAGGCCAAAAATAGGGGTTGGCAAGTGAGATATTTTGAGGTCGAGTCTAGGTATATTTGCAGAACAGATTGTAAGAAATAGTTATTTCAATATTAATACAATTTAGGTTTGGGGTTATTCGGTAATGGGGTTTTAGGTCTATGAAGATTTGATGTTTCACAATAGTACTAGCATTTGGGTTATGATGTTATATTTCGAGCTCATGTCTCTCCTTTGTATAAACATATCATAATTTTGAATAGTATAATCAAGGATTATGGTGTTCATCTCACTGCTCTGGTGTGTATGTTTTCCATTTTGGCTTTAATTCAAGGAATTAATTAAAATGTTTGGATGGAATCATGGATGGATATGTTTGTAAAGGGATTTAGTAAGAAGTATTGGGTTAGGATATGGATTGACACTATTGTAATGCAATATTGCTAGGGATCTTATATGCTATGTATTTGAATTTGTTGTTAAATTTTAAATGTTTGAGAATTTGACTCCCTAATGGTATATGGCACTGGTTTAAATTGTACGAGTTTGTGAAGTCCTGTGTCTGTAGGTCTTTACTTAGAGCTTTCTACCAAATTGCAAATAAAATGACTATCATAAGTTACAAAATAATGTTGTAATCATCCCATGCTCCAAGTAGTTGATATTATTGGTGAAAGGCCAACTCATTTCAATATTATCCTATTTTGTTGAGCTATTCGATGGGATTATCTATTAATTGTTAATGATTGTTTATGAGTTCGGTGCAGAGATCATAAACACATTATGGGGACCACCCTCTTGGGTTTTGCAGAGCCCGAAGTGTAGTAGGTTATAGTTAAAATCCTCATCAGTTGGTCCAGGTCCTCCAAGCTGCCCTTGATTGGAATTGGCAATTCCATAGGTAGATTAGGAAACAAACTTGGTTTACATTAAAAAACAAAAACAAAACCCACCCAAAAAAGTAACATCTGAATAGATTTTCACCCAAGGTATTACATACGACATTAGGATTTTCATGAAAACCAAAATAAAAACCCCAACCTTAGGTTCTTTCCCAAACAATATGACACATGGACAAACTAGGACAAGGTCAAGACAAAGAGGAATTCAGAGAGAAAAATTAGAAGTTCCATCTAATTCATCAGTAGTTCAAATGATAAAATAAATAATATAGATAATTGAACATCAGCACATTACAGAAGTCTGAATTTGAGATTTTTAATTGAATTTCACATGAAGGAGTACATGTTGGCATTGGCAATGCAAAATTTTGCCAATGCCCAAAGACAAGTCTGCACAGAGCTGAGTTGGAACTTGGAAACTCATATTACCAAAGGTTGAAAATAAAAAATCAAGTCATTGCATCACCTTTTCTAGAAACTTCCACTCTTCGGGAGGTGGAATTTCCATTTGTTCTAACTGATGTTGTTTGACTTGAATTTTTGTTAACATTTCATGATTGTAATTAGAAGTGGAACCTGTCTTGAATTATTCAGTCAATTTTTCATTCAAGGTTATCAGTGTTCTGATTGAATCCAAATAGTTCACATCTAGGTTCTGAGGAAAATGGTCCAAATCAATCTTCCTTGCACCTTCCATATTCTTTCTGAAACCATCATTTCCAATGAATGGCTCATTTGTGTCAAAAGCCTCTGGAAAACCAAGCTCTGTCAAGTTCCATACCTTTTCATCCACCACCTTCATCTTGTCTACAACTAAATGCAAATATTCCTTTGTTCCACACATTCTCGAACACTTTTCAATGATAGATGACAAATTCATTGAGGTTTCAATTCTATTAGTAATCCCTTTTGATTTCAAATCATTGTCACTGGCTTTGTAGACTATTTGTAGAACTTTATTTGCATATTTCTCTAATTCCAACACCTTTTTGTTGTCCACTAAATATTTGTTGAGCTTCTTATGATGTTGTCTGATAGCATCAATCAGTTGAAACATGTCACACAAATGATCAAACCTCTGCATTATTTCATCCCAGATCTTTTGTTTCATATGCCTCACTGTATCTCTACAAAATGTAGAAAGCTTATTTTGAGAAGTCTTAATTTCTTATTTTGCTTCCATCAGCTTTGTCTCCAATCTTTCAATTGTTTTTCTCTGTTTATCCAATTTTTGTTCCCACTGTGCATTTCCATTCACAATGCTTAGTCTTAATTTTTCTGAAGTAGAGTTTTCCTCATCATATTTCTTGTTGCTCTCATCTAGCCTTCGCTTCAGGTCATTCACTTCTCTCTCATTTGATTTATCCTATTTGCTTGTAGATGTAGAGGCAGATTTTATTATTCTTTTTTCTAATTCATTGCTCTTATTGTCTACTGCTTTCCTCTTTGCTTTCTCACTTGCTAGGTCTGCCTTTAACTTTTCTATTTGGGTCTACAACCTTTTTTTCTCTCTATCTTGCTTTAGCAATGATGTGTACACCAGTTCATTGTTCTTCTTTGATACATTAATTTTGTCAGTATTTTTCAAGCCAGAAAAATCGAATTGAAAATTGGTTACCTCGTATTCAGATCGATCCATCTGATTTGTTGGTTTGTTTTGAGCTGTGGGAACAACAATTGTGTACTCCATTATTTCTTTATTTGTGTCAAATTTGGGTAATACCATGGTTGTTGCATGCTTTGAAGTTACAATAGATGCACTCTTCATCAGTTGCTTCTTTTCTTTTTTATTCAAGTCTAATTTATTTTTAAACTCTTCAATGAAATCATAACCTGGGGAGGCAGGAACAATGGAATGCTTGAATGGCAAAGGAATAGGAGTACTTGCAGTTGCTAATGATGTCGCACCCACACTAACTGGAATTGGCGGAGTTCCTGGAAATAACTCCTTTGTGGTACTAGTGGATCCACTGATAGTGTGACTTGGACCTGTCAAAATCCTTTGCCTCTTTGATTGCCTTGATCACCTGGTGTTTATGTGGTATCTTTTTTTGTTTTCCTCTTAGTAGTGTGTGTAATTTGTCATTGTAGCACATGTTGACCACTACTAATACTACTACCCATACCATCACCATCAATGGAACTCCCGGTTGCACTAAGTTTTCCACCAAGGGCATGTCCTAGTTGTGATTGTATTTGACCATGAGGATGATGACTAGAAGCTCTAACAAATTGAGTTTGTCTTGTATCCCCTTGGTTTACTTGTTCACCTCCAAGCCCAAGGCCAAATTTATCAACTATTTTTCTATGCTCAACACTTTGTATTGTCCAAGGACCTTGTCCTTTGGACCCCAAAGGACCACCTTCATAACCAATTTTTTCAATTAGGGCTGCTCCTGAAGTATATGTTGAAGCATATTCTTCTTTTGCGGCCTCACTTAAACTAGGTTTGTAATTGGCATGGCTTTGTTCTTCTTATTTCCTGTCAATATAATCATCAAATTCAACATGTTCATCAAGATGCTCCATATTCCAAAATTTTCTAAACTCTTCATCTTCTTCATTAGCATCATACTCTGCAAGAGCTCTTCGATCGCCTAGGTCCTCCCTCATACACCAAAAGGCAGTAATTTTTTATCGTGACCAATTTTTATCTATAAGTTCCTTCTCTAGAGAACCTGGAATTTTTACTCTACTTGCTAGTTTATCACTTTTTTCATAAAAATTGTTGTATGTCCTGATTTTCTTTCAGTGCAATGCCATAATTTATGTTGACAATTGTTCAAAAGAAATACCATTCTCAACAACACTTTTCTCCATTTCTATTTTGACCTCATCCCAAGAATCCTTGTTTCTCAAGTTTTCAAGCAAGGGTTTACTTTGATGTTGAATTCTATTTGCAACATTCCTATTGGCCACAATCATTGATTTAATGATGTCACATGGATCATATTGCCAGTGACAGATAGCATCAAATGCAAAAAAAATCAAAAGATTATGTGCCACACTAAATTTTTTTCTCTCGAATGTGAACCCTCCACATGAAAAAGGTAAAGAAGGAAATAAGATCTCCTTTTGTTGATTGAGAAAGTGTAGTTCATCAGCACTTTGCACCTGCCTTACATATTCCAATGCAAAAACCCTTTATGTCACATGTATTGGAAGTTTGTATGGCTGTACTCCCAATCCATAAAATCTTAGCACAATATATTCTTCCATTAAGTACCAATCAGCCAATTGTATTTCTTTTCCTAGTTGCATGCAATTTCTACATGACATAGGCAATCTAGGCATTGGGTTATTTGTAATTACTTGATGCAATGGAGCCAAAAAGTAGTCTACAAAATGACTGTAGTTCCTTCAAGAATCATGCATCCTTATCTTAGTGGTCCATTCATATACTAGAGCCATTTTATTTTCCTCTGCATTACTGTAGGGTTGAATCTGAAGCTTGTTGGTCTGAAACATTCCTCTAAATTTGAATAGAAAAAGATAGCACAAGTAGGTTGTGAACCTAAATGTCTTCGTGGAACTTGCTTTAATCATTAAAAATTGTTTATGCATGGATTCTACAATGTGCTGAGTATAATTATATTTGACATGTTCATCAGCATAATGGATATTATATACCATTTCAAGGAGGCTTGCACCCACTTCCAAATTGCTATCCAGACTGAGGAAAAATGCTAGCATGGAAATAGTTTCCTGAACCCATGGTTTAAAAAAATCCAAAGTATAAGGAGGCTTATGATCACCTTTCAATTTTTTTCTATCCTTAACTATTTTATTTAAGAAATCATTTTTCAGCCTTTCTTCCACTGCTTCATAATCACTAGCAAGCTTTTCTAGGTCAATGTGGTGGTTTCCAAATTCTTTGGTTGTAAAACCCAACAATTTTCCAAGTTCTTCTACATTAATGGATGACAATTCTTCTTGGTTATCTTTATTAACAATTGCTCTTTTCTTATCATCATAATTTTTGACACAGACCATGATAAATTATGGGCAAGGGAAAACTTCATGTAACATCATGTGCCCTAATCTAGTTACCCACAGTGCACTGATACTATCAACTTTGTTTGCTTTGCAGACTTATTCTAAGATGAAAATCTAAGTTCTAAGGTACGCCTACCATAGATTTCAAGATCATAAATATCATGGTACCCATCAGTGAAACCTGGGGTTTTAAGCAATTCTGCATAATGTATTTTTTTATTGGACATTGCTCTAGTGGTACTGGTGGTAGACATGCTTGCACAAATGTGAAGTTATGAAATTTGAATTCCCTAATAAGTAATACCTATTAGTCCTCCTTAATTTTAATGAATTCTTGAGTCTCTATATTCTAAAACCAAACTTCAAACTTTGAAAAAATAAGATTTTAAGAAATGTCAAACAATGAAACGCAGCCACAGGAATTCTTTCACTTACCTAGATTTTGAGTCCTGATGCTTGAAAACTGGAATGGCGTTGTTGGAAGTGGAACTGTGGAATCCAAAACAGGGTGGTGCACTGCAATGGCCAATGAGCAATCTAAAGATTGAAGACTTTAAAAATCACTGTACAATTGCAAAGTGCAAAGTGTTTTAAATGCTTTTTTTCTCATAATTGGAATGTTAAAGTGAATGACACATCTTAGGAGTTAGGTCTACAAGACTACAAGTTGAAAATTCTTAACTGTTGATCTTTCTAAATCTAACGGTTATAGGGTGATTCCGGAGGTTTAAGTTGGGAAGCACATCACTTTGTGCATTTCATTACGAGATGCAACTACAACCATACATCAAATATTCATCCAATGGTTGAAACTTGATTAATTTATGATATTAACTTTAAAGTTTAAAAATAAACATTAATCACTTGACAGTTGACACTTAGTAGTACAAAGTGCTTTAAATGCTTTGTTTCTCGAAATTGGAACATTAAAGTGAATGACACGTCTTACGTCTACAAGTTGCAAATTCTTCACCGTTGATCTTTCTAAATCTAACGGTTATAGGGTGATTCTAGAGGTTTAAGTTGGGAAGCCCATCGCTCCGTGCATGTCATTATGCAATGCAACTACAACCATACATCAAATGTTCATCCAATGGTTGAAACTTGAGTAATTTATGATATTAATTTTAAAAATAAACATTAATCACTTAACAGTTGACAGCAGGCCTAGAATTTGATGGTCTATTAAATATTTGACCGTTTTTTCAATTTTAGACCATATATTATAGCTATAAAATTTATTAGACCATATAGTTTGACTTGCTATATTTTTATTAAACCGTAAAAAATTATTATATAGTATTTTAATTTATAATATATATCATTTTATAATTTTTATTATAAAAAGAAAATAGAATATAACTTTTTTGAATATTTTTAATATGAACTTAGAAACTTTTGACTTTTTTATAATATTAATAGCTATCATTTTTTATATTAATATGTGATTTATAATATTATTATAAAAATATATATTAATTTAGAATCTTTTCAAAATAAAACATAATTATTTTTAATTTTTAGAATATATTTAACAAGATTTATTATTAATACGATTTTAGAAACTTTTGTTAATTGTTAATTATAACAGTAGATTTTTATATTTATCACTAATAATTATCATTGTTTTCTAATTTTTCAAGATATTTCATTTATAAAAGATTTTATATAAAAATTCGTAAATTAAACAATTTTTTTTATAGGCATTTAAATGACCAAACCGTCATAAAATTTTCATATTGATTGTTTGCTATTGTCATAATCTTAACCGTTGATCTTTCTAAATCTAATGGTTATAGGGTAATTCCAGAGGTTTAAATTGGGAAGGCCATCGCTCTGTTCATTTCATTACGAAATGTAACTACAACCATACATCAAATGTTCATCCAACGGTTGAACTTGAAACTTGAGTAATTTACTAATTTATGATATTAACCTAAAAAAATTAACATGAAACATGTGTTTTAAAGTCAATACCATAGGCCTAACAATGCTTTATTAGTGGAACCCCCATCAGTCATCACAGCCCCGCCGATGGCCCGAAGGTGAAGACTCATAACTCATATGGTGCGCTCCCCGATATACCGATAGAGTCAACAAAATTAAGCACATCGTTGTAACACATAAACATCGGTGATACGAATGATTGCATTCCCCTGATGGCCTGATATAACCATGAATTCTCAAGTGCATATTACTTAATTTCTCAAAAGAAAAAAAACTGATTTGAATATACTAAATTAATAGACACTAAAGTTCCAAACTCAGAAAACAACTCTTTACTCTTAAACGTAAATGAATAACAAAGATTCAAGGAATCAAGAATAACACAACACAACCATTTATTTTATTGCAACTGAATTTCAATGTCACATTATTACATATATTTTTACAGACGAGTAGCACTGTAGCTCCTATTTTGTATAAATAACATATGTCAGTGTGTCACTTTAGTACTTTACATAGACAAAATTTAATAATTTATTCCAAGTTGTTGCTCGTTACAAACTTACAATGGATTACAAATTGATTCCAATTTCCAAGCTTTGCTGCTGAAAACTTACTACACATCTATCTCTAAAAATAAATGTGGCTCTGAAAATAAATTCATGATTCCAAGCTTCTACTGGTGGATTTTCCAACCATGCTGGGGAAAGGGGGTTCCAATCAGTCTTGGGGAAATGGGAGCCGTGAAGATACAAAATGTACTTATCCCCTTTGAGAACCAGAGTCATACAGAAGATGTAATACAAATGTCTCTTTGAAAATAAATGCATGGGGCTTGCCTGGCCAACCATGCTGGGGAAATGGGAGCTGTTAGAATACAGGAGGAGAAGCAAATCTACTCCCATATTTTACCTATAGCCTCTATGCATTGGGATAGCACTTATCTCCATCAGAGCTCCTCATCCTGGTTCAAAACCCGTCTGAAAATTCAGGTTAACCAAATCAACTTCTTTCCAATTCCACCCATTCTGAACATGAAGGAAATTCATCTTTTACTGATTACTTTGTAACTACATAATTGTAGGTAGGAGAATTTACAGTATCCCCAATACTACATCATCTTCTTCGTGAATCCTTATTTACCCTGGAAAATAAAATCCCTTATGGCACTATCTACTAAATCACTCTACCTCAAGCTACGTGCCACTACCAGCCTGTATAATTAAAATTTCTAATTTGATTGACGTCTTGCTACGTGCCTACTTGAACTCTACCTCAAGCTGACAAGCTGTCAAAATCACTCAAAGTTCAAACGATATGAAATCATTACAAATCTTGTTTCAGTAAAGCTATGAGTTGTCCAAGAAATTGCTTTAGATGTTCATATAACATATGGCATTAATCGTCGCCACTACCTGCACTAGCAGTACGACAACCACACTTTCTTCAAAAAGAATGAGAATTTCCATTAAATGAAATGTACAATGTCGAGGCATTGAAAAGACAGAATGAGTGATGAGCGATGATCCTTGATCTCGCCACATGTCTGCATCTAACAATTATAGTGTTATTCTGGAGGTTTCAAATCACAAGTCTAGTGCTTCAGAGATTTACTTATGGAATGCAACTACAATCGTCCATCGAACATTCAACGAACGAATCCTATGATTTTTCATTGGCATATCTGTTTATTTCGCCAATAGATGTTTTTACTATTTTGAGATTCTTTTTAATTCGCCAATGAAAATGTATTTTTTTCTTTGAAAAAAGGTTTTAATCGCCAATGGAAAAACAATTCTGGTTTGAAAAATGGTTTTATTCACCAATAAAAAATATTTTATTCTATTAAAAAAATTTGCAATTCGCCAAGATTTTCCATGAACTTCTAAGGATTATAAAAGATTCGCCAATTGGGAATTTTTTTTCCCCATAAAACAAAAAAAATCGCCAATAGAATTAATATTTTTCATTGGGAAGTATACTGGATTCGCCAGGATTTTACACCTACGTCGAGGGGGGGGGTTTCTTAAAGTTTTCCCTGTTGGACACTAAACCGATTTTTTAACTAAATCTTCACTTTCGGGCTCCTATAGCGGCTAAACCGTGAGGAATTTGAAGATGATGCAAACTAGTGATTTGTGATGTTTTTTCTATATATTCTAAATATATTTTTTTCAAAATTTTTGGAATCATATTGCACTTCTTTTTCCATCTCCTTCAAAAACTAGTTTTTTTCAGTAAACAACATTTTTAAGGAGTGACGCTCACCGTATACAACATATTTTTTTTTCCTTGAAGGATAAAATTCTAATTCTTTCAAATTTAGATTTGTAACTTTGATATCTAGCCCTTTCATTTGGTTTCATAGTGTTTTATTGAATATTTTTTCCTTAATCAAGTTTCAAAGTCAAACCAATTACAATTCAGACATAGGCGGACCGTAAACAACATAAATTTTTCTGTATGTATTGAAATTCAAAAAAAAAATTCATGGATCAAGGACATCAATACCCAACCTAAACATATTTTTCATTTTTTTTTTTGATAATCTACTTTTTTTCCATATGTGCATAACAGAGAGCTTGATTTTCAATGAAAAACCTATGTTTAATAAAACTAAAGAAACAAATACATAATAAAATAAAAAAATATTAAAATTATATTTGTTGGATAGCTCGTTCTAAGGACTGCCATCTTCCAGTTGGGTTTGTGAAATATCCTCCATTTTCATCCTCAACCCGAGCTTCGAAGGGAAAAAATCTAGAGTTTTTTTGTGTCAGAGGGTGAGAAGGTGGGAAAAGGGGGGTTCGAGCAAACCCCTAGGGGTTTGAGTGAACCCCCTTTCCTCAATGAGAAAATGCGGGTTCCCACATTTAAGGGGTTCGCTCGAACCTAGAGTTCGTTCGAACCCCCCAAAACAATTTTTTTTTGAATGGGGTCATTTTTTGGAAGTTTTCCTTCCTCACTCCAATTGTAAACCACTTTTGTGGGTTCACCCACTCACTAGTATTTAACTAGTGTTCCATAATATCTCATCATTTAAAAAATTTAGGCCCTAATCATATATGAATAGGGATTAACACACTACTACTAGCCCTTGGTCTCTAGCTTGTTGATGTAGTCATGGATGGAGAGCCCTAAGAAAAGGCTATTTGACTATGCAACTAAGAGTTGACATAGAAGAATTAACATAGAAAAACATAATAGTTTATCATTTATTTAGTAACACATGATGCTTATAATTGGCTCATTGGACTATCACATAAAAATTAAAAAATATATTTTATCCCATGAGCAACCATAAGCTTATTACAAGCTTATCTAACAATAATTACTATGATTAGCTACCACAGTATCACTATCACTATCACTAGTCGAATCACTAACAATTATCCTCCTAAGAACAATTATTTAATCTTGATTGAATTGTTGGAAAATGTGATGTTAGTGTATTGTCATTGATGTCAACTTATGTTATTACTACATGCACTTATATTGTTCTTATTGAAGAATTATGATTAATGGGCTATAATGCAAACATTGGTACACAATTGTACCTTATCTTCTTAATTTTATTTTTGATGTCAAAGTGATTTGAGTGATGCTCTTGATGAGATTCTTCACAAGAGATATGAAGAGAAATGCATAAGTCTCCAAACTATCAAAGACACAAATATTGGCACCATAGGAGCTTTGTCAAATGCTCCACATTTCTCTGCAGACGAAGATATGGTCTTATGGTTTGAAGGGTAGCTCTACATAGCTATGAGGTATGCATGTTCCATGTTTCTATGCATGAGTTTTAGTGCAAAGTGTTCTGATGTTAACACAGTAAGCAAATGTTAAGTTCTTATGGATGATTTCTAAGGAAGAATTAAATGTATTCCCACTTCATCGCATCATATTGCTTTTCCTTATGGTTTTGATTTATGCTTTTGAAGGTTGTGTGCCTACTCAATCCAAGTATCACTTGTTTTGGTGCACCACCAATTTTTTTGTATATGATAGTGTGTTGTCTATGTTCCGACAAACTGGTAGGTTTTTCTATTGGTGTTCAAATGATCTGCATCAGCAATAACTTGCTAAAATTTGTGTAAACACTTTATGGGATACATGGTAGAGTCTCATTGTGTTCTCTTAATGATAAACAAGCTAGTATGTGATCCTCCCTATACAATGGTATTCCTGGAGTCAATATTTTTACGTATGAAGTGTTTGCACCAAAAGAAAATGATTTGAAATGATGAAAGGAGTGCAAAGAAGTGTTGTTACAAGTCATGTCATTATGTTGGAGGGATTTTCACAAAGTTTCTTGGTCTATAGTTGATGCACACAAAATTATACGCTTGTTGGACTGACTTGATAGGTTGTGTTTCTTGTGCGAAGTGTTTGGATGTGTGTGCTAATTTTGAAAATGTGTTCTATGGAAAATAGTTCCTAAATATCTTTCAAATTGAACTGCATGATATTTCCTTCTACTAATTTTTTTTTTGAAGTCAACTTGTTGTGACCAATGTATATATCATATTACATGTTTGTAGTTGACAAGGAGAAACCTTTTGAAGTTTGTGGAGGGTATAAATAGAAGATCAAAGCTTTTGAGAAAGTGTATGAATGTGTTGTGAATGTTTTGAATAAATAATGTATGAATAAGAATCCATAAAATCTCTCTTGATAATGAAATGCAACAAAGGTCAGTTTTGAGAGATCAACAGTAAGTGTATTTGAAAATGTGTAGAGGAATGTGTGAATGTAAATGAGAAAGTTTATTGAAGGCAGTGATTCATAGGCAATAGAGCTATTATAAAGTTTCATGGGGGTTATGTGGTGTATTATTTTTTCCATCACACCTTTTTCAAGTGTGTGTCCCTTCTACAACAACATTTAATCCTAGTGATTCATCCCCCATATGTGTGTGCCTTGTTTGTACACCCTTTTTCAATTGTAGGTACTTTTATGTGCATGCTCAAATATTCTTTTTTCTCCTTCATGAACTTCTTTGTGACATAGTCTCAGTGGAATTGTCATGGCTCTCCATTTTTTCCACATTATGGAGGGGTTTCTACTATTAGTTCTAATGCTTCCTTGGTTTCATTTTGGAGTGATCTATGTATCTAGTATTTTGTTCCTATGTACTAGGTAGATGCAGCAGTTGGTTACCTATCCATTTCAATGAGATGGAGAATTTACTATATGGAAACTCTTACATTCTTGTTTCTAGAGGTGATCTTCTATTTTCACTTGATTAGTGTTATTCATATTATTGGTACCTATATTTTTGACCTGCATCTTGCATGGTTGAGTAGTGTTGTTGGGTTCACTCATGCAGATTCATGTGCCTTTTGTATCTTCGATTGTCAGTTGTTTGACTTTGTTTTCCATATGATCATTGTTTGAGTAGTGTTGTTTGAGAACTCATGCATATTATTGTTTTCTTGATCCTAATCATCATCTATTTCAGAGGAGGTTCTTCATTTCAACACTATAGCAGTCATCATTTGACAATTGTCTATAAATTTTTTATCCTTCATCGATATTCTTCATATTCCTTGGGATATTGTTTTGGAGGCTTCTTAGTCCTTCATTCACCTTTCTCTCTTTTGGAGAGGAGTTTTTCCCATGAGGTTTTCTCCTTTTATCTAGTTATGAGAGATTATATTGTTTGTATATGGGTACCTCATCAGGCCTTGTTGCAAGGACCCATTCATGCATTTTTTATTTTTATGCATTGACTTTTATATTTCTTAGCTACAGTCCAAGTTACACTTAAGGGGAGGTGTTAGAGTAATCATTCATTAGCTATTAATTAATTAATTTTTAATTGTTTATTAGGGTAATTTCACTTTATGCACTTTAGTTAAACTTAAGAGTATTTTTTTCTATTATTAGTTTGTGTGCTTTCACAATTTCAATATTTTTTTGCCTACTTGTCAATGTGTATCTTTTGGCGTCTCCACGAATCTAGAAATAAGACTTATTACATGCATTATATTAGACTTTATTGCTATTAAATATATTAAACTTCAAACCATACTCTTGTACAAGGTTAGGTTTACACCACTATTATAGTCTTTCTTAATTTCAAACTTGTGGTTTTTGGTGTTGTTGCAAGCCTACTATTCAACATTCTAAACGTCCTCAAAAAAATTGTAACATAATTTATTTGAGAAATAAAAATACTAGATCATCCATGTGTTTTACATCAATGCCAAGGAAATATCTTAGCATACCTAATTATGTCATTTCAAACTCTCTTTTCATGGATTATTTGAAATCAACAATGAGGAAATTGTCATTCTCCATAAAAGTTAAATCATCTACAAAAAAAAAAAAATCATACCATGACTTTCCTTGATATAATGTGTGGACCCACCATTGCTTTTGTTAAAAATATGCCTAACAAATATGAGTCAATTCTAATGAACCATACCCGAGGTGCTTTTTTAAGCTCATAAAGAGCTTTCTTTAGCTAGTGCCTTAAACTCTTTGAACTTATCAAAGGCTTTAGATTTATTCTTTAATAAGTAGACCCATATCTTCTTGTTGTAGTGATCAATAAAGGTAATAAAATATTGATTTTTTCTAGGGCGAGAGTTTGTATGGTGCCACATAAGTATAAATACACCAACTCTAATGGTTATTTTCCCTCCTAGACTTTCCTAATTGAAAGGGATACCAATGTTGTTTACATAAAATACAATCTTTACATTTTCTTTCAAGCTCTGCTATGGTTGATAAACCCCTAGCCATATCCTTCTTGAATAAAACATTAAATCTAGAATAACTTAAATGTGCATACCTTAAATGCCAAAGCCTGGAGGGGTCTTTGATGACTATTCCAAAAGCTATTTATTATGGTGCTACTATATTCTTCTCATGCTTGGGAGGATTAACTATAAATTATGCTAAGAAATCAATTTGCATCTATAAAAGAAACATCCAATTCTTTACCATTTAGACTAATACTTTATTGTTCTTCCTCCCATTTTTATCAAAGATAATGCACTCTCCATTTTCCATCAAAATTTTGTAGCCTTTTTGGACCATCTATCCAACACTTGGAGATTATGTTGTATGTCTAAGGAATAATAAACATTCTCTATTTCCCTTTTTCCACCATGCATGTTGCATATCATAATAGACCCTTTTCCTACTATTTGAAATATCCCCATTTTTATGTTAGACACGATATTTTTATTAATGAATGCAAACAAGTTTTTATTTCCACTCATGTTGTTGCTACATCCATTATTTAGGCACCACACTCCAATGCCACCCTACTCACTAATATTGCACATGATGAATATTTTCTATTGCTCAGCTTCAACCTCTTTCTCATTAGCCATATTTTTTATTTTATTTTGATTGGTCATCTCACCTCTTTGTACATTAACTTACAAAATGACCATACTTGATGTACTCATAACATTGAACATTACTTTTATCAAATCCCTAATTTGAGTTGCTAATATTTTTATCTACTCATCCACTGTCATCTTTGAGAGGGTTTTAGTCTCTTTTATTACAATGACTATTGAATCAAATATTGAGGGAAAAATCCTAAGAATTTTTTCAACAATTCTCTACAATTCCATAGCTTTACCATTAATTCTTAATTGGCTTATTAAGGTGGGAACTCTCGTAAATAAATCTAAACTAGAATCTCTCCATCTTTCATTTGAAGAGTTTCAAAATCACTCTGAAGTAGTTGGAGTTTAACTAACCTTACCATACGAGTCCCTTTATAGCTATTTTGGAGTATCACCCAAGTGTCCTTTATATAGTTTGTCACTGCTATTATGAAGCATATAACTTTTGTCAAAGCTACCTCTATCAAACATAGGCCTTTTGCATCTTTTCTTTTGGTCTCTTTCGGTTGGGTATTTTGTGCATTCACCAATAACTACACAAGGTTTTGGGTTAGCTACATCTATGAAACCATTGGTCACAAACTCTTACAAATTATTTGCAACCATTATTTAGTTTCTTTTCCCATACATCATAGTTTTGACAATCAAAATTTGGTTGCTTTTGCCAACTCTTATTGCCACATCCAACCATGCTAATAAATTTCAAGAAAGCACTTATTACCCAAAAAACTAGAGTTCTTGCTTTTATACCAATCTATTGGAAAATAATACAAACAACGACATAGGCTACAAATATTTTTCCACTTTTCTATAATGAAACAAGACAAAAAATAATGGAGACCAAAGAATGAACATAATACATTTAAAAAATAAAAAATATATTTTCTATTTATTCTAAAATATATTTTAGAAAATGTTTACAATCTGATGTCAAGAATATCTTTAAAAATAACTTTGAAGATCTCACAATATATGCTCTCTATGCTGGAACTATTGTGTGTGTTTATAGTTCTAGATTGTTGTTATACTTTGTGTTTGGTTCTAGAGCTGCTACTTTGTGCTTAGTTGCAGATGCTACTGATTTTGTATTTTCTTCTTTGCTCTATGTTAGAGTTGATGATTGGACCCCACAACTTTCAGAAGTCACAAGCAAGTAAGTATCCTATCACAAAAGAGAAATCAAAGTAAGATGGTGTGCTCAATAATCTGAGAAATTGTATCGATGCAATAACCTTAATAAATGATTACAATGAAAGGTGAATGCTTACAAAAGAAAAAAAAAAGCCCTAGATGAGGGTTTGATTAGATTGAGACAAGTGTCATCATCTAATGCAATGAAACAACATGTTCTAAATATAACTCAATCTAATAATGAAAAAGTAATTCCTAAATCTAGCTTAAGTAATTAAAGTAAAATGTGTCTAGTAATTAATTAATGGTTAATTAAATATCAGGTGATGATCTATTTACTCCTACACAACCTTACTCCTACATTATCCCTTTTTGTTTTCTTATTTCTTCTAGTTTTTACCTACAAACAATAAATTCCCCCCAAAACTAAATTGCTACTCAAAATATCTCAAATCTAGACATCTGAATTTTTAGCCTTGAAAAATAAAATATGTTTTGTGATTGTATGAAGAGATGTTTATAGATCCAAGAGATTTGGATTGGGAATAAAGTTCTTAACAAAATTAATTATCTAACTTAAAATTAAATGCATTTTCAACATTGTTTATGATTGTATCCACCCATTCAATTAACGTATTAAGATTAAGATTTAAGAAAAGATTATCTTCATTTGCAATAATGTTTTCATAATCTCCTGATCTTATATATGATCCCAAACATCATTTTTCAAAATCTATCAAGACGGTTTAATCAAAAAAAATTTAAAAATATAACAAAGTGGAAACATCATATTTCTGAACAATGTTTGCCTCATTATATCACATGGCATATGCCATTTAAAACAATTTTAATGCCAAAATTGACTCTCCCTAGGTACAGGTCAAAAGCCCATTACTGTCAGAATTATTGAATAGGATGACATGTAAGTAGTTGGGTAGAATCAGAACTCCATTTCTTTAATATTGTAATCTCCTTATCTTCATTGATTTTAAACACTGGTTATCAAATTCTGGTTTGCAAGCAACTGAGTGTCACTGGATACACAACACTTTCTTAATTATCAAGCACTCCAAGACAATGGCCTCCATCCCTGTTTTCTCCAATACTCCAAAGTTGACATATAGATCCAGATAGATAGATCCAAGAGAAAACCAACCATGTAAATATGATGACAGCTAAAGCACCCGTAGAAGTCTGTTTGGTTCTTCGAAAGAAGACAATGGCAGATTGTGATGGGATACAACCCATCACATGCTTTGAAACTTGTGACATTTTCACACCATCCTGGTTCCATTTTACAGTCATTGATTCTGATTCAATAAGCATTCATATTACATCCAAAGGAAAAATCTTAGGGGTCAGGTAGAGGGGATGAAATCTGAGATTTTGTTGGTATAAAATGAATCTTCTTAGTACTCTGCCTGACATGAGAGTTGTACCAACGATTCAAACAAGAGCAAGATCAAACTAGCAGAATATCTCCAGGTTATATTGGATCCATAAAAAATGTCAGAGGCCTTTTGTTGGTACGAGCTCCTTTGCATTAGATTAACATCCTTTTTCAATATTAAACTGATTTAACGTATCTGATTGGATTGGAGAGTTCTTGTTTGTTCAACTTTCTGGTTTAACCAGCTTACTCCCTTGATCATAACATAATCCTTAATCGGTATCAAATGGGAATTGGATGAATTTTGAATTACTTTCCTCTTTGCTCTCAATGAGATCGGATCCATATTAACTCAGTGTAATCTCATTCAAACAAAATTGCACCTGAGTATTTAACTTAGTACATATAAAATGAAGATTATCAACTGACTGACCTAAGGAACCCAATCTGACCCAATGGTGAAATTTGAATACCCATTGCCAATTTCCATTTGAATACAATTATATATCGATAAAGAGTAGATTGAGTTTATTTTTCAATCTTTTGTCTTTCACTTTTTACAGTTATTCTTATATATTTGATTCTATTTATATATATATGTTTACATATCTGAATACTTAGTCATTTCTTACATCTATCTTTGCATCCGTTTTCATGCATTTTTTCTCCATATCAATATTTGCATTTTCATGTTCTAAATGAACACGTGGAATTGATCTAGAATTTTAAGAATTTGAAATTTAAATATTTTAACTTTTATTTATTCCATTTTTTGTTATGAGTTGATGATATATTTTTGTAATATTAGGTGTCATGTCTTGATATTTAAAGATATTCAATATGCACAAATTAACAAACAAGAATCAAATATCTATCTTAATACTTAATCAATTCTTATATCTATCTTTGCATCCATTTTCATACATTTTTTCTTCACCTCAATATTTGCATTTTCATGTTCTAAGTGAATCCCATGGTATTCAAGATTAATCCTACACCACGTGGAATTGATCTAAAACTTTAACAATTTAAAATTTAAATATTTTAACTCTTATTCATTCCACTTTTTGTTATGAGTTGATGATACATTTTTTTATATTAGCTGTCATGTCTTGGTATTTAAAGATATTCAATATGCACAAATTAACAAACAAGAATCAAATATCTATCTTAATACTTAATCATTTGTTATATCTATCTTTGCATCCATTTTCATACATTTTTTCTTCACCTTAATATTTGTATTTCCATGTTCTAAGTGAATCCCATGGTAATCAAGATCAATCCTACACCACATGGAATTGATCCAAAACTTTAACAATTTGAAGTTCAAATATTTTAACTCTTATTTATTCCACTTTTTGTCATGAGTTGATGATACATTTTTGTAATATTAACAGTCATGTCTTGGCATTTAAAGATATTCAATATGCACAAATTAACAAACATGAATCAATTGAAAATCATATGCATTACAAGGAGAGTCGTTCTAGGAACATAGTATTTTGGAGTGCTAAAATGAATCTAATTCTACATTTAATTATTTTAGTAGATTTGCATGACTAAATATTGTTGTCTTCAATTATTTTCATGACTATAAAGCTGGTCCAATCAATAAGGGTGACCTAGGATAACTTGACATTTATTTTTTGGTGATCTCACCAAGGCATTTTTAGATATTATCAATCCTTGATAATCAATGCATAACAAACACCACAAGTTTGATTACAATAGCCCATGCTTTGAAGGTTTATTTTTTGGGGTTACATATCAAGTTTGTTTGGCATGGAAGTGATCTAGAACTATAGAATTGTCTTAGAATCAATTATAGTTCTATACAAAATCCTAAGGAGCGAGAATATCTAGATCACCTTTTTCTATAACTAAATGAGTTGAATTTCTTCAACATTAGGTTTATGTTCATCAGCATTCCAAGAATTTAACACCTCTTTTTGACTTCTTATTGATGATATATCAAAAAGAATGTGTTGTCATCTATTGGGACTTGTTATGAGTAAAACTTGAACCTTTATTATCTAAAACCATTTGCTAAAACTCTAGAAAAAACCTTTATTTTTAGTTTTAATACTCAACATTCTATATTATTTTTTACATTTTAGTCTTGACTTGGTACTACCCACTATTAATCACTTAAGTGAAATCCATTATATTGTGTGTTTTTTTGTTATGAGTTGATGATACATTTTTATAATATTAGTTGTCATTTCTTGGTATTTAAAGATATTCAATTGAAAATCATATTAGCAAACAAGAATAATTGAAAATCATATGCATTACAATGAGGACCATTCTAAAAACATACTATTTTGTAGTGCTAAAAGGAATCTAATTCTACATTTAATTATTCTAGTTGATTTATGTGACTAAATATTGTTGTCTTGAATCATTTGCATGACTATAAAGTTGGTCCGATCAAGAGGGAAACAAAATGACATCAAAGTAATTAAATAGGATATAAGGTATAAAATCCCTTAGAATGAAGGTGAAGGGTTGGAAGCAACTCAAGGAGTTTATGAAGAATATTCCTTAGTTGTAGGTAAGATAAGTTTCACTTGAAAATAGTAAGTTATCCTCCAATTTAGAAATTCATACAAAAGAAAGGAAAATTTTTGTCATGAAAAATAAGAAGTGGAAGGCTCAATTACTTGTGTTGAAATAACCCCAATATTAGGAATAATCTCACATAGTGTTGTAGAATGAAATTATCAAGATCATAAGTATTCAAGTCATATAGTTTTTACTAAATAACCCAAGGAGAATATTACATATTGCATGAAAAATTAAAGTTTACATGAGAGAGTGGTAGAAATGAGTGAGTGAGTATGAGGGAAGATTGATACTTTCTAAAATAAAACTTTTAACCAAATTGACTATTGGGATTCCATCCAACACATCATGCAATGGTTAAACAAAAAAAATTATAGTTGAAATGTCATTATTTGGATAGGAAATAGACACTATACAACTACATATCATAGGATGATAATGTGGCCATGTAGATGTTTGTATGCTAGCACTAATGTCCAAGTATGATGTATCTAGAAAATTTACAAACTAGAAATGAAAAATTACATGGACATAATAAACTCATATAAAGACATAAATTTCACCTAGACACAAAATACAAAAAAAAATATCACTAGGAGTGAGATAGATAATAAGACTAGGTTAACTAAATACTAAAATATATGCTAAGAGAGATAGAAAATTAAATGAGGAAAATTTATAGTGTCAAAATAAGCTAGGGTATGCAACATTTTACCTTTAACTCATTTTTCCATGGGAATAATTTCCATGGCACCTTTTTTTCATTGGTAGAGGTTGTGGATTGCATGTTTGTTGGGTTTGCATACTTTAGTGGATCTATGTTCTATTTTGAGACCTATGAGTTTTGTGGTTTAATTCGATCTTATTCTTGGTCCAAGTTCATGCTTATGTCACCTTTATTATAGGGAACATGTGTGTGATATGAGGTTTTGAGTACCATGTTTGTGTATATGCATGTCACATGAAGAAATCAAGAGAAAATATGTGGATTGATTATCATGGTTCTATATATGTGTGCAATAGGGAGATTCCTCATGATAATGGTTGTGGTGAGATGATATTCATTTTAAGCATCTTATTTATTTGTTTTATATTCTTTAGATGACATGTTCAAAAATTTTGTTTATTGTAGAGAAGTAGTGAAGTGGACTATTGAGAATATATTTTAAAGGTCATATAGGAAGAATGAACTTGTATTCCTTCTAGTTTTGAGGAAATGGATTGTGTTATCATAAGTATCTCTAAATCATATTTAGTGGGAGATTATGTGTAGGTACATAATAGTTTGTGATAAAGTATCTTCTAGCTTGAAGATTGTGACCATGATGCCATAAGAAACACACGCATGTATACCTAGATGTTTGGCATGACATGATTGTGTCTCTAAATCTAACATGGGGATTTTATCAAATTTCCATGGGTATCTCCAAATAACCCTTTATTATACTCTTTGACAGTGATGTAGATCTATTTCTTAATAGATTGACTTCTAGTATTGAGGATGTTAATTATTGTTACTTAGTGGAATCTAAATCTATAGTGAGGGTCTTGATACTATGTATAATTTATTTCATAAAAATGTGTTAGATAAAAATTATCTATTATGAATATGAAAATCATGGTGCCATAATGGATCTCATAGAGTTTGTACTAATAATATAGTGTGAGAATTGGCTATGATTTGGAGTTAATCTTCTAATTTTGATCACATTGATCATTTTATCTTAGAGAGTGGTCCTATTGGTTAAATTAGATTTTGGTTGGTATGAGATTATTAGATGAGTACTTTGTTAGATATATTTAGGTGATAATATATATCTCTTTCTTGTTGGACATTCATTTTTGGAAAATTATAATTCACTTGTTGGATTTTAGTGGGAAGATCAAATAACCTCAACTTAGAGTTATATGTGAGTTCAACATGGACCTAATGTGAAGATTTTTTGTAAATAATAAAATGACTTGGGACAATATAGAAATGTAAAAATATCATGCCCCACTCTTGAGGATGTCCACTTGATGAAAAATTTAACCTTAATAGGTATAACCCACCTAATTTTTAGACAAATTATAGTATTTCTTTATCTTCTAATATTTTTCTAGCATAGTGGAGGTGGTTAAGGTATGGTAAGTGACTAAGGGTTAACTTATTAGATGGTAAATAGATGTTGGTGATATTTTCTTTCTTATTGAGAATCTTGCATATTCCAAATTCATTAGTCTTTTATTGTTATGTTTGACCTTAGGCTTGAATGGATAGATGTTGGGACTAGTTTTTTTGTATAGGGATTTGGAGGGGATCTAATTTATAGAACTAAATAACTTTGTTGGTTCTATAATAAGGAGATGGTTTATAGCTTTCTTTTACACTAGATGAGATATAAGACACAAGGGAAATCCTCAATGTAAGGTATTTAGTAGTCTACTATAGTTTCCACTAGATCAAACATTTTCCAAGTAGTATGACTCATAAGAAGCTATATTTGTCCATTCTAGGCAACAATTATTGGACTTTGATGAAGAGGACCTATATATATCTTTACTTGACATGTTTGAATGTTGATTTTCCTACAAGGGAGCATAATTATTGAGAATCAAAGTGGATATACATAGATTTCTATATTTTTATTAGGGTAGGTGGTGTAGATAGTAGAAGGTATACCTATAGGTATGTGTTTACCCTATTTTTGGTGTAATTAGCTAGATGAGTGAGATTTATCTTTTGACTATATATTTGACATAAATGTAGAGTATATGATATCTAATTGACATTTCAAGGATGATATTTGAATCAATGAACGTGTTTAGCTATTATGTTTGGGTAGGATTTATTGTGAAAATTATAGTGTTATAAACATGTTAGATAACCTTTTTTGTGTATAGATGAAGTGCATTAATGTGTAGTTTCTAAATGTTAGAATTATTTTTACGAGTTTCATGAGAATAGAGAAGTTTAGATGATACAATATGGTCACAATATTTTTTACTTTCACAAAAAGCATATTTTTATATGGTTGTACCTTAACATATTTGGCCACTTATGTAGTGCATACAAAAAATGAGTGAATGCTGGGATAATGTGTTGTACACCTTGCATACAAATATTTGATATATATAAAGTTGTGGTTTATTGCAAAGTAAAGAACTAAATTTTGGGGGAAATCAATACTTTTCTGGTTGATTATTGTGTGTATAAATTGTAAATACTTTCAATGTCAATATCACACTAGAAAAAATATATTTAATAAATGGGGAGTCATGTTTTAGTGAGAACATGGTTTAATAATTTTAAATTGGATAAATATATTTAATGATTCAAGGTCACTATAAAACACATTCAATATTGTTAAAAAAATAATTCTTGGGTCACATGTTACAAGTTAAAATTGGTTACTGTACACTTGAAAATAATAATATTGGTTCCTTGGAGAACATATTATCACTTGGTTTTAGTGGAATACTTAGGTAGCCATATTGAAGATGCAAATGGGTGCATTCAATAAATTTATTATTGTTAATTAAGACATTTTAATAATTGTTGCCAGAAGAATTAGTAAGTTTTTTCTTATATTTTTCTTTCTTATCTATAAATAGAAGGGTTTTCTAATAGAGGTTATTCATATTGCACATTTTAATTATGAAGAAATATTGGTGTTAGCACTTGGATTTTTGATTTATTTGTTGAGTAGATCTTGAGGAGCATGGACTGGGACATATGGCTCTCATTTTTCTTGGATTATTGTCATGGAGAAAGCCACAATAGTTGCTTGTTTTTATAGAAGTAGGTTGGATATCTTGCATGGTTTCTTCTTTAGCTAGTAGTGTCAATCTTCATGTGAAGGCTTGAAGCTTGATATTATATTTTAACTATTTTGATGCTAGAAACATATTGGTTTTAGTGTTTTAGGGGCTAGATTCTTTAAAAAAAAATCCCATCTCTCTCTTTGTCGCACACACACACATGTATGTCCATAGCTTTCCATTAAATTTCTTTTATTCTTTTTATGTTCTATTATGTAAGAATTTTTTTGATTGGGTTAGAAAGGTTTTGAAAGGGACCTGACCCGTGCACAAGAAAAGGATAGATCATGAAGCACTACTAGCAACAACTAACAACAAAAAAACAAAAGACAACAAAAGGAACAATAAGACAACATTATGTAAGAATGTTGTTAGAATTTAAATAGATTGGATAACTTGTAACATATCTTCTCTTAGGATTAATGAAAGAAATTATTTCATATTTTATTTTAATTATTTTTTATTTATTGATATTTAATGATGTTAAATGCACACTCATTCATCATCAATTATTTATTTAACTCTTATGCATTACAAGGAGTATCATTCTAGAAACACTTTGGAGAAATAAAAGGAGTATAACTCTACATCTAATCATTCTAGGATATTTTATATGATTAAAAAGTGTTGTCTTCAATCACTTTTATGACAATAAGAGTTGAGCCAATCAAGGGATTTGACTTAAGAGAACTCGACCCTTGTGATCCAGTAATTTCCTTAAGGTATTTTTAAATACTAGTATTTCTTAACAATATAAAAATAGACTTTAAGGTGAATCAATTAATATATTTATACATTTAACCCACTCAAATTTGTGGTTTACAAGCTCATCCATGCTACACAAAACTAACTAAGGGCCACGGGAATGAATTATAGCAAGCTACAACTCTACATAAAATTATTATTTTTTACATTATATACCGAACAACTCAAATTTACACTACATTAAAATTATTATTCATCATTCTTCCTAGAACTAAAATCCCTAATTATTTACATTTAATTTTCTAAAATAATGTTGTTTTAAACACACTTTTATCATTTCTATTTAGTTTAAATCATTTTTTCATGACAAAAAATACAAACAACTACAAAGGATACACCTCTATTGCCACTTTTCTAGAATGAAACAAGAAAAAAATTAATGGAGTCTAGGAAAGGAAAACTACACTTTAAAAACATAAAGAATATATTATTTATTTATCACAAAATATATTTTATAAAATTATACAATATGATTACAAAAATATCTTAAAAAATAGCTCTAGAGCTATCACAATGTATACTCTCTATATTGGATTTGTTGGGTGTGCTTACTATTCTAGAGCACTATTATTCTCTACGTTTTTTACAGTAATTTCTCCATGATTAAGTATAGCTATTGGTGCTATTGTACTTTCTTCTCTACTCTATTCTCCTACACAACCCTACTCCTACATTCTTCCTTTTTTTCTAACTTCTTTTGGTTTCTACCCACTAGAAATAAATTTCCTCACAAAATAGTTATTGTTCAAAAAAAAAAATCTAGGAATCAAAACTTTTAGCCTCCAAAATTAAATAATATTTAGTAGTTGTAGGGGGAAGGGATCTTAGATCTAGGTTAGGGATAAATTAATTGTTAAAATCAATTCTTTGACTTAGGATTAAATGAGTTTGTAACACTCCCCCTTAATCTTGAGTCTCTTTCATTCTCATTGTATATTTATGGAGCTAGACTATGCATTATAGACCTCTCTAGAGATAAATGTACACAATTTTTGAGGTAACTATGAAGGCTCTAGAGTTGCAACCATTATTTCCATGATGACCAAACCTACTTCTTGGGAATTCAAAACTATGTTTTAAGAGTGACCTAGTGAAATATTTACAAGCTAGTAATGAGATCTATAAAAATGAATTTTGATTTATCTATGTTTTACAAACTTCCTTATGAAATAATATCATATCTCAATGTGTTTCATCATCCATGAAGTATTGGGTTCTTTGTGAGGGTTATTGATGATACATTAATATAATATATGATTGTACCATATTCTTGTTCTTCCTTCAAGTCTACTAGGATCATCTAAAGCCAAATAGCTTATCATGTTGTTGAATTTAATACAATATACTTAGTTTCTTCTGTGGAAAGAGAAACTATTGGATGTTTCTTAGATGCCCATGAAATTAATCTTAAAAAAAATGGAATGCATATCCCAATGTGCTCTTCCTACCATCTACATCACCTGCTCAATAAAAATAAATATATCTAACCAAGCCAAACCCATTTGATGCACTATGCAAAATATAATAACCCTTGGTGCCATTGATATATCTCAAGATTCTTTTTCCTACATGCTAGTCTATATCTTTTTGTGTCTCTATAAATCTAGAAATTAGGATTATTGAATGCATTATATTAGGATTGGTTACTATCAAATATATCAAACTTCCAACCATGCTCTTGTACAAGGTTGGGTTTACATTGCTAATGCAATCTTCCTTACTTAATTTCAAACCTATATTTGTTGGTGTTGGTGTAGGCTTGATGTTCAACATTCTAAACCTCTTCAAAAAAAAAATGTAGAATATTTTGTTTAAAACATAAAAATACCATGATATGTTTGTTTTACCTCAATGACAAGGAAATATCTTAGTAATCCTAAATTTATCATTTCAAACTCTCTTTTCATGGCTTCTTTGAGATTAGCAATGATGAAATCATCATTTAAATTAAATCATCTACATACAAGATAAAAATTAAATTTTACCATGACTTGCCTTGATGTAAAGTGTGTTCTCACAATCACTTTTTCTAATGTCATTTCTTAATAAATATGAGTCAATTATATTATACTATTTTCAAGATTCTTGTTTAAGCTCATGAAGATATTTCTTTAGCTAGGGCCTTAAACTCTTTTAATTTTTAGAAGGCTTAGATTAATGCTTTAAGAAGTAGAGCCACATCTCCCTACTATAGCCATCAATAAAGGTCATAAAATATTATATTTTTTTAGGGTGAGAATTTTTATAAGGCCGCATAAGTTTGAATGCACCAAAGTTCTAATAGTGCTTTTCCTCCTAGACATTCCTAATTGAAAGGGCTATCTATGTTGTTTATCTAAAATGCAAGTTGAGAACATTTTATTTCAAGCTCTACTATGGTTGGTAACCCCCTAACCATATCCTTCTTGGACAAAAGACTAATTTCAGAATAATTTAAATGTGAATGCCTTTAATGATAGATCCTAGAGGATACTTTGATGATTTTCTTGAAGGCTATTTAGTGTGGTGATACTATACTCTTCTCATGCTTGAGAGGAGCAAGTACAAACTACGCTAAGAAATCAGTTTGCATCTATAAAGGAAACATTTGATTCTTTATTATTCAAGGATTACTATTATCTTGTTCTTGCTGCCTTTTTGGTCAAAGATAATACACTCTCCATTTTCCATAAATACTTTATATCCATTTTGGACTAACTTTCGAACACTTGAAGAATATATTCTATGCTTGGGTTTAATAATCATTCTCTATTTTTCTTTTGACACCATGCTTGTTGTGAATCATAATAGACCATTTTCCTACTACTAGAACTATTTCATTATTCTACGTTTTTATCTATGACTAAACATTATTATTAATGAATGTAAATGAATTTTTATTTACACTCATACGGTTTCTATATATATTGTCCAATTACCACACTTCAGTGTTTTCCTACTCACTAATGTTGTGCATGATGAATCCTTTTGACTACTCAGATTCAACCTCTTTCTCATTAGCCACATTTATTTATTTTTATTGGTCACATACTCTTTCTATATTCACTTGCAAAATGATCATAATTGTGGAAATAATAACATTGAAATTTACTTTTATCAAACCCCTAATTTGAGTTACTGCTATTTTTCCTAACTCTAAAGTCAGGATGTGAGTTGCTTGTGAGTTGCTTGTGAGTTTCTTGCTCTCTCTTAGCTATTTTTTCTTCCAAACCTACATGTTTTAGAGTTGCTTCTATCTTTCCCTCTAGATTTGTTTCTTCATCTCCCCTTGCCTCTTACATTGGTTTGAGCTTCAAATGCTTGCTCTAGGGAAGTAGGGGAAGACCTGCTCAAGAGCTACTCATAGGTTTGTAGTGAACCTATCAACTTATCCACTATCATCTTTCAGAGTTCTTTAGCCTATTCTATTGCAATGACTATTAGATCAAAACATGAGGGAAAAATAAGAAGAGTTTTTCATCATCTTCTCTTCCATACCTTCAGTATTATTCTTAACTAATTTATTAAGGTAAAAACTCTTGTATGGAAGTTTGAAATGGACTCTCCATTTTTCATTTAAAAAGTTTCAAAATCTCTCCAAAATAGTTAGAGTTTAACTAACCTCACTTTATCAATCTCTTTGTAGTTATTTCAGAGTATTTCTTAGGTCTCCTTTGCATAGTAGTTGCTACTATTTTAAAGAATATAATTTCAGTGAAAGCTGCCTCTATCAAACTTAGGGATTTTACATTTTTCTTTTGGTCTTCTTCATCTAAATGTTTTGGACATTCTAAATTGTTAAATTAGTGAAACCATGACCACAAATTCCCACAAATTATTTGCAATCATTATGATTTTCATCTTCTTTTTCCATACATCATAGTTTTGACCATCACTACCACAAAATCTTGCTGTCACCTCCAATCATGCTTACAAATTTGGAGAAAACCCTTAATACCCATTAAAACTAGAGCTCTAAATTTGATACCAATCTATTGCCAAAGAATACAAACAATTACAAAGGCTACAGCTCTGTTGTCACTATGCTAGAATGAAACAAGACAAATGCTAATGGAAACCGATGAATAAGAACACTTTGAAAAGCTAAAAATATTATTTATAAAATGCTTACAATCTAATTACAAAAATCCCATATAAAAAACTCTGGAGCTATTACAGTGGAGTTGTTGGATGTGCTTAATGTTTTAAAGAGTTGTTATGCTCTGCATTTTCTTCTGGAGCTGCTCTTTACTTAACTATAGCTGCACTACTGTTGTATTTTCTTCTGTGCTCTGTTCTCCTACATTCTTCCTCTTTCTTTGCTTACTTCTTTTGCTTTCTACCTACCAACAATAAATTTCTTCCCAAAATTAAACTGCTGTTCAAAAATTTATTGATCTGGGTGTTAGAATTTTTAGTCTCCAAAATTAAATGATGTTTGATGGTTTCAGAGGGAAGAGATATTTGGATCAGGGATAAACTACCTGCCAAAATTTATTTTTTGAATCAGGATTAAATGCATCTCCAACATTGTTTATATTGTATTGACTCATTTACTTAGCCTTGTAAGATTAAACTTTAATTTTTCCAAAGAATGATCATGATGTATGATCTCAAACATTCAACACAATTCAATTCAGAAAGTTACAATAAAAAAACAAATGTGCAAACATCATCTTTATGAATAATATCTTTTCAGAGATTCATTGCATCACATGACATATGTCATTTAAATCAAATTTAATGCCAAAATTGACTCTCCCTGGGTACAGGCCAAAAACCCGTTACTGTCAGAATTATTGAATAGAATAACATGTAAGGAATCTATTCATTACAGTCCTTATCTTGATTGATTCTAAGCACTGGAGTGTCACTGGTTTTCAAATTCTGGTTTGCAAGAAACTGAGTGTCACTATATACACACCACGTTCTTAATTATCAGGCACTCCAAGACAATGGCTTTCGTCCCAGTTTTCTCCAATACTCCAAAGTAGACAGTTAAAGCAGCCGTAGAAGTCTGTTTGCTTCTTCAAAAGAAGACAATGGCAGATTGTGATGGGATACAGTCCATCACATGATTTCAAACTTGTGACATTTTCACACCATCTTGATTCCATCTTACAGTCATTGATTCTCATCCACTTAGCATTCATATTACAGCCATAGGAAAAGTCTTAGGGGATGAAATCTGAGAATTTGTGAGCATAAAATGAAGCTTCTTGGTACTTTACCTGACATGAGACTTGTACCGATGATTCAAATAAGAGCAAGACCAAACTAGCAGAATATTTGCTGGTTATAGTGGATCCGTAAAACATTTCAGAGGCCTTTTGTCTGGTACATATAAAATGAAGATTATCAACCGACATAATGAACTCAATCTGACCCAGAAGATAAATAATTACAATGGTGAAATTTTGATACGCATGCCGATTTCCATTTACTTCTGGCCTGGAATGATTTAATACAATTGACCCATCGAAAAAAAAAATATTGACTAGTAGGTTGAGTTTATCTTTGCATCTGATGCCTTTTTCTATTTACACTTATCCTATTATATTTGGTTCTATTTCTATTTACATTTATTCTATTATATTTGGTTCTATTTCTATTTACACTTATCTTATTGTATTTGGTTCTATTTTATCTATATCTGTATATATCTTTATACTTAGTCATTTTTTACATCCATCTTCATAAATTATTTCTTTGTCTTAATATTTGCATTTTCATGTTTCAAGTCAATCTCATGACATGCAAGATCATCTTATTTAGCTAAAAAATTGGCCCAAAAAAATTTAAACATTGAAATTCAAATATTTAGCTAACATCTTATTTATTTTACTAGTTGCTATGAGTTGGCTTGAGCATGTTTGTAATATTAGTTGTTATGTCTTGATATTTAAAGACATTCAATGTGCACAAGTTAAAAATCAATAAACAATTGAAAATCCTATGTATTACAAGGAAGTATCATTCTAGGAACACTTTACATTGGAGTGCTAAAAGGAATCTAATTCTGCATCCAAATATTCTAATATATTTAAATGGCTGAAGAGTGTTGTCTTCAATCATTTTCATGACTGTAAAGCTGGTCCAATCAAGGGGGTGATCTAAGATAACTTGGTGCTTATTGTTTGGTGATCTCTTTGAGGCATTTTAAATATTGTCAATCCTTGACAGTGAATGCATGCCAAATGCCATGAATTTGATTACAAAAGCCCATAATGTGTAGGTTCATTTCTTTGGGTTACATATCAAATTAATTTAGTGTAGAAATGATCTAGAACTATAGAACCAGCCTAGAATCAATTATAGTTCTATAGAGAATCCTAATTAATAAGCATGTTTAGATCACCTTTTCTCTATACCTAAATGAGTAGAATTTGTGCAACATTAAAATTATCTTCATCATTGTTTCAAGAATTGAGTACCTTTTTTTGACCTCTTGTTGATGATATGTCAAAAAAAAATTGTTGTCATCTATCAGGACCATGCTATAAGTAAAAATTGAGCCTTCCTAATTTAAAACCATGGTAAAACTCTAGAAAAACTCTTTAAATTTTATTTTAATATCCAACATTTCATATTTTGTGACATTTTTGTCTTAACTTTGTAATGCCTACTATTAATCACTTAAGTGAAACTCATTATATTGTGTGTTTATTAATAATTAGCTAGTGTAAAGTATCCCCAAATGTGGTGATTTTGTTCAATCAATCATCTTTCACTTGTCGATCCTTGGTAGGCACATATTATGCCTTGCTAATTATGAAACCATTTTAAACTATGCTCTTAACCTTGTCTAGTGCATTATGTTCTATATTGATGTTGACCAATTGGTGGTAGTTATTAACTGCCAATATGTACTTATTTCTATTACAAGCTATTGACTAATGAGCTAGTGCAAAATGGTTTTTTGTATCTACAAGTTATTTTGTTGATGTTTTTTTCACTTGCCAATTCCCAATATGGTCTCCATTGGCTTTGTACATCAACAATTGTGAATAATTTTCAAGATAGTGTTGATTGATATGGTATATGTGGCAACCTTTTTATTTTTCTTTTGTGGTTATGGTGGGCCTCTATGCATGCAATCACATGTCTTTGTTTTAAAGGCTCATGGTGTTTTCTCTTGCATAAGTTTCCAACTATGTGGTCATTTTCTATTGCAACAATAAGTTTATTTTGTAGTGGTAAGTGGTTTCCTCCTATAGATTTACACTTACCATAGTACATTTTATACTATTTTCAATGTTCAAGTATTGAAATAGTCTTTAACATCCATTAAAAATATTTAACCACTATTTCTTTCTTTGCTTCCTGAATCATTTGGATAAGTAACTCCATTAATCAACTATGTATAAGTCTAGGTGTCAATTCTTCATTTAATCCAATTATGAACCCTAAAATCTCTCACTTGTTTGAATTTATTAGAATGCCCTAGCTTTTAGTCACATGTAATGCTAGAAGCTAAATGATGATGTCATTGCTAAATAAAAATATTTCTAGAAGGTGGTCATAGTTTATCAGCAAATGATTTCAAATTAAGAAAACAACAATATATAAGCATTCATATTGTTTTAATTCCCAAGATTTCTCTTACCAATTATAAAATTTGAAGAGCTTATTGGAGAGTCTGTATCTCAAGTATGTGTACACTATGGTCCTGCATTCCATTTGTTTCGATGCATTTTTATGTTTGAAGATGCCTATTGAATAAGTTATGTTTTAGTCTATATAAATTCTTAAGCATTATATTGTCCTCTATAAATTTCTCATATTCACCACTTCAAGGCAATCTTTATCTTTGGAAATTGGTTTTAAATCCAAATGTCTAATGCACCAAAATCTCTAGTTCATTCCAATTGATTTTTATCTATTACAACATCTTCCAAGTGTAGCCCTAGCCAAGACCTAGCTAAGGTACTTCCCTAGGCAACAAAAATGCTGAAAATATTAAATCAAAAGAGTGTGCTAACTATTTAACGAGAAGATTCAATGGAACACATCAAATTTTTTATAACCTTAAGATCCAACTAGGAATTATTTAGACTTTTCTGAAAAAATATTTTTATGGTATTTCATTAGATAATGCACAAATGTTTGGACTAAGGATAATGATTATTTCTAATTTTTTCATATGGTGGAGAATGTCAAGATCTAAAAGAATGAAAAAACCTTCCACAAGTGAACAGAATATGAGCACAATAGTATGTATATCAATATACAAGTGAAGAGTGTTAATATGCAATGAGGAACCTTGTATATATAGGCAAGGTAGAGGAGGAGAAAGGCAGGACTACAAAATTGACTAACCCTCCAAACATGCATACTTGCCACTTGCTCGCACACTTGTCAAGTGAGCTCACGGAGGCACAAGTGTTGCATATTTGGAGGGGTGGTCAAATTTTTACACCTACCTTCTCACCTCATCTACCTTGCCCATATATTCAAGGTTCCTCATTCTATTTACACAATCTTCATTTGTATACTAATAAAAATACTATTGTGCTCATATTTTGTTCACTTATGGAATGTTGTTTCATGCTTTTAGATCTTGGCATTCTCCAACATGGCATCAGAGCCAAGAGAGAAAATTCCTTCTCACACCAAGGTGACTCCCAAACATAGCCCTATCATTGGATTGTTGTAGACCCAAACAAACATTGTTATTGCATCTGGAAGCCATCAGAAACAAAGAATTACCTTTTGTTTCATGAAAACTAGTAACTTTAAAATTTCATAATTTTACCTAGTAGCAAAACCTTGCTATACCATACAAATCGATACTATATGAATTTTTGCCCCTACAAATTTCACCATTTTCGGTCAAATATGTTCTTTATTTGGCCAATTTGACCTACATTGTATGTGGTTGAATTTTTTTGCAAAATAATTTTTGTACATAACCCATGTTCTATAGGTCAATACACAATTACTTGTAGGAATATTTTGCCAAATCGGCCTCTTTGTAGGATTTATTTATAGTTTGTCTTTTGCAAATTTTTGAAAGTTTTTTAAATGCCTATTTTTCTCTCATCTCCTTGACTGGGTGAAGAATATGCTCTGTGATATTTTGTGAGTGGGGCTTGAATCTCATACATATATTTGGTTAGGGTTTCACTTTTCAAATGTAGGTTTTGTTTGACATCAAGTTTTGCAAGCCTATCTAGCTCTAGCCTCTTCACGTGGCTTCAAAACAATACTCCACACTAACCAGTTGCAACTTCCTCATATAGCGAAGTGTGCTAAAGATCAATGTTCAAAGTTTCCTCACTATTATTCTTTATGCTCACCTCTTTTGAATTGCAGATCAATTCTTGAAGCATTGGGTGTTCACCTTCATCATGGTTTCCTCCTAGTTTTGGCCTTAACTAACTCTATGTTATAAGATTATAGTTTCATTGCCCCACTAGTGGTCAAATTTTCCACAAATCTATGCACATCAAGATATCATTGGTGTTGGGATTAAGGTGTCTCAACCTTTGAGTCCTAGCATTAATTAGTTTATTTTTAGGTTTATATTAATTTAGCCTAATATATTAAACTTACTAAGTTTTCATTCCTTTTGTGGGTCCTATTGTTGAGATGGCATAAATGGAAATATCTCTATTTTTTAGGAAGTTGGTGCCCACTCTAAGAGGTCATATATTTTAGGAGGATGAGATCACATGTTTCCATATTGGTGATAAAATTGTTTTGGCAACTTCCTATGTTGACTTGAGAGTCTCAGTTAGCAATTTTTATATCAAAACTAAAGAGGAATAAAGCAACTTTCATATTTATTTTATTTAAGCACCCAATATATGAATAAAATATGGATAAGATGTGTTTCTTGAATATGGATGCTCAAGATGAGGATAATGTTGTTTTGGTTTAGCAGTTTGATTTTAAAGCTCATGTTTTTGATCTTTTACAAATATTTATTTTTAAAAGATGATGATTTTTTGGGAACCTACCTTTCTCATCTATATATACTTTTTGTGTTAGTTTATTTTTACTTGATAGGTTGATTATTTCTTGAGTTGTCATTATGCTACCACAATTATTCCAAATTCTAAATATAGTTTTTACAACTATTGAAGAGAATAATCTTTGTTATTGTATTGTAGTTCATATTTATTGAATAATACAACTGAGCTAGGTGTTTGAAGTGTGGTATTTTTCTTGAAAAGGTTCTCCCACATTAAATATATGTTTATGGTTTCATTTTTCAATTCTTAATTAAATTTTCATGTGTAATCTTTTGTTGTTGTAATAGTTTAAAGGGTTTGAAGAATTTTTGCAACCATCTCCCATGTAAGATTGATGCAGTGATTTTATTTTGCATAGATGACTTCTTTTTAGTTGGTATTAGTGCTTGGAAAACCTTGGTTATATTGGTTAGTTGAATGGTTTTTTGTGCTAATCTATTTTCAGTAGAATTTTTGCAGAGGAAGATTCACTAACCTTATGTAGGAAAAATATGGCAAGAACATTCAATAGAATTGAAATGGAGAAGTTTAACGGTAGTAATTTTGAGTTGTGGAAAGTTAGGATGGAAGATATGCTCGTGGATAGAGATCTATGGGCTACAATACCTAGTACAAAACTAGCAAGAACATATTAGGAAGATTAATATTTGATGATTAGAAAGCCAAGGGTTCGCTAATAATTTCTTTGGTTGATTCAATGCACTTGAATATCCATGAAGAGAAGAGTGCAACAGATCTTTGGAAGAAAATTGGAGATGTTTATCAAGCTAAATCCCTGGTAAACAAGTTATTCCAATGAAATAAACTTTATTATTTGAATATGGAATATGGAGGATCCATTTCTAATCACATGAATGCATTTAATATGCTTATTGCATAGTTGGGTTTGAGTAGTGATAAGGTTGAAGATGAGGATAATTGTTTGCTTATGTAAGGTTCTTTATCAAATTTGTTGGATCACTTAGTGATGGATATTATAAGTACTACTACCAAGTTTAAGATGGATGAAGTGGTTATGTCGATGTTATTTGAAGAAATACAAAGAAATTATTTTGAGATGTCTAAGGAAGCCATTGCCATATGTAGCAAATCAAAAGAGAAAGGTAAGAAAAATGACATTAATTATAAATCTAAGTCTTTAGGGAGATCTAAGTCTCCTAAAAATTCCAAGGTGAAATATTGGAACTATGGAAAAATCGATCATATTCACAAAGAGTGCAAGAAGGAGAAGAAAAAGAAAGGTAAAATAAATTTTTCTAATTCTGACTTTGAAATATCCTCTCATGATGACACATATGCTTTCATATTATCCTTTGCAACACATGCATCAGAATATGTGTGATTGATAGACTTAGATGCTTCTTTCCACATGACCTCTCACAAGCATTGGTTCTTAGAGTATGAAGAATATGATGATGGGAAAGCGTATTTGGATGATGATTCTCATTTGTTTATTTTTGTTCATGGAAGAGTCGAGTTTAAATTCCTTGATGGCAGAGTGAAGGGGATTGATGGTGTATTGCATATGTCGGGTTTGGCATGGAACCTGCTCTCAGTGAGTAAATTGAGTGATCCAAGTGTGTATGTTTTTTTCTCGAATGGAGGATGCAAGATGACTAGATGATCTAGGGTGATGGCTAAGGGTGATTTTATTGGAACCTTGTACAAGCTAGATGTGTGTACGGTTCAATGAAATAATTATTTTGATAAACTAAAGAAGATATCTTTGGATTATTCATCCTCATTGTCAGATCGAGTAGAGAATAATTTTGTATCAGCTATATCTAATGGTCATGAATTTTGGGTACCTAAGGGTTCTCATTCTTTGGAAATAAATCTTCTTGTAGAGAAAAAAATGGTATTGCACCAAATACTCAGTCAATATTGGTGAAAATGGTCTTAGAGCCCTGAAAAAATAAAAGCCTTGTTGAAGGCCTTGATGATTGTAATCTTAGGTTCAAATTTTGTGAACATTATTTTTTAAAACAACACCTTGTTTCTTTTTATTCCAATTCTCATAAGTCTTTTGGGTTGTTAGATTATGTGCATGCACATATGTTTGGTCCTATGAATGTTCCTTCATTATCTAGATTTATTTACTTTGTCTCGTTTATAGATGACTACAATAGAAGGACATTTGTTTATTTGATCATAAGTAAAGTTGAAGTCTTTAGTCAATTTATGGAGTTTAAGACTCTTGTTGAAAATTGGACTAGTATAAATATTAAGTGTTTGAGGACTGAAAATGGTGGTGAGTTTTGTTTGGGAGAATTAAACAAGTTTTACAAGGACCCTAGGATTGAGAGACACAAGATAACTCCATACACCCACAACACAATAGAGTTGTGGAGAGGATGAACATGATGTTGATGGAAAGGGATAGAATTATGTTGAATGGTGTTGGCCTTGAACATATGTTTTGGGTTGAATCCATAGCCAATGTATGTTACTTGATCAATCGATCACCTATGCTGGTTATCATTGAAAATACACCTATAGAGGCATGATCTAGTAAAAATTCTTCGATGAGACATCTCAAAGTATTTGGATTTGAAGCTTACACTCATGTTTTGATTAAGAAGAGGTATAAGTTGGAAAATAAGGCAATGAAGTGTATCCTTGTTGATGTAGGAACATCCAGGGTGTAAGAGCAATCTTGCATTCCCCCAAAAAAATTGTTTATTTTTATTTTAGGTAGGCTTAGTTAATCATTTTTAAGGAGTAAAAATGACAGGATTACTTACAAATTATTAGTAAGTTGGAGTGGATAAAAATATCAAGTTTCTATTTTTAGTAAGATTGGATGGACTAAAAATATTAGGTTTCTAATTTTAGTAAGTTATCATTTGTGCATGTATGGGGATGAAATATTACAAAGAGATCCAAAATGATAAAATGAAGCTAATGATGAATAAAACACTTCAATACCATTTTTCACTAATGATATATTAATGTTTTGTTTTCAAAATAACTTTAAAAATATTCAAAGTCAATTATGAAGCACCTAGAGGTTATGAATTGGCCTATTCAACCTTACTAATCATTAAGATATTTCCAACAATGTGAACAGTTTGTCAATCCGATGCCCGAGTCAAAATTTATGGCTCCTAGAAGTTGGACTAAAATTTAGGAATTTTCTAAATTTGGAAAAAAGGGGTAACTAAATCTGTTGGTGCTAAAAATAGAAGTGATAGTTCATTAGAAAGTGAAAAATTCTTATAAAGTGGTTATGAATTAAAAGTGATTCATTCTAGATGATAAGATATAGGAATTTCTTTCTTTTGCAACATAGAAAAGAGGTTGGGGTTTTAATGAACATTATTGCCATTCACAAACTTGCATGTTTGATTTTTTCAATGTATTTGCAGCTCAAATTTTTGTAATAGAGATCTTATGACCAAATATTTGTATTGCGTTTGATTGTATGTATGAAGATTATTTTTGAGAATATAATAAAGTGCATATTTTTTGTTCTTGAATGTTATTTTTTGTGTAAGGTGTGTTTGAGGGAGAGTCTCCCTTCATCATTTATCTACTATGGTGTTGGAATTAAGGGTTAAGAAGTCTGGTATCTAGAATTCAAAAAGGTTCTCTATAGAAAAAGTGTAATTTTTTGAGATATGAAATCTTCTATAGTTGAGATAAAACTAGAGAAAGAGAAGAAATAAAATAAGGAGGTAGTTTAGATACCACCTACTCCATTGAGAGTTGAACTATGCACTCCTATTGAACTTGATGGTGAGGAGAGCTCTAGTAGCTCTAAGAATTTTGAAGAAGAAGAAGAACCTCTACCTTAGTAATTGAGGAGTTCTACATGTGTTAGGTGACAATCGAAAAGGTTTGGTTATTCACAATTGGATTCCAATTATATTTGTCTTTGATTCCTAACATTGATGAGCTTAGGACTATTAGAGAGGTATGGGTATGAACGATGTAGATTTCAAATGAAATTCATGGATGAAGAGATGGTTATATTGAAGAAAAAAGATACACAAGATTTTATGCTCAAAGGATGGAAACCCATTGGATTTAAATGTGTGTTCAAGATAAAATATGGTCCAAACAATAGTGTTGAGAAGAATAAGGCACAATTGGTCACTAAGGGGTATTCTTAGGTTGAGAGAATTAACTATGGTGATATTTTCTCTCATGTTGTGAAGCTGAAATCTCTTTGGTTCTTGTTATCACTTGTAACAATGTATGATCCAGATGGATTTGAAGACAAAATTCATTCATGGTGACTTGGAAGAAGAAACATATATGTCACAACCAAATAATTTTGTGGTTAAAGGTACAAAAATATGGTATGCAGGTTGAAATTTTTTTTGTATTGTTTGAAGCAATCTCTTAGAATGTGCTACCAAAAAATTGACAACTATGTGTTGTATTTGGAAATTTTGAGATCTAAATCTAACCCGTGTGTGCATTTCAAATATGATAAAGGTTTCATTCTCATAAATGCATTGTATGTAGATGATATATTTTTTGGTAATGGTAAAAGTGTGATGTTAGATTTGAAGTCTTAGTTGTCAACATAGTTTGAAATGAAAGATCTAACTGCAATGAGGTATATTTTAGAGATGGAGATAAAAAGAGATAGAGCTATTAGAAATATTTGATTAAGCTAGAGAAACTATTTGAACTCAATGGTGAAGAGATTTAGTATGAAAACTTGCATACAATTAGTTGTTCTTGTGATATTGGGGATGAAGCTTTTTATGGAGGATTGCCCAAAATATCCTATTGAGATGGAGGAAATAACCAGAGTACCATATGTGTATTTAGTTGGAAGTATTATGTATTCTATGGTTTGTATGAGGCTAGACATTGCCCAAGTAGTGGGAGTCCTTAGTCAATATATGGATAATCTTGGATGAGTACATTGGAATGTAGTGAAGAGATTGTTCAAGGTATTTGTGAGGTACTTCTAATTACTCTTTATGTTTTCATGGTTATCCTACTAGACCCCATCATTTATTCAATATTCATGCATATGTGGATTTGAATTGGGAAGGTGATATTGACAATAGAATATCCACTAATAGATATGTTTTCATGATGTTTAGTGGTGTTATAAGTTGGATGAGAAAGTAGCAGGTTGTAGTTGCTTTGTCCACTACAAAATAGAGTGCATGGTAGGCACTCATACTTGTAAAGAAGTCATTTGGCTTAAACAATTATATTATGATATTGGTCTTGATGCAAGGCAAAATACTATTTGTTATGATAGTTACAGTGTCATTTTCTTAACAAAGTATCCTACTTTCCATGCCACAAAAAAGCATATTGATGTTCAATTTCATTTTTTTGTGATATGATAGAAAATGAAAAGTTGATGTGAGAGAAAGTTGACAATTTAGTAAATGTTGTACATATGAATAACAAATCTAGTGAGAATAAATAAATTTAAATGGTGTTGTAGTTCAATACACCTTTTGGCCCTAAGCATTTGATTGCAGTAGAATTTTGATAAGTCTTCAACAAGTGGGAGAATGTTGGGATTAAGGTGTCTCAAAATTTGATTGAAATTCAATCCCATCATTAATTAATTTATTATTAGATGTATATTAATTTATCCTAATACATTAAACTGTTGAGCTTCTCTTTTGCTACTTGTCCTTGATGACAATATTGTGTTTTTGTTTGGCATCTTGGTGGTTGATTATTCAGTTGCACTGCTTTTATTCTGTCATTGGCATACTTACTTTGGAATTATTATGTTATCTTTGATGGAACTAATCTCTTGACTCCATTTGAAAATCATAAGGAAAGTTTTTTACAAGATAATGTTCCCATGTTTAGGTGATATGATTCTAGTTTGACATTTTGTGCTACAGTGATCTACAGGGTTATGTGTTATTGGCTTGTTCAAATTTTCGACATCATGACATTGATACAATTTTCTAAACAACATTGGAGGTGTTCTTCTCTATTCAAATTATTTCAGGTAATTCTTTCAGTTATCTTGGTTCTTGGGATTATCAAATGAAATTGGTTCTTAGTCTTAAGAAAATCCTACCGAGTTTCCTTAAATAATTGTAAATGTCTTGGGCACATGGTATTTTGAAATTAACATGGAATTAGCCTTTACTACATTTCATAAGGCATTGGATATATTGGGCATTAGGTCATGAAAATCGGCTTTGAAAAAAATTTAATCATATTGATCATTACCTTTGCATAAGATATCGGGTCTTATGGTTGAAAAATCACTAGGCCTTAAGGGCAACAATAGGTATGAGGTTATGTTTATTTAAAAGTCACTATGGAAGTGACATGGCTTTGATTCCTTGGAAACAAGGATGACTAAGGTAATCGACATTTGGTCTTCTAAAGTAGTCATGACAAATTATGTAAGGCATTATTGTGTCGGCATTTCACTTGATTAATAATTGAATAGTGGTAATGATGATCTGCGATGTGCATGCATTCAAAGGAAATGAGATGGCTGACATGCATTACATTGGTCTATCTGTGAAATTCAAATTGCATTATGGATTTCTACTTATTGATTCAATCCTTTTGGACTTCAAATTTTATCACAACAAGGAAAGTCATCGGCTGTTTTATTTTGGAAAGTTTAGGGCAATCATTTTTTGTTTCACATGCTCGAGGGTTTGGAACCCTAACTTGGCCGCCACCATAGAAATATTCTCAGCCGTTTCACTATGTTTGTTGTTCTTCTAAAACACTTGGTAACGAACAGGGGAATATGAAAGATCCTTACCCTGGTCGATGGTTGTGTCAACTTCTTGTATGTGGGTGAAGGCTCAAAATTGGAAGGAGTCTTGGTCATTTTTCTCTTTGTTAGTTTGGTAAATGTATTCATGACAGTCTCTCCATCATTCTTCTCAGGTATTCATCTTTTCAGCTATTTTGGAGAACCGTTACTTCTATTAGATCTTACATAGAAGACATGTGTTTACTTCTATCTAGAAGATGGTAAAATGGATTTATTCTATTCATGGTCATAATTAATGCATGTCGATTTCACATAATATGAAAAGCATATCATAATAGTTTACCATATTAATTATGCTCATGCATTAAGGGATGGTGTTTTTGGTTTGTGGGTAATCATGAAGTCAACAAATATTTTCAGTCATTCACCTAGATTCGGTGATATTTTGCTTTGGGTGCATTATTATGAGGTTTCAGTTGCACTATATTGGGGTTTCAGTTACATTTCTGTTCCAGCTATTTTCGAGGCTATTGTTCATGGAATATTTATATGTTTTAATGTTGTTTTAGTTAGCATTGCATGTGAAGGATCCTTGTGTGGATAGGGTTCAATCTCCTTTCTAAAATTGCATATTCCTTGACTATTTCTGTCATAAAAAAACCTCCATGACTTATCATTTTCTCAAACTCACAACAATGCCTAGCAATGTTGTTCGATAGAAAGTGGGTACTTTGAATTTTACCTTTGTTGTTTTGTAAAATGGAAAAAGCAGTTACTGTATTATATTTTACTTGAGATGTAATAATGAAATTCGAGTAAGTAGAAAAAAAAAGAGATTAGGGTTTTTGAGATCACTTGTAAACTTGAGAGAAAGGCTTAACTGTTTTTGTGAGAACAAAAACATGACAGTGATGAACAGTGAAAAACTACAACTATTGTATTGAAGAAATGTTGAGTTCTAAGATTGAAAATAAGAAATATGAATTAAATATCAAGTTGTCTTAAGGCTTGACAATGGTTAGAATTCTGAAGGGTCATTCTTGAACCTTGAGGATTGTAGACATTGTCTGTCAAGAGGCACTTGGGAGAAATGAGAGAAACAGAGAGATCCTCTGTATCATTGTATGTCTTACTAAAAATAGAAAATGGGTTGGTGCTCCTTGAGTTGGTGCTCAGAAATCAGCCTATGAGGCATTGTCAAAAGTGATTATTAAAATAAAAGCCTAGAAAGGCAACAGTTTAGGAGTGTTTTTTCTACCCGAGGAGGGTTTTCCACTCGACATATCTTGTGTCATTTTACTTATTTGTGGTTCATCTAATTCATTGCATGAATGCTTTAATATGCTATATTTCACTATTATAATTCTCATTTCAGTTATATGTGATTGCATTCAATACATGAATGAGTTTATCGTTGATAAATGAGAACATAAATTAGTTTTATTTCAGTTTGCTTAAAATTTGTCAAAACAGTTAATGACACTGATTCACCCCCCCCTCTTAGTTTCTTTTTCACTCCAACATAAACTTCCTAAGTTGTTATTCACTTTGTGCATCCTATTGTTGGGATGAAATCCTATATGGAAAGTGATGAGATATGGAAAGATCCCTATTTTTTAGGAAGTTGGTGACCACTCTAAGAAGTCATGTTTTTTAGGAATTTTTCATCCACTCTAGGTGGTCCTATTTTTTAGGAGGATGATGCCACATATTTCCATATTTGTGATAAAAATATTTTGGCAACTTCTTACATTGAATTGAGAATCTTGATTAGTAATTTCTATATCTAAATTGAAGAGGAACAAATTATCCTTTAACTTTATCTACTTTAGGTTCCCAAGATATGGATAGGATATGGATAAGATGTTTTTATTAGATATCGATGCCCAAAATGAGGATACGGTTGTGTTGGTTCAATAGGTTGATTTTAAAGCTCACACTTTTTTAACTTTTGTAGATATTAGATTTGTAGAACATTTAGGATGCTTTTTTGGGTGCCTACCTTGCTCATCTATATATAATTATTGTGTTAGCTTATTTTACATGAAAATTTAATTATTTCTTGAGCTACCATTATGCTTCTAGAATTATTCCAAATTCTAAATAGTGTTGACAACTCTTGAAGAGAATAAACTAGGTTATTGTATTGTAAACCATATTTACTAAATAATACAATTGATTTGGGTGTTTGGATTGTGATTTTATTTTTTCTGAAAGAGTTTTTCCATGTAAAATTTGTGTTTTGGTTTCATTGTTTAATTGATTAATTAAATTTGTATGTGAAATCATTTTGTTGTTGTATTAGTTAAAGGGTTTGATGAATTTTTGCAACCCTCTCCTATGTTAGATTGTTGTAGGGAGCTATTCCTACATACCTAACTTTCTTTCTATAGGCAAGGATCTATGTAAGGCATTTTGAACCTAAAATTTTTTATTTTTCTTTTATTTTAGATCTGTAAGCTATTTCCTACAAGATTGAACTACCTATGTCTCATTTTCCAAGGGAAATGTGGTTTCCTAGATTAGAAGTTTACAAGGTTACGAGATCCTCTTTTGTATTTGGAATTTCCTGTCTTTCAAAGGCATACACATACACACTTCTTTCTTCCGTGATTTTCTTCATATTCATATTCTAGATGTCCAATCCAAACTTAGACTCTAGCTCATCAAGGCCACCCTCCATTATACCATTTCACTTTTTCTCAAGCCATCTCAATGTCTCCTAAGAGCATCCAAGGACTCCTCAACACTAGTAATCATGAAAATGTTCTTTAACTTTGGCTACCCTCCTCCATGTGGTGACTTATTTGTTATAATAAATTTCATAGAGTTAGGAAAAATTATTGTAACCATAATGTATTTTTATTTCTAACCTAATATTAATTGAAGTTCAAGTTACCTGTTAATTACTAGTAGTTATAATATAAATAAGTTAGTCATTAGAGCTTGCAAAGAGGGGTTATTTTTTATTTTTGCATAACTTGCAAATAGGGGGTATTGTTTTAAGTGTAACTAGTCAATAGGAAGTTGGTTTTGTCATCGAAACTTTAGGATTGAGATGATTTCAAAAATGTACTTTTTGTAGACACCTAAAATTGTCTAATCACACTCCACCAATTGATTGAATTGGCAATAGAGACACCTCCATAAATCTAATCTATCGACTACCAGTGCTTCATGCCCACCCAAGTTAGTCATTAGAGCTTGCAAAGAGGAGTTATTTTTTATTTTTGCATAACTTGCAAATAGGGGGTATTGTTTTAAGTGTAACTAGTCAATATGAAGTTGGTTTTGTCATCGAAACTTTAGGATTGAGATGATTTCAAAAATGTACTTTTTGTAGACACCTAAAATTGTCTAATGCATCATGCATTCCTCTAATTTTTCATTTTCATCATTATCACTCATCATCCCCTTTTATCACCTTTTGATTAAATATTTTTTGATTATGTGATTAAGTTGACAATTTTTCCTCTATTAATTAAATAGGTTTAATTATTTGATTAAGTCATTGGTTTTACTATATCCACCTTTAATTAAATCATTTCCCTCACCCACTTTAATTAAATATTTTTTGATTATTTAATTAAAAATCATCATTTTTCTTATCTCATTATTAAGTAATTCATTTAGTTGGATATTCCCTCCCAAAAGGGAATATTCCAAATTCTAATCCTAATTCTAACATCTTCCCCCCATAAATATCTCAAAATATCTTCCTAATATTTAGGGAAGAGCTTTAGTTAACTCAACTTTTTCTCAACATGTATGGCTTCTTCATCCTTAATTCACTCTCAACCATTGATTTGAACACTCAATCTCAAACATTTATTGAATATTTGGAGATCTATAAAACAAGCCTTCATCCCTCATTCAAAGGACCTCTCTCTTTAGAATTTGAGCTTCATAGTGATATAGCCTCCATAGCCATCAATCTTTCAATATTTTGCACAATTAAGTTATGCTTAGCATGAGAAATCATCATATATTAAAGGCATAATCTCACATTGTCGATAATGGATTAAGGTTTACCGATGTTTGGGTGAGGTAAAAAGAAGATTATATTTCATTTATGCTTTCATTTCTTATTTTCTTTCATTTGATTTTATCTAATGAATTCATTGGCAATAGGTGTAATTTGATCAATTGGATCTTAATTTGTGATTTTATCTAACCCTCTTGTTGTTTATCCCTCTTGATCAGTCTTTCCATTATCCTCATTCACATTCTAGCATGCTTGATGGAACCCATGTCCCTGATTTGACATGAAATTGAGTTTTCTTGTCACTATTGGTTACAATGACACATTTGAAATGCATATCAACACTTTTGACTATACAGTGATACTTATGCTTCTACAAAAATGCTTCTAAAAGTTAAATCGACATTTTTTTATTTTTATAGTGGTGCTTTTGATTTTTCTAGTGATGTATCTCATTCAAATTCTTGCATTTTTTATTAACCCTAATGTTTTCTTGAGTTTTTGGAACTAACACATCTTTGTATCTCTTGGGAGGACAAATAGAAACAAACTACTAACATATATGATGTAGGGCCAAACATTTTGAATTCTTTGGTTTCTAGATTAGTTCACATTTTAATTTGGGTTTTTAATTAAAGAATTATACGTCGTGTTTGGTAGGATTCTAGTGTGTATACTCTCTCCTTGCACTATGTCCAATCTTGTAGATTAAAAGCACTATTATATGGCACATGCTATGCATTCCTGAGGAGTATTATTAAAGTATGATCTTCTATTATGCTTCAAGTGATCTTGAGAATAAAAAACCCTAGTATCTTTAATTTAATTTAGTAGGAGGTGTGCTTGGGAATTTCATCACCTCAAGGAAAACCTGAACCACATTTACCAATGTGGTATATAAAGGGGGAGAAAAAAAATTATAACCCAAGGTATGGCCAACATTTTAAAATACAAGCCTCACAATCCTTAGTCCATTGAGAGGTGTATAGGTGATGAGAAGAGGGGAGAACCCCCCTTGTCTTGGGTATCCTTTGTCAGGATCACTATTTATGGAACCACTAGAAACCTTGTTTTTAGACTCCTTTAAGACCTTCAGCTATTGGCTTAGTGTGGTACAAATTATAGTATCATGCTCGAAGTTACTCACCTTGTACTCTTCTTTTGTTGAGGCAATAATTATTCCTTGTAAGGACCTCATCCTTCCAAGGCAATGGGTGTTACGATGGTACATGACCTTGGAATACCCTATTTACTCATTCATTTGAAGGTATTATACTTTTATTGGTGGGCCTACACCAATTCAATACACCTTTTATACTAATTAGGTTATACTTCTTGGTATGCTTTATTGTAAAGACCCGTGAATACCAAAATCATGTGTTTCATTGGAAAGACTCATGAATTACAAACTCATAATACACCTTGGAGTTAGTCTTACTACTATTCTCTACTATTTTTAATCTCTTTTCGGTTAAAAGATAAGTGAAAATCACTCTTTAAATTAGTTAAATCATCTAAACCCTAGAGAAAATTTTAGGTTCAATCTTAGAATTGTGCATCTGAAGTTACAGTGACACCTTTATTGTTGTAGTGACACTTTTGATAATTCTACAACACCTTTGATTATATTTTGATGCATTTATTAAAACAAAACAATGCATTTGATCTATAGTGTGATATTTTTTCCTAACTTGACGCATCCGATCAAAATTTGAACTTTATCAATTTAAGAAATCCTAGTCTCTTCATTGTGACACTTTTGAAATAATCAACGTTTTTGTGCTAAATGTAGTGATGCTTTGGAAAACACGTCGATGACTGACATAGTTTTCCACATTTGTAAGGGGCAATGTAACTCTTTTGATTCACATCAACATATTTGATATCCACCTTAACACCTTTGCAAAAAATAGTGATGCTTTTGAAATACATAATGATGCTTTTGATTATCATAAAAAAATTCTAGAATCTTTAAAATTCCAATTTCTTGAATTCAACAGAAAATTAATTTATGATCTAATACCTATAATAAAATAGACCTATAACCAAAATTCATCACTTGCACTACAAAAAACTTTCACACCCATTTCATACCATCTTTCATCTTGGAATATTTAGGGTTATCTATATTTAGGTTTGGACAAGCAACACTATTATAATCAACAACAAAAATCAATCCATCAACAACCAATTAGTCAATTTTCCTATTTAGATCTCTCATCTTATCTCCTATTTTATTTTTTAACTTGGAAGTCAAGATGTTTAAGAAAAGATATGAATTATCATCAAATATTTATGAGAAAATTATCTTAGTGGTCTCATCTACTTCTAAGTTGGTAAACTCAACATCATCCCTTTTCTTGCACTCATTAGTCTAGTACAAGTAAAGACCATCATCAACTCCTATCAAAATGGAGATCTAGATTAACTTTAACCAAACATCATCAAAATCATTCTTTGTCCAAATATATCATAATATTTCTCTCATAGGTCCATCTTGAAACAAAACACATCCATATCACATTATCAACCTTCACTTACATCTCATCCTTTATAAAGGTCATCATAAATTTTTATGCCTATTACAAGGTACCAACATAAGAAGATCATAGAATCTAATCCAAGTAGTTCAAACATCATGATGCCTATGGGCACAACTGAATCATCATTTGGAATTCCTAGTAACCTATTTGACCCTCATGAGTATTAAACCCTACAATCAAAAAATCACCATCAAAAAATTATCACAAAATAAATAACAAATGGATCTGAGGCATCAGAGGAATTCACTAAGGAACAACTCTTAGAAATACAACAATATCCTTCCTTGGATGGAGCACTTGATTCTCTCATTTTTATCGATCCCAACATATATTTTCTTAGTCTTGCACAACATGGTGCCAAGCTACCTTTTTATTTTAACATAGCTACCCTTAGGGGACAATGCCTAATGCAATCCATGTCATCAAACATCCCATCAAATGAGAACCGAACCATAATTAAAAATATTAATGAATACAAATCTCAATCTTCAATGAAAAACATACCAACTCAACCAAGAATACCCCCATGTGACATAGATTCAATACCATTTTCTAAATAATTTTTAAATCCGTTATATCAAAATCCAAGCATGGTTGAACAAGAAATCTCACAAATCCAAAATCCCCCTAACACAAACATTCCACATACAACCAATAAAATAAACACAATTATACCAAATCCTCCAAACATTAAAATTCCTCATCCTTCATCATAAAACATCCCAAATTACTTAAAAACCCCTTTCATGACTCAAACTCCTCCACCATATGTGACTCCTAACATTCCCTCTACACAAGCACCTAATTTAACAATGAACACATATAATCCCAAAAATCCATCACTTACCATCACAAAACAAGACTCCACATTTAACATATTAGAACAATATAACATACCACATCATTCACAACCCTAAAAAACTCCATACAATCTAGAAAACACACAACAATAATACATTCCTTAACAAAAAAATTTACCACCTCAACAAAAATACATCCCAAAATAATAAGACATACATCAACAAAAAATCCACAACAATAATAGATTCATCAACAAAACATTCCTTGACAATAATACATTCACAATAACAACAAGAAATTCATCAACAAATCCCTCAACAAGAATGCATCCCACAACAAAAAATCACTCCACAATATAAAATCACTCCAAAACAACACAAAACTTAACAAAACCTAAACACTCCATATAATATATATAACCCTATTAAAAAAAAACATACCACAACCACAAACCAATCTCCAAAATAACCAACCTGGTGACTTGGCATTGTAACTACAAAACTTAAATCAAAAAATCAATGACATGTAACTAGGAAAAAAAAAGTAGAGCTATACGTTTGAGGATATTTGTCCCTATTTGTTTGATAGAAACATATCTATGATACCCTTTCCTCACAATTTTGAAACATGCAAGTTTGGTAAATGTAAGGTAAGAGGCGATCCATGTGAGCACATATGTTAATTCTACATATCATGTTTAGAGGTGGCATAACGATACATATTTAATTTGCCTCTTTCCTCAAATTTTAGGTGTACAATAAATATAATAGCTCCCCCACCTACCATAGCGTATCAAAACATTCCATGAACTTGTGGAATTTTTTTTTGTCCTTCCTCGTACAATATAGAGCATGAAACTACTATGACCAACTTATATAAAACAAAATAAAACCTAAGAGAAAAATTTTCTTCCTTCCTTCCTTTGAATCCTATAAAGCCCTTGGTCAGGATGGCTTCCCTTCGACTTTCTTTCAATTTTGTTTTGATCTAGTGTCAACTAACCTCCTAAATATGGCCAAGGATTTCTTCAAATTTGGTAGGCATTTAGAAAACATTAATTCTAATTTTATAGACCTCACTCCTAAAAATACAATGTCTCTACTATGTTGGACTTTCACCCAATAAGCTTATGCAAATGCAACACAGTGTACAAAATCCTTTCTAACCTTATAGTTAATAGGCAAAAAAATGTCTTAAATAAAATGATTGTTGAAAATAAAAAAGTCTTTGTAAAGGGAAGGCACATTCTTGATGGTGTTCTTACTAGTCATGAAATAATTCACTCAATGGAGGCCAACAAAAGTTTGGGGATGGTTCTTAAATTGGATATCTCTAAAGCCTATGATAGGGTGTTATGGCCTTATCTCTTGGTTGTCCTATAGAAATTTGGATTTAAAGGTTGCTTTCTTATAATGATCAATGCCTATGTTACCACCCCTTATTGTTATGTTTTGGTTAATGGGGTTCCTAGGGGATTTTCTTCTAATGGTAAAGGTTTAAGACAAAGTGATTCTCTCTCCCCCTACCTTTTTATTATTGTTGTAGAAGTTCTTGGATAAAATATTTAGAAACTTCTAAACTAGATGCTTGTAAAGGGCATTAAACTTGTTTAATCGCTTCTTCCTGATTTCCATCAATAATTTGTGGATGATACTATACTATTTGGTGTTGCTTTTGTTGTTGAGGCTCAATAGTGGAAGACTATTTAAGAAGACTATGCTAAGGTTTATAGTCAATCCATAAACTATAATAAAAGAAATATTTACTTCTTTAATGTGGATCGACATATCAAATATAAGGTTATAAAGATTTTGGGGTTCCAATATGTTGCTCTCCCTGCCACTTATCTTGGTCTTCCCTTAATTTCTAGTTCCCAAGAAATTCTCACTAGAATCAGATAATAGGAAGGTTTTAAACAAATTGGTGAGATGGAAAGGTCAAATTCTAAGTCAAGTTGGTAAGATTTAGTTACTTAAGGCTTCTTTACAAAATATTCATATTTACTACCTTTCATTATTGAAAATCTTGGGATTTATAGTTGACAAAATTAAAAATATACAAAGGAAATTTATTTGGACAGGTGCAAAAGAGCACTCTAGGATTTCCCTTGTGGGTTGGGAGAATTGTTTTTCTTCCTAAAAAGTATGGAGGTCTTGGGTTAAGAAAGCTAAATCTATTTAATAAGGCCCTCCTCTCGAAAATTGGTTGGAAATTCCTTTAAGGAGATAAAGACTAGGTGAAAATTCTAAAAGCCAAATACCTTAATAATGGGGATGAAAGATGCTTCCTCTATGATAAAGATTTTCCTTATGGATCATTTATTTGGAACATGTTGAGAATCATAAATATCTTAAGAATTTGGGTGAGAAGAAGAGTGGGGAATGGTAGGAAAATAGCTTTGTAGGATGATGTTTGGATGAATGGACACCCTTATCCAATATTAATAGCTTGAATAATATAAAACAAATATTGATAAGAAATAATGGAAGCCTACTTCATGATTATCTTAAATGGTATGGTGATAAGAAAATTTTGGAAAAAAATTAGAGAATAATTTTATGGTGGAAGAAAACTAAAAAGTAGAATACAATAGAACTTAGAAATGGATATTCAAAATTTGTACCAATGTATTGGTGAATGTGTGTTTTTTTACAAGAATAGGGAGGAAAAATGGTTGTGGTCTTTTCACTTGTTAGGAAACCTTTCGATCAAGTCAACCTACTCAATCTTGGAAAGGCATTTTATTGTTAATAATGATTTTTATTGGAAGAAGGTCTGGAATCCTAAATTTATACCCAAGATTAGTTGTTTTTGGTGGATTGTTATTCATAGAAGCATATTGGAAATTGATAACCTAAATAGAAGGGATTTTTTTTTGTGAATAGATGCAACCTCTGCTTGAATGAATTGGAAGATATCAACTACCTATTTTTCACTATCCTTATGCTTATGATATTTGGTCTAATGTTCTCTCCTTAATCTAGAAAGATTGGGTGTTCCCTAAGTCTATCTTGCAGTTTGTGCAAAGTTGGTTACACTACCCTTTCTATCATAAGCTTATCATGGATCTCTGGCATTAGATCCCTCCTTTTTTTGTTTGGGGTTTACGAAAAGAACATAATAACAAAAAATTTAAAGACACTAAGAGAAACAAAAATGATGTTTTCTTGGCCATAAAGTAGAAAATCTAGGAGAATATTAATGTTGGTACCTATGGTTATTATAAACAAATTCCTTCCTATCACAAGTTAAGAATCAAACAGAATTGGGGAATCAAATAGGATTTAACTAAAATTAACTAGATAACCAAATTCAATAGGGAACACACTTCTTGGCTACTTCCTATAAACAGTTGGGTCAAATGCATTTTTTATGTTTGTTCTAAAGGGAGCCCTGGGTTGGTTAGTGCAGGGGAGTGATTCGCAATCACAAATGGTTGTTAATTGAAGGTTATACCAAAAATATTGGGATTGCCTCTAATAATTTTGTTGAAGCTATGGCTATTTGGAGGGGAATCAAAAGATTTAAATAGTTGGGTTATCCTAGAGTGATAGTTGAAGGGGATTTGAAGTTAATAATTGATATTCTCAAAGTGAAGGTCAGAGGACCATAAGAGATCAGGGATGTAATGTAGGAGTGTATTCTTATTTTAGGTAGCTTTCTTCAATCTAGGGTTGTTCATATCTATAGGGAAGGTAACGAAGTTGTAGATGCAACTTCTAATGAAGCTCTCAATTACAATTTTTAGGCTTCTTGGAACTCAAATAATATCCCATTCCACATAAAATCTATTATTTGAAAATAAGTTTTTGGGGAGCAAGGTGTTGATGACATAAATGTATGTTAATATAAGTTTTTCTTATTATCTTGAGAGGATGTTTAAGATAATAATGATGGGATATGATAATTCAAATAATTAGACTAAAGATAAATGTTTTCATCTTAAGACGGTCGAGGTTATGATTATTTCTGCTAAGGATCTTATTAATATGTGCCTGATGATTCTTGGAGGCATCCTTTTCTTTGTTGTCTTAGCTTGTTCCTATCTACAGACTGAGTACATGTTAAGTTCTCAATTTAATACACCAAACTTTATTATCTCTCTCATGAGTATTTGTGACACACCAAATCTCCATCTTCAAGATCATTCCATTTCTCTACTCTTTCAAAATATTTGGTGGGCATAATTGGATTTGTTTACAAATCTATGTGACTATTTTAGTCTTGATATTGAAGAGTTCTTTTCCAGTGATTTATTTTACGAGTGGGAAGGGTCTTGGTGAAGATTTATTTTTGCTTTGTAGGAATTGTCTTGCTAGCAAGGGTCTAATGGGAGATCCTAGAAAAAGGTTGGAACTAGTGAACTGTGATTCTCTCAAACAGAATGAGGAGTTGTGGGAGTTGTTCAAAAAGGTAGGCTGCACTTCCTTTTTTTAATCTATGTAGGGCTATAATGATGCCATAACTTATAAGTTCACAACCTCTTGGAGCAATGGAAAAGTAAAGATTGGAGACCTACATTTTATAGTTTATGCTAAGTTGAATGTACAAGTGAATGGCCTAAAGTATGAGGGTAAGAAGATAGTCAAAAAGAGCTCAAGAAATTATCAATATTTCATTGACAGGTTCTTTGAAGTTGACAAGAAGCCAAAACTATTTCAAAATGGGTATGCCAGGTGAAAAATCCCTCCTCCCTATGCTAATGTTTTGATTAAGAGGGAAAAATAAGTTTTGAAGGGACCCAAAACCCTTACAAAAGTATGTCAAAATAACAAAACACTACTAAGAAAAAAGATAAAACAAAGAACCTAGCAACCAAATAGTAGCCAAAAAATAGCCACACAATAGCAAACTAAAAGGCTACATAGAGAGGCACATCAAGACTATCTCATTTATTTTAAAGTTTTAGCAACCTCCAACTCCCGATTGTATTGAAGGTTGATCATGGACAACAACCCTTTCTTTTCCTCTTCAAAGGATTTCTTGAGGCTATCTCTTGTTATAGCACTCTGACCCTCATTCCCCTAGTTCTTTCCTTTTTCCTTAGTGGGAATAACTCTCATCTAGTACTCTGACATCTGGTGCTCCCTAAGGGTGCTCATTTTTTCCATTAAAATCTTCAAAGAATTTGTACTATTTTTGATAGTCATGTGACTGACCTCAAAAATATTATGAATGTCCTTGTCCAGCACAACCACATTGTTCTCCAATCCTTGCAGTTGATTACCAAACTCAAACTAAAAGTTCAAAACAAAAATTTCCAAATCCATAATTCTTTCAATAATAAGATCAAAAGTAGATCCCTTGGGCATACTTTGAAATTTTTCCTTGAGGCTTTTGATTTTAATATTGATCTTATTGAATTCAGTAAGGACCCATTTTTCCACCCTAAAATTATAGGCAGCTCCATTTTTTTCCATGAACAAAATGGTCATCATATCAAGGTTCTCCTCATCCAAGTAAGAAAAATAAAAAAATAAGGGGTCAAATCTCCCATAATCATTCAAAATATCTGACTTCGAGCCTTATCTAGAATAGGAATTTTTTCCTTACCTTTGTCTTTAGCAGTAGGCCAAGAAGTAACCACATCCAAATTCATTTCCATGCCACCAATCAAAATTGCATCTTCAATATGAGGAAAATATTGGACATCAAATTCATCATCTACCACACAATCGCTCGAACAAACACCCTAGCGCATAGTAGTCTGCTTCTTGAGCAGCTTGGGCACGAGCTTCTTGGAAGTCTAAGTGGCCTCCTCTTCCCACATCTCATACCCACCGAAATCTTTTTCATGGGGATGGACCCCTAATTTTAGATTTAACTAGGGATACCTTAGGCAATGAAGAACCTTCCTCCTCACCCTTAGACTTCTTGGGTGGCCTAGGTACTTCCTTCTCACCCATCTCATATCCAATCTCATCTTCACCCTTGGGGCTAGCCACCTTCTTCTTGGAATTGTTCTTAGGCACAAATTTCTTATTGCTACCAAATTTCCTTTTCTATGGTAGTGGGCTTGAAGAGGGAGATGAGGAAACTTCAATGGAATATTCATCAACCTTCCACTCCTCATCATTAGTAGTAGACTCCATGGGTGGGTGTTCAACAACCCTAGGTAGAGGATCTTTTCCTTTAACTATTTTAGTCATGGAGTGAACCTTAACATACTCCATAATGAGGAGAATCAGCCCCTCATAAAGAGGAGGAGTGTGAGGATTCTTCAAATGGGTATAGATTGAAGTCTCCAAAGAGAAAAGTAGAAAAAATGAAAAGGAGACATGTAAATTATGATGTAAATTATTGATTAGAGTAAAATGAAACCCCAAGATGACATTGAAATGACCATCTAAGGTTATGTACCTCATAATAACCTCCACCACTTCAGCCAAAATGACCTTGATCGATGACTAGTCATAGCCCCAAGAGGAAAGCTTTACAATCTATTTCTTTTCATTGTTCTTAATGAATTTATCCATCACATCCTCATTGACCTTCTGCTCCTTTAAAAAAATTCTCCCATCCAAGCTTAGGCTAGTTATTTGCACAATAAATTCTTTAGTGATGGGGAAAGAAACACCATTAACAATCAAGGAACAATTGTGCTAGACATGAACAAAGGTTTTGGAAGCTTCATGGTTGAAACTAGGAAACCTTTCCATGGAAGGAGTAAGCCCTCCTTCCTCTAAAATATTTCAGACCTTTGATTTTTTTCTCCATTTATCGCAAGATATGGGCTCTAGGGGCTCCAGTCGACTATGATCACCCGTCATCCTTTTCTAGAAATATACAAATTTCTACCATAAAATTAGCTTACAATTCACAATGAAACTAATTTTAGAATGGGCTTTGGTAAGGGGCACTAAAATTCCAATAAACTCTGAGAAAATGTAGGAGATGATTGCACCCTAGCCACACCAAATCTCAAGGCTCGCATTGGATATCATATCATAGTAATGATATAGAACTCTCGAGTAAAGATTCGTACCCTTCCTATATTTTGGATTTCATTAAATTAACCCCTTCATTAGAAAATAATTTCATAAGAAAATTACCTTCTCTATAAATGTGGGTGATGCATAATTGATCAAACTGATTCTTGATTAAATGAGAGTTAGCAATCAAATCCTTGAATATCTCGCTAGGATTAGAAGTTCCAAGAAAGTAGTTAATTATGTTAAAGGAGTCCCCCTCAATCCAAACTCTTCTAAATCCTTTGTCTTATGTAGTTTTGATGCCCAGATGGGCCACTTCAGCTTCAACACAATGATTAGATTGGGTTCCCAATAGGAGTGTCATTACAACCAAAAGCCTATCATTCTCATCCTTTGGCACCCTCAACATCTAGTGGGCTTAGGATTTTCCTTGGCCCTCCATCAAAATTCACCTTAATTGACCCCGTGGAAGAAATTTCTAGTAAACATTGTCCCTATCTAGGTTGGAAGACTTGAGGATGAAAGAGATGCCATTTAGCTTCCAATTAGAAATCACTAGGATATCATAACCCTGTAATAAGGCACAATAAGAGGATACATGGGAAAAAAAACCTCTAAATTTTTCAATAATATCCCTAGGAATCTTGTAGAACACAACCTCCTCAAGATTTTCTTCCCTAAAGACCCTTTCATTCCTTGCTTTCCATAATCCCCATGCAATATAAGGATCCACCAAAGACCAAATCTTTCTCAATGGGTAGTAGGCTGAGGGGAAAAATCAATGATCATAGAAGTTGTGAAAGGAATTTGGGAAAATCCAATCCAAATTCCAGAGAAAGAGGAACCTATTCCAGACCTTTGAAGAAAAGCATCAACCCAATGAAATGTGAAAATCACTTTCAACCTCACATTCACAGAGAGCACATCTACTAGGAAGAGAAAACCATCTTCTACAAAGAACATCAAGCACAAGAACTTCACTTTGCACAAGGAGCTAGAATAAAATTTAATCTTGGGGGTTAAAGACTTATTCCAAATGCAACTCCAAAATGGAATGGGATTCATTTTGGACAAAAGAATTTTAAAGGCAGACACCATTGAGAAAAAACCATTGGACAAATGTTTCCAAATAAATTTACCATCCTTCAAGATAGAGGGGATTTTGATACAGGAAAATAAATCTTGAAGAGGTGCTAGCGGGGGTCCCAAGATTATAATTCAAGCCATAAACCATTCCTCATATAATTTTCCACCCTATTACCAAAATTTTCTAGATAGAAACCCTTCATGGTGAGTGCCTAAGGCTGATCTGAGAGAATCCCACCATCACACTAGGCATCCTCTTAAGACTAAATTTGTTTTCCATCGCCCAAAACCCAACATGACACATCCTTAACCACTCTTTTGTTAGGGAGAATACACCTCCAAAAACAAGAACTGAAAGAACCTGCAACTGCCTGCTCCACATTAAGTAGGTCCCAAGGCCTTCCAAAAGAAGAAAGATATTTTTTCCTCAGAAAAAGAAACCAACTAGTAGACCCACCAAGAGGATGCCAAACATTCTTGGATAAAAGAGAAAGATTCAAGGATCTTAGATCTCTTATACCAAGACCTCCCCACTTCTTAGGTCTATAGAATTGGTCCCTAGACACAAGAAGGAGTCTTACATTCTCTTTCATGCTAGTCCAAAGAAATATTCTCATGATTTATTCCATTTTATCACCAAATTTCATAGCAATTTTGAACAAATTGAGAGCATACAAAGGAAAATTCTGCAAAGTTGAGATAATCAGTTGCAACTTCCTTGCTTGAATTAGTAGGGCACCCTTCCACCTAGTGAGATTATTATTGAGCTTATTCGATAGTCCACTCTAGAAAGAATCAGGAATCTTTGAATCTCAAAGTAGGAGACCCAAATAAATATCAGGAAAAGAGCCCAGTTTATAGTTAAGAATTCTGACCAATTTCTCTTGAAGAACACCCAAAGTATTGAGACAAAAGAGTAATTTTTGGGAGGTTGATGCATTGAATTGAAGCTCTTTCATAGCCTTCAATAATATTTTTCAACACCTTGATTTCTCTAACCGAAGATTCCTCGATCATAATTGTATCATCAACGAATTTTCGATGTGAAAGAGGAGATTATCATGAACATGGCTTGAGAACTTTGAGAACACCTTCCATCATAGCCTTTTGAATGGACCTACCAAGAGCTTCAACCATAATGAAAAGGAGGAGCAAAGAAATGGGATCACCCTGCCTAATACCCCTCAAGTTGTGCAAGAAAGATGATGGGGAGCCATTGATCATAATAGAGAAGCATAGAGTGGAAACTAGCTAATCAATCAACTTCACAAGTTTATGACTGAATCCAAAGCATGGGAAAACCTTCTAGAGAAAATTTTAGTTTACCCTATCATATACCTTTAGAAGATCCATCTTAAGAAAGATCCCAAACTTCTTATTAAACAAGAGAGAATGGGTAGCCTCATGCACATAAATAATTGAATCCACAATCTAGTGACCCCAAAAATAGCCACTATGTTGAACAAAGATGATATGGGAAGGACCCCTTAGAGACGAGAAGCCAAAAGTTTTGAATTTTTTTTGTAGATGAAATTACATAGGCTAATGGGCCTAAAACCGTAAAAATAATTCACACCAGGGATCTTAGGGATAAGCACCAAGAAAGTAGATTTAAGCTCTCATAGGATCTTCCCAAAACCAAAAAACTCCTTAGTATCATTGATAACATTTTAAGCCACAATAACCCAAAAAGCATGAAAGAGAAGAAATGGGAAGCCATCAAAGCACAGGGCTTTGTTCCCTTCAAAAGATAACACAACTCTTTTAACTTATAGAGGGGATAACCACTACCATTTTATTGATATCCTCAGGAAAGATAGAAGGAATTACATCAAGAAAATATTCCTTAGCCTCTTGATGAATACAAATATCATCTTTTAGAAAGTTAGCAAATAAATCTGCACTAGTAGTGGGAATAGCCCCATCCTCCTCCAAGGAATCACCATTCACTAAAATATATTTGATCCTATTCCCATATCTGTGTTTGAGAGATTTAAGGTGAAAGAACTTAGTATTCCAATCACTGAACTTGATCCAAATATATCGAGAGCATAATCTCTAGAAATATTCTTCCTTTGAAATTATATCATGAAGCTTCAATAGTAGTGCATCTTCTTCCAACTGTAAAGAGTTAGTCAAACCAACTAATTGAATTTTATTTTGGACCATCTCGAAGCATTAGGAAACAAGGGTCTTATCACAAATAATGTTCCCAAAGGATTCCTTATTCCATTTTCTAATATTGCATTTAACAACTACTAATTTCTTGGAAATTCTAAACATATTTGTCCCTTCAATTTGCACCTACCACTAGCCATGAATACAGGCTCTAAGATTTGAATGTCTAAGCCATATTGCCTCAAATCTAAAAGGGAAATGCTTCTTTCTACCTAGATTATCCCCAAAAAGAGAAATAGGAAATAGGTCAAATCCAATTCTAGAGAAGGAAGAAAGATAACACACGTATTCTAGAAACCAATTCGTAGAGATTAAAGTCCAATCCAACATGACTTGGATAGGGTCATCACTAGTTCTTCTATTTGACCAAGTAAAGGAAAATCCTTACAAAGTTAGGTCTACAAGGGCATTATTGTCAATGAAGGCCCTCAAATCCATTTGGTTGTCCACAGGCATCTGAGAGCCACCCATCTTTTCATTGTCATTTTAGGGGTATTGAAATCCCCCATCACAATCCACAAGCAACTGGGGAAGGAGGATCTAATCTCCCCAAGGTGATCTCAAAGATTTCTTCTATCTTTCTTTTGATTAGGGGCATAAATATTTGAAATGACCTAAGATCAGTCCTCCTTCAACTAGTGAAAATGAGTCTAGATGAAATTTTGTTCCTCCACCAGGGGAAAACCTTTAACATATCAAAGGTTCCAAAAGGTAGCAATTCCACCAAAAGTGCCATTTGACTAACACTATGTGAAGACACCGAAAATTGGTCTAGGCCCACGACACCACTTTCAACATAATTCTCATCTTCACGGTAATGATTAAATAATGTTAATTATTTAATTATTTTATAAAGTCACCTATCCTCTATTAATTAAATAACTTTAATTATTTAATTAATTCATTATTACCTTTATTTCAATCTTGATTAATTAAATAAATGTTATTTATTTAATTTTGTCGCTAATTAATTAATCCTCTTTCTAAAATTAAAAAAATTATTATTTAATTTACCCTCATCACATTTTCGACTATAATTAAATAATCATTTCAAATTATTTAATTATTCTTTAACTTTTTCTCAAATCAATTAAATAGATCTTTATTTATTTAATTTAATCTCCTAATTTTGAATGTTGAATTAAATAACCATTTAATTCATAAAAAGAATTATTCCTGGCATATCACTATATGATTAGATAATCACTTAATTATCTAATTAGCCATTTATCACTTAAGTTGAGATTTAATTAAATCAATCAATTATCTCTTGATTTAATATCTGATTATTTCTAATGAATAGACCTTCTAGTTTAATCAGTCAATTATCTAGTTTTAATTCTTCTGCGTACAAAATTTTATTAATTAAATAACTTTATTTATTTATTTAATTCATTCGTGTGTTCGAACACAAGGTTTCCTCTTTATCTTTTACATGTAGTCTTTATTCTTCTGAATTTCAAACAGATTAAATTATTATTTAATTAAATCTCCATTAGTTATTCTTTTTCACTCATGTTATTACTGACACTAAATCTCTACCGCATGTCATTCATTAATCTCAATCATTGATCTTCCTTTGAATATGAGTTGATCATTCAAAAATCAATTTTCTATAAATTGGCTTGACCTTTGTCATTATTCCTCCTCCCGAAATCTTTATACTTTTAGGAAGCGACTTTAAGAATCTTCAATATTTTTCTAAATCATTATCACATAGGCCATTCTTGCATACTTACAAAATCTAAGGGCAATTATTATACAACAAAAAAATGGATAAGTGCAATAAAGGGGATTCATGAAATGGATGAAGAATTTGGTGATATTATTCCTTTATTCTTTTATTTATGCTTTTAATTCCAGTGTTCTTTGTTGTTAGCGTAGGTTAGATTTGAGTTTATTGCATTAGTGTTGCTTAATATTTCATTTCTATTTTTCCTTAGCGTTACAATGCTCTTCCCACTAAGAATCGTATGTTGTGGTGGTCCTAGGATCTGCAACCCCACCTCTCAAACCCCACTAAATAGGCTATAGTTCCTAAATGTCTACCTCGGTTGTCACAATAGGGAATCATAGGCCCCCATAGAGGAACCTCTCTAGAAGAACGAGAAAACTAAGCTTGCCCCTGTGGCTCATCCTATACCTCACCTAACTATATTAGGACTAGATCTAGAAGGTGTCTCTCGATAATATGTACACTAGAAATAGTCCTCCCAATCAGGTACTATGTTTGTCTACAATAAGGTAGATGTTTGTCCTCATCATGCAAATATGCACAATCCATATACGGTCTCCATATAAATTGTACAAGGGTGTCAATGGCATGTCTCCAATACCCTTTATCTCCCACATGGCTCTGGCTAATAGTCCCTACATAATGAAAAACATACAAGGATCTATCATCTAAATTAGCTGTCATTGGTGGGCATAAAACAACAATGTTTTCCCACACCCAGATCATCAATAGAGTGGTACCACAACTCATTGATTATGCCTCTCTATAGGCTATGTCATGCAAATTAAAATATAACATCGCCAATAAACAAAGGCCCCATGCATATACAACCTATCGCTTTAACATCCCTACAAGCATCTCACCCCACCCAACAAATAACCCATGACCTCGACAGTCAGGTAGAACAATCCCAACAATAAATGTACACAACATACAATCAATCCGCTCATATCTCTCAGCGAGGACATGCCATCTAATCTCATAATGCTCGATACCAAGCTGTCTAATATCATCATATACATAAAACTGAGTGAGCTTGCTATAACCTCTCTAGGTATTATATAGGACTCTCTCACCCCTAATCAGTAATCTCAAAATCCTATATATATCCTCTAATGTAATTGTAGCCTCTCTAGTAGGCAGCTGAAAAGAGGAAGTCTCTGAATGCCATCACTCATAGAGAGCTATCAACATACATTGGTTTTCCTGAATGGTGGGCATAAATGTCACATGATGTAAACCAATACTCCATAGAAGTCGTCTCTCGACACTCTGCAATTGGTCTCGCAACTCATATATCACCGGCCTCAACTCCCCAGTGTATATCGGATCCAAAACATTCTACAAACGCATAATTATATTTTTTGTTAGAAAGGCAAAACATTTTTCTTACATCACAAAACTTCAAAAAATATTTGACAAGAAAATGCGTCATTTTAATATCAAATGTGGTGCAAAATTTCACATGCGTCATTTTAACTTGCACATGCATTACACAAATACAAGTGTGTCATTTAAAAATACAAATGTGTCAAATAGACAAGCACAACTACCTATCATGCATATGCATCACATTCTCACAAATGCAGTGCACAATTAATCACCTACCTATCATGCATATGTGTGACATTTTCACAAATGCGGTGCAAAATTTCAACACTTGTCTACCATACAAATGTGTGTGCATAAACAAATGCGATGCATTTTTCTACATGTGACACTGTTATGAACATATGCGATGCAATCCTACATATGTGGTGCACAAAACTGTAAATACGTTTATTTATCTAAATTCCCTAATTTGACCTAGACATGTTTCCATATATACATCGTTTCACAAGCACATGCATCACATATGAATGCATATGTGTTGATCCTAAAATGATGCATATGAAAATTTAAATTTAAATGCCTAAAAATGCGTGAAAATTGAAAATTTAAGAGATGGTTCGAGGGTACATACCGAGGGTCCTACATCAGTCAGGTGTCTAAATGTCCGAATGCGATAACCACGGTGCCCTGTATGGAACATGCAACATCTTTGGTGAGAGCTCTAGAGAAAAATCAAGGTTTCTAAAAATTTAGGGGTGCAAATGAATTATTTTTCCACCCAAATCCTATTTATACCTAGGGTTTTTAGAGGTTTTTTCTCAAACCTTCTATACTATATGCAATATTTACCAACTTTTGACATCCATTTTGCATACCAAACCTCTTCAAAATCGATTTATTTCACCACCATCAAACTTTTGACTATCAAATTACCTAATCGGGACAATTTCCAAGTTTTAAAAAAAAAATAAAAAAATTGTCATTTTTCCCGAGGGGTCATACTCTTATCTATTTCACACTAAGGCATGACAGGGGCATGTTTCAGGTAATTTTCTTTGACACAAAGCTGAAATGACATTGTATCAAAGAGGGAAAAACTGCAGACACCAAAAATTGGTCTAGGCATGTGACACCACTTTCGACATAATTCTCATCTTCATGGTCATGATTAAATAATGTTAATTGTTTAATTATTTTCTAAAGTCACCTGTCCTCTATTAATTAAATAAATTTAATTATTTAATTAATTCATTATTACCTTTATTTCAATCTTGATTAATTAAATAAATGTTATTTATTTAATTGCACCGCTAATTTATTAATCCTCTTTCTAAAATTAAAAAAATTATTATTTAATTTACCCTCATCATATTTTCAACTATAATTAAATAATCATTTCAAATTATTTAATTATTCTTTAACTTTTTCTCCGGTCAATTAAATAAATCTTTATTTATTTAATTTAATCTCCAAATTTTGAATGTTGAATTAAATAACCATTTAATCCATAAAATGAATTATTCTTGGCATATTCCTCTATGATTAGATAATCACTAAGTTATCTAATTAGTCATTTACCACTTAAGTTGAGATTTAATTAAATAAGTCAGTTATCTCCTATTTAATATTTGATTATTTTTTACGAATAAAACTCTTTCTTTAATCAGTCAGTTATCTAGTTTTAATTCTTCTGTGTGCAAACTGTTATTAATTAAATAACCTTATTTATTTAATTAATTCATTTGTGTGTTCAAACACAATGTTTCCTCTTTATCTTTTACATGTAGTCTTTATTCTTTTGAATTTTGAATAGTCTCAACTAAAGAGTAAATTATTATTTAATTTAATGCTTTTTCACTCGCATTAGTACTAACACTAAATCTATATTGCATGTCATTCACTAATCTGAATTGTTGATCTGTCTTTGAATCTGAGCCAATCAATCGAAAATTATTTTTTTATAAATTGGCTTGACCTTTGTCATTATTCCTCCTCCTGAAATTTGTATACTTTTAGGAAGTGACTTTAAGAATCTTTGATATTTTGCTAAATCATTATCACATAGGCCATACTTGCATACTTAAGAAATCTGAGGGCAATTATTATAGAACGGCGAAATGGAGAAGTGCAATAAAGGTGATTCATGGAATGGATAAAGAATTTGGTGAGATTATTCCTTTGTTCTTTTATTTATGCTTTTAATTCCATTGTTCTTTGTTGTTAGCATAGGTTAGATTTCAGTTTATTGCATTAGTGTTTCTTAATCTAGCATTTTTGTTTTTCCTTAGCATTACACCAAACCGCAATCCTTAAAGAATCTACTTCTCAATCTTTCAAGTTTTTCAAAATACATTTTAGTCTCTTGAATAAGTAAAATATCTGGCTTGTGGTCCTGAATAAGATTTCTCAGGAGGTTATGTTTGTGAACATTGTTCAACCCCCTGATATTCCATGAAGATAACCTTCATTTACCGGAAGAGGGTGTGCTCTTAGAGCACAAATTAGAGAGATTTTTGAACTCCTTCCACATGTATTTCTTTCATTCCCTCTCCCTAATCTTTTGAGAAGATGGTCTTCCTTGAGGATGGTGTTTCACACCACAATCATCTTTCTAACATCTAGTGACCACCCCCTTGTGACCCATTGGAGAAGGGTAAACAAGATTTTTCTCTCTTCCTTTTACCGCTAAAACCACTTCTCAGATAGAATCCCCTGGAGCCAAGAAAGCAAGAACCTCCACTAAACCAGAATCATGAACCATGCCAGTAGAATCACCACCTTTAACCTCTAGTGCCTCTTTCCATATAAAATATTTTAGGGCCTAGACAATCTCCACCAAACTAGAAGCCACACCAGTAGGGAGAAAAGATAGAACCATCTCATAGACTACATTGAGAGGGATAGCTACTTGCATCTTAATAGATGGGGAAGGAGGGGAAAAAATTGAATAGGAAGCTCAACAATAGAAGATTCCAAATCTAGGGGAGCCAAGGAATGCTCCACCATAACATTACACTACACCAAATATTTGTCTCTTGTAGAAGGGGATTCCCAAGCATCAACATTATAGTCTCATTCACCCTTACCCGACAAGTGCGAAGAATCATCCTTTTAATAACATTCTTCTTCTAAACTTTCCTAGGAGGATCCTATGGCTTCAAGGGACAATTCTTGGCCCAGTGACCTAACTTCTTATAGTTAAAATTGGAAAATGGGAAGGATTCAAAGATAATCTACCACTCATAGTCCCCCAAATTAGATTTCAAGAGAATATACTTAGAGAGATCCAACTTGTAATAAACCAAAACACAAAGTCTTGCACAAACCAATCTTCTCCTTGAGATTGTCATTTCATCAATGGAGTTTAATTGACCAAATGAACTTGCAATTCCCTTAAATATTCCTCATCCTAATATTCCAAAGGAAGGTCTGGAAACTTTACCCAAACTAGGGTAGAGTCAAAAAAATAATTCGAGAGTTCCATGCCTGGTTCCCAAGGTCAAAGAGTAAGAGAGCCATGTCCTAAAAACTAGGGGCCTTTGGAACAAACTATTCTCATGTCTTCATCACAGGTTAAAAAAGGAAAATAATCCTTAGGTCATAGCCACAACATCTACCTAAACTTTTAGAACCCACTTCTCAAAATCCTAGGACCGCACAACCTCAATATTTGACCTAGGCCCTAGGAATTTCCTAACCAACATAAAATCCATAAAGGATAAACTCTTATGAATAATAGAGTCAGGGATAAAGAGTATTATTTCACCTGATTCCTTGTTTGAGGTAACTTTTTCGAAGGAAGAGACACCTTTACCCTTGAGCTTCAAGCTAAATAACTCTAACTGCAAGCAACCTGCACAAACATTTGGTCCCACTACACCATGATTAACAACAATAGGAACCTCCACATGACCACCTTTCACTAGGTAAGCACCCATAACCATCATAGAAACTTTTGAAATTACCATTGTAGGCCTAGTAAAGGAAATGTGTCCCACTGTAGTGTCATTAGAAGAAGGAAAAGGAATCTTAGCACTCTTATTAATAGAAGCTCCAAAAGTAGACACCACACTAATAGCCAAATCACCACCAAAAAAATGTTGACCACCACATTAATATTAAACCTACCAACAAGAGACACCAAATCCTTCTTATGAGGGTCTAGATCATCCTCATCATCCAAACTACTATGAACCACCATATTAGAATTCAAATTCAAACTAGCAACGCCTACCTCAGATCTAAAGGATGCCATTGTTTTACCACCTTACATTATATCTATGCTAATGTTAGTTTTCATATGATGAGGTAATTTAATCTTGAAGGGTATTATAAAATAGTTCATGGGTACCATTTCTCCATTTTAAACCATTTCTACCATAACAATAAGATAAACCTTCCTTTTTTCTATTTTCCTCACTCCAACAAAATATGGAGCATATTGCTAACCCTCCTTTATAGCAGGGTCTTATTAGGGCTCTTTATAACTTTCTTTTGGCTACCACCCCTCATAGTAATTTACCTATTAATATTATTGACTATAAACCATCACTAAAGAGCTTTTTTGGATTGAGCTTGTTGATAGCCAACCAAATTCTCCTAGCAGATTACCAAAGTTATCTAAAAATTAAAATTCTCCTTCTCCCACCACTAAACCTTTTATTGATGAAATTCTCAAAATCATCCATAAAAATGAAAAAACTCCCCCCTTACCCTTGGGCCAACTAAACAAAGGAAGATGGACCCTAAGGAGGCTAAAAATAAAAATCTCACAATCACAATTTCAGATGACTAGGATGCCAACCAAGAAAGTGGTGTTGTTATTTCCGGATGTCAATGGTCTATATGATTTGCTAAATCCTCTTCTAAGGTGAAGGAAAATAATAAAAAGGGAAAGAAGGTATTTGAAGAGGAGGGTATTGATACTTCCAAGGAAGAGTTCAACCCTAATAGTTTGGGTGAGACCGAAGAGTTGGAAGACAAGGATGTTACTAATTTTGAAGTGGAGGAGGAGGAGTTTCAAGAAGCAAACTATAATTTTGATAAGGATGGAGGAAATGAGGTTAGAGAGGAGAAAGAGATTGAGGATGAATTGGTTGAGGCAAGAAATGAGAACACAATGTATAAGGATGATATAATGTAGAACTCACCTATACAGGTTGATACTAATGATAGGGATTTTAATACCCTAAGTTCTAATATAGAAACCCTCAATGCTCATATGAATCAAATGGAAAGGCAGCTTGATGAGGATACCAACTCTAAATTTTTTGATGAAATGGAAGAGGTTATAAAAATATCAATGTAGTGGTTGATGGGCATATTTTTTGGGTAGGAAAAAATAAGGAAGAAATAGAAGAAAAAGGGGAAATCTCTTGGCAAGACTAAATTTGATAAGTTTGAGAACAAGTTACTCAATGAGATTTGGTTGGATGTTGTGGCAGATATTCAAGGGAATTAGAGTCTTATTGAAGAATCTTATTCTATTGTTTTTTCTTTATATATATATATTTTTTAATACTCTATTTTTTGTATTTTCTTATTATGTATGGTTATTAGTTTAGTTGTTTATTGGCTTAATATATTCACTTATGATGGCTTCAGTATGACTTTGTAGTATCCTTTAAAGAATATGCTTAATGGTTGGTAGTCTTTGATTAGATTTGTTATGGATATGGTTTTTTCTTTTTATTAGTGGCCTTTTTTCTTTGATGCAAATCTTCTTACTGATCTATATGTCCCTAGTTGATGTTCCTCTTGGGTTGCTAACACTATTCTAGTCCTATGTTTTTCTTATTGGTTGTTATTTTACTAGTCTATTTTATTGGGTTGTTTTGATCGGTTGTTAGATTTTTATGGGATTAGGGGCATTCCCTACTTATCTAATAAAAAAATTACTTCCTTCCTACAAATATGGAGGCATACGGTGAGAAAATGAAAATGGCCTATCCCTAAAAATAGTGTGTAGATATATTTATCCAAATCCTTAATACTGAAATTGGATTCCATTTTTCTATGCAATGTACTAACACCTTTGAGAAAGTCATAGAGAAAGGGATAACTATTGAAAAGGAACTTATCAATAAAGGACTTGTTAAGATCTATAAGTACAATAGGGATCAACCATCAAAATCAAATGATAAACCTTTCCTATGGGATAAAAAGAAGAATGTAACCAATGATGGGGTTGTGGATACAAAGTATACAACCCCATCAAAAAATAGAAAAATATGAATCCTCCAAGAGGAACACTATGACCTAGTAACACAACTAGGCACAAGTACACTCCCTTAGGGGATCCAATTGAGATGATCTTGAAAAATTAATTCAATCAAATATTATCAAACTTCCATAGCCTAGACATTATGATGAACCAAAATTTAAATCCTCGTGGTATAATGTTAATGATAATTTTTAATACCATAGTATAAAAGGTCATAAAACAATAAATTGCATAAAACTTAAAAATATCATTGAAGATCTAATTGACCAAGAATATGTTATCATTAATCAATGTTCTGGGATTTTTGGAAATAATGATCTATGAATTTACAAGGATCCAATCTCAAACAATGGTAAAGGAAATGATTTTGGTCAAAAAAGGGACTATAAAAAATTTAATTATTCCTATGTTAACATAGTAGGATATATTCAAGAATTTAATGATCATAAATATGTGTAGAGAAGGGGGATTCATTGCTCACGAGTCTCTTGGCTACCTAGAGAGTCCTAGGGAATGAAATTCCCTAAACTACCTTAGATTATCTAATAAGAAATAATGCTCAAGTGATGAGAGTTACAAAATTAAAATGAATAGGTCATAGATAATTTGAGGACAAATTGACGAGTTTTCAGCCAAAGGATAGTAGCATGACATATAGATGACAACATGAAACAATGGCGTCCCAAAGACACACTAGCATCTTGTACAAACGAGAAATCAAGAATGTGATAGGAAACACAAAGTAACTACTTCTACACTAACTACTAAGAACTCTTGGAATGCAAGAAAGTAACATAATATAACAAAAATAAAATAAGGTAAAGTAAACTATGTGAAGAGTAAATAATAAAACTAAAGAGGAGAAACAAAATTCTCACAACAACCCAAGTAATGAATCCTCCAACAAAGAAATATCTTTAATACTTGCACACATAAGACTGAGGAAAATTGGTGGGGTTGTTTAGGGTTTTTCCACAATCAAACCCTCATTTCGGTGTTCCCACCTCCACGGATAGCCATATAGATAGATAGATAGAATAATAGAAACAAAAAAAAATAGATAGAAGAGATATTAAAATGCATATACAAGGGACATGAGAGATCCCAATATTCTCAAAGACACAAGACAAGAGAGGTATAGCGTTCAAGGCTTGAGGAAGCCAAGGAGAGAGAGAGAGAGAGTTGTGTGAGCCAATAAAGAGCTTTAGAGATCTGTAGACAATGTTGTGAGAATGTAAGAGTTTTGTAACAAGCAAGAGAGTTGTGCAAGCTTGAGAGAGTGAAAGAAAGAAAAGAGAGTGTCTCCAAGAGAGAAAGAGAAAGAAGACCAAATGAATTGAAAAGATATATTTTAAAGAGAGAATAATAGGGAAAAGAAGTTTCATGAGCTATTACAAGGCATCTTGAGCCGTTACCACAAAAAATAGGAGGTGAAAAGTGGCAAGGCACCCAAAAAATATTTGTTTGAATTTCAAAATATCATGGGATGCTAGCATGGTGTGCTAGTGTCTAGACAAATCACACCACAAATAAATGAGAATGAGAAAAGCACAAGGTTCAACACAAAGGTAGTGCACAAAGGTAGCTACAAAAAAGGGGGTCTTGAGCATATTGAGAGTGGAAAAGGCTGATGTAGGGGCTAAAATGAGCCTAAACATATTCTAAGCGATTGGACACTAAAGTGGATAGAAAAGTGTAAGTGAAATTACAAGGGGTGCAATTTTACGATATTACATTGTGATATTCGTTGTTCACATAATGATGTAATGAACATATATCAAGGGAATTTTATAAATCACAATCAAAACCATCCACCTATGTCTAGAAATGGCTCATCCCAAGATAATCACATTAACTACATATCTAACCTTAATATATCCCCCTCATTTGACTTTATGATAGGTCATATTGAAGAAGATTGTCTACAAAAAAACTTTATCTCACCCCTAAGACCTTCACAACATCACTCCACACCATTCCCATCAGACCACTCATCTATAAGGACACATTTTAATATTTTCTCCAAGGGCTATCTATGATAGATAACCATGAGTTCTAAGCTAATCCAAATCTTGGTACAAATCTAATCTATGATCAAGAAATCTCAATTCAAGCACCATCATGCCTCCAAGGACTTATTATTTCCACTCAAAATCCATCATCATCATGCCAACATTTTGAGACCATCCAAGAATACCTTATTCATATCGTATCATTAAACCTAGATCTATGTCAAGAATAAAATCCAAAGCATAAGGAAGAAAGATCTAAAATGAAGTAAGATCAAGTTATCCAAATCCTCCAATCACATCCTATCATTGATCAAGATCCAACTAATACTTTCTATTTCATCCAAGAGCCTATAACAATAGTTTATCCCATTCATATTCCAATAGCTTCCTCTCCTGTAAATGATTTGGTTGCTTGCACTAGACACATAGGTGATATCCTCCTTACTCATTTAGAAAAATAATCCTCCAATGCATACATATTTGAAAATGATGAAGCTATAAAAAATTTCATAGGAATCCATGATGGTATTCCAAAAAATAACCATGAAGAGGGTTTTCATATCAACTTTGAGGCAACAATTTTTTTTAAAGAACATTTATACTTCCTTAGTCCTCAAACTCATGTTGATCATATTGATCAACATGATATTATAGATTTGATCAACATACCACAGAATGATGAAACACCAATAGCCTATGAAGTTGTATCACATATTTTGTCAAAGAAAATTTTCTTACTAATGAGGGAAAAAACCACCATTGATGGTTCCCACCAATGTAAAGAAGAATTGACAACTTGTTTCCAACACAAGATACATATTATAAGGCCAACTAAATTTTTCAATGGGTGCAATACCAAGGAAAAGGATTAGGCCTACATGAACAAGGTATAATACATCCATTGCAATTCTTTAACAACCCTAAACATCAATTCCTCGGTTATTAATTGATAAATAAATATATTGATGTTAGAGGTGCCCCCATGAGACTAGGGGAAAATTTATCTAACAAAAATACCAACATATGAGCCATGAATAATCCTTATACCAAGTCTATTACTAACACTCCAACCATCCATATCATAAATTATCATTCTAAAATCCTTCCATCCACTAATCAATACCAACAAAAGAAAAATACTCGCAAAGAGAAGGATCAAAGTCAAGTTGTGAAAGCTAATAAATCAAAAATTCAAATTGTATGGTCAACATAAATGATCCACTATAACATAAATGACCTAATATATGGTCAACATAAATATAACAGGTTCAATTATGTTGACCATACAGTTTAATAACCTACTATCTATCCTCACCCACACAATTATATTGGTTAGAACATGTTATCATATTGTGAGATAGTCCTAGCGGGTTATATCTTGATAGAGTTATTCACAATATTTTTAATAGTTTAGACAATTCATCAATCAGACACCTGAATTAAAATTTATGGCCTCTGAGAGTTGGGTTTATTGAAATGGGAGATGTAAAAACATTTTGGACACATAAATGAGTTGTAAAGGGGGATTTAAATATTTTGGTGTGTGTTTAGGCACATCATAAGCATTTTTTATTGGAAATAAGGATGGGAACCACATTTTAGGTGGTTTTAGATCATGGTTTTTTAATACTTTTTAATAGCTTCATGTATTGTATCTTTAATATATTATGTGCATGGGATGGAGGTTGTGTAAGAGTCTTATAGTTGTTGAGTTTCCTCTAAATCTCTAGCTAGTGATACTCTTGTGAGAAATATTACTCAACAAGTATATTGTAATCTTTTTTATTTTTGAGTAATTTATTAGCTTTTGGAGTGTGGTGTTTTTCTCCTGAAATAATTTCCCCATGTATATCATTATGTTGTGGTATGAATATTATTTATGTTTAAGTTTTTGTAACTATTCAAATCTGAATTTTTTTGCATAACCCTCCTATGAAGATTATTGTAAGAAGTTGTTCCACTACCTTAGCTTCCTTACACCATCAAATCATTCCATCATCTAATGTAAGTATAATCATTTCATTCATCCATCATACATCATAATCAAATAAAAATAATCACATGCATATATTATAGAATCATATAACATCTATAATAATGTATAACATCATAAAAAATATTTCATGATACAAAATACATATACATTAATATATGTGTACAAAAGGACTATGAAGATCCATGAATATACATATACAATCAACCCACGTGCATATCAAAATGTATCCACATCAAATATATACATCATATATACAAAGACATCTATCTACATAGAACTCCCCCTCTCCTCTTGATCAAGAGAAGAAAGATGTGGAGGAGAAATCTATTGACTTACCACTTATTGTTCCCTAGGCACCTATCCCTCTAGCTGCCCTAGCTACTGAGGTTGAGGTGTTATTGTTGGTGGTTTCCCCATTGATCCCCCATCACATCATCCTGACTATCCAACTACTATACTCCTCATCGATAACTTGGGAGATCTCCTCTCAACTAGCATTAAGACCTCATACATGGTCTAGCAATATGTATCCTCTTATGTGAGGGTCCTCATATACCTCACACACTAGTCCATAGGGACCACTACAACCTGATTAGCTACCTCTACCTACTATTATCATGTCTACTCAATTTCCCTCTTTATAGTGAGTTGAATCATTTGTGCCTCTACCTACTAGTGATGGACTATCTCGACATCCCACTCTTCCATCATTTGTGAAAGATGTATAAAGAGGACATATCTCTCTGATGTCCTTTGAGTAACCTATAATAAGATTTTTTCCCTCTATACTCTAGACTTGTCTCTGTTAGTGAGTCTGATTTTGCTCTGATAGTGTAATTGCTAGCCTAACTTTCATCCCCTCATCTCCTCCTCATAGCTCATCCTTGGTGCAGGGGCACCAAAGATTTCATGCCCCAAGAGGGGTCAAAAAGTAAAATTTTATTTTAATTGAGTAAATTTCATGTAATAAGGTCTTATAAAACCATTTCATAGGTGTTTGGGTCAGTTTGAGTCATTAGGGGGTAAATTAGTATGTAAATGCAAAAAAAGTGTCAATGTTGTCAAGTTGCATAAAGCAACTTTATGTTTTTGTTGTCAAGTGGAAGCTGAAAATTGGAAGATGAAAAATTAGGTTTGTAACCATTGGAGATGGTTGGAAATGCCCTAAAAAGGCCTTGTATCATCGACCATGAGGTTGGGTTATTGAGATTTGAAGTCTTGAGCAATGAAAACCCTGTTTTCTACAATTTTCTGAATGTTCTTTGCTGCTACAGGGAATTGTATAGATTTATAGTGCACCGTACGGTCTAAAATTTGTTTGAAGAATATAAATGGAACTCTTAAATTCATTTTGGTTTTTTTGTGACCAATTTTTATGGAGTTTGTGAAAAGATATTAGCATTTTAGTGAAAACGATCAGAAACCCTACCCAGGGTTCCTAATGGACTAGTAAATTGCATTTTTTGTCATTCCCACTATAGAAAGTCTTAAAAATTGTTGGAATGGCTTATAATTGTATGTATTTTCATTCCTCAAAATTTAAGGTTCAAGGGTTTTGGTTGGCACATATTTTGGTGATGGCCTAAGTCCGATTGAAAAAAAATAGTCAATTTTTGAAGAGTTCTATACAAAGTGACCACACCTGAAATTTTCATATGTTGTATAAAGCCCAAATGGGTATCTAGAACTGTGTTTAAATTTTTTATGTCATGTCTGCAATGAAAGTTATGGAAAAAAAAACTTGATTTGTTGCCCCATGTTTTAGGCTTTAAGGATTGAAGGGTTGTGAGGAAAAACCCTTCTAAGTGATGTTTTAAGGTTTCAATATTGGTTGATTTAGGTTGTTTTGAGTTTTCCACCCCTTCTCTACATCAAATTGGTATCAAAGCCTGAATATATGGGAAAGATAAGTTTTTGGAGTTTATGTGTTGTCTTTTTGTAGGTTGAAGCAAGAACTTGGATGCCAAGAGACTAGGCCAACGAAAAAAAAGAGGCTTGAGGTGAGGTATCATGAAGATAAGAAGAAGCAAGGTGAAAGAGACTTGCTTGAGGAAGGTGAATGGAAGGTTTGAGGAAAAAATTCCATAGAGATTTGTAGAGTAAGGAGGTACCAAGCAAGAAGCCAATGATGAGAAAAAAGAGAAGTGAGATGAAAAAGAAGGATGAGAGGGAAAAACAACTAGATATTGAACAAGAGATAATAGACTTGAGACAAGCCTTGGAAGAAATGGAAAAAAATGGAACTTGAGATACAACAATACCTTGAGAAGGTAAAACACGCAAGTGGTTGGTATTTTTCAATAAAAAAGAGGCTCAAATGGCCTATCAAGAAGATTATTCTAAAGAAAAGGAAAGAGAGGACAACAACACCAGATATTGGAGAATCTTTGTTGGTGATGTAAGAGAAAAATCCATCTGAGAAAGAGGAAGGTCATGAATCACAAATAGGTTCTAGTGCTAGGTCAGTGGGTGAAAAGGAGTTGTTCCAAATCATAGAGAAGGAAGACAAAGATATAAAAGTGGGGGCAAGTGTTATGTTAATGAGTCAAAAAGAGTTTCTAAAGCCCATGAAGGAGGAAAAGGTGGATTTTGAAATCAAGATTAGACCCTAGACTGTTATGATTTTCCATGGGAGATCCAAAGCATGTTGAAAGATGGTATAGACATAATTGTGGATGATTTTTCACATTCTTTATTCTCAATGTCAGGTATCAATCATTTACAATTGTTTGCAAAGATTGCATTTGAGTCTACTATGAAGGACATTGAGCAAGGTGAGTTGTGGGTTTTAGATTTTCAGTTATTTGAATGAAAGGATAGAGCTTTCCATTTATTCCACCATGGTACACATCTGCCATTTGAGTTTGCAGATGCAAGGAGAATTTCGAGTATGTGCAGGATCCTCATGGAAAAAACAGGCCCTTAAGTGGCAATAAAAAACAAAAAATCAGAGTTAGACAACTTGACGTAAAAATTTGAATAAGTTATCTATATTATTTCAAAAAAATGTAAAAAATTCAATTTGTAGAAAATTGAAATTAGTTTCTAAACTATTAGACCTTTATTAAAAAAAAAAAAAAATCTATTTGGTGAAAATTCAAAATTTCAATGCAGTAGTATTTAAATTTCAAGGTAAAAATAAAAAGTAGGTGTCTGTCTAACCACCCTAACCATAATAAAAAGATAATATTTTTTTATAATCTTTCAGATATAAGTAGAGGACTCATGTCCTGATGTGATGCATATTTTTTTATAATTTTTTTCCAAGTAAATAATTAATTATGAATTTTTTATTACAACTTTTTAAAAATATAAAAGCTCGTCTGTCTAACCACCTTAACTTGGTAAAAAATTCATGAAATTAATTTTTTTCTTTATGAATCCTATAGTATGCAAAGCATATAATATGACGCATGTTTCAGATTCAAAAAATGTGATACCATTTGAAAGTTATAGATTTTTTTCAATCAGCCTATCAACTCGGACTTCATTCGTAATTCTAATAGAAAATGAATAATAATTATTTATTAAATTCAAAGTAAATAATAATTTATGTTGGTGGAAATTTGAGAATCTCCTCTAAAAACCCTTTTCGTTTCATCAATTTTGGATTAAAAAAAAGTTGTCAGCCACATGGACCATCATATGGCCTACATATCGCCACTTTTTGGCCCATCATGATCCTGCACATACCATTTTGTTTATTGCTAGGACAATAGAAAGGTATGTTGATGGGGAAGATCAGGTTACTATTGTGGATTTGCAGACGAAGTTACTTCAATCAGATGTTGCCATGTTGTCAAGGTCACTACAAGAGTGTGAGTAACAAAGAAAAGAAGACATAATTGGTGATGGTGTTAAAAAAATAATTTCAAAGGATAATGTTTCCATTGTTATCATCCAAGTGTAGGAGTAAGAGTGTGAGAAATCTTCTAGAATGACTGATCAATTTTATCTATCATTGCACAAGGTATCTCTAGAAGGTGAGTTGCAACATAGTTTGTATAGTTGTCTTTTCCAAATTTCAAAGAAACCTAGGGTGAAGATGAAACCAGCATGGGACTATTTAAAGGAAGATAATAAGCAGGGATCTAAAGACACCAGTCAAGAGATTTGAAAAATAGTTCTCTTGTTGTTACTCTCCATTCAAGTGGAGCTTGAATCTTTCTTCCCGAGGAGTATGGTGTAGGGGCATCCAAGCTTTCATGCCCCAAGAGGGGTCATTATTTTTTTTTGTGCTTGAGTCAATTTCATGTAATAAGGTCTTATAATATCATTTCATAGGTGTTTGGGTCAGTTTTAGTCATTAGGGGGTGAATTAGTATTAAATACAAAAAAGTGTCAATATTGTCAGGTTGCACAAAGCAACTTTGCATTTTTGTTGTCAAGTGGGAGTTGAAACGTTGGAAGATAAAATATTAGGTTTGTATCCATCTAATATTGTTTTAAATTCCTTAAAAATGCTTTGTATCATCGACCATGAGGTTGGGTCGTTGAAGTTTGAAGTTTTGAGCAATGAAAGCCCTGTTTCCTACAATTTTCTAGACATTCTTTGTTGTTACAAGGAATTGTATAGATTTGTAGTGCACTGTATGGTTTGAAATTTGTTTGAAGAATGTAAAGGGAATTCTTAAATTTATTTTGGTTTTTGTGTGATCAATTTTTATGGAGTTTGTGAAAAGATATTAGCATTTCAATGAAACCAGTCAAAAACCCTACCCAAGGTTCCTAGTGGACTTGTAAATTAAATTTTCTACCATTCCCATGGTAGAAAGTCCTAAATTTTTTTGGAATGGATTATCATTGTATTTAATTTCATTTCTCAATATTTCAAGTTCTAGGGTTTTGGTTGGCACATGTTTTGGTGATGCCCTAAGTCTGATTTTTTCATGTTTTAAGTCTAATTAGTAGAAGAACAATAAATGTTTGATTAGTTTCGTACAAAGTGACCACCCATGAAATTTTGGTATGTTTTATAAAGAAAAAATGGGTATCTAGAACTATGTTTACATTTTTTATTTCATGTGTGCAATTAAATTTATAGCCAAAAATCCCAATTTGCTGCCCCACGTTTTAAGCTTTAAGGATTGAAGGCTTGTGAGGAAAAACCCACCAAATGATGTTTTAGGGTTTCAATATTGGTTGATTTAGGTTTTTTTGAGTTCACAATCCTTTCTTTGGATCAATCCTCCCTCTACTCATCTCTTTTCTCCTCTTCTCTTATTACCATAGTTGGTACTATCACCTACTCACCAACTTCTTATGGTCCTCCTCCTCTAGTAGTTGCCTCTATTTGTTACCACTATTGGAAATTCCTAGCTAGCTCCATCTCTCTCCTCTATTGTCTAACAACCCCACCATCTAGATGGGTGAATCTAAGTAGTCTTTGTACTACCCACCATGCATCAAAATAATGTGTAGTCCATGCATCATCTACACCAAATGTCCATGCCCATTGAATTGACATCAAATGAATAAAATTTGTCATGACCACCTAAGGATTGGACATAGGTCCCAAATCTTTGATCTTTTACTATGTGTGAGAAAAAAATCATAATAATTAGTAGTGGGTAAATGCTCAACCTTTCCAAATTGTCTCATGATCTATTCAAGAATATATCTCTCCAAAATGTGTGGAGTCTAGCCAATAAACCATCGAGTTTGTTTGCATAATGTAAGATGAACATCATATCCACCAAATCCTCACACTATAGTGATGGGCACTAGATAAAGGAATCCATATAATTTATGACTCTCTAATAATCAAGATCGCCTAGTCTCCATTATGTTAATAATGCATCGTATCTATACACATAAGGGTCTCTTTTGACCTGAGCAATATCACCCACTAGTCTCATGACAACAATGTGCTCCCATTCCCATACATGAAGTAGTGTAACTCTAGTTGATATAACTATAGAAGCTCTATACAGTAATTTGTGCATATCATGATATAAGTTAGCCAATATGCATGCCCCCCATGTATAGACAACATCATCGGTCATCATCTTCTCAAGTACATGACCCTATCCAATGAAAAATCCCCTGGATCATCAATCAAGGATGACCACTCCCAAAATAAGACTTATTGTTACTAAAATATTTTCATTGTACACCCCACTCCTAGCCTCAGATCTATCTTCCCATGCTCAATTGGTATCCATCTCATTAGTGAACCCTATAGCTCCCAAAAATCACATGCAATGAATATGCCTATGACATGAAGAGAGAAAAATCCATTAATTTTTCTATGCAACCTTGAGAATTAAAACGATCCAAAAAGGCTCTATATTTAATATTTTGTATTGAATCATTGATACATCTGGATGATTACAATAATGAATAAAAATTTATTATAAAAGGAAAAGAAAAATCTAGATGAAACCCTATGTGTGGATTAAATTAGATCATGACATGCATCATCATTTTATGCTATGAGATAAAAAATACATTTCTTAAAAATAGAAAATAACTATTTTTAGTTTAAGTTTAATAAAATAAATAGAGGACCTAGTTAATTAATTGATTAATTAATTAATTAGGTGATTTTCCTTTTTTTTTTGGTTGGTAAGAACAATATTTTTATCTTCACTAAAACTAGGTGAGGCTACAAAAAAGGAACCTCATTTTTGAAATGAGACACAAAATTAATTTGAATAATCCAACCCACAATAACAATAGCATAATAAGGGCACGAATCCCACAAGCACACTAGAATGAATGTTAGAAACAACAATGTGAAGCTTCAAACTTGTGAGAACAATCGATCAACAAGGGTACAATTCTTGTAACCACAACGTCCCAATGAGGATTTTAACCTTGGTGGAAAAGTCAACAATGCCATTAACAACTTGGTGATTTTCCTTTTTTACTCTAACAGCTCAACACTATATTTTAGAAACTCTAGGAAAGAAAAATTATAAAAGTGCACCTATCAATGGAAATGGAAATTGTATTCTATTTAAAATATTTAATTTTATACATCTCATTAATGATACAATCATTTAAGGTGGATAAAGCCTTCTAGTAACTTATGAATTAGCACCTTGAATAGAAAATAACCTCATTGATGTGGGGAGAATCCATCACTAGCCATCAATACCAATGTTTCTATAATTATCTATCTCTCAAGGATGATCTTGACAATAGTTTGTTGCTCAATGTATGCTAATTCTCCCATTTTTTTTGAGGAAAGAGGTTTGTTATATAGAAAATGAGATTCAAAATAGACGATCAAGATCATTTTGAAGAATATCCAGATCAACGGTCGAAGTGTGTTGAGAGGATTTAGACATGAGATAATTGTGCAAAGTTGATTGCACAATTTGTGTGATTGGGAAATAGATTGGCTAGTTAGGGATGTGATTGATCAATTAACAAAATAGATTGATCAGTCAAGTATGTGATGGCTTAGTTAGGAATGTGATGTTTCACTTAATAGAATAGATTGATTAGTTAACAAATTAGATTGCTTGTTCAACAATCATAATTTTCTCAATCAGAAAGTACGTGAGGAATATGAATTAATTAATTTAATTAGTTAATTCCTTTTTGGATTTGAATGCGAAAATTAAGTTTGACTTTTGCAAAAAAAGTTGCATTAGTTTGATTTGATTTTTTATCATTGATTTTAATAGTTTGATTTAATTATTCAAATTTTGGAGGGAAAGTGTCGTAATTAAATTATTATTTAATAATTTAATCCACTTAGATAAATATAGTGATTTAGTGAAGTTATTAAATAATTGGCATTATTTAATTAATCAAGATGAAATAAGGTGGGATTAGCACTTTATTAAATAACTGAAATTTATTTAATTTGTCTAAAATGATGAAAACGTGAATTAATTAAATAATATTGTAATTCAATTTATAGAGGAATTAGGGTTTTTGATGTCATTTTGATGTGATGTGGTGTGGTGTCATGTCGTATGATTTCAAGATGATCTAAGACATTACGAGATAATTTTGAGATGTTTCAGGGTGATTTCGAGATGTTTTGAGACATTACGAGATGATTATGAGTTGTTTTGAGATGTTTTAGGATGATTCTGAGTTTTTATGAGATGTTATAGGATGATTTTGAGTTATTCTAAAGTGTTATGGGATGATTTTGAGTCATTCCAAAGTGTTACGGGATGATTCCGAGTCATTCTGAAGTGTTACGCCATGATTATGAGTCATTTCAAAGTGTTACAGGATGAATTCGAGTCATTCTGAAGTGTTATGAGATGATTTTGAGTCATTTTGAAGTGCTACGAGATGATTCCCAGTCATTTCAAACTATTGCGAGATGATTCTGAGTCATTCTTGAAGTGTTACGAGATGATTATGAGTCATTTTGAAGTATTACAAGATGATTTCGACTCAATTTGAAGTGTTATGAGATGATTTTAAGTCATTCTGAAGTGTTATGAGATGATTTTGAGTCATTTTGAAGTGTTACAAGGTGATTCTGAGTCATTCTGAAGTGTTATGGGGTGTTCAGAGCTAATTTTCCATCTCGTTCGATGTTGTTCGAGGTTGTTCAATTTTCTTTGATGATGTTTAATGTTGTTTGATGTTGTTCAGTGTTGTTTGATGTTGTTCAAGGTTGTGTGATAGGTGTCAAGTCAATTTTACATGTTTACATTTTGCCCCTATTTGATACATAGTACTAGTTGCTTGTTTCAAATATTTGGTTTTTAAGATTAAGTTTTTGAAAAAAAATTATGCCCTAATGTTCAGTGGAACGATGGTAGGACTTTGTTTTGCCCCCGCGAGAGGTTGGCTAAAAATTTTAAGTTTTGAGGTTAGACTCTTAACATTTTTGAATTGTTGTTTTCATGTTTTAGATGAGATTTTATATCAATATGTGCATCGTTCCTCGTTTAGAGAATTTTTTTGAAAGTAGGAAGATTTCCCAAGTGTACTTAGGGTTTTCTTGATGGAATTAAGGTTTTCTTGAGGATTTATATAGGAAATTTCTCTTCAAATTGGATCATTTGTGCTTTGTTCCTCTTCCTAATTCTTGTCTATGGATTCCATAATCTGTCATTTATTGAGGGAGAATGCTGAGATTCTAGGTTGCCCCACATCATTTTGAGCTCGTTCACAAGTATAGATGACTTTCAAACATCGGTGGCCCAGTATGTACCTTTTCACCCTTCACTTTTGTCATTTTTTTGTTCTTGTTTTGTGTGTGCAAAGTCCTGTCAGAAAAATGTGTTGGTTTTGAGATTCCTATGCAGTTGTCTTGATTTTGGTGCATATGTCCAAAAATTGCACAGCTATCCAAAATTGACACATTTGTCTTGATCAATTGTTCAGTAACTACATAGTTGTTTAAAAACTACGTAGTTGTCCTAAAACTGTAGACTTGTCAAGAAACTGCACCCACATTTTTGTGCTATTGTCTTAAAACTGTGCTTTTGTCTAGCTTTTGTTGAGAATTTGTCCCAGAACCTAACAATTGATTCTCCATTTGTCATTTTCCTTTTAGCTTTATTCTAAACCCTAGCATGTGTCCGTTTACCATCATAAATGTCATTTTTCATCATGTTTATGTTCTAAAACCTTGGCTTGTGTTTTTTTATCATCTCAACTATCATTTTTCATGATGCTTGTGTCTTAAACCCTAGCATGTGTCATTTATCATTATAAATGTCATTTGTCACCATGCTTGTATTATTTTGTGTTGCTTTGCATGTTTAGAGTGAAACCCTAGCTTGTGTTCATTTACCATCAAACATGATGTTTGTTACCATGCTTGTGTTCAAAACCCTAGCTTGTGTCTATTTACCATTATAGATATTGTTTTGTCATCATACTTGTGTTCTAAACCCTAGCATGTGTCGTTTATCATTATAAATTTCATTTGTCACCATGCTTGTGTCATTTTACTTTACATTTTTATAATGAAACCCTAACGTCTACGTTTATATCCTTTGCAGATGAATCTTTGTCTGCTTATGATGAGAGAGACGTCCTCATCATTTGTTTGATCCAATTGCCAAGTTCAATACATTGGAGTAGGACTTTCTTGATGCAATGGGATTGCATCATATCTATTACATGCCTCCTATCAGGACCCATACAGTGATGTTGACCACTCTCATGGAGAGGTGGCACTCTGAGATGTTCTCTTTTCAATTGCCTATAGGGGAGGAAACTATTACTCTAGAGGATGTGTGGAGGATTCTTCATCTTCCTATTCATGGTGAGATTGTTACTTACCAAATTCGATGAAGTTCTCGTGCTATGCACTATTTGTTAGGTGTGGCACATGTGGATGTTTGTGATGTAGATATTGATTTATCTAATTTTGTAGACATTGTGAACCCTATCATTCTTGTCCTTTGTGGCCTAGTATCAAAGTTAGTTGTTCCTAGTAGACGAAATCAAAAATTTGTAGTGGTTTGGGGTGTATGTATTGAGATTATGATAGACCAAGGTATGTGATATGCCTGGGGTGCCTGTTTCCTTGCCCATCTTTGCCGAGATATGCACGAGGTGGTGTATTGGGGTGGGAGGTCATTCTCTATAGGTGTATCCCTTTTGCATGTTTAGGCATAGGAGAATATTGCAGTGACTCATCCTGATAGGATTCAAGATATTTCTCTGGGCGATCCATACTATTATCGTTATGGATTTTTTATGCACTACACTTTGTTTGGGGACCTGCATTATTGGCGTCATGTGTTTAATGAGATTCATAGTTCTGTATGGAGACCTTATATGAGCTATGAGGTTTCGACAGAGGATTTGGATCAACTTGTGTACTACTGACAAACCCATTTGTTTCTTGGTCATTCATCATCTATGATAGAGCATTATCTACCAAACTAAGTATGTTGCTAGTTTGGTGAGAGACAAGGGTGGATTCTTGATGCGTATGAGGCTCAATTTGGTCGGACTTATCAGGAGGTCCATGTATGGGGTATTGAGGTTGATGCAAATATATTTATTTACAAGTATGCAATACTTGCCTTAGTTGGTTTGGGTTGGTCATTTGGAGTGGAAAATCTAGGTACGACTCATGATTATGAGCAGTGGACATGAATAAGCCGTCGAGGCTTATTGATCCCAGAGGTTATCCTATTGTGGGAAAAGCTAGCATCATAGGTCATCATAGGGAGGAAAAACGTGTTGAGGTTCTTGGAAAGAAATTGGATCGATCTCGATGTGATGTGTCAGAAGATATTCAAGATGAGCGGGTGTGTCATGCACAAGGTCAAAGACAAGTTCCAGATCCTCCTCCATCAGCTAGGGATGTTTATTTTTTGCTAGATTAGATGACTTTGGATAGAGATGCAGAGATTGCACGAAAAAAGGTTGTAGACGGTTTAGTAGATACTCTGAGGGTTGAGCGAGATAGTGTGATTGGTAGACTGGATGTGATAGACTCTTAGGTAGTATTACTAACAATAGAGATAGATTCTCTTTGGGTAGATCGAGAGAGTGATATTGGTATATGACATGCTGCAGAGGCTCAAGTACTATTACTAACAATAGAGAGCAATACTCTTTGGGTAGAGTGTGATGGTATGCTAGGCGAGTGAGATAGGTATCTAAAAGCATCTAACTATTATCAAACTTTATATGATGCTACCATTCCTAGGGCCTCTCGACATCCACAGTTTGGGGAGCCTAGTGCTACAAGCGACGTGATAGGGAATTTATTTTTTTGTGTGTGATGTGAGCTAGGTTTTGGGGTTTCAAAGTTACCCATGGTGATTTTAATTATCAACTTTTGAAAATCCTCCTGTTATGTTTCAACAGTGACTTACTACCGAGGGTAACCGGTCACTTAAGTGAGGTTTTATCCCTCTCGGGTCATGACTTTACCGGCCCCTTTCACATGACTTACTGGTTTTTTCTGCCAAGATGGCTTGTGTTCTATACTGTCGAGGGTTTCAATGTGGGTCCCACCTGAATGTTTCACCTGAAGTCTGGTGAACCTTCCGATAAGAGGTTTTGATCTAGGCGGCTTCTCGCCGACCTCATAGGTTTTCCTACTGGCATCACCAAAGTGGTACGAGGTTTGCTAGATGTTGCCATCTAGCATGAACAAATGTGTGGGTCTTGTTCCCGAGGTGTTGCCGATGACATGTGGTCATCTCTTCACTGGTGATGGTTGTTAATAATGAGGTTAATTATGACTTCTCACACACCTCGCACGATCAGAGTAAATGTTCTTAATGGTACTGTGAAGCCTGCGAGGGTGTGACACATGGATTTTATTCTTTTTCCAATGGGGTTATGTGGGTCCCACTGAGTGGTTCAGACCTCCTCTCCTCATGGGTTTTGATTGGATGTCTTTTCCTAGGCATTGAGGTGGATTGTCAATGCTCATTGACTTGATCTTGGCCCTCCAATTTTCCAAATGTGTTATGAATCAGTGCTTCAATTTCAAGGGAGGTGTGTGCGATTCATTTGAGTGGCATATGCTACCATGTTGTTGCTTGTGTCACTGATGGCATGGATTTTTTCTTCTCCAGAGGATCTCCTCCTGATTTTCTCCGATGTGTGAATAGTGCCATCCTACTAAAAACATTCATGGTTATCTTGGCCACTAATTATTCGAGTGTTTGAATTGATTTCAAGCAATTGTATCCTACATGCTGACTAAGTTGCGTGCAATTAGCATTGCTTTTTCTTGTGTTTGTGTGCAGGAAGGTTTCTTCTCCAGTGTATTGCAAGGCTTTGTTTTCTCTATGGACAAATCGATTGAACGTAGGAGTGTGAGGCTGGGGGCCTGAAGGTTTTTGGTCATGATGGAGCCTACTACTCCCATAGTGCCCCGGGGTACTAGAAATATTGGAAAGAAGCTAGTACATTGATCGTCCCTTGTGGTCATATCGAATTTTGATGGTAATGAATCTGACACTGATTCGGACTACCAGTGTTACTTGGCCACCTTAAGTGAGCTCATGGGAGTAAATGAGGAGGTCCTGGTAGTTGAACTTGTATCTACTTTGGCACTCGGTCTGGTTGTTAGAGGTTGTGCTAACAAGGCTGGTAAGGGAAAGGTGGTTTCATCGTTGTCTTAGGTGCAGACTCGAAGTGGTCACCTGTACCAGGGTTGTGTTTTTTCTTGATGGTTACTGGTGGTGGGTTTTTTGGTCATGTCTTTTCCTGTTGTTTCATCATGTGGACATGGACATGCGCGTGCTTTGCATGAAATTTCATTCTCCGACTGGTTACTATGTAACCATTTTTTTTATTCCTTTGATCATACATGATGTTATCGGATGATAAGGAATGTGAATTTCAATTTCACTTCAAGTTGAAATTGAATTTTGTACTGACAATGTAGCCTATTGCTTCTTTCTCTCCTGTTATATAAAGGAGATTTCATGGCTTATGTTAGGGTCAGGTTTTCTGGGTTTGAAACCTTGGAGTTTGTATAGATAGCTTTAATGTTGAAATGTTGTGAGCATTTATTCAGGAAATCATCCCAGGTAGGGATTTATATACAATTAGTATGCTATTCTTTTTTTAATTACTAATATCGAAACAAATCTACAAAAATTAAAATGGTTTTCTCTCCTTTGTGTGTGCCATGGATTGTGAATGGATTTAGCAAGGGTTTTTCTCTTCAGTTTCAATGATTAGTTGAAAGTGTAATTTGTTTTCTTGCTTTAACTTAATGAGTTAATCAAATGCTTGAAAGGATAAATTGCATGTTCATGGTTATATATCCTCAGGATTAGCTAAGAAGCACTGTTTTAGTATATTGAAACATCTCATAATAGCAAGGCTATATGAAGATAAGTTCATAGTATCAGAATTATACTTTGTATGACTCCATTGCCCGATGGATGAGGCACTGAATAATGTTTGCAGCCTTTTATTTGGTATAAGATTGTAAGCTCTAAGCATGGTGATCCAAATACTGGACATAACCACATATTAAAGCCTTGTCTTCCTACGGGAAGTATTTCCTTCTTTTAGTGGGTCAATTCTATTGCTCTTTGGAAACTGTAATCATTCTCTGGTCTGCCAATACCAAGAATGGTGATTATCCCTTGGAGTATGTAGGGATTGTAATCTATATATAGAAGGTGTTCTTACCAGTTATATGGCATTCTTATGAACACATTTAGGTTTAACCACCTTGGTCCTATAGAGCCAAAAGTGTAGGAGAGATTAGTCTTTAACTAACTCTTGTTAGTTGGCCACTAGCTATTGCATTCATCCATAATGGGGGTTGGCTACCTCTTAGAGATTTGCAATGTCTATGTGGGAACAAAAAAACACCAATAGAATGGTGACTCTGCTGGGGACAAAACTCAACAGTTTTGGTTGCAGATGGTGCTGGTATAAAGTCATTAAATGATATGTTGTTCTGAATTTACATAGTGAATGTTTTCAACCCAAGTGAAGGGAGGTAGTTCAAACTAATCTTGATAACCTAGTGGTCTATGGTTTCCTGTGCAATGGATTCAGGAGTTCTAGATTTATTCATTGAAGGATGATTTTATTGGGGAGAACTTCTGAGAAATTTACAAAAAAAAGAGAAAGAAAGGGAAGATAGAGGAACCATAGGGGTTGGAGATGCTTATCCAGAATTTGTTGTTCAAAGTAAAGATAAGTGTCAAACTTCCATAGTAATGGATTATGATTATGAAATATATTACTAATGGTATGGTGTGACTCTGTAATGGGTATTAAAACCCAGAATCTAGTAGAACGTAGAGAACAGATTGTCAAAGGATTTTAAATACTATCCTCTGAAAGGAGGTGGTGACTCTATTTGAAGAACCAGTGAATGAATGAAGGAATAATCCAAGATTTGTGCTATTTACAGTCTAGAAAAGAGGATGATACATGCTGCAAAAAACTACTAGGTATTTCATCAAAACTAAAATAGTTCACTACTTCTAATGATGATGGGTGTTTTTTATTAAGGCTAAAAATGGTTCCAACCTATATGTCAAGCATAAAAAAGGGAACAATGATTGGTTTTACCATAATTCTAGTAGTGCAACATGTAAAAGGATTTGTGAAACATGTTTTAATTGAATAAAACCTTGCAAGGAACACTATTGTTAGTCATTGATAAACTACTAGTTGAGATAACAAGTTATGTGCCTGATAATTATATGTTGTGGAGTAGTCTCCCCTGTGTAAGGTCAGACATAAATATGCAAAAAGAACACATTGTATTAAGCCCTTTGGGGAGTTTTGTAACTCCAAGGTATATGCCTTTTACATTTAATAGTATCAGTAATTACCCTAATTCAATTCTTAAGAAAATTAGGAAGTATTTGCCTCAATATACAGGGCAAGTTGCAAAATCGGCTTCTAGGCATTTACAACATTTTATAGATGTAATGGGTGATTATGAAATGAGTCATGAGGATGTTGTCATGAAACTATTTGTGCAATCCTTAAAAGGTGATGCTAGGGATTGGTTTTCTTATCTACCTACCTTTTTTGTTAACTCATGGAATCGGTTGGTGATGGCTCTTATGGAACAATTCGGTGGATGAGTCAATCCCAGCACACTGAGAAAAGGATTTATGGGAATTCACATGCAAGAGGAGGAATTAGTCCCATATTTTAATCTCAAGTTTTCGAGAGCTCTAAGGGAAATCCCTAAAGAAATAAGACCAAATGAGGCTGAAAGTTTGGTAGTGTATCTTGGTGCTTTCAACAAGAGGATGAGTTTTTTATTAAGGGATAAAGATCCTACTACTCTGCACCAAGCATACCAGCTGGCTATGGAAATTGAAAATAATATGAAATATTCAATGATGAAGAGGTATCCGGCTGCAAGTATTGATTACCCTAGCCTAACCAGTGCTAATAGAATGTCAAAGCTAACTATTCAAAAAACTGATGATGAAATTCTTGCTAGAACTATTGTAAGTCCACCAATGCAGTTTTATGATAATAAGACCCAAATTGAAACCTAGTCCAATTTGAGTGATGATGATCAGGTTTCTTGTGTATCAGAACTGTATGATATGAGAAGGCAAGAGAAGGAATCACTATATGAGTTTTTCTTGAGATTTTTGGGAATCTTAATACCAATTCCTATAGATCAAAGACCTAATGATTATGAGTGCATTGATTTATTTTATGAACTATATGAACCAGGATTGAGTTCTTTACTAGAGGAATTGAAACCTGCTAATTTGGCTCAAGTGACTCAATGGATAGAGATTGAAGAATCGGCTAGGAATGCATCTACACAAAATAAAGGTAGTGCTCATTCATTACAAAATTTTTGTATAAGTGTTGACAAAATTAAGAGGCAAAATGATGTGGGATTGTATGAGACACCTATTGTGTTTCGTAATCCTAATTATGATTCTCATATCACTGAGATTCTATTGCAAGTTAGTGATTATGATGTTAAGGGTAGTGACTGCAGTATTGAGAATGCAGTAGAGCTTTTATTTCTACAAAATTTATGCGGGAATGAAGATTCCCATATGTGTTTCCAAGTGGAGGAACAATTGTCAGATGATGTATATCTGGAATGTGCCCCAGATATATTAGTAGTAGAACAGGGAAGCTGCATAAGTGTTGAACAATCTAAGGATAGTGATGTGTGTGTTTAGAAGAGTACCATTGGGGGCAGCCATTATAGTGATGAATACATTGACACTATGGTCTTTCCTGATTATCTATGTGAAGTGGAGATGGAAGTGTTACTACCCTCTGGCATTGATATGGTCAATAAAAGGTTCCTAGATTGTGCTGAAATATTCACTTATAAATCAACATATTCAATAGGTAGTGTTGAATACAAGGAAGCCAGTGTGTATCTCTTCTAATCAAGGTGAAATTGATGCTTTTAAACTTGTCTCTAAGAGTTTTCATATAGAAATGAATGAGGCGGTACGAGAAAAGATGTATACGAAGTGGCTGGATATGAATGTGTTTGTGCATTCCCCAAAGAATGATGTAGCCAATACTGCTAACTTCTGTAATACTCTCGTGTACTCCCAATTGACTAATTTTATAGAGTGGAAACCAAACTAGAATAGAAAATTCTAGGAGGTAAATTCCTGGAGCTATGTATCATCTTTGTTAGGTGATGGAAGTAAGGATACCTTGCATACTATTTTATATGACAACTTCCAGTTCAATATGCAAACTGATGGTACCAGAATGGATGGTGAACTATGGACCAGGTAAGTTATGAAAGTTTCCATTTCCTGGTATAGCTAGGCCAACATCCTATGAAATATGACTAGGAGCAGGATAAGGTGAAATATTATCATGGCCATATGTTACTCTTGAAATGGTGGGGCAATGCATTGATTAAATCAGTACAGGGGCAGAATGTAGGTAGCCACCATAATATTCTCAAAGATATTGGCCATCCCTTTAGTTTCGAAACATCAGATAGTGAATGTTGTAAGTTTTTTTTGCATCAGAAAATGAAGAATTTTGTTTTTGATAGAGGTAGACGTTGATTTCTCTTGTTTGGTGGCCTAGGGCTACCAAGTTGTGTACACAAAGTCCAGTTGATAGAACAAGGTAATATGTATGTGAAGGGGCTTGTGTAATTCAGTAATCTGGTCTACAAACCTAGAGGTTTTGAATTCTTGTTATGCCCATAGGGGGCATACATCCCCAGTCGGAGCCACTGATAGGGAATTTCTTTTTTTGTGTGTGATGCAAGTTGGGTTTTGGGGTTTCAAAGTTACCCATGGTGATTTTAATTATCAACTTTTGAAAACCCTCTTGCTATGTTTCAACAGTGGCTTACTACTGAGGGTAACTGGTCACTTAAGTAAGGTTTTATCCCTCTCGGGTCGTGACTTATCCGATCCCTTTCACGTGACTTGTTGGTTATTTTTTCCAAGACGGCTTGTGTTCTATACCGTCGGGGGTTTCAATGTGGGTCCCACCTAAATTTTTCACCTGAAGTTTGGTGAACCGTCCAATCACAAGTTTTGATCTGGGTGGCTTCTCGCCGACCTCCCAGGTTCTCCTACTGGTGTCACCAAAGTGGTGTGAGGTTTGCGAGATGTCACCATCTAGCATGAAAAAATGTGTGGGTTTTGTTCTTGAGGTGTTGGCGGTGACGTTTGGTCGTCTCTTCACTGGCAATGGTCATTAATAACGGGGTTAATTATGACTTCTCGCACACCTCGCACGATCGAAGTAAATGTTCTTAATGGTACTACGAGGCCTACGAGGGTGTGACACGTGGCTTTTCTTCTTTTTCTAATGGGGTTATATGGGTCCCACTAAGTGGTTCAGACCTCCTCTCTTCGTGGGTTTTGATTGGATGCCTTTTCCCAGGCGCTGAGGTGGATTGTCAATGCTCATTGACTTGATCTCGGCCCTTCAATTTTTGAAATGTGTTTTGAATCACTGGTTCAATTTCAAGGGAGGTGTGTGTGATTCATTTGAGTGGCATATGCTGCCATGTTGTTGCTTGTGTCACTGATGGCATGGATTTTTTCTTCTCCAGAGGATCTCCTCCCGATTTTCTCCGGTGTGCAAATAGTGCCATCCTGCTAAAAACATTCATGGTTATCTTGGCCACTAATTATTCGAGTGTTTGAATTGATTTCAAGCAATTGTATCCTACATGCTGGGCCATTCTATAAATGCTGACTAAGTTGCGTGCAATTAGCATTGCTTTTTCTTGTGTTTGTGTGCAGGAAGGTTTCTTCTCCAGTGTATTGCAACTCTTTGTTTTCTCTATGGACAAATCGACTGAACGCAGGAGTGTGAGGTTGGGGGCCCGAAGGTTTCTGGTCGTGATGGAGCCTACTACTCCCATAGTGCCTCGGGGTACTAGAAATACTGGAAAGAAGCCAGTACACTACTCGTCCCTTGTGGTCATATCGGATTCTGATGGTAACGAATCTGACACTGATTCGGACTACTAGTGTTACTTGGCCACCTTAACTGAACTCATGGGAGTAAATGAGGAGGTCTTGGCAGTTGAACCTGTATTTTGCTTTGGCACCGGGTGTGGTTGTTAGAGGTTGTGGTAACAAGGTTGGTAAGGGAAAGGTGGTTTCATCGTTGTCTCAAGCGCAGACTCGAAGTGGTCGCCTGTACCGGGGTTATGTGTTTTCTTGATGGTTACTGGTGGTGGGTTTTTTGGACGTGTATTTTCTTGCTATTTCATCATGTGGACATGGATGTGCGCGTGCTTTGCATGAAATTCTATTCTCTGACTGGTTACTATGTAACCATTTTTTTTTATTCCTTTGATCATACACGATGTTATCGGATGATAAGGAATGTGAATTTGACTTCAGGTTGAAATTCAATTTTGTATTGACAATGTAGCCTATTTCTTGTTGCTCTCCTATTATATAAAGGAGATTTCATGGTTCATGTTAGGGTCAGTTTTTTTGGATCCGAAACCTTGGAGTCTGTACAGATAGCTTTAATGTTGAAATGTTGTGAACATTTGTTTAGGAAATCATCACGGGTAGGGATTTATATACAATTAGTATGCTATGATTTTTTTAATTACTAATACCAAAACAAATCTACAAAAATTAAAATGGCTTGCTCTATTGTGTGTGTGCCATGGATTATAAATGGATTTATCAAGGGTTTTTCTCTTCAGTTTCAATGATTAGTTGAAAGTGTAATTTGTTTTCTTGCTTTGACTTAATGAGTTAATCAAATGCTTGAAAGGATGAATTACATGTTCATGGTTATATATCCTCAAGATTAGCTAAGAAGCACTGTTTTAGTATATTGAAACATCTCATGGTAGCAAGGCTATATGAAGATAAGTTCATAGTATCAGAATTATACTTTGTATGACTCCATTGCCTGATGGATGAGGCACTGAATAATGTTTGCAGCCTTTTCTTTGGAATAAGATTGTAAGCTCTAAGCATGGTGATCTAAATATTGGACATAACCACGTATTAAAACCTTGTCTTCCTATGGGAAGTATTTCCTTCTTTTAGTGGGTCAATTCCATTGCTCTTTGGTAACTGTAATCATTCTTTGGTCTGCCAATACCAAGAATGGTGATTATCCCTTGGATTATGTAGGGATTGTAATCTGTATACAGAAGGTGTTCTTACCAGTTATATGGAATTCTTATGAACACATTTAGGTTTACCCACCTTGGTCCTATAGAGCCAAAAGTGTAGGAGAGGTCAATCTTTAATTGACTTTCGTTAGTTGGCCACTAGTTGTTGCAGTCATCCATAATGGGGGTTGGCTACCTCTTAGAGATTTGCAATGTCTATGTGAGAAAAAAAAAACACCAACACGATGATGGTGGTGGTGTTGGTGCTGATGTAGGTTATCATTCTATGAGATAGCCAAACAATTTTTGTATTTAGTAGTGTTTTGTCCATTTTGTTGGGGGTTTACTATTTTTGATACATAAAATTCATGTTGTCTCATGGTGCGGAGGAATTTTCTAGACATGTGTTATATATTCCTTGGTCTAGTCGAGACCTCATATATGTGTTATGATTTTTTATTTTCCTATCACACTTGTGTCACTACGGATGTACTTATGACATATTCCTTTTTGATGATTATATATATATGAGATATACCTTCTTTGATTCAACCTCATTGTATGTTTATGTGATGTTGATGATGATGTATGTTTATATGTGTTTTTGTGCTTTATTGATGTATGGATATGATGTAGATGAAGTAATCATACTTTGTCTCATTTTATGATGTGATGAATGTTGCTAGATGATTTCCCCATACATGATACATGATGTTTTTAATTAGTTTATTATCATCATGATATGTATTGATAACATTTGTGGATGTAGAATGGATATGGTACTAATGATGTGCTATGTAGGTTGAATGTTAATTTAGAAGAATTATGATGATAGATAAAAGATGATGTTACTTAGAAGAAATATGATGGTAGATAGAAAAATGATGTTAATTAGAATAAATATGATGATGTTTGTTAGTTAGTAGAAATATAATGATGGATAGAATTGATGATGTGACTTTTCTTCACTTTAGATACTTTGTTGTTTGAACAATCCTTTTTGATGTAGCAAATAGATACAATGCACTAGTGTATGAATTACCAAGGTGACTTTGTATCTATTGCGTGGACTTTGACTATACAAACAAAGAGTATTTTTGTTCATACTAGACATACATAAACTTTTTTTAAAGTATAGGGGGATTGCATGAAAAACATTTCAGACTAGTCACACAAAGAGGTATAGAACACCTAACATGTAACTGATTCACGAAATATTTTAATACAAATTCCATACTCAATAAATCAAGTATTTGCCATGGTAATATTACAAACATATCTTACAAACAACAAATTGAAATGATAGTCAATTGCCCCGATTCATTCTTCTCTAAATCCTTTTAGACATCCTTGAGAGATCCTGGGAATGAGTCAATAAAATAAGTCACAAAAGTATGACCACAAAAAATTAAAAAAAAGTTTCAGTATCACTCGTCATATATTTTTAGGATGGGGCTATTATCCGTTGTTGATCATGTCTATCATAGGAACGAATCCATTAAGGCATATCTCAGGATGTTTTGGGACCTGTTTAAAAAGATAGGTAGTTGATAATTTGGCATTGTTTTCATCTGTTTATAGTTAACTCTTATGCGATTTTTATTGCTTGAAAATTCTAGCTGTTGATGTTTTCTTTGTTTTTTTTGTTTGTTTTGTCAAAGGATGATTGGGACGGTTTGTTTTATTATGGTTGAAGTGTTTATTGTGGATGTTGATGATGGGACGGGCCTTTTGTTTTCTAAGTTTTATAATGTTTTTTTTGTTTCATTTTCAAGGGACTAACCTAGGACCTCGGGGTCTCATTAAAGAGAAGCCTTGCCTACATTTTCCATGCAGAGGCTCGTAGTTCTCTTCATTTGACCTTTTCTATTTTGTGAATGTTTTCGGATTTTTCAATTTTTAATTGTTTGAATTTTGTATTTTTTGACCAAGTAAAATAAATCATGTTGGAAACCTAAGGGGACTGACCTAGGGTGTTGGGGGCTAAAAATCCTTGCCTATTTTATACATGCAGAGACCATGTAGTTTGACCATTTGACTCAAAGCATGAACTATTTTTGGGTAAACAACATTGATAACATGGATTGATATCCTATTTATGTGTCTAGAGGATATGTTGTGGGAAATTCACTTGAACTAGCTATGAGATTCAAGAAAATGTTGATATATTAGACTATTTGAGTGAAGGAATAACCCAATGATGTTTTGTTTTGATGTTTTCCACATGTTTTTGATCTTTGTTGTTTTCTAGTGTTTTTGAATTTTGTTGTTTATGACCTTGATTAAATTTTACTAGATCTAAATCACGAATAGATTCAAGAAGTTTCCCCCAATAAAATGACTTACCCTAATTAGTGACAAGCCATGGTTAAACACATGATTCATGAAATGGATGGGTGGATGCTATGAAAAAGTGTTGATAGATAATAATGTATGTTTTACTCATGTGTAATGCATGTTTGCAAGGTTTTCACTATGGTACCTATCCTACGAGCACCACAAAGTAGTTTTCACTCAAAGAACGGTTTATTTCTCTTTACTATTTTTCTTTCTTTTTGATATTTTTGTATTTATCTCTTTTTTCCATTTTTCTGGAGTTTTTACCCTTTTGCATGGGGTATTCTAACACGTTTCATGTATAGAACTTTTTGAGGTGGTTGTTGTTCAATAGTTCGGCTAGAGGTTCTCCTTTTATAGTAGCCAACTAATATGCCCCAGAGCCATAACTTGTTGTTATGATGAATGGACCTAACCAGTTAGGTTCAAATTTACCCTTGCCATCTTGATTCAATTGTATCTTCTGATTCTCCATGAGGACCAAGTCACCAACTTGAAATTTTATATATTTGATTCTCTTATCATAGCTTTATTTGAGCTGATTCTAATAAACCTATAGATGGTTTGATGCTCTTAAACATATTTCATCTAGGATCTCTAACTCATTTAATCTAGATACCCTATATTCTTCATTGCTTACCATGCCTTTTAGTGAGACTCACAATGAGGGGATTTTGAATTTGATAGGTAACACTGATTCTAATCCATAGACCAAGCAAAAAGGTGTGGAATCAGTAGGTGTGTGGATGCTGGTTCGATAAGCCCATAAGGCTAGATTTAGCTACAAATGCCAATCATGACCAGAATCATTGACAGTCTTTTTCAATATTTTTGGGATTTTTTTATTAGATGCCTCTACCTGACCATTTCCTTGAGGATAGTAGGGCGGAGAAAATATATTTTGGATAGAGAATTTGGAACATAGTTCCTAGACATCCTGATTCTTGAATGAGGTGTCGTTGTCTATTACAATTGTTTGTGGGATTCCATACCTACAAATGAGATAATTCAAAATGAATTTTGATATTTTTTTTCCATTGATATAGGTTAATGGAATTTCCTCTATCCATTTTGTGAAGTATTTTGTTGCGGTGATAATGAATTTATGCCCAGTGGATGAAGCAGGTGATATCTTACCTAGAAAGTATAATCCCCATTACAAAAATGGCCATGGTGTTGTGATGGCTCTTAACTCTTGTGTCATTGCATGAAATAGATCACTATGTTGTTGACATTGTCGACACCTTCTAGAATGTTGAATGCAATCTTGCTCCATGGAAGGCCAATAGTATCCTGCTCTGAGTAGCTTTTGGACTAAGTTAGGTCTGCTAAAGTGGGATCCGTAAATACCTTCGTGGACCTCTTTTAAGGATGTTTATACTTCTTCTGCATTAGGGCACCAAAGTAACATACCATCTAGGCTACGACGGTATAGGGTTTCTCCTAAGATCATAAAATGAGAGGTTTTATGGGTGAAGGTTTTTTTCTAAGTAGTCGTTAAGTCAAGTGGTATGGTACCATTTTGGATGTAGTCAAAAGTATCTTGGTACCATTGGGAGTTATGACCAACAAAAACACATAACATTTCTGATTTTGGGATGTCGAATGTTGGCACCAGTAGTTGTTCCATGAGGAATTCATATTTAGGCACATTCTAAGGAATATCTAGCAATGAGCCTATTGTGGCCATTGCATCGACAACTTTGTTATTAACCTGAGGAACATATTCAAAAGTTATTTTGATGAAGTACTTATTAAAGCTATTCACCATCCTTTTTTATGGTAGCAATTTGTCATCTTTTGTTTGGTACTCATCATTCACCTACTTGATTACTAGTTGGGAGTCTCCAAAGACATGTAGCTCTTTTATTCTCCATTTGATCACCATTTTTAGCCCCGTGGTAAGAGCTTCATCCTTTGAAATTTTGTTTGTATAGGGGAATGCAATCCTGTAGGCTTTGGGTATATTATCTCCTTGTGGTGTGATAAATAATATTCCTACTCCTAAACCGTGTTGAGTATGGGACCTCTCAAAGTATATAGTCCACTAGCCTATCTATCCTGTCATGAAGACACTCTCATCTAGAAAATCCACTGTGAGAGGTTTATGATAATCTATGGGTGCTTCATCCAATTGGTCTACAATGACTTGTCCCTTTATAGTTATCCTATCTATTTATTCTATATCAAACTTACCTAGGATCATCACCCATTTGGTTATTCGATCTGTTAAGGCTGATTTTGCTAGTAAATAATTGAGTGGGTCCACCTTTGATATCAATTTCACTTTTTTGTTTAAGATGTAATGTCTCAAATTTTGTGTTGAAAACATGACTAAGGGACATGCTCTTTCAATGGGTGAATAGTTCAATTCATAGCCCACTAGTGTTTTGCTAATATAGTAGATTATTCTTTCTTTATTGTTATCATCTAGTTGTGCCAAGAGAGCTCCAATGCTACTTGTGTCATAGAGACATAAAGTATCATCTCATTTTTTGGAATTAGTGGCATGAGTACAAGAGGAGTAAGTAGGTACTCCTTTACTTGATGAAATGATTGTTCACATCTCCCATCCCATTTAAAGGTGATTTCCTTGTGTAGGAGATGAGTGAAAGGGTGATATTTGTCTAGTAGTTGTGTGATAAATAGTTGATTGATTATAGCTTCCCTTGTAGGCTCCTTAGTTGTTTGAGTGTTTTTGGTGGAGGCATCTCCATTATAGATTTTACCTTAGAAGGATCCACTTCTATACCTCTTCTTGACACTATGTACCCTAATAGATTTCTAGAGGTTACTCCAAACACACATTTCTTAGGGGTTGAGTCTTAGGTTATACTGTTCCAATTGATCAAATACCCTTGCTAGGTTTTCCAAGTGATCTATCCTTTTGATTGAATTTGCTAGGATTTCATCCACATAGTCCTCCATGATTGTGTTTATCATGTCATGGAATATGGTCTTCATTGATCTTTGATAGGTTTCTCTTGCATTCTTCAAACCAAAAGGAATCACATTCCAACAAAATTTTTCCCAAGCACAAGTGAATGTTTTTTTGTGTTGATCATCTAGAGATATGTTTATCTAGTTGTATCTTGAGAATCATCCATCAAGGACAACATCACATGCCCTGCTATTAGATCTACTATCATTTCAATGCTTGGTAATGGAAAACCATCTTTGTGACAAGCCTTGTTTAAGTCCCTAAAGTCTGTACATATAATTATATCCCCAGTAGGTTAGGACACTAGTACTAGATTTGATATACATTGTGGATAGTCGATGGGTCTAATGAAACCCACATCTAGTGACTTCTTTAGTTATACCTTCACCAATAATTCTATCTAGGGATGCATCTTTTTGATTTTCTATTTGATAGGATTCACTCCAGGGATGATAGCTAGATGATGCACTACTAATGTTGGATCTAGTCTAGGCATGTTAGCATAGGTCCAAAAAAAAATTATATTTCTCTCGTTGATGAAAATTGTGAAATTTTGTATCTCCCGAGGATCAAGTGATGTTGCATGGTATGTTATCTTTGGGTCCTTTGTTGTACCAACAATTATGGATTTCATTTCTTCTACAATGGGAATTGATCTTTCTCGATATTCTAATATGGGGAGATTGAATCCTCCATCCTCAGGTTCCTTTAGGAGGTTTTCACCTTTAGATGCATCCTTTATTTTTCTCTCTTCTATTTCTAATAGAGCCACAGTGTGGTTTTCTCTAGGGGATCACATCTTTATGTTTTTTCCTCCATTTTTGTGACTAGAAAATTCAATCTCTCTATCGAAGTATGCCTCTTGTTCTAGTTCCATGACAAACCCTACTTTATGATCTCTTGTTCGTATGTCTATTTGAAGTCCATGAACTTTGTGATGGCCTCATCACTCTAGATTTGATCTAAAATAGGTGCATGTTGTTGTTGATCCCAATCTATGAGTTGTGGGTAACAAAGTGGGAGACTATAATCTTGGTCTACAAATCTTACAAAAGTAGGTGAAAGGGTTAATATGGCTCTGGTGTCTTTTTCCCACTGAGTATCTAGATCATCATTACTTGAGTCGGGGGAATCATATCCTATGATGAATGAAGGATAATCCCATTCATATTCATTAAAGTTCGTTTCAGAATGGTAATAGATGTTGGGAATGGTTTCCATATACTGGAGAGGGAACTTATCAATTCTAAAGTTATCGAATAATTCTTCAATTGGTAATTCATTGTCCATGGCATGGTAGATATCTAGTGCCTTAACACTAGCAGAAGTTTTTGGTTTCTTCCAAGAGGTTCATCCAGTTTTTGGAATGACCACGTCTTTTGGTTTATAACCTAGCCCCATATTCTTTTGTCTCTATTCCACTATGATAGGCTCTGATCAACCTTGTCTGCGTAGCCCTAGGCCACTTTTTTTATTGTATCCCATTTTTTTGACTAATTAATACCCCTTAGTGTTAGGATCAATTAAAATGGGTTATGGATTTTGTAGTTATTTTTGGTCCTCCTCAAATATTTCATCTTTCATGTTTCCCCATCTAGTAAAAATAGTGGGTTTGACAATCATTTGTACTATCTTTATCTCTTTTGGACCTCTATATACTCTAGGTGTTGGTGGGAGCATGCCAATGCAGAATGCTTGGTTAAAATGATAGTTCCCATTGCCTTTGTCAAGTACTTGGATCTTGGCTTCTTTTAGTTGTTTAGTTGATATATTTTTGATGGAGATTGATGGAAGCATGGAAGGGTCAAGATAAGAAAAGGAATGGAAAGATATATCATTTCTAGGCACACATGTGGATTTTATTGTATTTCTCCTCCAACTTCGCAAAAAAATGGAAAGGTTCAATGTCGACATATAGTGTTACCTCCTTTCCTTCATGGGGAAAATTTAGGAATTGATGGAAAGTGGAAGGGACTACTTGTAATGCATGGATCCAAGGTAATCCTAGTAGTAGGTTGTATGGTAACACAAGATCTAGTACTTGACAAGAGTTTTTTGTTACTACTGGTCTTATCTATACCAACAACCTAATTGTCCCTTCATAATTTCTCTCTGTCATCATAAGCTCTTATGGTGATACTCTTTCCTTTGTCAATCACGTCATTAGAATACCCTAGTTGTTTTATGAATTTTAAGGTACAAATGTTTAAACCACATCATTATCTATCAACACTCTTTTGACCATGGTTTTATGAACACCAACCTCTATGTATAGAGCTTGATTATGGAATGTTCTTTGTGGTAAAACTTTCTCTGAAAATACTAAGTGATTACTTGCAATGATTTTTCTAATCATGGCTTGGAACTGACTGAGATCAACATCATTAAGGACTAACATTTAAAAATATTTTTCCAAAATCTCCCTATGTGCGGATGATAGTTTTAAAATTTTTAGGATTGAGATGAGGATAGGTGTCTTCTTAAACTATTCTACAATGTTCTAGTCACTTGGTGACTTGATTATGGGTTTGGGAGGTTCTCCTTGTATTGTAAATCTTCTACAATGGGTAGTTATGTTGCAGTTGTTGTCTCCTTATATCATCACTACATTTTCCATATTGTCATCAACTTGTGAGAGGGTTCCTAAAATTGTGTCACTATATGTGTAATTAGCATTATCGTACTCTTGTCCCTTTCCTTTACCATTCCTCTTAGTATGGTTTGGGATCAGGTTTGAGTATATTTGAAGGTCCTTGTTTCTAGGCTGATGATCAACATCTACTTCCCCTTTGTCTATCAAGTCCTGAATGATATGTTTGAGGCGCATGCAATTGATAGTCATATGTCCTTTGATCATATGGAAATCACACAAGTCCTCATTGTACCATGGTGTCTGAAAGCTAGGTTCCTCATAATTTGGGTAGTCATTTTTTTGACGAGGTTATGTTTTAGTAGTTTGCGCATGACAGTCTCAAATGACTCACCTAATGCAGTAAATTACCTCCTAGGTTGATCATATTGCCTCTCTTGCCCTCCCTAATTTTTTTGTTATTTTACAACCTAATTGTTCTTGGGATAGGTAGTTTGTTTTATTTGTGTGTTGTTGGGACCATAGTTTGTTTGTGCCATTGTGGTTTATTCTGATTTGTGTTATGTGCATTCCATACTACTCTAGCATCTACCACTCCATCATTCGTAATGTTCTTGTTTTTATCCTAGATTTTGAGTTTCTCATTTGAGCTAGAGGGATTGTCTTTTGAGTTTTCTTCTTTAAATTTCCTCTTTCTATGAGAGATCTCTCAATATTTAACTCATTTTCAATTTTTTCTTCAAATTCTATAGGGCATAGCATAGTGAGCCGATAGTTTATTTCAAGCAGAACATTTATAATGAAAATATTGGCAAAACAAGGATAGACAACTAAGAGGGGGGGTGAATCAGTTGTTACAAAATTGAAACCTTTTTAACCTTATCAACCTTTAATCACATATCTGCTAATTAATAGTGAAAGAAAGAATCAACAACACATCAAAAAAAAACATAGCACCAAGATTTTTGCATGGAAACCTTGTTAGGGGAAAAACCACAGTGGAGGTTAATCCACAACTTATACCCTATTAAAAGTATAAGAGAAATGAATAATGGGAATGCACATCCATTCAGGCACATTTCCTAGAGCTCAATACTCAAAAGGGAAGGCTCACTGCCTTACATAAAACAATCAGATTAAATCCATCTGATGAGGTTGAATTGCTTCTTCACAAGCCTGATGATAGTTTCAATTAGGCACATAAACACTTCTTCACACTTTTCTCAAAATCTTTCACACTATGCTCTACAATTGAATGATCTAATCTTTATTCACACATATTTCACACACACTTCACACCCATACACTCAAAATGAGGAAAAAAATCATTCTTATATATCCGCTTCATGAATTTACATCAACAACTCTGTCGGCCAAAAATAAAGAATAGATGAACACAAATTATCGGCCCAAATATTGAACAAATATCAATGCGCACCAACCTAAGTCAGCCACCACATAATGAAGACCTAAATCAATATCCTCAAATACACCAAGTATTCAAAAATTAATCCACAAGGATCTGTAACACGCTACAGCCACCATATCGGCCAAGAACATGAAAACTCGAACACACAAAGGAAAAATCTTTGATCACGAACACACTGATGAACGTGGACATACCACAATGATAGATCATGATCTAGAAACATTAAAAAAAATTGTATGAGAATATGCAACAACTTAAATCACCATAATTTCATTCTCTTCATCCAAAAACACCAGCTACAGTAACAAAATAATTGTAGAAACACATAAACTCATAACTTTCTCCAATCTTGATGCACACCTTTGAAACTTCTAGAGTACATAATAGATAAGTTTAGAAACAAACCCTTTAATGTGTGACTTCTGAATACTAACATACATAACTTTCCACCACTCTGATCTTCACAACTTCACAGACTGTCTGCAACATATTTATTGTAATTTTCACAATATCCTTGACATATGCAACCTTTAAGTCATTAATGCTAATAGTGTTGACATCAATGAAAACCACCTATTAGCAACATAACCACAACATCCAAAAATATCCCCCTTTGGTATTGATGGCAACACATGATGTGAAAATACCATCAACACAACTAGCTCTTCTCCAACAATCCCCCCCTTAGATATTGCACTCTTCTCCTCTTTCCTTTACATGACTCTTCTCCCCCTTTCTTCCTCAAAGTTTTTTCACATTACTCTTCTCCCCCTTTGACATCAATGGAAAAGGTACACAAGCTCTAAACCACATATTTGAATCATCTGAATACTCCCTCTGAGTAGCAGCCACCATATCATCAATCCAAAACAAAATATGACTGTAAGTACATGGATTGATGCAAAGACTTGCATCTTAGTTCAGATTAGGAGGGGAAATCACCACTAAATTCCCTCTTAGATACTCAAAATTATCCTTAGGCAATGGTTTGGTGAAGATATCTGCAATTTGTTCCTTGGTAGGCACATACTCCAGTCTAACTTCTTTATCACTCACTTTATCTCTCAAAAGTGATATTTGATAGATATATGTTGTCTTTGAATGCAACAATAGATTCTTAGAAATATTTATGGCACTTGAATTATAAAAAAATATAGTAGTAGGTTCATCATACTCAATTCTGATATCTCTTAGCATCTTCTTCATCCAAAATAATTGAGTACAGTTATTTGCAACAATATATTCTGCCTCAACAATAGATAGGGAAATGGAATTCTAATTTTTACTTAGCCAAGATACCAGCTTCTTCCCCAAGAAGAATGCACCACCATTAGTACTTTTCCTGTCATCCACATCTCCTGCCCAATCTTCATATATAAAGGCATTCAAGGTAAGATCATCATCTTTTGGATACCATAAGCCAAAGTCAATAGTCCCATTCAAGTATCTAAAAATTCTCTTTACTGCAGTTACATGTGATTCCTTTGGATCAGCTTGATATCTAGCAACCATGCATACAACATTCATGATGTCAGGTCAAGTCTGAGTCAAGTAAATAAATCTACTGATCATTGACCTATACCTTTTTTTATTAGCCTTAGGAGGATCATCATGTGTTAACTTACATCTGGTTACCATGGGTGTACCAATAGGATTTGAGTCTTTCATGCCAAAATTTTCAGTAACTCTTTCACATACTTGGATTGAGATATAAAGATTCCATCATCTAACTGAGTAATTTGCAATGCCAAAAAGAATTTCAGCTCTCCAATCATTGACATCTCAAACTCACTTTTCATTTGATCAAAAAACTTCATACACAAGTCATCATCTCCTTCAAAAATGATATCATCAACAAAGACTTCAATTATAAAATCTTTATCCTAGTCCATCTTGAAGTATAAATTACTATTAGAAGTACCTTTATTGAATCCAAGCTTCAAAAATTATTTCTCTAGTCTAGCATACCAAGCTCTAGGGGCTTGCTTAAGTCCATACAATGCCTTCTTCAATCGAAAAACCATATATCCTTTGTCAGTCAGTTGAAATCCATCTGGTTGCTCAATATACACCTCTTCTTCTAATTCGCCATTTAGAAATGTTCAATTTACATCCATTTGATAGAATTTGTAGTTCTTGAAAGTAGCATAAGAAATAAATAATCTTACATCTTCAATTCTCGCAATAGGGGCAAAGGTTTCTTCAAAATCAATACCTTCCATCTGTGAGTACCCTTTACATACCATTCTTGCTTTATTCTTGATCACTTCACCTTGTTCATTCAGCTTATTCTGAAAGATCCATTTGGTTCCAATCACATTCTTATCCTGAGGTCTGGGAACAAGAATCCATGTATCATTTTTCTCTATCTGCATCAGTTATTCCTTCATTTCTTCCATCCAATATTCATCTTTACATGCTTCATTGACATTGTTAGGCTCAGTCTTGGAAATCAGGCAATAGTCTTCTGCAATTCTTCTTCTAATATGCACACATTTGTTATTGTCTCTTATAATCTGATTTTTAAAATGATTTAGCTTTACATACCTTGGAACTTTGGGATTTTCTCAAACTTTTAGTCTTATGTTCTTTCTTTTGCATTTCCACTAGCTTCTCCTTCTAGAATTTCTTGATTCACTAGAACAATTTGAGCTTGATTCTATGTTTGAGAATTATTTCCTTTATCAACACTCTCATGTTGATCATCTGAATCATATCCACAATATCCACAATATCTAGATGATCTGTTAGTATCCTAATCATCTCTGACATTTTCAATTTCAATCATTTTCTTCAATATTTTATTATAGCACCGGTAGGCCTTACTTTTAGTATAGTAACCCAAAAAGATTCCTTCATCACTCCTAGCATCAAAATTTCCTATATCTTGATCTCTTTTGATATAACATCTACTTCCAAAGATTTTGAAATATTTCACAGTAGACATGTAGCCAAACCATAGCTCAAAAGGAGTCATACCAAAATTTCCATTGACATTTACCAGGTTGATAGTATATAAAACAGTGCTTACTACTTCTCTCCAATAGATATGAGGTACCTTACCTTCCAACATCATAATTCTGGCAGCATCTAAAAATTTTATGTTCTTTCTCTCAACAACTCCATTTTGTTGAGGAGTTTGGGGAGCAAATAACTGTCTTTTGATTCCATTCTCTTCATAGAATGAATTGAACTCCTGGGAAGTGAATTCACCACCTCTAACTGATCTCAAGCATTTTATCTTCAAATTTGTCTCATTTTCTGCCATAGCTTTGAAAATTTTGAACTTCTCTAATGCCTCATGTTTTTCTCTCAAGAAATCAACCCATATCATCCTATAATAATCATCAATAAGCAACATAAAGTACATTTCTCCTTGTAGACTTATGATTCTAGAGGGACCACATATATCAGTATGCACTAACTCTAGTACTCCATTAGAATGATGTTGTTTGCTCTAAAAAAAAAAATAGTTCGATTTCTCATCTGTCATTCCTTGCATATAGTGCTAGCAGGCTTCACTAACTTAGGTAGATCTTTGACTACTTGTGTAGAGCTTACTTTGAAAATATTATCAAAATTCACATGACACAACCTCATATGCCATAACTAGCTTACATCAACTTGAAAAATTAAACAAATTTCACTAGTAGCACTTAAGTGGAAAATGTTACCTCTTGTCTCTGTATTTGAAGCAATTATATTTCCATAACTTCTCAAAATCTTGCATTTTCCATCCTTGAACTGAAGATTGTATCCCTTGTCAACCATCTATCCAACACTCAACAGATTATGCTTCAATCCTTCAACATAAAGGACATCATCAGTATTGTATTTACCACCAAGAGAAATAGTGCCTCTATCACAAATCACACTAGCATTGTAATCTACAAATCTTAAAACACCACCATCATATTTCTCTAGGTTGATGAACTTTATTTTGTCACCAATCATATGATGTGAGCATCCACTGTCAATTACCCACTCATCATTTTCATCAATTTTGGCTGCAAGAGCTTTCTCAATATTGTTATTACTAGCAGATTCATTTTCCTTGATAGCAATGAATACCCATCCTTCTTTATTTTAATTTTCTGTATCAGATTTGTCATCAGTAACACCTTCTTCAGCATAATAAAATTTCTTTTGAAATCTAGACTTGTCAGTTTTGAACTTATAAACTCTTTCACGACACCTTGATGCAAAATGACCTATCTTACTACAAGAGAAACATTTAATAGGCAATTTTCCTTTGTACTTAACTTGTCCTTTGGATTCCTTTTTTATAAGCAAATGCTTCCAGCTTCTCTAACTCTCTTTCTTCATCTTCAATCTGTTTCATCTCCTCTTCATACTTGAATGTCTTCCTTGAAATTTCTCTCGAATCATATCTTTGTTGGATTTTCTTGGATACAATAGCTTTGAATGGAGATTCTATTTTAGGAGTAGACTCACCAAATTCACTCAACTCAAAGGTAGCAAGCTTACCAATCAACATGTCTCTTCTCACATTTGTTACTGTCCTGATATCTTCAATGGCATGAACTTTTGTTTTGTAAGAAGCAGGCACAGATCTGAGCACTTTAGCCACAATCTCATCTTCTTCCAAGATTCCACTGACACATCTAATACCCATCACTAGTTCATTTACTTTTTGCATGAAAGAAAAATGTTTTCATCTTCACTCATCTTCATGTTTTCCGACTTGCCTTTCAGAATTTGTAGCTTAGCAACTTTCACTTGTGCATCTTCTTCATACAATGTTTCCAACTTCTTCCATATCTCATATGTTGTTTTCAGACCTATCACATTTGCCATCTTTGAATCTATCAAAGCACTCAATAATGCTTCTATAGCCCTGATATTAGTTTCAGCTTCTTTGATCTCATCGGGAGTACAGGGACCATTATGAGGAATAACATATATGTTCTTTGTAAGCTTCCAAAAAGGTTCACCAATGCACTTCAAATGGCACTCCATTTTTAATTTCCACGAAGAGTAATTTGTACCATCAAATCTAGGAATATCCTTCTTCTATGATGTCATCTCGGATCACCTCAATCTATTAAACTTCTTCAGAGGAACCTGCTCTAATACCAATTGTTGGAAAAACAACGATAAACAACTGTGAGGAGGGGGGCAATTAGTTGTTACAAAATTTAAACCTTTTTAACCTTATCAAACTTTAGTCTCATATTTGATAATTATTAATGAAAGAAAGAATCAACAACACATCAGAAACACACATAACACCAAGATTTTTGTGTGGAAACCCTGTTAGGGGAAAAATCAGGGTGGAGGTTAATCCACAATTTATACCATGTTAAAAGTATAAGAGAAATGAATAATGGGAATGCACATGCATTCATGCACATTTCCTAGAGCTCACTACTCAAAAGGGAAGGCTCACTGCCTTACATAAAAAAATCAGATTAAATCCATCTAATGAGGTTGAACTAAGAAATTAGCTTCTTCACAATCCTGATGACAGTCCTAGTTAGGCACATAAACACTTATTCACACTTCGCTCAAACTCCTTCATAGTCTTCTCTACAATCGAATGATCTGATCTTTATTCACACATATTTTGCACACACTTCACACTCATACATGCAAAATTAGGAAAACAATCACTCTTATATATCCACTTCATGAATTTACATCAACAACTTTGTCAGCCAAAAATAAAGAGCAGATGAACACAAACTGTCGGCCCAAATCTTGAACAAATCTCAATGTGCACCAACCTAAGTCGGTCACAACATAATGAAGACCTAAATCAACATCCTCAAATGCACCAAGCATTCAAAAATTAATCCACAAGGATCCGCAACATGCTACAACCACCATGTTGGCCAAGAACATGAAAACTCAAACACACAAAAGAAAATATTTGATCATGAACACACCAATCAACACAGATGTACCACAATAATAAAGCATGATCTAGAAATATCAAAAAATGTTGTAGGAGCATACAAAACAACTAAAATCACCAGAATTCGATTCTCTTCTTCTAGAAACACCAGCTATAGTAACAAAATAACTATAGGAACACATAAACTCATAAATTTCTCCAATCTTGATGTGCACCTCTAAAAATTTCAGAGGACATACTAGATAGGCTCAGCAACAAACCCTTTAATGCATGATTTCTGAATAGAAAAATATTGAACTTTCCACCACTCTAATCTTCACAACTTCACAGACTTTCTACAAGATATTTATTATAATTTTCTCAATATCCTCGACATATGCAACATTTAAGTCATTAATACTAATAGTGTTGACATCACATATTAGCAAAATAACCACATCATCCAATAGAAAATATCTACCAACTCCTTGCCTAGAATGGGCCATTTGTACTGACTTGCTTTGTGTCTCCATCTTTATAGGTAGGAGGTGAAGGATTCTCTTGGGTTTTGTTTGATTGTGGATAGATTGGTGATGGTTACATCTTGCTCTATGTTAAACCCAAAATGGGTTATGAATTTTCTAGATAGCTCATCAAAAAATTTAATTTTGGGTTGCAAATGGGAGAACCACTCCATAGCATGACCTGTAAGGCTACATGGAAAGATCCTCATGAGATAGGCATCAGTGTTCTGTACCTCCATACATGATATCGAGAAGTCATGTGCATTCTCTACTGGATCTCCTACTCCTTTGTACTTTCTTTCAAATCTGGGTATCTCAAAGTTTTTTGGGAAGGGTAGTGTTGTGATGGAACGATCAAATGGGAAAAAAAAAATTTCCTAAATGGTGTAGGTCTTCTTCTTTTTTCCTATTTTCATATCTTCTATTTTTTGGGTGACAACATCTAGCCTTTGTTCCATTTCTATTTTGGGTATATGTGTTTGCAAACCTACATGTGATAGCGTTGTTGTCCTATCAGGTTTTGGTTATAAATCGAGTGTTGTGAAGGTACAAGACCTTGATAGCTATATGGGATATAAGGATGGTTAAATCCTTGTTGTGTATAAGGAGGGTTAACTCCTTGTTGTGTATAAGGAGGGTTAACTCCTTGTTATTGGGGTGGAACATATGGAAGGCTTCCCTGATGATGCATTGGTAAGACACCTTTTTGTTGGGGTACCTGAAGAAGGGTGCTCTGTGGCATACCTTGTTGGATAGGACTAAAATGAAGTTAACCTTGATGATGTGTTGGAAGGATACCTTTTTGTTGGGACAACTAATCGAGGGCGCTCTATCACACACCCTATTGGGTAGGACTAAAATCAAGGTTACCCCGATGATGCGTTGGTGGGAAATCTTGTTGTTGGGATGACTAATTGAGGGAGCTTTATGGTACACCTTACTAGGTAGGACTAAACTAAATGTTACCCTGATGATGCATTGGAGGGACACCTTGTTGTTGGGATGACTAATTGAGGGTGCTCTATGGCACACCATGTTGGGTAGTACTAAAATGAAGGTAACCTCGATGATGCATTGGCATGACACCTTATTGATAGTATTGTTGGTTCGGAAGGGGACCTTGTGTTCCACCTTGTTGAATATATTGGTTATTCTAAGGGGGGCCTTGTTTTTTTCTCTATTGAAGATACTAGTTATTTTGAGGGGGGCCTTGTGTTCCACCTTGTTGAAGATACTGGTTATTTTGAGGGGGGCCTTGTGTTCCACCTTGTTGAAGATATTGGTTATTTTAGGAAGGGTAGACACTAGATGTGTTCTAAGGTATGTATTTCCTAGGAGGTAGGTTGTTATTTTTAGGTTCATTTTGAGATGGCCCCCCTTGGTACAATTTTTCTATTGCTTCTTGTTCAACTTGAGTTGGTTTTTTGAACAAGGGGTTCTCTTTAGGTTGATCGCTATATTTGTGAGAACACGGGTGGCATATTCAGCCTCTCCGGAGGTTGGTTTATTTGTCTCACAACCGATTTGTCCCCTAAGGGAATAATATTGGGGTCTTTGAGAGCTTCTACATTGAAATCCATGGGTAGCTTACCACCACTTTGTGTAAATTAGGAGTTCAGGTCCTTTCTTAACCACCTATCCATTAGTTTGAGAACCTTGGGGTTGTTAGAATGTTTAAATAGTTCTTCCTCATTTATCTCTTCTTCATCATTTACCTCCTCTATAATCACTTAGTTTGGGTCCTGGTTACCTTTTTCTATAGCCTCCTTTTGTTTGTGGCTTATTTCCTCCTCAGTGAAAGTGTCTATGTATACTATTCTCTTCTAGGGAGTTTCAAGGTCACTTAGCCTATAGCCCCATGGGCTACTCTAATCATTTAAGGTTTTTGTTTGTGGGATACTGGTGGTATTATTGTTGGCTTCCATCTTTTTCCTATGTTGTGATCTTGTGGTTGTCATAAACAACTTGAGTCTCCTATAGGAAAGTGGTGTACTCTCTAGTTGACTTAATTTCTAAATACCTAGTGTTGTCCTACAGATTATGTAAGATACTGGAACTATTGGAACAAACCTAGATTTTGACAATAGTAGAAGGAATACAAGTCTGGATTTTTTCTAGAAGCTCATTTGTAGAAGTTATATACCAACCTAGTTCTGGTTTCGTGTAGTGCCCAAAGGTGTTTCTTGAGAGCTTTCAGACTTAGATCCTTGATTTTGAAATGATGACATGTGGTCTTTATCTTTGGGATCTTGACCTTACGTGAGATCATGAAGGGGATAATTATTTCCATGTGGGTGGTGGTAATATGGGTCTCTCTACTGCTATGCCAACTTTCTCTTCCTCTTCGTTTAACACAATTGATGTGGTGAGAAACTGGTGGGGTGTTTTGTTCTTCTAGAAAATGAAGGTTCTTAAGTTTCTTATGATGTTCATTTGTTCACCTTCAATATATGTGAGACTAGCTTGAAGGATTAGTGCTACAAGATCTAGTTGTTGATCACCAAATGGTCATAAAGTTTGGTGGTGTTATGAGATGGTTGTTGTGAAGCTCAAGACCCTAAGGTTTGAGTGTTGTTTAGGGTTAAACTAATTCTTTGGGAATCAAAATGTTGAAAAAATAAGGTCTATATTCCACTTCCTTGTCCAAAGGATATGTTGTGGGAAAGACTACTTGTACTATTTCTGATTCCCAAGTAATTGTTAATATCATGGACATTTGAGTGGATAAATGATTCAAACAATGATCTTGTGAACAAATATTTTTCAACTTTTTCTCCATGTTTTGAAGTATGGAAAGTGATAAAACAACACTTGGACTAACTCATCAAGCATGGACTTATGTGACCTTCATGTCTATAACTTAGGTTGTCAGATCACAACACCGAAGCCATAGTTCCCAAATGTTTACTTTGATTAATGTACCCTGAAATCAAAGCCATAATTTTTAGAAACCCTTAAGGAAAGATCCTTTCAAAGGGGTGAAAACATAAGGCTTCTCTCACAAGTGTGTACTAAATCAAATGGTTTGTGGTTTAACCATCTCATTCAGTGTTTGTTTTGAATGTGTTATTTTTCTTTAAATCAAACACAATATTTTATATCAAATTGTTTTGAATGTAATGGTCCAAGTTTGACATAAACTAGAAATTAGAACCCTAGGGGATAGACACCATTCTCTTAGGTAGGCCTGTCTCATGGTCCGAAGAGACCATTTTACATGCAACTTATGGCAAGAGCCTGTAGCTAGACATGGAAAGTAACTTCTTGGAAGTAAATTCCAATGCACCACTTTCAGAGTTTTTTTTTGAATAATAGGGTGGCTTCTAAAACAATTTGGTTCTTAGTGATAACTGTGAATGCAGAAATCTGACACTCACCCACTGGCCACTTAAGGCTCTTTAACTGTTCCCATTCCACTTAAGGTATGGATTAGGTGCAGTCTATTTTCAGCATGACTTGAAGTTACTTTCTTATGATTTTTCAACCTTTAATATAGCCCGCCAATAAACGTGCTTCGAGACCTTGCAATGAGTTCTCCAGTGTGGGATGTATCTCAAGGAAAGCCCCCTCTTTAAGGTAAAATTTAAAATTAAAGTGCAATGCTCAAAAATGTTCTTTCACTCACCCAAGATCACAAAAAGGTGCGAGGGGAGAAGATAAAAAACTTTAGCTTTGCCAATCAATGAATGCACAATGAACAATCCATAGCAATTTGATTCATTTTAAACACCTCGAGCGATGTTATCCCCCAAAATTTGTGAGTAAACAAAACAAATTTCTTTTTAACTTTCACCAATACGAAATGTTCAAGACATCAAGCAATTAAGATAGCAATGTTGAAATATCATAAAGAAACATTTGTTCATTTTTATGAGCTCCAATAGAGGTGTTTCTAAGAAAGGTAGTCTGTGTCCTATCTTGGTCAACACATCAAATATGTGCGTGTGTCAACAAGATGAAAAAATGTTTTCGCTCTTTTTATGCACCAAAATTAAAGGTTCCTACTTATGAAAACATTAAATGTGTTCATTTTTAGAGCCAAAAATTGAAAAAAAAAAAAAATTATGAGCACCAAACAAAAATTCCTAAGTTAAAAAAAAAATCTTAAAATTTGTTCATTTTAACAAAACCAAAGTCAAGTGTGAGTTTGTTCTTGTTCATTTTTAGAGCACCAAAAGAAAGTTCCTAAGTTAAAAAATATTTAAATTTGTTTATTTTAACAACACAAAATAAAATGTGAGTTTTGTTGTTGTTCATTTTTAGAGCACCAAAAGAAAGTTCCTAAGTTAATTAAAAGTAACTCAAAAACTGGGACCGATTGTCTTCCCTACAAAAAACATGTTAAAGTCATTAGAATCCTACATTAGATCTATCAATTCCTGCTTACACATCCAAAAACAAACAACAGTTAGTAAAAAACCTATTACAAGAGTGTAGGATCTATGCATTTTTCCATCAAAACAACTGCTCAAAACAAAAAATACAAATGCGCAGGTTTTAGACAACTGCTCAATTTTACAAACAAATGATAAAAAACCCTAGCAAAAAAATGCTAACTTATGAAAATACAAATGCATCAGTTTCAAACAAAAGCGCCATTCCCATGAAAAATGTGTAGTTCTTCTGACAAAAGCACCATTCTTCTGAAAAATGCACAATTTTCTTCACAGACAAGCGCTCAGATTTTTTGGACAAATGCTTAGGTCTTCTAGACAAGTGTGTGAAAACTTTGTCATAAGTATTTCTGGGACCCGTAGCTTCAAAAATGACTCAAATGAACATTAGAGGAGGGGACAAGGGTCCCACCGGGTGTGCCATAATGTGTGAGGGTGAGAAAGCATGTAAGATTAATGATCCAAGGACATGAAAGCAATCTAAAAAAGAACTCTAATCTACAGCCAAAAAGCTTAAAATATAAAATTTAAAAACTCCTACACATACAAGATTGAACTATTCTATTGCAAACATCATGATGAACCTACTGATTACCAAATTGAAAACAAAAGATAGCTTTTACCATCCCGTAGTGTAGTGTATTCGCTTGATGTTGGATTCATCTTATCACAGTGAAGCCTCCAAAGTTCGTGTGCAAAGTGTGGATGAATGCTTGTTGTGTTTGGTTGATCAAAGACAATGGATAAAGCTCTCTCAAGGATGATCTTGACAACACTTCATTTCTCAATCTATGTTAATTATCCCATCCTTTTTTGTGAGAGAGGTTTTTTATATAGAAAATGAGATTTGAAATGGATGATCAAGATAATTTTGAAGAATATCGAGATCAATGGTCAGAGTTTGTTGAGAGGATTTAGACATGAGAGAATTGTGGCAAGTTGATTGCACAATCCATGTGATTGGGAAATAGATTGGCTAGTCAAGGATGTGATTGATCAGTCAAGTATGTGATGTCTTAGTTAGGATTGTGATGTTTTAGTTAACATAATAGATTGATTAGTTAACAAATTAGATTGCTTAGGCAACAGTCACAATTTTCTCAATCAGAAAGTGGGTGAGGAATATGAATTAAATGATTTAATTAATTAATTCCTTTTTGAAGTTGAACGTGCAAATTAAGTTTGACTTTTGCAAACAAAGGTGCATTAGTTTAGTTTGATTTAATTCTTCAAAATTTGGAGGGAAAGTGTCGTAATAAAACTATTATTTAATAATTTAATCCACTTAAGGGAATATGATGATTTAGCAATGTAATTAAATAATTGGTGTTATTTAATCAATCAGGACGAAATAAGGTGGGTTTAAGAATTTATTAAATAAATGAGATCTATTTAATTGGTCGAAATGATGAAATGTGAATTAATCAAACAATGTTATTTTATTTAATTAATAGAGGAATTAGGGTTTTTGGGACTTTATTAAATAACTAAAATCTATTTAATTTGTCTGATATGATGAAAAAGTGAATTACTTAAATAATTTTGTATTATTCAATTTATAAAGGAATTAGGGTTTTTAATGTTGTTTTGATGTGGTATGATTTTGAGATGATCTAACACATTACGGGATAAATTTGAGATGTTCTAGGGTGATTCTTAGATGTTTTGAGACATTACACGATGATTCTGAGCTGTATTGGGATGTTTTGGGATGATTTCGAGTCAATCTGAGATGTTACAAGATGATTTTGAGTCATTCTTAAGTGTTACGAGATGATTTCGAGTAATTCTGAAGTGTTATGAGATGATTCTGAGGCATTTTGAAGTGTTATAGGATGATTTTGAGTCATTCCAAAGTGTTACAGGATGATTCTGATTCATTTTGAAGTGTTATGAGATGATTCTGAGTCATTCTGAAGTGTTACGAGATGATTATGAGTCATTCTAAAGTGTTGCAAGGTGATTTTGAGTCATTCCTGAAGTGTTATGAGATGATTTCTAGTATTTTTGAAGTGTTACGAGATGACTTTGAGTTATTCCAAAGTGCTATGAGATTATTATGTGTTATTCTGAAGTGTTATAAGATGATTCTGAGTCATTCTGAAGTGTTACGAGATTATTCTAAGTCATTTTGAAGTGTTACAAGATGATTTTGAGTCATTTTGAAGTGTTATGGGGTGATCAAAGATGATTTTCTACATTTTTCGATGTTTGAGATTGTTTGATTTTGTTCAATGTTGTTTGATGTCATTCAATGTTGTTTGATGTCGTTTAGTGTTGTTTGATTCCATTTGAGGTCGTGTGATAGGTTTCAAGTCAATTTTACATGTCTACATTATCATTCTCAATATAGGAACAAACATTGAAGATAAATCCTTTCTTTCAAAGCCATTATCATGATCATTATTTGATTTTTGTATATCCATCTACTCATGATTCAATGTTTCAAGATCTAATAGCTCAAATGATTCCAAAATGCATGATATTAAGGATATGTTATGAATTTTTTCAAGTGATATTATCAACTTGAAGAGGCAACAAGTTGTATATCATATCTACCCATGTATCAAAAAAAAAATGGAAAGGGCCATACTACCAACCTAATTAAACTATAACTCCTAGATAGAACAAATATCTAAATAACACTAATATGTGGTGTTTCCTATATAATATTTTTCATTAATCCAAAGCATTCCCAAGAGGTAATTTAAAACAAAAGGTAGCCAAAAAAGTAAATTAATAGTATAGTGAGGAATAAAAATGCTTGAGCATCCATATCGATCTCTTTGGATAGAAAATGTTATTTTAATTAAGTGAATGCATAATATATCTATTGAGAAAAATGAAAAAAAATCCTTGAAATAAGCATTGTTCTTGTGGGTTTAACATAAAATTTTCTCACGATCCTTCAACTTCTAAATATCCACAAGTCTAGTTTTATTATTTTACAATATCAAAGATACAAATTGTGGAAAACCTAGAGATGGAATTGTGACCAAAACATGTTGTTCAAAAGCCACAAATATCCCAAAATTTTAATCCACTATTAATAATGTGAGAGACTAGTACCACAAATCAACAACCCATTGTTTTATAGTTAAAATTCCAATATATCCATGTTATTAGGGGTATGTCTCGAAAGCTCAAATTACTAGACTACTCATTATGGTAGAAAAATTAAAGAAAATAGATAATAGTATTTAATTTTTGGATGTTCTATCTATCCCTAAGAAAATAAATATTCTTCAAGAATCTCTAAATATATAATAATATCTAGCTAAAATATTCAATCAAGCTAGTAATATTGGTGCAAATTTATTAGTATAATGAAGGCTTATCTAAGTTGAACAATGTGCTACTCTTCATAATAATGGTATAGAGGTGAGTAAATATATCCCATGTCATTATGTTTGATACTAATAATTGGTAAGAAGGTGTTTCAAAATTGTATGATAAACTAAATGATGCCCAAAATATTATAGATTCTATGGGGTTAACTTCGAATCTATAATATTTTGGGCATCATCTAGTTTATCATAAAATTGTGAAATACCTTCTTACCAATTATTAGTATCAAACCTAAAGACACCATGGGGTTAACTTATGAATACATGGAAAAAAAATGGGTGTGTCGTCAGGTGGAGCTACTTTGGAGATTTTAGAGGGTAAGGAATTTCAAAATGTTGGTAAGGTGGGAAACTTTGCTCCAGGGGTTGGCATTAATGGTGGTGCTCAGGCTGATGTGAGGAGGTTGATTGATGATTTTCTTTCAGATGGGAAATATTGTGGGTCCTTCCCATTGGATAACTCTTTTTTCCTTCTTTCCTTTGTCAATCTAGGCCTGGATGGTACACCTTTGGACAAAGTGGGGTCTCTTTCTATGGCTCCCAAGGTTGTTGTCATCTCTAATATTGTTAAGAGATGAATGTAAAACTTAACCATTATATAGACCCATCATTCCCCCAACTAAATTATTTTCTTGTCTTCAAGCAACTTTTAATACCAGAGTTCATACTGAAGAGTTATCTCCCTAAAATCAGCTAGAATGTCAAGTTCATTTTTCCATTTTAGATAATATCTTTTTTAATCCATGAACTTTTCCAATTTGGTGTTCTTTCCTACTTCTTCCTCTCCCAATTTCTTCCCTATCTAGTGTGATACTAGAAAGAGGAGAATAGGTGGATGAAAGATGAGTGGAAACCATGTAATTATATTTTCCCTTGCAATGTCTATGTACTTATAAGACCTTCAGATAATGGCTACAAAATTATTGTAGAAACTTAAAATTTTCCTAATAGTATTACACACTTGAATCGGTTCACTAACGTAATTTCATCCTGAAATTCATCCTCTTTTCACTTGTTTGATTAAATAAGCCTAGTTATTTGATTAAATGCATCATTTTCATCTATTAATCTAATTAATTCAATTAGGTTAATTCACCCCTTCACACTAACATTTCATTTGGTTTAATTAAATAAGGAAAATTATTTAATTTAAACCCCCCTTATCTCCTCTCATTTAATTAAATGTCATTTGCATCCCCTTTCATTAAATAAACTAATTATTTAATGAGAATTAATTCCCCCTCAACTTGCACAATTAAAACTTAGTTTTAATTAGCAAATTACTAATTTTCCTCATCCATCCACTTGCATAGGGAATATTCTTTCCTAACAAACTTTGTAACAAATTTTCAAAGTTGTTACAAAGTGTGTTTGTTTGAATCATTTAGATCCATTGATGCTTTCTTTCATCCATGTGATCTTTGATTCTCATCCATTGATGAGAATCCTTGATCCATGTCTTCACCCTTGATTCCATCTTGACCATTGATTCTTCATTTTATATCCTATAAATACCTCACCATTTGAGAGAAATAGATCCACTTCCATAAAAGAAAATTTATGTTGCTCATTTGAATACTATCTCTATTTATACTTGCACCATTATCAATATTTTTCATCCTTTTAATCCACCCATATCATCATTTTATCAATTTTAGATTAGTTTTCAACAATGGAGTTCAGTTAATCATTCATTTCATCCAAGGGAGTGGGAAAGTGTCATTATTCCACATCAATACGAAACCACTCCCCAGATGGGATAAGGTTTGGAGTTCTAGATTAGGTCTCTTTTAAGCTTTCGTGTTTATTTTATGCATAGTTTAATGGTTTCTTAGTTTTTGAAGCTTTTGAATATCTCATTTGGATTGTAGCTTAGAGGGTTAGATCATGCTTAAATTCATTAGGATATGGTGTATTTATTTTATACAATGATTACAATCACATTTTGGTGCTAGAAGGAGGGATTTACTAACTTTTTTGATGAGTTTATCTTAAGTTTCCATGAGCTGCAGTTTCTAGATAAATGATGACGATTTTTTATGGCTACAACAACATACTTGAGATGTGTTGCTATAAAGAAATGCATAATTAATACAACAGCGCATATTTAATATGGTGACACACTTATTATTTTTTGATATCGTAAATTTAAATATGGCAACGCATTCAATATAGTGACGATATTGATGTTCCTATTTTGGTGCAAAGCAACACATCCAAAATTCACTAGAGTGATGCACCTTAAGTTTTGCGATGCATTTGAAGGCTACAATGATGCATTGATTTCAACGACGCTTTTTACTGGTAAAAAGCAGAGTCAATTTTCATGTGTGTTTTAAATTTTCAGTTGCATATGCTCTCTGATATTTTACTAACATCTGATTTTATTTTTTAAGGCTAACTAGCTTTGGAGATTTGGGAAAAAAATAGGAAATTATTTACCCCAAATTCTTGGGGTCATGACTTTCTACTCGATGCTTGAAATTCAAATCAGTTTGCACTATTGGAAAGGTCTCCAAGAGTACTAATTCAATCCCTAAAAAATCATGCCTACAACAATCAATTTTTAGGGACCGACGTAAGTTTCAACCCCAAATTCCACTTCGAAGGCCTCCAAAAATGTGATTTACTAGAACATAGAAAAAACCAAAAAAAATTAAAATTTTGGATTTTTCATTTTTCCTTATTTCTAGTTATTGTAAAAGTGTTTTGACACTTAGGGGATGCTATAACCCCTCATACGTTGCTTTGTTTTATGTTTTAGTACCACTAAATTTCCATTTGGGTTTTAAAACATACAATCTTAGGACAACTAGCTTTCAATTGGGCTTAAAATTCACAAATGCTTTAATTACTTTCAAAGTTCGTTAAAATGAACCCATACAACCTCATTTTTCAATAGTGGTTAAAATTGGACAAAATAAACAAACACTTCCATTGGTTCTTAAAATGAAGTCATTTTTATATATTGGGTTAAAATGAATGAGTGTTTGATGTGCTTACTTTGCTTGTATACACTTGTAATGTGTATCCACTCCCCTTGTGCTTCATGTGATCTTGGGTGAAGAGAAAGTGTACTTTTTTTTTTTGAGTCACCCATAAGAACTTGCTACGTATCCTCTCACCTTGCATTTCATGTGATATTGGGTGAAGAGAAATAGAATTTCTCTTATTAAGAGGGGGCTTGCTATGAGACACATCCCGCAATGGAGAACTCATAATAAAGGTCTTAAAGAATGTTTACTGGTGGGATATATTAAAGGTTGTGAAATCATAAGAAAGTAGCTTCAATCCTAGGCAACAACATACTGCACCTAATCCCATGCCTTAAGTGGAACAAGAAAATTTGAAGAGCCTTAAGTGGCCAGTGGATGGTAGTGTATGTACGATGTTCATGGTTTGTTGTCACTAAAAAACTTTTGGTAGTAGCCAACCAAGTCCATTTTTTAAGTGTTCTTTATAGTGGTGCATTGGACTTTACTTCCAAGAAGTTACTTACCAAGCATGATTTGTGGGTTAAGGAATAAAAGGATTAAAGATAATGGACTCTTTTGCTTTTGACTCCTCCACAAGTTTCATTTAAAATCATCCCTTTGGGTAATGAGGTAAGCCCACCAAGAATAATGTGCCTACTTGAGATAGGAATTTTATATTGCATGTAAGTCAGTTTGACAAATTGTTTGGTTCCAAAACAACTTAAATACACATCAACATTTTCATCAAATTCAAACCCTTTGGATTAAGTGTGAATACCTTTGAAAAAATCATATATTGCTTCTTGTACCTAAGTATTTTATCTTTAGAGGATTCTAAATATTTGAACTTATATCTTAATTCACACTTTCCAAAGTTAACATACGAAACTATGGCATTAGCTTCTTTATTTTTTACATAATGGACTTTGTGGAATGAAGGTTTATTAAAAATAAACATTTTAGTTTTAAATTAATTAAGACTTTTTTTATGTGGTAATAAATAAATCTCACTAAATCAAATATTAAAATCAAAATAAACACACCATACATTGACCTTATGGTTGAGACACATTACTCCCCAACACAAATAAATTGAGACAAGGAAATTATTGCAAACATTGAGTCCAAGTTCTATTATCAAAATCATTGTGTTCTTTAGGTTTTATCACTTCATAGGTAAAGCATGTTTCTCACTATCTTGGTATTATAAAGCAAAGGTCCCCTTTAGGTTAAACACACTTTGGGTCAAACATTCCATCCATCTCATAACATATTTTACATTTCACTTCATCAAACAACTTTAGAAACTTTGGACACTTTAACATTTTTAGACTCGGGCTATCATCAAACCAATCCCCTAACTTACCTATTTGTGTGTAAATGAATCCTTTTCCATAGACTTAGTTGAGTTAGTCATCATCCCTTTTGAACAAGTCTATCTTAAAGCTCACAATTCTACCTTTAGATTTGCAAATTTCATTAGCACATTTTATCCAAGACATCAAAACATCAAACCTTTAGTCTAAAGTGTTGTCCAAAGTTTATAAGTTCATCATTCATTTCACTCACCCATTTTCATCATTCACTCACACCATTGGTCCAAAATACGTTAAAGGTTCAATTTTGCAACAAGATCAAAACACAAGAGAGACATGGAGAAAAAAATTTATCTACCATGAGTGACACAAACTAAAAAATCCTTGGAATGAATAAGCTTGATCCTAGAGGTTTCATAATTCCACCCTATAATCCATACATAGGGTCATAATATCCTACAAAATATAATGACACAAAAATTGTGGGTATGGAAAATCAAAAATTTGGAACATATTGTCACATGATAGATTTAAATCAATCTCAAAACTTACCAAATGATCAAAGCATGAGTTTTCATAAAAAAAATGATTCACCAAGTCAATACATGTCAAACATGAACATACCAAATGTAAACATATCAAATGTGAACATGTCAAATCCACTTGGTGAACTATGGGATAGATATATTCACACCTCAAAACATCATTCAATATCCACAACATCAACCACATCCTCAAAACCCATACCAAAATAAACTACATCAATGGTTTCAAAATCAATATCAAGATCAATATCTACAACATCAATTTTTCCTAAATTCACTTACCAAAATAGTTGATACAATTCTCCAAGTAACATCTCCACCTCCAAATCAATACACTCTTCGTCAAAATCATCAAATAATTGATTTTTATCCATAACAACAAAAACCAACACATCTCCAACATCAACATATTGGATATCAAGAACGACAATATCAACAACAAGATCTATCACTACAACAACAAGATCAATCACAATGAACACGACAAGCACAAGCTTCACAAGATAATGACACCATCACCAAACATGAATACACTCCTTTAGGGGAGCCAGTCAAACTAGCATTAAACAAGCTAGTCCAAGCTAAACTTATCAACCTTCCAGAGTCATTTGGTGAACCTAGCATCAAGTTCTCATGGTATGATGATAACACTTATTGTGAATACCACAGCACAAAATTTCATGACACATCAGATTGTATCAAACTCAAGAACCTTATCCAAGACCTCATAGATCAAGGAATAATAATTTTTGGTGATAATGATAAATATTCAATCTTAGAGGATCATATTGACAATGTCTCACCTCATCTAACGATCCAATCAAAATACATTAATAGTCACTTTAGAATCATAATCAAAATCCCTCACCAATATCTAACAATGATCCATTTCAAGAAATCTTAACATCATTTGATCTCATGGTTTAATACATTGACAAGGTTTCTACCACAATTGTTTATAATAAAATTCAAGATTTATCTATCAATAATCATGTTGAAACTATCTCTACATCACCTAATAAGTTAGATGATATACCTCAATAATTTATTCCATATCATGATCAACATCTTTCACCAAAGTCTAGAAATGGTCCTTTCCAAGACATATTAACATCATTTGGCCTCATGGTTGTCAATATTGAAGAAATCCTTAATTCAACACTTGATCCAAATTCACTTGAAGATCAAGAAAATGTTGATCCAATACCCATGCATAATGGATAAATTCAAGAACCCTTTGTAAACAATCCATCCTTTGAGATTGACCCATGTCAAGAACATGAACCAAATCATATTAAAGATAACACCACATTGATTCATGATCAAGGATCCATATCTCCTAGATACTACCGTGATCTAATGGGTATTCTCCAATCCATACAAGATATTGCAAATAATGATCATATCCATATACACATACTCCTCCATCTACCCATGAGATGCTTAATACTAATGGACATGCAGATGATCTTCATCCAAAACAAGAGTCTCATACTCTTGGTATCATTATCAAGGAACAAGATTCCCATACTCTTAATATCTTTACACGTGATCAAGGCATAGAAGAATCCATAGACATCAAAAAATGATCATGAAGAAGACCTTTACATGGGTGATGAATCAGAAACATCCTTTGAAGAGAAAGTAGAAATGGATCATGAGGAAGACTCCTACATGGATTGTAAAGCATCAACACCTTTTGAAGAAGCCTCAAAATCGGACACATCCTCCGTACATATTAAAGAAAGTGAGCATGAGGATATCAAGAATAATTGAAAATCAATAAAGCTAAACAATATTGAACAACAAAAAGATGGTTTGTCAGTAGCAAAATGAAAGCATGTTAGTAATACTCTCATAATACTGGGGGCAACTTTATCTAGCACAAACACCAACATGGGGAGCATGAAGAGTCCTTATGATGAAATGGCTACCAAAACTCAAACCATTCATATCATGAATTATTGTCCATGCATCACTCCACTCACTAATTGGGACCAACCACAAGAAAGAGGTTTGTATCAAAGAAAAGAGAAAATTATTGAAGGAAAAGAATCAACAAAGAAAAATGGACAAGAAAAATTCAAATGGATACCAAAAAAATAAAGGAAATCGTCCCTATCACACTTCATCAATCAAAGATACTATGGAGAAAATTCAAAAAGGGAAACGTAGCCATCAAAAATATCCATTGATAGAAAATAAAGCTTCAAGAGAGAATTACAAGGTATATCAAGAAGTTTTTCCCAATTGAATCTCCATATCCACCCATCATTGCTCATCATCCCACGTTTGGAGAGTCAAAGATTCCAAATTGTCAACCAATCCATCTGGATCTGATATCCCTCAACATATTCCACCATCCACTTTGAAATCCAATGTATCCAACTCTTCTATTAACTGTGTATTGGTAGCAACTCTTTATCATAAGGACTCTAAGGGAACTCTATTACAGTGTGCACATCTAGATGACGTTAACTTCAATATCGACAAAGAAAATAAGAGAGTCCAAGGGATACATTCAAGCACCCATGTCCTAAAAAAATAATTCCTCCAAGAAGGATATCATTGGCACATCATGATAGAAAAAACACCTATAACAACAGCAACAACACCTATAAAAACAAAAACAATGTCTACATCAACCCCACTAGGTGGTTCAACATGAGCATAAAATTTCAAAAAATCAAGAAAATAGTCAAGAGAAAAATCGTCCTCTAGTCAAAACCACTTTGGTGGTGCTTTGTAAAAGTATCATAATGAAAAACTAAAAAATAGGTGTCATGAGTAGAATAGAGCATCTATTTGCACCATTTTAGGTGGAAGTATCCCATCCCATCCATGATAAATCCTACATTCCACCCATCTTATCCATAATAAATCCATGATTGATTATCCAATCCATTTTCATCCAACCTAACTTATCTTGATCTTGGCAAAGGTTTAGTATGTACTTCACACTTGATTATGGTAAAAATATTGACATGGGTCACTATCATTGATCCTATCCTAGCTAGCATTATCTGAGCCATGAGGCATTTTCCAAAGAGGCGTCCTTTATCCAAAGATGTTATTGTATCAAAAAATAATCCTTGGAATCCTTCGCATACCCATCCATCAATCCATTCAATTATCCATGCACCCACCCATATCATTTCATACATTGTTTGATACTGGGATAAATACTTACATATTTCTTCATGAATAAATCTTGAGCTATATCCTATAATTGTGGTGATTAAATATTTACAAAACACAAAATCAAATTGGTCAAATTATTTGTAAGGAAAAATCTAAATCACTAGCCCATGGCACATTTTGACAAGAATATGTTCCTTATCAAGATTTATCCTTTATCAAATATCAATATAAACAATCAATAGCAATTTCATATACCTTGCACTTTAACATCACATAAAATCATTCCAATAGATTTTGTTCCAAGCCTAGCTCCAAAATATTTATATATCTTATCCAATCAATCCATCATCATCTTGGAATATATCATTCCCAGTCTTTGTGTTGTTTAACACTATCCTTGAATTCTTGACCATCCTCAACGTTATCACTATCGATAATCTATCAATCAGATCAATCAATCCTAGCTTGGTTTTCAACAAAATCCCAAAACAAATCACTGAAATCATCACATATCTATACACTCATCAACATCGTGTAAAAAATCCAAAACATCCAAAACACATCAAAATCCCTAAACAGTTCAAAACATCAAAAAATCAAAAACATACCTTGTCGAACTACAAGTCTTTGAGCTTGAACTTAGGCATGACCATCATTGATGTGCCCTTGAGACACCCTAGGTTAATCCTTTAGGAGTTTGTCATAATAGACTGAAAAATCCATCAAGTGCTTGTATGTCATCCATAATAGTTCAAAGTCAATTGAACTACATGGTCTTTATGTGTATAACGTATCAAGGCTCATCTTTGATAAGCCCTCGAAGCCCTAGGTCAGTCCCTTTTAGGTCTTGGTCAAAACTTAGAAAAACACAAAAATATTTGAAAATTCAAAAAACATAAAAAAAAATGGAGATTTTAAAAACCCAAAACATTGGAAAACATTCAAAAGCCCTAAAAAGCCTCAAATACCGAAAAAACCTAAACATTCAATAAGATCAAAAACAGCCTCAAAACATTGTAAAAATACCAAAAACATTGAAATATTCTAAAATTTCCAAAACCACCCATCCTATTTCACTTTCACCTGCAATAAAATTTCATCGATAATAAACTGATCATCACACTCACCCTTTGGTAACACAAATAGGAAAAAATTACAACAATCATTAAAAATAGAACCTTTACATGCAAAAATCAAACTTTTGATCATTATCAACAATGTCAATTGAACCTTATATCAACAACATTTCAAACAACCTATCAACTTTCCACCATCCACTAGCATGTCATAGGATGCATCCTTCCTACAATGGAAATTATCATTGGTAATCACTTTGGATATTTATCCTCAAAACACACCTTTGTCAAGAGATATAGATAGCATTGACTATTGTTTTATCTTTTCTTATGATTTGTCTTATTAACCCATTCTGAGGACCTCTCAATGATGTCTAAATGATTTAGAGAGAAAGGAATGGGGCATTAATCATTATTTTTTGGTTTTTGTGCTTGTGGGATGTTCTTGTAAAATAATCTTGGTGCATAATTGCTTTGTTGTGAGTAGATAGGTCATTTAGAATATATTGCTGACTATTGCATATGCTTTGGTCCAAAATGTTCTAAACTTCTAAACTACATTCCAATGAGGTTTCCATATGTCAAGGTGTGAACAAGGATTATCCTATTTGTTTACAAATTCAAATTCCATCACACTAGATACAAATCCATCCTAGTTATCAATACCTTGATGCATCGTGTCTGTGTTATATCAAAAATAAGGAATGACAGAATATCCCAATCCCAAAAATGAGCATACAATCTATCTCATCACCATATCTAATAAAGTCTCGATGATTCATAGGCTTGTTGGAATTTTGAATAAATCTCAAAACAATGGCTAATGAATGTCCATCTCATTCTTCTACTTCTATCTCATTCTCATTCTTATTATTCTTCTATCTTTACTAATAGTTCTATCCAAGTATCAAATCTATGTGATATATCAAAATATACATGAGGCTAACCATGGCTAATGACTGTTTATAACTCATAAGATTTGTCCCATCAAACATCTGAGCTTTCTAGTCCTCTTTGAGTTGAACTAATGTTGAATCTTTGTCACGAGATCAACCCAAAATTCCAAATGTTTGCCCGATCTCTTGAGGGGCAGGGTACCAACTTAATTCCTTCCACTGTGGCAACAGTGGGGCATCTAAAAAAATCATAATTTTTTGAATTTATGATCTAAGCATCAACATTAATCTGAAAGGTGTCAGTCTTTGAACAAATATAACAGGTACCTTGCTTCAAAGAGGGGTAAAATTTAGACACTTAAGATTGTCTTGAATGGTATTACACACTTGAATCGGGTCACTAACATCATTTCATCTTGAAATCCATCCTCTTTTTGCCTGTTTTATTAAATAAGTCTACTTATTTAATTAAATGCATCATTTTCATCTATTAATCTAATTAATTCAATTAGGTTAATTTGCCCCCTTTCACACTAACATTTCATCTAGTTTAATTGAATAAGGAAAATTATTTAATTTAAACCCCCCTTATCTCCTCTCATTTAATTAAATATTCTAAATCATTTAATTAAATATCATTTGCTTGACCCCCTTTTCATTAAATAAACTAATTATTTAATGAGAAGTCTTTCCCCCTCAACTTGCACAATTAAAACTTAGTTTTAATTAGCAAATTGTTAATTTTCCTCACCCATCCACTTGCATAAGGAATATTCCAAAGGAATATTCTTCTATTTGGCTCCAAAATTGGAATTTTATCTAATATTCATTATCTTCCTTTCCACACCTTTGTAATCTGAAAGTTCTATCCACTCTTCTATGATTGCATTGAGATCCATTGATTCTTTTCTGAGCTGCAAAGCAATAGATTTTTCCATTTCATTATATTCTTGTAATTTTTTCTCCTCTTTTGTTCATTTTTTATATAGGATGTCAAATCTCTTATTTTTAGATCTCCTACAAAAATCAAGGTATTCCAAGTAGTTTCATCTAAAATATTATAAAATTATGCAGGTAAAATTCACAAAGTTGATCTTGCATTTCAGGTGTGGAATCATGAAAAGTTTCTAAGAACAAGAATATCCTATTCATTGTAATAGGGAGATCACTAAATAATTGGATAAATTAAAAACACAAAAAAAGTCTTGCAAAAATAAGGCATAAACCCTTGCAAGTGGTTTGCACTTTAGCAATTGTAAAGTTTTATTTGTTATTTCCTTAATTTTCACCTTCAATATTTTTACTTCAATTTCTTGTTTCTCTAATTCCCTAGTGTGATTAGAAATCATTTCATTCTTCTCCCTTTCCCACTCTTTTTATTTTTAGGAGAACTTGTGTTCTTTTCCAAAGCTCCACACCCAAGGACACCATGGTTGGCCCAATGAGGATTATGATATAAGGAATTGGGCCTTTAGATACTGGCTCCTTTTTTTGCTTAAACCATACCAAGTTGTACTAGTACCTCCAATTTCATCTCATGCTTAAACTTATAGATATTCTCCTCCAATTATTTAATTCTTTTATCACTCTCACTATCCATTTGTTGAAGTGTTTTTAACAATTTTTCTAATTTTTTTATTCTTTCCATTGCTTCTTCCAATTCTTTGCTAATATTCCTTTCTTCAATAAAAATTTCTTCATATTTTTCTAAAAAATATTCATCCCCTATTGCATTGTGTATTCAAAACCCTCTAAAACAAGTCTTTTTGGGGATTTCCCCCTCATTTTCTTAGCCACAAAAAAATCTTCTAAATTGGATTCAGAAGTGGTATTAATGTATATTGATTATACAAATGGTTTATTTACATTTCTTGGGGAATTCCCCTCTAATTGTAATTCTATTTCAATTGTAACAACATTTTTTTATTATATGTATATTCCCTTCATTCACCCTTTCTTTTGGAGGTGATGTGATCATCTACTTGATTGCCTAGGCCTCATCTACCCTTTTGCAGGTGTAGAAGAAGAGTCACAACTCTTTCGATTCTTGTTTTTTTTTGGTTTTCTAGGAACATGGGTATCTCTCTTGCCCTCTACTATGGGTTGCTTAGCAAAGGTTGCAATTTGTGTATCCTACAATCCCTTATCCTCTGACTCTCCTATGCTACAAGTAGGTGATGTAGCATGGGAGAGAGAGGGAATTTCCTCTATTGGAGAAACAACATGTGCTTCCATTATTTGTTCTTAGCCCCTCTTATCCTCATTAGGGCACTTTAAGGATACTATTGATATTGTCACAATTAAGAAAAATTTCCCAAGAAATATTTGTTAACTAAGTCCTAAGACTCCTCTTTATCAACAATGTAACCAAAAATAATTGGGACAATGTTGTATTATTTATTTTCCTCTTGTATTTAGATGGCATTCTCATTAATAAATTATACAAGAAATTAGGAACATTCACATATCTACCATGACAAAGATGAAAAAAACTTGAAATGAACTATATATAACAATGATTGTCTTCTATCACGGGTCAAATACTTAACTATATAAAAAGTAAATGAAGCCCAAAGCCAAGGTAAATAAAATCATTATGACCTTGTGAAGAGGAATCCAAATTTTCTCCTAGCTAGAGAATTCATTCATTTCAACAATGACATCTACACTAACTAGAAAATCTTCTCCTATCCTTGGTAATCCAGATGCTTCAATTATAATATCTTATGAGCCATCTACACTTAAGCCCCTAACAACTGCTTCATCATTATGCAATGTGTCTATAAACTATTGGGTCATAACCTCATTGAATTCTATGAGCCTCAAAAAATATTCTAACCATCCAGCTTGCTAGAAAATGGGCAAACATAGCATGCCATCTAGCAACTAGTTATGTGTTGTTATCTCTTTGCATATTATATCACCTCCCATTGTAATGTTGTATGAATTTTCAGTCATTTCACATTTTTTCTCTTCTTCTCTTGTTGTGTTCTCATTCTATCTCCCCAATTGCACTTATTATTCTTTGTTGTATGTTATAACACCAAATACACCTCTTAATTCTTCTCTATGCTTTCTATATATCTACTAATCTCTCTTTATCTTGGTGATGGTGGAAAATAGAACGGTAGAAGAAAAAAAGTTTGAATTGACAAAAAAACTGAGGAATAATTCTTGAATACCCTCCCCCAACTAGGCCTACTAAGTGTCCACACTTAGCTCATATGAATAGGGCGGTGATTTAAATGGAATGTAGTGGAAATTTAAAATATTTTATTTGACATGTTTAAATGAATAATAAATAAACATAAAATCAGTAATCTTAAATGATAATTATGATTGCTAAGGTCGAGTGTACTTGTAGTTGTTATTTGAATTGATTTGCAACTCATGAGGAGAAGCTAAATTGCACCATGAAATCAAATTTTGAAAAGACTTGCTATGATGGATATGAGTTGCATGTAGTGGTGATATGTAGTGTATATGTGACACATGAGAATTAAGCTGGAGTGATGTGCTGAAAATAAAAGGTTGCAAAAAGTAAGCTTTGGGAGAAGTGATAGTTACTACATGGTACAATAGAGATAACAAGTTGATGTGATGGAATTGGTTGAATGTGGTAAAGTGGAAATGTAGATTTCTACATGTGTGAATAAGATGGTGTAAATACAATATGAATATATATATATATTATGACAGATATGTGATTGTTGTGGGTGCATTTAACAAAAAGTCCCTTTGGCTTCTTCTCACTGGTTTAAGAAACAAAGATTACCAATTGTCACATGTGCACATGAAGTATGTGATGAAACTATACCTATGGAACATCAGTGGGCAAGCTATGTAGCTCATCAACTGGCACATTTTTAGAGCTAGATGTTTCTATTTTTGAATTTTCCATGTCAAATTCAAAGTATTGTTGTAATGTAAAAAGGAAGTCATCTTTCTGCAATGGTTTCTTATAAAGCTTCAATTTATGTCCATTGACTAGTAAAGAGAACCGTACTTCATCAATTTTCTATAGATGTACTGCTTCATTTGGAAAACTATCTTTATGTCATTTGGCCCAAGCCATTTGGTTTAGAATTTCCCTTTGTAATCTTTGTATCTAGAGTCATAAAGTGGAGCCCAATCACCTACACTGAATTCCTTAGTCTTAATAAACTAATCATACCAATGGATCCTTTAATTTTGGATAACTTCAGTATGGTGGATGGCTTCCATTATAATCTCATCGAATGCATTTAGGTTGTGCAATCTCTCCTGCTTTGTTGTGGAAAAATCCCCTAATTTAACTATTGTCCTTAATGTTTTGTGGATGGATTCCATTATATTGGTTTGTTTATGAGATACGTTGTTTCTATATGTTCAGTGTGTATGAAAACTGAATACCCTGTAATGTAATTTCTGAATTTATTTATTGCATAAACCACTACTAACATATTCTTTTAAATCATTGTATAATTGAGTTATGCCCCTTGAATATTTTTACTGATATAATATATGGTATACTCTTTGTTTCCTTCCTTCTATTCTAGCACTGCTCGTACTGCAAAATTAAAAGCACATGTATTAATATAAGAGGGATATTCCAATTTGGTCCTCTCAAGAAAGGTGTCTTAATGAGTGCTTCCTCGAGAGCTTCAAAATAGTTTGACAAGCAGTTGTACATTCAAATTATACATCTTTAGATAATAGGACAAACAATGGAGCTACAAATTTTCTAAAATCTTCTATAAATCTTCTATAATATCCAACATGGCCAAGGAAACTTAAAACATCCTTTTATCTTTGAGGCACAGGGAGTGTTGATATCACCTCATATTTTTTGGGGTCTACATGAATTCCTCCATTGGACACAAAATATCCCAAAACAATTCCCTCATTCATCATAATGAAGTATTTCACATGACTCAAGGAAAGATTATGTTCTTGACATATTTTTTAGTGTCGTTTCCAAATTTCCGAGTACTTCATCATAGGTATTCCCATAATTTATGAAATCATCCATGTAAATCTCCATAGAATCATGTGAAAAGTCTAAGAATATGGTCAATATTTCCATCTAGAAGGTGGTTGGCACATTGCATAGCCCAAATGGAAAGACACAATAAGAATATGTACCCAAAGGGCATGTAAAATTTGTCTTGTCTTTCTCTTTTAGGACTATCTTCATTTTGTTGTAGCCACTAAATCCATCAAAAAAGGAAAAGTATGTCTTTCTTGCTAATGAATCAAGTACTTGGTCAATGAATGGAAACTTGGAAAGTAGTATTTCCTAGTTGCAACATTTAATTCATGGTAGTGTAAACACACTCTCCATTTCCCTCCTTTCTTAGGAATAATTGCAAGTGGATACACCCATTGACTATCAGAAATGGGATAGATAAATCTTGCATCCAACAATTTTTGTAATTCCGATTTGACTATATCTTGGACTATAGGGTTCATTCTCCTTTGTAGTTGTCTAATTGATTTGAAATCATCATTGATGTAAATCCTATGTATTCTCAAGTCTAGGTCTATCCCCTTCATATCATGATAATCCCATGCAAAGGCTATTGTATGTGCCTTAAACACAACCAATAGTGAGGTCTATTATACTGCATCTAGTTGATTATTTAAATTCAATGTTTTACCTAGTATAATCTCTAAATTCAAGGATGATGTTTAAACTGATGAAATATTTTGTCCTACTATATTTGGAATACAATGATGTGGTAACAAAGAATAGAAAATTTGAGAAACTGACTCAGATGAGCTAGTAAGGATTATATTTTGTAGAGGATATTGTAGACATGTTATAAAATCATGATGTTTTGGGTCCCTACCATAATTTTTTTGCATGATGTTTGTAATCAGTTCATCTTCATCTGTGTTATCTAATAAGGGGGCATGTTCAATAGTCATCAAAGTTTGTAAGGAGTATTGATCTTCCCAATCTAAGGTTGGCCATATGGTAGATGGTTTATTCTAGGCCTACATGTGGTTGGGATAGTGGATAAAGGACAAATTTCTTAGTCACATTTCTATTGGAAATAATCATCTTTCCAAACTTTTAGCCTATTAAGGAATCTATTGTTTCCGACCAAGGTTTTCCTAAGATGAGGGGATATCCTACAAGATTAGCTTCAGGATGCAATACCATAAATTCTATAGGGTACTCCAAGGAATCTAATGTTATTACCAAGTCTTCAATTATACCCTTAAGTTTGATTGTGGACCTATCTACCAACTGTAGCACAATAGGTGTAGGTCTGAGCTCCATTAACCGTAATAATTTCATGGTTTCTTTAGTCATCACATTAATAGCTTCTCCTAAGTCAATTAAGGTGTTCTTAATGAGAGTTTCATTTATTTTGACATCTACTATAGGGATCCTAGGATATGCATACTTGGGGATAGTTATATTTCCCAACATAATGTATGCAAGTTGTCCTAAGACATGTATAGTCTAAGGGTCCTTTCACTTTCTGCCTAGATTTTTGAGGCATAACTCTCTCACTATTTTGGTATAAATAGGAATTAATTAATAGCTTGGATGAGGGGTATTTTTTATGCAAACATCCTTGAGCTATCCCAACAGATTAATTTTAACTTCTGATTAATGTTTTTGGATTGTACAAGTTCCAAAAGCACCACATTGCATGAAGTTAGTTCGACAATACTAGTGGCCAGCTGGCACAAGTACTACAGTAAATATTCTAACATTTTCTTACATTTAATTTTTTCACTTCAATTAGTTAGCCAAAGGAAGGACAAGAAAACATGACAATCCTTAAGTATTTTCATGCTTTCCAGAGTATAGTTGTGTTTACATTTTAAGGACTTTCATGTTTGCTTCAAGGTGGAGAATTTTTTATAGTAGCATGTATGCTTTAGAGCAACATGTTTGCTAGTCACATTTGCAAAATGCAACCGCGTGAGAAAAAAAATTAGGGTTTTTATCATGTTTTTTGTAAAGCAACCTATTTACATTAAAATAGACTCATTTTTTCAGAAAGATACATGTTTGCACAAAAATAGACTCGCAATTGTAGAAAACTGTGTTTGCTCATTTTTCAACAGATTTGATATTTTTGATTAGATTTTTAGAAACTTAACATCATGGTTTTAATGCTTGCAAGCTACACTTCATCCATTATACGTGTGAGAGGAGACCTCGATTATTGGATCGGCTAGGACACAATCAAGATTTCAAGCTTCAGTTTCTCGCAGCGGTTGGACCTGATCATATTGTGTATATGCCAAAGATTCACACTCATAGAGCAATGATGACAATTCTAGTGGAGAGATGGAGATCAAATATGGCCCATTTTCATTTATTGACTAGAGAATGCATGATTACTCTCGAGAATGTTTGGCACATCTTGAGGATTCCTATCCATAGGGAGCTCACAGAGTATGATGTTGATCATAGAGTTGTATGCATGGTTAGGATGCTCACAGAGGAGTGACTTACAATTATAGATGGGCAGATTGACTTGACTCCCTACACCAAGGAGATACATGAGCTCACTATTATTTTAGCCGATTTGATCATAGGGCCACCAATTCCTAATAGATGGTCTTGATGGTTCCCAATCAAATGGGGTATTTGTATTGAGAGCATGATGATAGAGAGCACTTGATATGCTTGGAGACCTTGCATACTCACACATTTATATCATGACATGTATCAGGTTTGCTACCAAGGAGGGACCAACATTTTTGTAGGTGTCAGTTTATTGCATGTATGGGCATGGGAAAGGATCACAACCACATGGCCTCTCGGTATTGATGAAAGGGATGATGATGATCCCTATTTAGATTACATATATCATGATCATTTGCATTACAAGTAGCCAAGTTGATTACAATATTAGAGGGTTTTCTTTGATGATATGACTTAGTTTCTATGGATGCCATACTTAGGATGTGAGGCATGGGATGATAACCATGCACACATGACATATTACCACTAGTACCAATGGTTGATTGGGAAATCTAACCAAATACTAGAGAGTTACCTACCAGAGAGGGCTCACCGCTAGTTTAGTGAGAGAAAATTTATTCTAGTACCTAACTATCATGCACGGTATGATAGTATCCTAGGACCATTAGAGAGGTTTTAACATGGGGATCGAGTGATTCATCATGGACTACTACCATAGAGTTTCAATAGTTAGCACAAATTTGTTGGGGATGGGAAATAGCTCTGGATGATCTAGGGACTAATATATAATAGGACATGTGGTGAGCCCACATGAGGCCACTTATATTCACTCTTCCTTGAGGAGGTGTTCCAGGACCTATTTTTGGGAAGAGGAGAGGAGGTGTAGTCAATGGCCCTAAGGCCAAATAGAGGTTGAGAATGGCTACAAAGTAGAAAAAATTAGCCCAAGTACATAAGGTGCAACAAAATTATGGTCATGAAGACCAAGGGCACCAAGATGGATAGGGAGATGGTCATCAAGACCATCAGGATTAGCAGGCACCACCCCCATCACCGAATCACGGACAAGGTGACCTTATAACTAGGCTTGCACAGATCATTGCAGAGCATGATCAGGCTAGGGTCAAGCATGACTAGGCCATTTTAGATAGAGATTCTCATTTAGGAGAGTGAGACACAAAGACAATGTGCAAATAGGCCACTATGCATAGATTGTAGTACCTATAGTTGAGCAGGATCAAGCTCACAGGGAGAGGGATGTTGCTATTACAAAGAAATACAAAGTGGGGGTAGTGAGTGAAACTATAGATTTCATAGTTGGATACCATTCCCATGGAAAAATACATGAGGGAGAGGGATGCCTTGATGGATTAGAGGACCTATTATAGGACACTCTATGAGGCTGCAATTCCTAGGTCGTAGAGGCAGCCTAGATTCAGTACAAGGAGCAGTACCACAGGTGCAGAGCCAAGAATATTAGGGGTAGTTCTATGAGAAAGACTTAAAATTAGATACACCATCATATATTAAAGCTTCATAGGTCACCCACATATAGTCATCATATCCAGTGGTCTCTACCCAGAGATGATTAAGAGATACCTCCACTAGATGGGGAGGCATAGGGTTGATAGCTCATTACATTATTTCATGATATTTTATGTGGTGACTTTGTAGACATTATTTATATGATGTATACACATTCATTAGCCTTTTAGCCTTTTATATATGTATATTTTTGATTCATTGATTGTATGACAAATTTTATGATGATGATGTACTTATGACATTTTCATTTTCGATGTTATATGAGATAACACCATTTTTTATGTGGCATATGTTGTGTATGATATTTATGATGTTTTATGCATGATGTGATGATGTTTATGATTATGAGATGCAATTATTATTATAAAATGTGATGATGATGATCTTGAGATGTATTGATGTGATGCTTATTAATGATTCAATAGTGATGATGCATGATGTGATATTCTTTTTCTTTGTATTTTCTGATATTTTCATGATATGCAAAATGTATGGATGATATATGATATGGATGATATGCAATAATGATGAGTTTGTGGATGCATCATGTGGTACTAATTATATTATGATGCAGGATAGAGATGTTAGTTAGAATAATTGATTAGAAAGGTTAGAAGATTGAAGAAATTGATGAAATATGATTCCATTGATGAAAATCCATTTGATATGATAAATGAATGAATGAATGATGAATGATAATTGATGTATGAAATGTGATGAACATACTTTTTATTTTGTGGGAGAAAATAATGATTATTAATCCTTATTAATGTATAAAATAGACATGATGCACCAGGGTATGAAGAACCAAGGCAGCTTTGTATCAATTGCATGGACTTTGACTCTACAAACAAATAGGAGTATTTCTATTCATACCTCATATATGGAAACCTTGTTAATGTGAGAGAAAAAAACCATCGAAGTAAGGAGACTAATACACAAAAGGTATGAAGATCCTGATATGCACTATTCATTGTATTACTCGAGACTATCCTTTCACACAAAATGCAAGTATTCACCATGGTCGTATTACAAGAGCATCCAAAAAAACATGGAATCAAATGATCAAAAGGTAAGAGATTAAAATAGATGAACCAAGTTGTCATATCACTTGCCAATGATGTTTGTAGTTTAGGGATATTATTTGTTGATGGTGCCTATTGTAAGAATGATATATCCTTTAAGGATCATGCTAGGATGTTAATATTTTAATGATGATACCAATAGATAAGGAAATTAATATGTAAGAATTGTTTTAGTCAATAATGATCAAGTTTTCATAATTCTTGCTTAAACATTTCAGATTTCAATAGTTGTTATGTTTGGTTTGATTGTGTTGTCAAAGAATGAGAGTGATGATAGATTATTATGGATGGATAGTATATTATAGATAGATGATGGTGGAATTTTTGGGATTTTTTGAATGTTTTTGCGCTTTTGAGATTATTTGAGGCTATTTTTGTTATTTTTTGGTATTTTGATTTTTTTTATTATTCTTAAGATCTTAAACCCAGTGAGGTGGACCTAAAGGGACCAACCTAATGCCTCAAGGGCTCATAAATGATGGCCTTGCCTATGTGATAGCTCAGAGATATTGTATTTTGATTATTGGACTGGGCTATTAGCTCATACATGGATGGCTAATAATTTTTTTGATGTTTTTAGACTTTTGAGAGTTGTTATATGTTTTGATTTTTTCAAAGGATTATCTAGATGTTTTTGATTTTGAAGATTATCTTGATGTTTTTATTTTTGAAGGATTATTTGTATGATTTTTATTTTTGAAGGATTTACATTAATTGAGATATGAACAAGGATACAATCCATCTACTAGGTTTAAGAAGATGCCCCTGGTTAGGTATAGGATTACATTTCTTATAAATAAGTGGGATGATGCAAATAGAGTTTGGTCATGGTGTAGCCAGGTCAAACACTTTTCAAGTGATCAAACCCTGGTTGGATGCACGTTTATTATGGAATGAATGGAATGAAATGGGTGAAAGAATGATCATGATAATGGATAGATGGAATGGATGCGAGACTTGATAGATGATGAGGTGAAGCTTATTTAGACATAGCACCCATTTTCCAAGTTTTCACTAGGATACCTATCCTAGAAGCACCAAAAAGGTGGCTTTCACTTAAAGGATGATTTATTTCTCTTTACTATTTTTTGATATTTTTTTCTGTTTTTTTATTTTTTGATTTGTTGCTAGTATATTTTGATAATCTGGGTATAGAAGTTTTTAAGATGGTTGTTTTTAAGTGGTTATGTCAAAGGTTCAACTTTAGGGGTTGTCAAATGATAAGCAACAGAGCCTTTATTTTTCTTGATAATAAAGGATCCTAACCAATTTAGTTCAAATTTTCCCTTACCATCCTAATTAAGCTAAATCTTTTGATTTTCTCTTAGGACTAAGTCACCCACCTGGAAGATTTTTTTCTTGATTCTTTTATTGTGACTACTCTTGAGGTAGTTTCGATAAACTTGGAGATGGTTCAGAGCACTCAAACACCTTTCATCTAACAACTCAAGATCCTAAAGCCTAGATACTTGTTATGCTTCATTGTTAACTAGGTTATGTAAGGATACCCTTAGGGAGAGGATCTCAACCTCTATAGGAAATATAGCTTATGTTTTGTATATAAGGGAGAAAGGGGTAGCTCTAGTGGGTGTATGGATTCTCATTCTATAAGCCCACAAAACATGATTTAACTATAGGTGCCAGTCATGACCGTCATCATTAATAACCTTCTTAAGGATTTTTAGGATAGTTTGTTTGACACTTATGCCTAACCATTTCCCTAGGGATAATATGAGGTTGAGAAGAAATGTTGTATATAGAATTTAGAGAAAAGTCACATAAATTTTGATTTTTAAATGGAGTCCCATTATTAGTGACAATGGTTTGGGGTATGCCATAACGAAAAACTAAATAGTTCAAAATGAATTTGGATATTTTTTTACTTGTGATATAGGTTAGAGGTATGAATTTTGTCCACTTTGTAAAATACTCTATGGAAGTTATGATAAACTTATGTCCATTGGATGAAGTGGGGGATATCTTGCCTATAAGGTCGGGTCCCCATTGTAGTAACTAGATGTAGTTCATATGTTGAGGCATGAATAATATCACCATGTTGTTGACACTAGAGACACTTCCTTGAAAATTGATTCCCTTCTTGTTCCCTTGAGGGCCAGTAGTATCATGTTCTTAATAGCTTCTTAACTAGATTAGGTCCGCTAAAATGCAAACCACAAACACATTCATGCAATTCTTCTAAGGTAGTTTTTTCCTCTTCCAGGTTAAGACATCAAAGTAATATTCCATCGAGGCTATTTCTATATAAGGTATCACCAAGTATGGTGAATCATGAGGTTCGATAGATGAAGGATTTGTTTTGATTACTATTAAGGTTCAAGGGTATGATTTCGTGTTGGAGATAGGTGTTAATATCATGGTACCGGGGTGAGATGCAACCAAAAATGTCGCACACAAGTTCAAAATTTAGGACATCAAAGGCTGGTATAAGAAATTTTTCCACAAGAAACTCATACTTAGCATTATTCTACAACATGTCAAGAAGAGAACCAATGGTATCCATATCATCAATGACTTTGTTATTTACCCTTGGAATTTGCTCAAAGATAATGACTAAGAAGTATTACTTGAAAATATCTACCATTCTTTTATAAGGTAACAATTTATTGTCCTTATTTTGACACTCGTCATTCACTTATTTGATCACCAACTACGAGTCTCCATAGACATCTAGTTCCTTGATCTACCACTCAACTTCCATTTTGAACCCTATTTTTAATGTTTCATATTCTACTATACTATTGGTACAAGGGAAAGCTATCCTATATGATTTGGGTATATTGTCTCCTTGTGGTGTAACAAAAATAATTCTAACTCTTGATCCATGTTGGGTGTGAGAACCGTCGAAATATAATTTCCATTAGAGTACTTGAGCTTTAGTAGGATTCCTTCATTAAGGAATTCTAATATCAAGGGATGGTGATCATCAAGAGGTGATTCGACCAATTGATCTGCTATTACCCATTCCTTAATGCCTTCTCTATCAATATATGTTTTTCAAATTCTATAAGAATCATGACCCATTTCACCATTTGTCCTATTAAAGTTTCCTTAGCTAAAAGATATTTCAAAGGATCTACCTTAGAGACTAGTTTGATCTATTAGTTCAACATGTAGTTCCTGAGCTTTTGTGACGTAAGATAATGTCTAAGAAAGACTATTCTACAAGTGCATAGTTCATTTCATAGCCTACAAGTGTATGATTGATATAGTACACTGCTCTTTCCTTACCGTTTTCACCATTATGTGCTAACAGGGTGCCTAAGGCTGCAAATGTTCCTTATATATAAAGGATCAAAGGTTTATCGAGTAGATGAGGCATCAATACTAGAGGTGAGACCAAATAGTCTTTGATCTACTAGAATGCTTCTTGACAATTCTCTTCCCACTTAAATGAAACATTCATATGGAGGTGCGTGAAAGGATGGCATTTATCTACTAACTGAGCTATGAAGGTTTGGATGGACTGTAGTTTACCTTGGAGTCTCCACAGTTATTTCAAAGCCTCCAAAGGATGCATTTCCATGATTTACTTAACCTTAGTGGGATCTACTTCTATACCTCTATAGGATACAATGTATCCTAGGAGCTTTCCTAATTTGATGCTAAACACACACTTCTTCGGATTAAGGCATAAACTATACTCTTCTAACTTGTCAAATATGTGTGATAGGTTGTTTATATGACCTTTTCTTGTTATAGATTTTTCAAATATATCATCTACATATTCTTCCATGGTAATGTGGAGAATGTCATGGAATATAGTGATCATTTCCCTTTGATAGGTGGCTCTCATGTTCTTAAGCCCAAATGGCATTATGTTCCAACAGTATGTTCCCCAAGGACAAGTGAATGTAGTCTTATGTTGGTATTCGAGTGCTATCTTGATTTGGTTATATATCAAAAATCCATCCATGAGTGAAATCACTTTGTGACCCACTATCAAATCTACTATCATATCAATATTCGACAAAGGGAAGTCATCTTTTAGACATGCTTTATTAAGATCTCTAAAATCAATGCAAACCCTTATGACCTAGGGGCTTAGAAATAGGTATAAGGTTGGACACCCACTCAAGGTAATCAATTGATATGATGAAACCAACATCTAGAAGTTTTTGTAGTTCAACCTTAACTAGAAGTGCTATCTATGGATGCATCTTACGAAGTTTTTGTTTTACTAATTTTGCTGCAAGAAATATTGTCAAATGATAAACCACTAAGGCTACATCTAATCCAGGAATATCCAGATATGACTGAGTAAATTTGAGTGTATAGTTTCCAAAGAAATATAAGAAATTCTTCCTTTCATCAAGATCCAAAGACGCTATATAGAAGGTGATTCTAGGTACATTTGTTGTTCCCACGTTTATCTGATCTAAGTCTTCTACCAAAACAACTGATCTTTATTGGTTTTGAACAATGTCAAGGAGATTGAATCCTCCATATTTGGGTGCCTCAAAGAGGTTTTCACCCTTAGATACATCCTTTATTTTCACTTTTCCTCGATCTAATAGTGTTGTATTACAGTTTTCACTAAAGTATCTTTTTTTGATATTTTGATTTTCATTTTTGAGATTGAAGGACCCAATCTCTCTTGCAAAGTATGTGACTTCGCCAAGTTCAATTTAAAATCCTATCTTATGATCTTTGGGTGGTATATTGTCTCTCAGTCCCATAAACTCAACAATAGCTTTGTCATTTTGGAATATGTCTAGAACCGGTGGTCATTGTTGGTCCAAGTCTATCAATTGAGGGTAAACAAGTTGAAGTTCATGTTTCTCAAATGCTTGGTCAAAGGATAGGGTAATTATGTCTTTGATAAATGAATTCTCAAATAGTTCGATGATATACATAGATATTTCCTTGGTAGAATCATCTTCATCTAATGTCGTAACCACAAGAGAGGAAGAAACTTCCTCACAAATGGTGCTTTTAGCATTAGGGGTTGCTTTGTCTAATGAACCATGTCCTAGTCCTTGATTCTTTTTAGGTTTCTTTGAGATAAGAGGCTCTTGCATACCTTGATCATGTATACCAAGGCCACATTTTCCTATAAATCCCATGCTCTTAACAAGTTGAAATCCTTTATTGTTATGATCAAAGGAGATAGGTTTGAGCTCATGCTCTTCTTCTTCCTTATACAACTGGGTAGAAATATCTTCTTCTATGACTTCTTTGCTCAAATCTTCCCACTTAGAGAAGACCATAGGTTTGAAGTTAATAATTTTAGTATGTGATTTCTTCATTTCCTATGGCTTTTCATAAGATAAAGGTGATAAGAGAACTTTTCCCACATAAGGAGATCACTTTATGTGATAATTCCCACAACCATTGTCTAGCACTTGGATTTGAGATCATATTTAGGAGAATTTTTTGAGGATTATGGGGTAGAGAATGATGAGGCTAGAGAAGTAGGATCAAGAATGAAAGGAGATATCATTACTATGCACTTGGAAGATCTTCGCATATTTCTCTTCTAGGTTCTTACAATAATGAAAAGGTTTTGGATCAGTATAGATAGTGACCTCCTTATCATGGTAAGGGAATTTCAAGCATTGATGATATGTTGATGGGATGGCTTACATTGTGTGAATCCAAGGGCATTCTGAAAGAAGGTTGTAAGGTATCTCAAGATCCAACACTTTACAAGTTGTTTCAAATATTATTGGACCCACTTGTATAGGAAGTTTAATAGTTCCTTTAGAGTCTTTCATGTTGTCATCATAAGCTCTGATTGTAATAATCATTTTCTTTTCTATAACATCATTAAAATAAAATAGTTGTTTTATGAGTTTCGAGGTACAAATGTTTAGGCTTGCACCACCATCTATCAATACTCTCATTATTTTATGCTTATGGATGCAAACTTCAAGATATAAAACTTGGTTATGATAAGTGTGTAATGGAAGAACCCTTTTAGAAAATATGAGGTGGTGAGTAGAAGCAATGTGCCCCACCATGGCTTGGAATTGATCATTTTTCATATCATTAGGCACCAATGAGTCTAGGAGAGCTTTATCTACAACTTCTTTATGAGCTAGGGATATCTTGAGAAGTTCAAGGATGTAACACCCCTCTATTTTTATTTTATATTTAGATTACAATGCTTTGATATTTTGATTGCTATGTATAGAGCGATGTGGACTATTTGTGGTGGCATGATGTTTTTCCCTTTGATTTTTTATTTGATATGATTTGATTAGTATAATGATGTTTTGGTGTAACATGATTATTGCACATGAGTAAATTATTTATGATAGAACTTTCAGTTTGTGATAAGTGTATTGGTGAAGGGGACAAAATCACATCACTCCCTTGCGAGTGCCCTGCAATTCCGCAACTTTCTCTTCATGGTGTGTCTTACTATGTTGTTTATATAATTGTGCTATTGATGCCTCATTTACAGATTTGCAGGTACATGACATCGACTCCACCTGGCTTCACAGGTTTGACTGTGTCGACCCAACGGTAAAGTTGATTGGGAGATAGTAGCTATGTTACTTGTGTTAGGTCTACACCCTAGCCTCAATGTCTCGTCAGTTTTAGTCAGTTGTGTTTGTTTAATTGTGTTAATTGTTGCTTTAAATTATTATGGTAAAATGCTTTGAAAGAAATTTAGTGAAATTCATTATTAAAAGTTGAAAAGTAGATTATGATTATTTTAATTGTTGAGATTTTAGAATTAATAAATTAATTAATTTAATTTAATTAATAAAAATATTAATCTTTGGATTAATTGATTTATTTATTAATTTAATTAATTAAATTGGTTTTATTTGAATGAGAAATGTTTTAAATATTTAAATATTAAATTTTGACTATTAAAAGATTTTAGGATTAAGTGGGTTGTTGAAAGATATTTTTGAAATTGCTAGCAAGTATTAGAAAAAAATATTAGTTTGTTGGGAAAATTAATTCTCGGGAGTTAATCTGGGCTTTGGGTGAGGAAGCAGAAAGCTTCTTCACGGCAAGGCTCAAGATATTTTGCATGTTGGAAATTTGGGGGAGAAAGAATTGCTTGTTGTGGAGATTTTGAAAAGATTTTGGCTGTAGAAATTTGTTTGTTATTTTTGCATGCTTAGAATTGTTTGGAAAAAATGATTGTTGTGTTGGAGTTATTCTTGTGCTTAGGAAATCTAATTGCTTGAAGGAAGCTAGAGTTTTCTAGAATCTTTTCTTGAAGCTTTGGAGGAGGCTCTGTCCTAGAAATTTCATTTACTTGAGAAGTGTTGGATACAGGTTCTTCCCTTTATTTGTGTTTTTGTAAAAAAATTAAATGGAAAGGTTCTAGTTTACAATTTCCTATAGAAAATATTGTCTGTGAGAGGAAAGATGTATTTCCATAGTAATAAGGCTCTGTAGTTTAATTCCTCTATAAGAGGTTGTTTCTTCTGTAAGTTTCTTTCTAGTTGAAATTAATTGTGGAAAATCCTTAGTCAGTGTTTGACTGATAATTTAGGGAAAATTTAGAGAAATCCAAAAGAAATATGTAGTGTTCTAGAAATAAAATCCCTTAGGAAGAAGTTATCATTTTCCTGTAGCTTGAATTTTCTTGGGAGAAATGTCTATGTTTTTAAAACTGTAGGAATTCTTTATTTATTCTTCAAAATTTGTTTCCACTATGTTGGATTTGAGAATGCAAGAAAGGATCCTCTATTGAATTGTTTGGGAAAAAAATTACCTCTTTATTCTCCTCTCTGTAATTGGATTTTTCTATGAAATTGTAAAACTTGCCTATAAAAACTCTTTTGAAATTTTTTTCTCCGATTACATTTACTATATGGAATTTTTTAAACATATATATAATATATATATATATTTAATTATTTGGGAATCATTAAATGTTGTTATTGCTATGGAAATAGTCATCTATACGGCAAATTGAAACTGATAACAATCATAGATTTTTATTTTAGTGTTTTGGAGTTTATTTTTATTTGATTTGGGGGAGGCTTGGGAGGTGTTGCCTCCACTGCCGCCCCCATAAGGGGATGGTTGTGGAGGAAGGGCCTCTGCAACCCCCTCCCCTTCTTGTATATGGTTGTGCCATTGTGAATGGGGGGAGGTTCGACTGGGAGGAACCAGCCACCCCTCCCCACATGTATTGGAGTTTAGAATTGTTTATTAAAAACACAGGGAACTCTCTTTGTTCCTTCCACCTTTCAATTGCAATTCAGATTTAATTTTATATGTTTTATTTTATAATGAAATATAATATATGTATATTATATTTAATATATATATATATATGTGTTTGTGTGTGTGTATATATATATTGGGAAATTATTGATAAGATACTAATATATTTTATTAAAATAATGTATTTATTTTGTAAAATATAAAAATATATATATTTAATGTATATATAATTAAATATATAGATATAGTTGTGTGTATGTATATATTGCATATGTATATACATTTAAATGTATATTTAATGTTTTATTTTATGTATTTAGTTGCATGTAATTTTGTACAATTGAAGATTTAAAAGGAAAAATTTATATGCATGGCCTAATTTATTAGAGAAATGGGTATTTTTAGTTAATTGAGGAAAGTATTATTTTATTGAATAATCATGGAATTGAAGTTTAGATAGTTGGATTTTCTCCTTCATTTGAATAAGGGTTTCTAATTTAATTAGAGAAATTGGGTAATTTTTTTTAGTATTCCTTTTTATCACTGAATGTGAATGGATTTAGGAAATCCAAATGTTAGATTTATTTATTGTGTTAATAGCTCTTTGTACTTCATCTAGTTACATTTTGGGGAAGTATGTTTAGGCTTGTCTAAGACTTCCAATGGTAAAAGAGAAATGGGGGTTGTGTTTTATTTTGAGTCAACCCAGTATTTAAAATATTTGAATTAGATAATTTTTGTTTTATAAATAGGTGCATGCATTTAATGCATGTTAGATAATTTAAAAGAAATAATTTTGATGAAGGAATATGAGTTCTGAATAGGTGAAATGGTAAATTGATTTAAGTGAGAAGAATTGATTTTTGTATCATTGAAAATGAAAATTGATTTAAGATAGATGATTTGGGAAAGTGTATTATTGAAACTCTTGTATTGAAGATGGATTTAGTAGATTTGAATGATAGATTTGTTTTGGTTTAAATTACTTTAAGAATGTGATTTCTTCAGTAGCGTTTTGGGGTAATTAAATAGAAGTGCTTGTTGAGGTTTTGTAAGTCTTCTAGTATATGTGTATTAATGTTTGAGGGTTGTATTTTATAGTATTTCCTTTTGTGATTCCCTTGGGTAGGGCATTGCCATTTTTAGTGAGTCACCCAGTTTCCACGAACGGGGATGTTATAGCTCCTTTGTATGGAGTGGTTTTGGTTATTTGTTTCCTCCTTAGTTTGGAGTGGTTATGTTCCATTTGTTGACAGTAGGAGAGTGAATCTTGATGGGTCTTGGGATTGGTGAAGATCTATCACGTAACTCATGTACCTTTGTGGTGACACTTCTCCTAGGTCAATTGTACGTTAGTTTGTGAAGTAAAATATTATGTAACACTAGAAGCAATGTGACCCTTTTCATTGTTTGGTTCATGTGTCTAGAGGTAGTAGGTTTGGCCATGTATACTTGTTACTATCTCCTAGCATGGGGGGTGAGCCTACAGGTACCACTTGGTTGGGAGGAATGTGCACCCTACGTCGTTGGGTCCCCCTTGATCTTCAGTTCGTGATGGGGAGATTTCCAGTTGGAGAGCTTGTGGTATCCAGTATTTATTTCATGCTTTAGATTTATTTCAATTGGATCCTGTAATTATTACCCCTCAATTCTATTCAAGGTGGCTGTGTGTATTATGTTATCACATTGTATGTACTACCTCATTTAGGAAATGAGAGATGTAATCTGAATTTTTAAAGTTAATGTTAAATGGAATCTTGTTGTAATTCTTATTTTTATGATGTAATTTATCATGTATGAAATGTATGAGTCCTTAATTCCTTAAGTAATTAAAATTCTATGGATGTATTTATGATGTATGTATGGGTTTAAAAGTAATCTCACTCTCATAGCCTTAGAGATTGTTGGTAATAGGAAGTGAACTTGCATGTTTAAAATACTTTATAACAAAATATGTGTTTGAGTAGTTATTTGCAACTTCATCTAGGCTTACATGGTGGGGCATTACAACCATGGCTTGGAACTGGTCATTTTTTATATCATTAGGCACTAATGAGTCTAGGATAGCTTTATCTAGAACTTCTTTATGAGGTAGGGATATCTTGAGAAGTTTGAGGATGGAAATCTATGCGAGAGTCTTTTTAAGATGATTGACAAGGTTGTAACCGACTTGCGGAGGTTTAGGAAAAGATTCGTATTGCAGGGTGGCTCCCTAGATTGCAATTTTCCCTTGTCATGTAGTTACATTACACTCAAGATTTTTACCAACTATAGTCACAACTACAATATGGTCATTGGATTCAAATGTAGCTCGCACTACATGGTCATAGTTGTATGTGGGGCTCTTGTAATCCCTTCCCTTCCTTGGCCATTTCCTTTATTGTTATCAATGATTGGATCCTTATGGATTCCCAAATATTTGTTATCAAAAGTTCTAGGAAAATACTTAATATCAACCTCTCCCTTCTCAATTAGATCTTGTATCAGATTCTTTAGTTTCATGCAATTATTTTTTTTATATCCCTTAGTTTTATGGAATTCATAATAGTGATTCTCATTGTACCAAGGGGGTTTGAATTATGGTTCCTCATATTTTCTTTCTTCGATAGTTTGATGAGGTTTGATTCTAGTAATTTTTGTAAGACCACTTCAACGGATTCTCCCAAAGGAGTGTATTTTTGTCTATTTTGATTGAAAATTATTGTTATTAGGTCTTGGTGGTCCTCTTGGAGGATTTTAATTTTGATTGTTCATTTGATATGATGGAGAATTATTTTTTTGATTATTTTGAAGATGGGGTTGAGGATTATTGGGTGGAGGTTGTATGGTTTGTACAGATTTTGTATCCACTACTCCATCACTGGTGATATTTTTATTCTTCTCCCATAAGCGAGGTTTATCATTTGAATAAGAAAGTTGATCTCAATTTTTGTATAATTTGATATTTCCTTTTGTAATAAGAGCTCTTTCAATGGTTATACCCTTTTCAATGATATCATTAAACATGTTCATACATAACATGGTTAATTGGAAGCTTAAGTTGGTGTTAATATTTCCCATGAATATCCACAAGTTGTTTTTCCAAGATAGACCATTTACACTTACTTGTTTTGTGTCACCATCATTACAAGAAAGAAGCAAAAGACTCTCCTTGATTTTATTTAATTTTATACAAGTCAGGTACGTGATATCTTGTAAGATATTGTACGAGAAGTGATTGATGAATTTTCTTGATAGTTTGTTGAATTTATTAAGTCTAGGACGTAAATGATAAAACCATTATATGGTGTTTCCACCAAGGATCCTTGGAAATAGTCTCATCATGAAAGATTCATTATTATATGCATCTATACATGCTATAGAAAATTCATGTACATGTTCAATAGGATCTCCTCTTCCTTTATATTTATCAAATTTAAGAATTTCAAATTTCTTAGGGAAGGTAATCATGGCAATGCTTTGATCATAAGGATAAGAAAAAATGTCCTCCAAGGCATAAATCTTCTTGGTCTTCCCAAGTTGTATATCATGTAACCTTTGATTAATGTTTTGAATTTTTAATGCTAACTCATTTCCTTGTGTATCTTGTGGAGGATTAGATGGGTTATAGTTGGGTTTGGATTATACATTGAACCTTGAAGGACATTATGTATGTGTGAAGAAAAGCTTGGTCCTTGAAGAGAATTGCATTGATACTATTGAGTAACATTTAGATCTTGCGGATTGACATATGCATATTGAGGATTAATATTTTGGTGTTGATGACCATAATTTTGTTATTGTGGACCAAGTTTTTTTTGTTGAGCAATAAGACTCTGTTGATATTGCAAGTTCATTTTTTGTTATTGCAAAACAAGATTTTGTTGTGGAACAATTTGTGTGAGGGGAAGAAGAATGTTAGATTAATGGATCCAAGAGGGACATGAAAGCAATTTGATGAAGAAATCTAATCTACAGCCAAAAAGCTTAAAATCTAAAATCTAGAAACTCCTACACATGCGACATTGAAACTATTCTATTGCAAACATGATCAGGAACCTATTGATTATCAAATTAAATGAATACAAATGATAGCTTTTACCATCATGTAGTTGAGTTTATTTGCTTGATGTTGGATTGCTCTTATCACAATGAAGCCTCCAAAGTTCATGTGCAAAGTGTGGATGAATGCTTTTGTTTGGTTGATCAAAGATAATAGTTCAAGCTCTCTCAAGGATGATCTTGACAAAACTTTGTTGCTCAATGTATGTTAATTCTTCTGATCCTTATTTATGAGGAAAGGGGTTTGTTATATAGAAAATGAGATTTGAAATGGACGATCAAGATCATTTTGAAGAATATCCAGATCAACGATCAGAGTGTGTTTAGAGGATTTAGACATGAGATAATTTTGAAAAGTTGATTGCATAATTTGTGTGATTGGGAAATAGATTGGGTAGTTAGAAATGTGATTAATCGGTTAACATAATAGATTGATCAATCAACTTTGTGATGGCTTACTTAGGAATGTGATTTTTTAGTTAACTGAATAGATTGTTTAGTTAATAGAATAGATTGCTTAGTTAACAAATTAGATTGCTTAGTTAACAAATTAGATTGCTTAGTCATCAATCATAATTTTCTCAATCAGAAAGTGGGTGAGGATATGAATTAATTGATTTAATTAATTAATTCCTTTTTGGGGTTTGAATGTGAAAATCAAGTTTGACTTATGTAAACAAAGTTGCATTAGTTTGATTTCATTTTTGATAATTGATTTGAATAGTTTGATTTAATTCAAATTTTTGTAGGGCAAGTATTGCAATTAAACTATTATTTAATCATTTAACCCACTTAGGGGAATAAGGTGATTTAGCGACGTAATTAAATAATTGGTGTTATTTAATTAATTAGGGTGAAATAAGGTGGGATTAGGACTTTATTAAATAAATGAGATTTATTTAATTGGTCGAAATGATGAAACATGAATTAATTAAATAATGTTGTTTTATCTAATTAATAGAGGAATTAGGGTTTTGGGGATTTTATTAAATAAATGAAATTTATTGCATTTATTTGAAATGATGAAAAAGTGAATTAATTAAATAGTGTTGTATTATTCAATTAATAGATGAATTTAGGTTTTCAATGTCGTTTTGATGTGATGTGGGAACGTTGTGAAATGATTTCAAGCATTCTGGGATGATTCTGAGATGATGTGAGATGATCCAAGACATACGAGTTGATTTTGAATTGTTTTGGGGTGATTTCCAGATGATTCAAGACATTATGAATGATTTTGAGTTATTATGAGTTGTTATTATGAGTTGAGTTATTTTGAGTTATTATTGCATTTATTTGAAATGATGAAAAAGTGAATTAATTAAATAGTGTTGTATTGTTCAATTAATAGATGAATTTAGGTTTTCAATGTCGTTTTGATGTGATGTGGGAACGTTGTGAAATGATTTCAAGCATTCTGGGATGATTCTGAGATGATGTGAGATGATCCAAGACATACGAGTTGATTTTGAATTGTTTTGGGGTGATTTCCAGATGATTCAAGACATTATGAATGATTTTGAGTTATTATGAGTTGTTACGGGATAATTCTGAGGCATTACGAGATGATTTTGAGTCATTCCAAAGTGTTATGGGATGATTTTGATTCATTCTAAAGTGCTATGGGATGATTTTGAGTCATTCCAAAGTGTTACAAGATGATTCTAAGTCATTCTAAAGTGTTACAAGATGATTTTGAGTCATTCTGAGATGTTATCTGATGATTCTCAGTCATTATGAGATGTTATGGGATGATTTTGAGTCATTACAAAGTGTTACGGGATGATTACGAATCATTCTGAAGTGTTACGAGATGATTTTGAGTCATTCCAAAGTGTTACAAGATGATTCTGAGTCATTTCAAAGTGTAATGGGATGATTCTGATTCATTCTGAGATGATGTGTCATATCGTTTGACATTGGTTGAGGCTATTTGATGTTGTTTAGTGTTGTTTGATGTCATTCAGTGCTATTTGATGACGTTCAATATTGTTTAATGTCATTATGTAATACCCCTCCATTTCTATTGTGCGAACTATGTTGTTCCTCCTTTATGCTTCAGTTTGGTGTTGTATTTTGACTATGTACTTGGTTACAGTTGATCACTGTTTTATCGTGATGTATCTTGATGTGATTATTATGGCATGTTTGGAATTAGCATAAGTGTATATTTAAATTTATGACGTTTCATGCTTTCGATTATGCTGCTATGTTAGATGCGTCAATTAGAACTATTGTATTGGTGAAGAGGACGGTATCGCATCACTCACCTATGAGTGCCCTGCAATCTCATGATTTCCTCTTCAGCCTGTGCCTTATTTATGACATATTGTTGCATGTGGATATATCCTGTGTTTGCAGGTTGACAGGTACAGGACATCGACTCCACCTGGTTTCACAGGTTCGAGCGTGTCTATTGCCCAATGACATTTGATTGGGAGATAGTAGCTAGGATTCCATGCCAAGTCGTCACCCTGGTCATAGTGTGTCATTGGTCCTAGTATGGTCCAATTGTTCTATTTTGTTATAATTGCCTGATTTCAGTTTATTTTGGAAGTTAGAATAATGTTAGAAATGTGATTAAATTATTGAGTAATTTAATTTAATTAATAAATAATTTAATCTTATGGTAGATTTATTTTATTAATTGATTAAGTTATTTATGAGGAAATGAATTACATTATTCATTTTGGAAATGCATGCATATTTAAGTTGGAATTGGAAATTAGGAAAATGAATTAAAAGTCAATTTAGAAATTTAAAAATTCAAAAATTCAAAAAAATAGATATTTCTTATTTTTTGTTTTCTGGAATTTATGAGGGTGGTTGTAGGATTTTTGGAAGGAATTTTGCATATCTTTGAATTTCTTCACAAAATCAAAAATGGAGTTTTTGGAGAAAATTTGAGAAGAGAAGGGGACAGATTGCTAATTTTTGTGGGTTTGGAGAAAAGGCTCAAGGAATCTATAGAGCTTAAGAGGGTTTCATAGCACCATCAGGTTCTTCATCACTCTTCAAGAAAAATCAGGTTCTCATCTTGTTTTAATTGATTTTTGCTTGTTTCAATGGCACATGTGTTGTAGGGAAAACAGTTGTAGCATGATGATTGTGTGCAAACAGAAAACCATTCAAATTCTTGCTTTCAAAACTATAGAACACCACTCCTTGGAAGGATTGTTTACAAAATTAAAATGAAATCTTGTTTATAAAGTTAGTTTTCTTTCTTCATCTTTGTGTTCTTCAATTTGTTGGAAATCTCATTTTTGTAGATTGAAATGGCGGCATGGGGGAGCGCGCCCAGTGACCCCCCTGTTCATGATTGGCGCGGACTTTGCAGCCCGCACCACCATTGTGGGTGGCCTATGCTGCCAGTGTCGCCTATTCCCATAGCTGTCGCCGCCTTCGCCGCACCTTTCGCTCGACTCCCTCCACCTCCACACTTAGCACGTCACCTCCACCCATGCACGCCCGGTGTGCCCTGTAACCCGCAGCGACTCCTTCACTCGTTCCGCCTTTCGCCACCCATAGCAGTCGCTTCCATCAGTGTTGCCTCCTACGGCCGCCATGGAAAAATCCGCTACTGCCTGGTAATAAAACTGGCACCGAACCTTCCCTCCTAGCACTTAGCACAAAAACCAAGGTTCATGCAGCCCAACCCTAGGGTTGGCGTGCGAACTGAGGCCATGCTTTTGGGTATTTTAAATTCTTCTTTTTTAAATATATATATTATTATATTTTATTATAATTTAATATTATAATTTTTATAATATTTTAAATATTATATTATTATATTATTATAATATTTTATTATCAGGATATAATACTATATATTAATGTGATGATTTAGGATAATATTAAATGATTTTAATATTATGATTTAATATAATATTAAAGGATTTTAATATTATGATTTAATATAATATTAAATGCCTTCAATAGGTTTGATATTATGTTTTATATAATAATTGGGAGATTTAAATAATAATAATTTTGTTAATGTTTTAATATTAACATTTTGAAAATGAGTTTTATTGAATATGGGATAAATATTTTATTTAAAAAAAAAAAAGGATTATGCTTTTATCTGAATTATCGAGATATGGGTTAATGTTTCATGTATTTAAATGCTATGTGGAAATAAAATGATTTTTAAACGACATATTTAATTCAGTTCATTTAATGCATTGATTACTGAATGCTAGTGAGGAAATGGGTTTAGTGAACCCAAAGTAGATCTGATTCTTTCCTTGATGTTGATTTGTTGTATGGTCATTTGGGAATTGTGGGTTATAGTATTTAATCAAGTCTTCCAGTTGGGTTTTCAGTCTGTGGGTTGTCATACTATGTAGTCAACCATAGATGGCCTTGGGTAGTGTGTTTAACTAGTTTGTTCTTGGTTATCACGAACGGGAGTGTGTTGACTGTAAGTCATGGTTAGAGATGTGGTACCCTTATGTCGCACTTGTGTACCCTTGGGTTGTGGATTTGTTCCACATGTCATCTTAGAGGAGTGGCTTATAATGAGGGCCGGCACACGAAGTGGTGCTAGGATAACTCATTGTAAGTTAGTTAATCTAGTGATAACTTAATTAACTGATTAGAGTATCATGTAGTATCAAACACTTAATAAGATAATTATGCCTCGCTCATGAACACAAGGGCTTGTAAAGACTTGGGTTGAGATGAGAAGGCTTGGAATGGCAAGATCGTTATCTTGTCTCTATGAAAGATAATTGATTTTGCATTGGTTTACATGAGGGGTCAGAAGTCGTTAGAGGTTACCAAGATAACCCGAGATGGGGGTCGAAGCCTAGGAAGACTCACCAGGATAACCCATGTAACATTGTCATGACACTTCTCCTAGGTCGACAATATGTCGCATCAGTGATGAAGTTGATTACGTAATTTTTGGAAGCATTGTGACCATTGTGTTAGTGATGTCATTGTATTTATTTCAGTTTAGTTTTGTTAACCTATGTCTAGAGGTAGACGTCCTTGGTTAGAAATCCTTGTTACTATCTCTTAGCATGGGGAGTGCACCTTTGGGTTCCACTTGGTTGGGTGGAATGTGCACCTTCTCTGTTGGGCTTTCTCCTTATACGTGTGGACGAGACTTCTAGTTGGAGAGCTCGTGGTTTTAGTTGCAGTTCTTGCTTGTTTTCATTTCAGTTACTCTTGTAATTATTACCCCTCTTGTTATCGAGGTGGATTTTGTAATTGCAATCCTATTGATTGGACTTGCCTCATTCAGGGAATGAGTGTTGTAACCTTATTCTTTAATGAATGGAGTAATGCATTTGAAAGTTATTTATTATGCTTGTTGTAACCTTATTGTTTAATGAATAGAGTAATGCATTTGAAAGTTATTTATTATGCTTATTGTAAAATTTTCTTACTTGGAATGAATGTGTTAATTCATTATTTATATAATTGTCATGCGTTTTATTTATGTTTGTGTTGAGGTTCTATATAACCTATGTCTCATAACCTTAGAGGTTTTTGACATTAGTTAGTGAACTTATCTATTAAATGTACTTAAACAAAAAAAAATAGCCTGTTTAAGTAGTTGTTGCAACTTCCTCTAGGGTTATGTGGCGGGGCGTTACACGTTCAATGTTGTTTGATATCGTTCAATGTTCTTTGATGTCATTTGAGGTTATGTGATAGGTGTGAAGTCAATTTTACATGTCTAGATTTTTCCCCTTTTTGATACAAAGTACTAGTTGCTTTGTTTCAAAGATTCTATTTTTAAGATTAAGTTTTTTTTTTTTTAAATATGCCCCATTATGCCCTAGAATTTAGTGCAATGATGGTAGGACTATGTGCTACCCTCTCGAGAGCTTGACCAAAAATTTCAAGCTTTGAGGTTAAGCTCTTGACACTATTGTATTGTTGTTTCAATGTTTTTGGATGGAATATTCTATGTTAATGTGAATTGTTTCTCATTCAAGGCTTCTAATTTTTAAGTAGGAAGATTTCCTAAGTGTAACTAGGGTTTCCTAGATGAAATTATGATTTCTTTGAGGTGTTATATAGGCAATTTTACTTCAAATTGGATCATTTGTGCTTGGTTTCAATTGCTAATTCTAATCTTTGGATTCCACATTTTGGTATTTATTGAGGGAGAATGCCAAGATTCGAGGTTTCCCCACATCATTTTGAGCTCATTCAGGAGTATAGATGGCCTTCAGGCATCAGTGGCCTGGTATGTACCTTCTCTCCCTTTGCTTTCATCTTGTTTTTGTTCTTAGTTTGCATGTGCAAAGTTCGGTTAGATAAATGCGTTGGTTTTGAGATTCCTATGCAGTTGTCTCATTTTATGTGTATTTGTCAAGTGAAATTTGAGCATTTGTCCAAAAACTACATAATTGTTCAGGACTGGTACATTTGTCTTGAGCAGATGCTCAGAAACTATGCAGTTGTCTGAAAAATATGCAATTGTCCTAGAAATGTACACTTTTCAAGAAACTATGCCCAAAATTTTGTGTAATTGTCCTAAAAGTATGCTTTTTTCCTAAAATGAAACTTTTGTTTGGCTTCTATTGAGCATTTGTCTCAAAACCTAGTAATTGACTCTTCGTTCATCGTTTTCCTCTTAGCTTTGTTTTAAACCCTAGAATGTGTTTGTTTACCATCATGAATGTCATTTATCATCATGTTTGTGTTCTAAAACCCTGCCTTGTGTTTGTTTATCATCTCAACTATCGTTTGTTATCTAGCATGTGTCATTTTGCATATATTTACATGTTTAGAGTGAAACCCTAGCTTCTATCCATTTACCATTAAACATGTCATTTTTTCACATGCTTGTGTTCAAAGCCCTAGCTTGTGTATGTTTACTGTTAAACATGTCATTTGTCACCATGCTTGTGTTCTAAAACCCTAACATGTGTCGTTTACCATCATAAATGTCATTTGGCACCTAGCTTGTGTCATTTTGTATTGTTTTCCATGTTGAGAATGAAACCCTAACATCTTTGTTTAAATAATTTGCAAGAAAATCTCTGATGTCTTATGATGAGAGAGAGACATCCTCGTCACTTGTTTGATCTGATTGCCTAGTTCAATGCATTGGAGCGGGACTTTATTGATGCAATGGGATTTCATTTTGGGGTCTTTCCATTTTTGGGACTTGATCTTCATGTTGTTTCATGGTGCAGAGGCATTCTGTATACATGTGTGTTATATATATTCATCAGTCTAGTCAAGACCTCGTATATATGTTATGATTTTGTACTTTCATATCACACTTGTGGCACTGCAGATGTACTTATGGCATATTCTTTTTTTTTGATGATATATTTGAGATATACCTTCTTCGATTCAAAATCATTTTATGCTTATGTGATAGTGAATTAGATGATGTACCTTTATATGTGTTTTTGTCCTCTTCTGATGTATGAATTTGATGTAGATGAAGGAATCATACTTTGTCTCATTTTATGATGCGATGGATGTTGATAGATGAAAGCCCCATACATGATACATGATTTTTTTAATTCATTTTTTATCATTATGATATGTATTGATGGCATTTGTAGATGTAGTATGGATTTCGTACTAATGATGTGTTATGCAAGATAAATTTTATTTAGAAGAAATATGATGATAGATAGAGATATGATGTTAACTAGGATAAATATGATGATGTTTGTTAGTTAATAGAAATATGATGATGTATAGAATTGATGATTGTACTTTGCTTCACTTTAGATACTTCACTATTTGAACAGTCTTGTTTGATGTAGCAAATAGATACGATGCACCAGGGTATGAGTTACCAAGGTGACCTTGTATCTATTCCGTGGAATTTGACTCTACAAACAAAGAGTATCTTTTTTCATACCAAACATACAAAAACTTTTTTTAAAGTATACGGGGCTTGCGTGAAATTTTTTTTGGACCAGTCACATAGAGAGGTATAAAATACTTAACATGTAACTGCTTCATGAACTATTTTAATACAACTTCCATAATTAATAAAGAAAGTATTCACCATGGTAATATTAAAAAAATATCTTACAAATATAAAATCGAAATGATGCTCAATTTCCCCCATTCCTTCTTCTCTAAAACCTTTTGGACATCCTTGAGAGATCCTGGGAATAAGTCAATAAAATACATCCCAAAATTAGGACCAAAAAAAGATAAAAACACAGTTGCAGTATCACTTGCCATATCTTTTTATGGTGGGGCTATTGTCCATTGTTGATCATGTCTATCATAGGAACAAATTTGTTAAGGCATATCTCAGGATTTTATTGGGACTTGTTTAAAAAGATAGGTAGTTGATACTTTGGCATTGTTTTTGTTTGTTTATAGTCAACTCTTTTGTGATCATTTTATGCTTGAAATCTCTAGTTTCTGATGTTTTCTTTCTTTTTTGTTTGTTTTGTCAAAGGGTGATTGGGATGGTTTGTTTATTATTTTTGACATGTTTATTGTGGATGTTGATGTCAGGACGAGCCTTTTTTTTCTAAGTCTTTATGATATTTTTTTTTTTTTGTTTCTAGGGGACTAACCTAGGGCCTCAGGGGATCGTCAAAGATAAGCCTTTCCTACATTTTCCATGTAGAGGCTCATAGTTTGCTTGGTTTGACCTTTTCTGTTTTGTGAATATTTTGGGGATTTTGTATTTTGTATTTTTTGACCAAGTGACATAAAGCATGTTGGAAACCTAAGGGGACTGACCTAGGCTCTCAGGGGATAAAATCCTTGCCTATGTTGTACATGCAGAGACCACGTAGTTCAACCATTTGACTCAAAGCATGAATTATTTTTTGGTGAAAAACATTGATAGCTTGGGTTGATATCTCGTTTCTGTGTCTAGTGGATATGTTGTGGGAAATTCACTTCAACTAGCTGTGAGGTTCAAGTGAATTTTGATGTCTTAGACTATTTGAGTTAAGGAGTAACCCAACTATGTTTTTTTCTTTTTGATGTTTTTCATATGTTTTTAGATTTTTACCCTTTTTCCTAGGGTTTAAGATGTTAAAAACTTGGATTGATACTTCACTTGGTTTTTCTAGAGCATATGTTGTAGAAAAGATTACTTGAACTAGTTGTGGGGTTCAAGCAACTATTGATATCTTAAAAAATTTAAGCGAAGGAATAATCCATGTTGTCGTTATCTTTAAAGGTTACCTTGGTAATGTGTTGGTGGTAAACCTTGTTGTTGGGACGAATTGTTTTGAAAGTTACGCTAGTGGTTCGTTGGTGGGTATACCTTATTGTTGGGATAAGTGTCTAGATCACAACATGAGCTAGAAGACATAGATCAAGATTTATTCTGAATAAAGATGCAAGTATTTTCCCCCAGTTTCTAGCAATGTAGGTGATGGATTTATCTTCCGAAAGGATAACAATTTTTGATAAAGTATGCCCTTTGGATAATTCCTTATGGCTCAAATAATGTTGGATAGGATAGGATCAATGATAATGAACCATGTCAAGATGTTTTCCATAAGAAAGTGTACAGTATAAACCAAATATTTTTCAAGATCAAGATGAGTTTTGATTTTGGAAATAATGGCTTGGGTTCGTTATGGATAAGCTAAGATGCCTCCTTGTAAAATGGTGCACATAGATTCTTGATTTTATACATGATTCTTGTTTTCTAGGTTTTCATCATGGTACTCATCCAAAGCACCACCATAGTTGTTTTCACTAGAGGATGATTTTTCTCTTGACAGTTTTTCTTGATTTTTTTCATTTTTTCTGATCACACAAGATGCCTGTTTACCAGGTTTTCATCATGGTGACACTTATTTACTCATGTTGGACCACCTGGTGTTGTTGATCTAGACATTTTCAGTTTTGATATGGTTATTTTTTTTGTCATGACATGCCAATGATATCCTTCTTGGAGGAGTTGTTTTGCTAGGATATGGGCAATTGAATGTAACCCCTGATAATTCTTATCTTCATTTCCAATACTGAAGTTAACCTTACCTTGATGTGCAAATCGTGATAGAGTGCCCTTTGATTCCTTATGATAAAGAGTTGTTTCCAACAGATTATCAATGTGAGATTTGGATATCATGGATGGAAAAATTCATTAAGGGATATGATATATAGATGGATTGGTTGACAGTCTGGAACCTTTGAATCTCCAAACATGGGATGATGAGAAATGATGGGTGGATATGGAGATTCGATTGGGACCAATATCTTGATATACTTTGTAAGTCACTCTTGAATCTTTATTTTGCATTGTTGGATATCTTTGATGGATGAACTTCCCTTTTTTATTTTTCCCCATAGTTTCTTTGACTAATGGAGTTTGATAGGGATGATTTTATTTCTTTTTCTTTTGTATCCATTTGAATATTTATTTTCCATTTTTCTTTGCTAATTAGTTTTCTTCAATGACTTGTTCCTTTCTTTGATATAGCTTTTTCTCTTGTTGGTCCCAATCAGAGGATGGAAATATATTTGGATGATGATTCATGACATGGCTAGTTGTAGTGTTGGTAGAAATTTCATCATAAGGAACCTTCGTGCTCTCTATATTGATGATTTCATTAGATAAAGTTGCCCCTAGTATTATGGAGGTATCCTTGATGTGTTTATATCCCTTAGTTTCTCAATAATCAAGATCTCGATGCTTAGGATTTCCCATAATCTGCTCTAGTTGCAGGATGCCCTATTCATGTAGACCTAACCCTTTGTCTTAATATTGAATTTGTTGAGAGAGTTCATTTGCAATGGGATATGTCCTGCCTTGGAAACAAGTTGCTAATCTTTCTTCACTTTGTTATGGATCTTTAAATGTGGTAACTTCCTCATTGATAGGCTCCTTTATATGTGGGATACCTTCTTGATTGATATTCTTAGCCTGATCTTGTGAAATAAGAGGTTTTCTTGATTTAACATGATTCATTTTTTATATGTCTTCATAGGATGTTTCTGATTCACAACTTATATATAACTCTTCTTTATGATCCATTTTTTATATGTCTCCATATGATGTTTTTGATTCACAACTTATGTATTAGTCTTCTTCATGATCCCTTTTTTATATGTATCTAGCTTATGTTATGTCTTGACCCTATGTACAAATGTTAAGAGTAGGAGACTCTTGTTCTTTGGTACTGATTTCAAGAGTATGAGACTCTTGTCTTAATTGAATATCATCTACATGTCCATTAGGAATAAGCATCTCATGGGTAGATGTATGTGTGCTTTGTATATGGATTTTTTCTTTTGGAAAATATGGGATGTCTTGGAAGATATCAGCCAAGTCATTATGTATTTTGATGATAGGGATTCTTTATCTTGACTTTGTGTGGTTATTATCTTTGACATGCTTTAGATCACATTCTTGACATGGATCAATTTCAAAGAAGGGATTGCTTGTAAAGGATCCTTGGCTTTCCTCAAAATGTGGACATATGGATAATAGCTCTTGGTCTATATTTTATGCATTGGTTCTAAGTGTTGGGTCAAGAGTCTCTTGATCCTAAATATTTATTGCCATGAGTTTAAAATTATGTCAATATATCTTGGATTGGGTCTTGCTAGACTTGGGTGTTTTATTTTGATCATGATTGGGATTAAATTATTGATGTATATCCCCTTGCTCACTAGATGATGTAGAAACATTGTCAATGTGATCAGTGATAGATAGCTCTTAAATGTTGCTTTCAAATTTTGAGGTTGATAAATTATCATTTTTTACATTGGTAGATGGCTTTTGAATGCCATTTTTAATAGTTATTTATCCCTGATCAATGAGTTCTTGGATGAGGTTCTTGAGTGTAGCACATATGTTTGTTGGATGACCCTTGATTTTTTGGAACTCACATCATTTGTACTAGTTATACCAAGGGACTTTAAAGATTGGTTCACCATAAGTTGGAATATCACTAATTTTGATAATTTCTTGTTGTACTAGTTCATGCATGATTACCTCAAAAGTCCCTCCCAAAGGGGTGAATTTCCTTCCTGGTTGGTAATCTTTCCTCGATGGCTTTTCTTGATTGTTTTTCTCTTGATTTTGTGGAACTCCTTGATTTTATATTTGCGGTATATTTTGATATTGTACTTGAGGTACACCTTGGTGTTTTGAAACTTCTTGATATTGTGGTTGAGGTACATCTTGATATTGAACTTGAGGTACACCCTAATATTGCATTTGAGGTACACCTTGATATTTTTGATATTGGAGGTGTTGTTGAGGTGCTTGTGGAATGGTGCTCATTTTTTGTGGATATGTAATGTCTTAACTTTGCACATGGCATCAACAATATGTTGGATTTTTGTTTTGTTTAATTTCCTCAAGATCTCTCTCAATTTTATCTAGGGAATTTTGATGTTCTAAACTTATTCCTTGGTGGGGATTTTCAAACCCTTGATGTTGTTGCCCTATTTGATATTGTGACCCTTGATAAGAATGATTTGGGTAATAGATTGACATGTTTTGGGTATTTTTCGATATTCAATACCCTATCAAAAGGCCACTTGTCTTATATCCTCATGGGCTACTTTTGTCATTTGTGGTGTTTGTTAGTGGGCTACTAGTGTCGTTCTTGCTTGTTTCCATTTTATTCCTATGTTTTGATCTCGTGGTTGTCATAAAAAACTTGGGTCTCCTATAGGAGAGTGGTGTACTCTCTAGTTGACTCAAATTATAAAGACCTGATGCTTTCCTAAATGTGGGTTTGTAAATCTAGTTCTTTCCTCTAGAGAAGTTCAGTAGCATAGAAAAGACTAGGATTTTGACCAAAGAAGAACATGGATAACTCTAGATTGTCCTTGGATGTGCGTTTATAGAATTTTTCCACCAATTTTTTTAATTTTTGTGTAGCACTAAGAGGTGTTTATTGAGAGAATTTGGACTCAGATGCCTAAGTTTGGAATGACAACCTGTGGATTTTACCTTAGGGATCTTAACCTTGCATGGGATCATGAAGGGAATAACTAGTTGACACAAATTATAAAACCTAATGTTTCCTTATAGATTATGTAAGATACTGGAACTATTAGAAAAGACCCAAATTTTGACAATAGTAGAAGGAATATAGCTTTGGATTGTTTCTGGAAGCTCATTTGTAGAAGTTATATACCAATCTAGTTCTAGTTTTGTGAAGTGCGCAAAGGTGTTTCTAGAGAGCTTTCAGACGTAGATGCTTGATTCTGAAATGATTGTCTATGGTCTTTATCTTGGGGATATTGACCTTATGTGAGATCATGAATGGGATAATTATTGACATGCAGGTGGTGGTAATATGGGTCTCTTTGCTGCTATATCAGCTTTCTCTTCCTCTTCATCTAGGAAAATTGATGCGGTGAGAAACTATCAAGGTTTTTCATTCTAAAAATGAAAGTTCTTAAGCTTCTTATGATGTATGTTTGTTCACCTTCAATATATGTGAGGCTAGTTTGAAGGATCAATGCTACAAGATCTGATTTTTGAACTGGTGCAGTTGTTTTTCAAATGGTCATAAAGTTTGATGGTGTTTTATGCGATGGTTGTTGTGAAGCTCAAGACCCTAGGGTTTCAGTGTTGTTTTGGATGACACTAATTCTTTGAAATCAAAATGTTGAAGAGCTAAAGTCTATATTACACTTCCTTTTCTATAGGATATGTTGTGGGAAAGTCTACTTGTACTATCTGCAAGTCCCAAGTAACTATTAATATCATGGATGTCTAAGTGGAGGAATAACTTTAATGGTTTGTTTGATTTTGATTTCAAATAGGTAGGATGGTAATAATGGATATGGGACTGTCTAACCTTCTATCTTTCCAATTTTTTTGGTTCAAACAATGATCTTGTGAACATATCTTTTCAACTTTTTCTCCATGTTTTTGAAGTATGGTAAGTGATAAGATAACACTTGGACTGAATCAACAAGCATGGACTTATGTGACCTTCATGTTTATAACTTAGGTTGTGAAATCACAACATCCAAGCCATAGTTTCCAAATGTTTACTTTGATTAATGTACCTTGAAATAAATGCTGGAATGTTTGGAAACCTTTAAGGAAATATCCTTTCAAAGGGGTGCAAACATAAGGCTTCTCTCATACGTGTGCACTAAATCAAAGGGTTTGTGGTTTAACAATCTTGTTTAGTGTTTGTTTTGAATGTATTATTTTTCCTTAGATCAAACACAGAATTTGATGTCAAATCATTTTGAATGTAATGGGATAAATTTAACATAAACTAGAAATCACAAACCTAGGGAATGGACACCATTATCTTAGGTAGGCCCGCCTCATGCTCTGAAGAGATGATTTTACATGCAACTTATGGCACACACCTATAGTTAGACATGGCAAGTAACTTCTCGAAGTATATTTTGATGCACCACTTTCAGAGATTTTTTTTAGATAATAGGGTGGCTTCTACAACTATGCAGTTTGTTGTCAGCACAGCTTGAAGCTACTTTCTTACGAGTTCACAACCTTTAATATAGTTTTCCATTAAATGTTCATTGAGACCTTGCAATGAGTTCTCTAGTGCGGGATGTATCTCAAGGTAAGCCCCCTCTTTAAAATAAACTTAAAAATAAAGTGTAATTCTCAAAAAAATGTTCTTTCACTCACCCAAGATTGCCAAAAAGGTGTGAGGGGAGAAGATAAAACACTTTTAACCTTGCCAATCAATGAATGCATATTGAACAATCCATAGAAATTTGATTCATTTTAAACACCTCGAGTGATGTTATTCCCAAAAATTTATGAGTAAAACAAAAAAAAGTTCTTTTAATTTGCACCAATACGAAATTTTCAATACATCAAGAAATTAAGATAGCAATGGTGAAATATCTCAAAGAAACATTTGTTCATTTTTATGAGCTCCAATAGAGGTGTTTCTAAGAATGGAAATCCTTTTCCTATCTTGGTCAACAAATGAAAAACAATTTTTCTCTTTTTATGCACCAAAATTAAAGGTTCCTACTTATGAAAACATTAAATGTGTTCATTTTTAGAGCCCAAAATTGAAGTGTTTTTGTTATTTTTATGAGCACCAAAAATAAATTTCCTAAGTTAATTATCTTAAAATTTGTTCATTTTATCAACACCAAGATCAAGTGTGAGTTTGTTGTTGTTCATTTTTAGAGCACCAAAAAGAAAGTTCCTAAGTTAAAAAGCTTAAAATTTGTTCTTTTTAACAACACCACAATCAAAGTGTGAGTTTGTTGTTCATTTTTAGAGCACTAAAACTAAAGTTCCTAAGTTAACTAAAATTAATTCAACAACTAGGAATGATTGTCTTCCCTACAATAAACATGTTAGAGTTATTGTATTCCTACGTGAAATCTATCAATTCCTACTTACACATAAAAAAAAACACATGTTAGTGAAAAAATCTATTACAAGATTGTAGGATTGGTGCTTTTTTTCGTCAGAACAACTACTCATAATAGAAAATAAAAATGTATAGGTTTCAAACAACTGCACAATTTTAGAAACAAGTGCTAAAAACCTATCAAACAAATGCTAACTTATGAAATTACAAATGCACTAGTTTCAGACAAATGTACCATTCCCATGGCAAATGCAGAGTTCTTCTGACAAATGTGTCATTCTTCTGAAAAATGTGCAGTTTTATTGATAGACAAATGCTTAGACTTCTTGGACAGATGCTCAGGTCTTTTGGACGAGCACGTGAAAACTTCGACAGAAGCGTTTCTGGGACCTGCAACTTCAAAAATGATTCAAACAAATGTTAGAGGAGAGAAAAAGGGTCCCAACAGGCATGCCAAAATGAGTGAGGGGAAAGAAGGATGTTAAATTAATGGATCTATGAGGGACATGAAAGAAATCTAACAAAGAAATCTAATCTATAGCCAAAAATTTTAAAATCTAAATTCTAGAAACTCCTACACATATGACAATGAAACTATTCTATTGCAAACATGATGAGGAACCTACTAATTACCAAATGAAATGAATAGAAATGATAGATTTTACCATCCCGTAGCGGAGTGTATTCGCTTGATGTTGGATTTCTCTTATCATAGTGAAGCCTCCAAACTTTGTGTGCAAAGTGTGGATGAATGCTTGTGTTTGGTTGATCGAAGATAATGGATGAAGCTCTCTCAAGGATGATCTTGACAACACTTTTTCGCTCAATGTATGTTAATTCTTCTGATTATATTTGTGAGGAAAGGGGTTTGCTATATAGAAAATGAGATTTGAAATGGGCGATGAAGATCATTTTGAAGAATATCCAGATCAACGATCAGAGTGTGTTGAGAGGATTTGGACATGAGATAATTGTGCAAAGTTGATTGCACAATTTGTGTGATTGGGAAATAGATTGTCCAGTTAGGAATGTGATTGATCAGTTAACATAATAGATTAATCAGTCAACTTTGTGATGGCTTAGTTAGGAATGTGATGTTTTAGTTAGCTAAATAGATTTTTTAGTTAATAGAATAGATTGATTAGTTAACAAATTAGATTGCTTAGTCAACAATCATAATTTTCTCAATTAGAAAGTGGGTGAGGAATATGAATTAATTATTTTAATTAATTAATTCCTTTTGGGGGTTTGAATGTGCAAATCAAGTTTGACTTCTGCAAACAAAGTTGCATTAGTTTGATTTGATTTTTTATAATTGATTTGAATAGTTTGATTTAATTCAAATTTTTGGAGGGAAAGTGTTTTAATTAAATTATTATTTAATAATTTAACCCTCTTAGGCGAATAAGCTGATTTACCAATGTAACTAAATAATTTGCATTATTTAATTCATCAAAATGAAATAAGATGGGATTAGGACTTTATTAAATAAATGAGATTTATTTAATTGGTCGAAATGATGAAACATGAATTAATTAAGTAATGTTGTTTTATCTAATTAATAGAGGAATTAGGGTTTTTGGGACTTTATTAAATAAATGAAATTTATTGAATTTCTCTAAAATGATGAAAAAGTGAAATAATTAAATAATGTTGTATTATTCAATTAATAGAGGAATTTAGGTTTTTAATGTCATTTTGATGTGATGCGATGTGGTGTGATATAGGAATGTTGCATTATGATTTCGAGCATTTTGAGATGATTTTGAGATGATGTGAAATGATTGGAGACATTACAAGATGATTCCAAACTGTTTTGGGGTGATTTTGAGATGATTCGAGACATTATGAATGATTCCTAGTTATTATGAGGTGTTATGAGATGATTTTGAGTCATTCTGAGGTGTTACGGGATGATTTTGAGTCATTTCGAAGTGTTATGGGATGATTTCAAGTCATTTTGAAGTGTTATGGGATGATTTCAAGTCATTTCAAAGTGTTATGGGATGATTCCAAATCATTCCAAAGTGTTATGAGATGATTCTCAGTCATTTTGAAGTGTTACGAGATTATTCTGAGTCATTCTGAGATGTTATGGGATGATTATGATTCATTCTGAGATGATACAAGATGATTTTGAGTCATTTCGAAGTGTTACGAGATGATTCTGAGTCATTTTAAAGTGTTATGGGATGATTATGAGTCATTCTAAAGTGTTTAGGATGATTTTGGCTCATTCTTAAGTGTTACGAGATGATTTTATCATTATGAGATGATGTGAGATGATGTTCCATATCGTTTCACGTAGTTTGAGGTTGTTCAATGTTGTTCAGTGTTGTTTGATGTCATTCAGTGTTGTTTGATGTCCTCCAGTGTTGTTTGATGTTGTTCAGTGTTGTTTGATGTCGTTTAGTATTGTTTTATTCCATTCAGTGTCTTTTGATTTCGTTCAATGTTGTTTGATGTCATTTGAGGTTGTGTGATAGGTGTGAATTTAATTTTACATGTCTACATAAGGTTTTATTTTGGAACAAGGCTTTTTTGTTGAGGAACATGATTTTATTGGAATTGTGAATTCACATTTTACTATGGAACAAGGTTTTGTTGTTGAAGATTTTATGTATATGAAGGAACATGTTGATATTGTGCTGCATTGGGGTCCCGATTTTGAATTTTAAACCTTGTTGATATTAAACATTTTCTTGAGGATCTTGATGAGAAGGTTGTTGTTGAACATGTTTTTGAACCAAACCTTATGGGGTGTTATGTTGTACCATGCCTTGAGGAGCATTATTTTGTTGATACATGGGTTGTTGTTGGGGTGGATTGATTTGTGCTTGTTGATATATGGGTGGTTGTTGTGATTGAGTAGGTGGATTTGGTATGGTATAAATAGGTTATGCCATGTTTTATGGTTGTGAAGGAATAGCAACATGCAATGGTGGGTTTGGTGGTCTATAAGGAATATTCAACATTTTTTGTATGTTAGAGTTTTGACCTTGTGGAGGTGCATTTTGTGCCCAAGAGGTTGCATATAAATTTATCGATGCATTCGGTTTCCATGTACTAGTTGAAGTATTGTTAATTATTGACGGAGTTGTAAAAGGGTTTGTGGATTGTTCATGCATGTTTTGTGTTCCTAATGCATTAGGATCAAATTGATTGTGTTGAGATCCCATAGCTTGTTTTATTTTTGATGGTTTCCTATACAATAGATTTCCCACTTGCTTTGCTTGAGAAGGATAACCTGTTTGTGCAAAAAGTTTGGAATCTTAGGTGGTATATGAGGTTTAAAGACTTTTCTAACCATTGTATCTTCATCTCTAGAAATAAGGTTTGTGTCCTTAATATTTTTAATATTATAATCATAAGGTAACTTGGCACCATGTTGTGCAAGTCTATAAAATTATGTTTTAGGATAAAAATGAAGCAATTTATCCATGAACTTTAACATTTTGGGGTTTTGTGTAATTTCTAAAATCCTCTCTTTAGTAAGGTCTTCATCCAAATCCTCTTCTATGTAACCATCTTGTCCTCTAGTTGGTTGATTCCAATGTTGAGTGATAATCTTGATGTGTACAATGTAGGTCTTGTTGTGAAGGATCAACACTTTATTGTTGTGAATGATTAACATTTGCATGAAATGAAGGATGTAAATTTGTTGGTTAAAAATAAGGATTCACGTTTGTATTGAATGAAGGATTTACATTTATTGGATTGGCATTCATTGGTTGAGGAGTAGAGTTACCCCCTGGCATTTCAGTTGGAGTTTCAACATTTGTGGTATGAACATTTGTTGTGTTGAAGTTGGTAGTGTTTGGAATATTTGAACTACTAGTGTTGTTTGTCATTTTCTTTCTATGTTGTGATCTTGATGTAGTCATAATATTCCTAATGAACCCCCGAGTTATGGAAAATATCAATGAATTTTTTATGTTTTCTTTGGATTTCTTTGCTTTAAATTTGGATTTCAAAAGGATGTGTAGATAAACATTTTGATCAAAAGAATGATTTTCAAGTTGATACAAAATTTGGATGAATTTCAAGTTTATTTTGGATTATATGGTTAACCCTTGGACAAAAAGGCTAACAAAGTTGACCTATGCTAGTATCTCAAGATGTTGATGAATAATTTTTTTATCTTTTTTCAACTAGACTCGTGAATCTAAACAAAGAGGGATGATAGTGATTGTTTTTAGACCTAGGAGAAAGATAGTTCTTCTAAGTTAAAAATTTCACAAGATATAGAAAGATAATATCAAAAGGTACTAGAAAAGGTTAACAGGTTTGATATATTGATGTCCAAGGATCTTTGATGTTTGATCCAAAAGGATACTATTGATGGTCTCAAAATATTGATGTTTATTAGGTTTGTTGATGTTTGAAAAGGTTTTGATGCTTTGATCAAAATAGATATGTTGATGTTTCCTATGAAAACTAAGTTGAAGAATATTTATGACGTTAGAAGGTACAAATGACTATGCAGAAGTTAAAGATGAACTATAATTGATGTTTTGATGGTAGGACCAAGGGTTATGACAGTTTCCAGTTCCAAATATTAACACATCTAAGACAATTTATGTTATTGACAAATGCAGTTGTTCTGGAAAACATGACTATTATTTTTGGAAAATGTGGTAAAATATTGGGAAAAGGTTGCCAAATTCTAGGCAAAGGAAATCAAATGCGACAAAATGCAGCCAAAGGTGAGTCTATGTAGATTTTAATTTGGTAGAATAGAGAAATAATAGAAGTGACAACTTTAGCAAAGGCGACAATATGTTGATCAAACATGATAGAATGCAAAGAAGAAGTGACTAATTATGCAAAATTGACCCCATTTTTTGGAAAATGTGACTTCATATATCTAGGTCTAAAATTTCTTGCAATTTTGGTAAAATTTTGATGTGATGTTCAAGTTTGAATGTTTTTTTTTGGAAATAAGTAATATGAATTGTAAACATGAGCAATCAGGATATTGCAAGTATGAGTAGTTGGTGTTGTCATTGATATCAATAGGCTTACTTTTGTGTTATCATTGATGTCAACTACCGATGGTTGAAATTTTTTTATGATGCTTTGGTTGGTTTTATTATGTTGCCATTAGCAAGTGTTACTAGTGACAACCTCTAGTGTTGCTTTGATAAGCTTCTATTTGTGGATATTGTTTGGCTAAGTTGTTTTTTTGTTGGTTTGGTGATGATGAGGAAATGGTGAAGATGATGAGAATGTGTTTTTGGTTCTTGGTTTCTGAGTGTTTTTGAGAAAATTTGAATAAAAGAGGAAAAAATGTGTTGTAGAGGTGTTCTGGTGTATAGAGTGGAGTTTTGGTTTTTCTCCAAATTTTTTATGTGTTGAATGTCTTCTTTTGTTATTTAGATATGTTGGTCAAAGGTGTTATATCCAAAGTTTCTTGGTCTGGATCATTGTGCAAAGAAATTTTTGTTCACTAGTGTGTGAATTGTATTGTAGTGGTGTATGGGAGAAATGTTTTTTCTCCACATTTCTCTGCAACTTGGTTTATGGTCTTGTGGTTTTAGAAGTGTGTTGATAAAGTTCATATCTACCTTCGGTTTTTTTTCATGTTTTGGTGCTTTGAAATTTTATTTCTTAAGTTACAGTGTGTGGAAGATTATTTGGGTGTACAGGATGAGTTTATTCTTCAAGTGAAATTTGTTGCAAAGGAATTTTACTGATTTTAGCAATTTTTGGAGTATTCTAGATTGTGTTCAAGTGATATTTTTTGTCTATGATTCATCTTTGGATCAAAGGAAGTAAGTACTTAATATTTGGTGTTGTGGTTGTGTTGCTAATATGTGGTTGTCATTGATGTCAACACTATTAGCATTGATGATTCTAAAGGTTGTATATGTCGAGGATATTGAGAAAATTAGAATAAATATATTGCAGGCAGTCTATGAAGGAGTGAAGATCAGAATGATAGAAAGTTGTGTACATTGATAATCAAAGGTCGCACATTAAAGGGTTTGTTGTTGAGCCTATCCAGTATGTTGTCTAGAAGTTTTAGAGGTGCACATCAAGATTGGAGAAAGTTATGAATTTATGAGTTCCTACAGTTATTCTATTACTGTAGCAGGTGTTTCTGGAAGAAGAGAATGCAGTTTTGGTAAATTGAGTTGTTGTGTACATTTCTAATATTTTTCAGTGATTTTTCTGGATAGTGCTCTATAATTTTGGTACGACCGTGTGAATCGGTGTGTTCACAATTGAAGATTTTTTGTGTGTTTGAGTTTTCATGTTCTTGGATGACATGATGGTGGTAGCATGTTTTGGATCCTTATGGATTAATTATTGAATGCTTGGCATGTTTGAGGATGTTGATTTAGGTCTCCATTATATTGTGACCGAATTAGGTTGGTGCGCATTGAGATTTGTTCATGTATTGAGGCTGATAATTTGTAATTGACTTATTTGTGACTGAAAACGTTGTTGATGTAAATCCATGTAGCGGATATATAAGAGTGATTGTTTCCTCATTTTGAAATATGCTCAGTGAATATATGAAAAGTGTATGCAAGATATGTGCGAATAAAGATTAGATCATTCGAGTGCAAGGCAGAGTGTGAAGAAGATTGAGCAAAGAGTGAAGAATTATTTTTGTGCCTAACCAAAATTGTCATCAGGCTTTTGAAGAAGGTAATTTCTTAGTTCAACCTCATCAGATGGATTTAATCTATTTATTTTATGTAAGGCAAAGAGCGTTCCCTTTTGAGCAGTGAGCTCTAGGTAGTGTGCTTGAACTACATGTGCATTCCTTATTCATTTTCATTATACTTTTATAAGGGTATAATTATGAATTAACCTCCACCATGGTTTTTCCCATAACAGGGTTTCCACACAAAAATTTGGTGTTATGTGTTTTCGATGTGTTGTTGATTCTTGCTTTCATTGTTAATTATCGGATCTGAGATTAAGGGTTGATAAAGTAAGATAAGTTTTAAATTTTGTAACAACTGATTCACGCCCCTCTCAAATGTCTCTCCTTGTTTTTCCAACAATTGGTATCAAAGAAGGTTCCTCTGAATAATTTTAATAGCTTGAGGTGATCTGAGATGGCATCATTTATCAAGGATAGTCCCAGATTTGATGGTACAAATTACTCTCTCTAGAAGATCATAATGGAGTGTCATTTGAAGTGCATTGGTGAACCCTTCTAGAATACTATAAAGAATAGATATAATATTCCTTACAATGGTCCCTCTACTCCTAATGATATCAAATAAGTTGAAACTAATGTCAGGGCTGTAGAATCATTACTGAGTGCTTTGATAGATTTGGAGATGACAAATGTGATAGGTCTGAAGACAACACATGACATTTGGAAGAAATTGGAAACATTGTATGAAGGAGATGCACAAGTGAAGATTGCTAAGCTAACAAGTCTAAAACACAAGTGGGAAAACTTGAAGATGAGTGAAGATAAAAACATTATTTTTTTCATGCAGAAGGTAAATGAACTAGTGATGGTTATTAGATGTGTTGGTTTAATTATGGAAGAAGATGAAATTGTGGCTAAAGTGCTCAGATTTGTGCCTACTTCTTACAAAACAAAAGCCTGTGCTATTGAAGAGCTCAGAATAGTGAGAAATGTGACAAGAGATATGTTGATTGCTAAACTAGCTGCCTCTGAGTTGAGTGAATTTGGTGAGTCTACTCCTAAGACAAAATCTGCATTTAAAGCTATTGTGTCTGGAAAAATCCAATAGAGATATGATCCGGGAGAAAGTTCTAGAAATACATTCAAAAATGAAGATGAGATGAAATAGATTGAAGATGAAGAAAAAGAGTTAGAAGAGCTAGAATCATTGATTGTGAAAAGAGGAGCTAGAGGTCAAGGTAAGTATAAAGGAAAGTTTCCTATTAAATGTTTCTCTTTTAGTAAGATAGGTCATTTTGCATCAAGGTCTCCTAAAAGAGTTTTTTAAGTACAAACCCGACAAGTCTAGAATTCAAAATAAATGTTATTATGTTGAAGAAGGTGTTATTGATGATGAATCTAATAAAGAAATTGGAAATGAAGATGAATGGGTATTCATTGCTATCAAGGAAAATGGTCTACTGTCCACTGAATCTGCTAATAATTAGAACATTGAGAAATATCTTGCAACCAGAATTGATGAAAAGGATGAGTGGGTGATTGATAGTGGATGCTCACATCATATGAATAGTGACAAAAGCAAGTTCATAAGCTTGGAAAAATATGATGTTGGTGTTGTAAGATTTTGAGATAATAATTGAGGTGTGATTTGTGGTAGAGGCACTATTTGTCTTTGTGGTAAATATAATACTGATGATTTCCTTTATGTTGAAGGATTGAAGCATAATCTGTTGAGTGTTGGACATATAGCTGACAAGGGATATAATCTTCAATTCAAAGATGGAAAATCCAGGATTTTGGGAAGCTCTAGAAATGTAATTGCTTCAAGTACAAAGAAAAGAGGTAATGTTTTTCACCTGAGTGTTGCTAGTGAAATTTGTTTAATTGCTCAAGTTGATGTAAGTTTGTTATGGCATAGGAGGTTGTGTCATGTGAATTTTGATAACATTGTCAAAGTAAGATCCACACAAGTAGTCAGAGATCTACCTAAGTTAGTGAAGCCTAATAACACCATATGCAAGGAATGTCAGGCGGGAAAGTAGACAAGAATTTCATTTCGGAGAAAAAAACATCATTCTAATGGAGTATTGGATTTGGTACATATTGATCTATGTGGTCCATCCAGAATCAAAAGTCTACAAGGAGAAAGGTACTTTATGTTTCTTATTGATGATTATTCTAAGATGATATGGCTTGCCTTCTTAAGAGAAAAACATGAAGCACTGGAAAAGTTCAAAATTTTCAAAGCTATGGCAGAGAATGAGACAGGTCTAAAGATCAAATGCTTGAGATCAGATAGAGGTGGTGAATTCACTTCTTGAGAGTTCAATTCATTTTGTGAAGAGAATGGAATCAAAAGATAGTTATCTTCTCTCGAGACCCCTCAATAGAACGGATTTGTTGAGAGAAAGAACAGATCAATCTTAGATGCTACCAAAACTATGATGTTGGAAGGTAATGCTCCTCATATCTACTAGAGAGAAGTTGTAAGAACTGTTGTATGGACTATCAACCAAGTAAATGTCAATGATAATTCTAGTAAGACTCCTTTTGACCTATGGTTTGGTCATAAGCCTAATATTATGTATTTCAAAATATTTGGAAGCAGATGTTATATCAAGAGAGATGAAGATATTGGAAAGTTTGATGCTAGAAGTGATGAAGGAATTTTTCTACGTTACTCTACAAAGAGAAAAGCTTACCAGTGCTAATATAGAAGATTGAAGAAGATGGTTGAAAGCGAAAATGTCAGAGTTGATGAGGATACTGACAAGTCATCCAGATATTGTGGATATGAATCAAATGATCAACAAGATAGTACAGACAAAGGAAAGACTATTTAGACACATAATCATGTTCAAATTTTTCCAGTGAATCAAGGGAATCATGAAGGAGAAGCTATTGGAAGTACAGAAGAGAGAACAGAAGAACCAGAAGTTAGAGAGAACTCTAAAGTTCCAAGGTATGCAAAGCTAAATCATTTTGAAAGTCAGATTATAGGATACAAGAACAAAGGTGACAAACTAGAAGGAAAATTGTAGAAGAATATTGCTTGATTTCCAAAACTAAGCCTGGCAATGTTAATGAAGCATGTAAGGATGAATATTGGATGGAAACAATGAAGGAAGAACTGATGCAGATAGAGAAAAATGATACATGGATTCCTATTCCCATACCTTAGGATAAGAATGTGATTGGACCCAAATGGGTCTTTCGAAATAAGCTAAATGAACAAGGTGAAGTGGTCTAAAATAAAGAAAGACTGGTATGTAAAGGGTACTCATAGATGGAAGGTATTGATTTTGAAGAAACCTTTGCCCCTATTGCTAGAATTGAAGATGTAAGGTTATTTCTTGCCTATGCTCCTTTCAAGAATTAAAAATTCTACCAAATGGATGTGAAGTCAACATTTTTGAATGGTGAGTTAGAAGAAGTTTATGTTGAGCAACCAAATGTTTTTCAACTGACTGGTGAAAAGGACATGGTGTGTCGGTTGAAGAAATCATTGTATGGACTTAAGAAAGCCCGTAGAGTCTGGTATGAAAGACTAGATAGATACTTGTTGAAGCTTGGATTCAATAAAGGCACTGTTAATAGCAATTTGTATTTCAATATGGATTAAGATAAATAGTTAATTATTGAAGTCTTTGTTGATGACATCATTTTTGAAGGTGATGATGACTTATGCATGAAGTTTGTTGATGAAATGAAAAGTGAATTTGAGATGTCAATGATAGGAGAGCTGAAATTATTTTTAGGATTGCAAATAACTCAGTTAGATGATGAAATTTTCATATCTTAGTCCAAATATGTAAAAGAGTTACTCAGAAAGTTTGGAATGGAAGATTCAAAGCATGTAGGTACACCCATGGTGACCGGATGCAAGCTAACACAGAATGATGATTCTCCTAAAGAAAATCAAACAAGGTATAGGTCAATGATTGGTGGATTTCTTTATTTGACTCAAACCAAACTAGAAATTATGAATGTTGTATGTATGGTTGCTAGATATCAAGTTGATCCAAAGGAATCACATGTGACTACAATAAAGAGAATTTTTAGATATTTGAAAGGAATAGTTGATTTCGGGCTATGGTATCCTAAGGATGATGATCTTACTCTAAATGCCTTTACAAATGCAGATTGGGCAGGAGATGTGGATGAGAGGAAAAGTACAAGTGGTGGTGCAATCTTCTTGGGGATGAAGTTGGTGTCTTGGATAAGTAAAAATCATAATTCCATTTCTTTATATACTACTGAGGAAAAATATATTGTTGTTGCAAACAATTGCACTCAAGTATTATGGATGAAATAGATGTTGATAGATATCATAATTGAGTATAATGAGCCTATTTCTATATTTTGTGACAAATCAAGCACCATAAACATTTCCACGAATTCGGTGTTACATTCAAAGAAAAATCATATATCTATCAAGTATCACTTTTTGAGAGACAAAGTAAGTGAGAAAGAAGTCAAATTGGAATATGTTCCCACTAAGGAACAAATTGTAGATATATTCACTAAACCATTGCCTAAGGATACTTTTGAGTATCTCAGAGGGAAGCTAGGGGTGATTTCCCCTCCTAATTTGAACTAAGATGCAAGTCTTTGCATCAATCCGTGGACTTACAGTCAGATCTTGTTTCAGATTGATATTGTGGTGGTTGCTACTCAGGGGGAGTAGTCAGATGATTCAGATGATATGTGGTTCAGAGCATGTGTACCTTTTCCATTGGTGTCAAAGGGGGAGAAGAGTAATGTAAAAAACTCTTGAGGAAGTAAAATGGGAAGAGTACAATATCAAAGGGGGAGACTATTAGAGAAGAGCTAGTTGTGTTGATGATATTTTTCACATCATGTGTTTTCATCAATGCCAAAGGGGGAGATTGTTGGATTTTGTGGTTGTCAATTATTTCAACACTATTAGCATTGATGATTCTAAAGGCAATATACGTCGAGGATATTGAGAAAATTAGAATAAATATGTTGTAGGTAGTCTGTGAAGCAGTGAAGATCAAAATGGTAGAAATTTGTGTACGTTGATAATCAAAGGTCGTGTATTAAAGGGTTTTTTTCTGAGCCTATCTAGTATGTTGTCTGGAAGTTTCAGAGGTGCGCATCAAGATTGGAGAAAGTTATGAATTTATGAGTTCCTACAACTATTTTGTTACTGTAGCAGGTGTTTCTAGAAGAAGAGAATGCAATTATAGTAAATTGAGTTGTTGCGTACATTTTTAATATGTTCAGTGATGTTTCTAGATCATTCTCTATCATTGTGGTACATCTGCATCAATTGGTGTGTTCATGATTGAAGATTGTTTTTGTGTTCGATTTTTCATGTTCATGGCTGACATGATGGTGGTAGTGTGTTGCAGATCCTTATGGATTAATTATTGAATTCTTGGCATGTTCAATGATGTTGATTTAGGTCTTCATTATGTTGTGACTGACTTAGGTTGGTGTGCATTGATATTTTTTCACGTATTGATGCCAACAATTTGTAATTCACTTATTTGTGGCTGAAATGTTTTTTGATGTGAATCCATGTAGCGGATATATAAGAGCAATTATTTCCTCATTTTGAAATATGTTCAGTGAATGTATGTGAAGTGTTTGCAAGATATGTGTGAATAAAGATCAGATCATTCGAGTGCAGAGCAGAGTGTGAAGAAGATTGAGCAAAGATTGAAGAAGTGATTTTGTGCCTAACCGCAACTGTTATCAAGCTTTTGAAGAAGCTAATTTCTTAGTTCAACCTCATCAAATGGATTTAATCTAATTATTTTATGTAAGGCAGTGAGCCTTCCCTTCTGATCTTCGAGCTCTAGGTAGTGTACCTAAATGCACGTGCATTCCTTATTCATTTTCATTATACTTTTAACAGAGTATAATTGTGGATTAACCTCCACTGTGGTCTTTCCCCTAACAGGGTTTCCACACAAAAAATTTGTTGTTGTGTGTTTTTGATGTGTTGTTGATTCTTGCTTTCATTGTTAATTATCAAATCTAAGATTAAGGGTTGATAAAGTAAGATAAGTTTTGAATTTTGTAACAACTAACTCACCCCCCCTCTTAGTTGTTTATCCTTGTTTTGCCAACACTTAAATGTTTGATGGTATTTACATAGGTTCAACTGACCTTGGGTGTCTACACTAATTATGGATTTTCTTTGATAATTTTGGAAGTGTGGTGTGGTGTGTATGAGTGGATTTAGGACCAAGTTAACGTGTGATTTGGTCTTCCTTCATTCCTTTCCACTGTGGGAATGTTTTGGTTTTGACCTAATTTGAATTTGCACGGTTGAGGTGCATAGCCAATCTTAGAGAGTGTTTTCATGGTTGAAGAGGGTATAAATAAGTTTTCTGTTAATGGAGGATCAATGTGTAGTGTGTGTGATGGGAATTCTAGAGGTGTAAAGTGTGTATTTCTAAAGTTCAGTGTGAGCTTCAATGAGTTAGACCATTGGAAGTGGTAAGAAAAAGGTGTCTACAATCTTCAAAAAGGCTACAAATGTGTTGGTGATGTTGTGGTGGATTTCTTGGTTGCATTGAGATGTATTTCTCAATATAACATTCTTCTTTTCCTCTTTTTTGTAATTTGGCAGTGATCCTTTTGTAGTGATCCCTTCTTTATTTTAGGTCATGAGCCCTCTGAAAATGAGTCTATTATATTCGATGTTACAATTACTTTATATTGTGAGCTAATTAGTTAATCCTCACTGTGGTTTTTCCCTTCTTGGGTTCTCCGTGTCAATTTGGTGTTCTATTATGCATGGTGTTGATGTGTTTCAATTTATATTATTTACTTTCATTCCAAATCATTCTAATAGATTAAAGGTTTTTAAATTTTATATGGATATGAATATTAATGAGGGTTTTTTAAAGTTTTAATGTACAACTGATTCACCCCCCTCTTAGTTTTCTTGTGCATTCAACACAAGACTTACTCCAATTCGAATAATAGAACCAAACAAGTATAACCTATTTTTAGTAGTAGGTGTGTAAATTTAAGTAGGCCCACCTCCCATTTAAGGGGTAAATACTCAGATAGATTAGGTAGTGAATTAATTTAAAACCATTTCCCATGAAGGAAGATATTAGACTTTTAGTGACACAAGGTCATTGACAGACATCACGAGTGATGAGGGAAATTATTAGTTAGTTTTATATTGTTTAGTACATAATTTTAGACATTTCCAGATGCTTATTTTAGACATATTCCTAAAATTTACTATATTTTTATGATCATCATGCAACTTGAACCTTGTTTTAAGAATATGGAAATATGATTATAGTATGTTGGTAATTTCATGATTAATGTGTGATTATGTATGGAATGCAATGTATATCTATGTTTAAAATATGGTTATGAGTATTGTGTATATGTTTAGGTGAACTAACTCTTTGCAGCCAATAATCCAGACCAAGCAGACTGTATCCCACAACAACTAAGGAGTGTAGCCTGCAAACAAAGGAGTTTTAAATAACAATCTAGGAGAAATTCTAAAATAAGAAGAACGTAGCAGTTGTAGATTTGGAGGTTTCTATTTATCATGATGATTGTTTAGTCACCATATCATTTAATAAGACTACTGAAGGAGAGGAAATTTTCTATAATTAGGAATCTAATGTGATTTTTTATACAATCCACATTTTTGTTTTACCATTGCAATAGAGTTGCAGTCCTAATCAACTTCTTCTATCTTTCTAGTTATGTTTTTAGTTATGCAGAATTTTTCACACTCCCGCACGCATATATATATGTGTATGTGTGTGTGTGTGTGTGTGTCTATGTGTGTGTGCATTTTGAGTCCTTGTTTCAATAATATTTCCCCACATCTATATATATATGGTTCAATAGTCGAGAATAACATGCATAGCAGATATAACAGTTAGATATGCTTAGATAGTTTTTATGTTTTACACAAACAATCCTCTTGTTTCTAGTTATCATTTCATCAATAGTATATCTTTGAAGATTTTGGTTGGATCGTAAAATCTTGTGTTGTTCAATGAAGAGGTTTTCAGTTTCTTTTTTTTCATTTAATTTAAGAAGCTAGATTGAGTTTATCCTATGGAAATAGTCACTTGAGCAAGGGAAAATCAAGGTAACTACTCCCCATTTTAATTTCTACACATTTTTTCTATTGTTACAATAGTTACCTTCATTATTGCATTTTTCTTAATCAAAATCTTCATGTTGTGAATGAGAATGAAATTATAAATAATATCTCATCTTATATTTCATACTTTTTTTGTCTTAATGCATTATCCTCTGGAGTGAGTTAAGTTAAACTGAGTCAAAATTAGTAGCAATAGTTAGTTACTAAATTCATTCTTGACAGTGAAGTAGTCACAGTCTTTAGTTGTAAGTATCCATAGCAATAGTTCCAGATTTAATTCTTTTTACTGTTATGAAGTTTATGTTTTCCCACATATGTAAACACCTATACTAAGATGACACGAGAAATATTGAGTCTCTGAATGCACAAAAAGTGCCAGCACCATCACAAGATTACATTAGCCCTATTTGATATTTAAATGGAGTATTTACAAGGGTTTAGTGGATTATTTAGTTAGGTGCCCCCTCTAAATTGTCTGAATGTCACCAAGTTTACTAAATATTAGTTAGGCCTTACATTTTTGGCATTGTTGCCAAGGATAGTGCTACATTCAAAGATTCATCTCTGTTATTTCAAGTTCATAGTTTATTATTTTGTTTCCAACATTAAGATAATTAGGTTTTATTCCAACAATACCAAAACATTTTACTAGCATTGTGCAGGAGCCATTTCTATAAAAAGTTACACTTATTATATGTGGAGGCATCAAGACACTTCGGGAATATGTCTCCCCTCAACACACAAAGCTAAAGAGGATATTGGTGATTACAATGACCAAAGCAAGAGTATTCTTGAAGAATAAATTTCCCTTTCACAAACACCCATTAAAAATATAGAGGATAACTTCCAAACCATGGTTGATGCAGAGGTGGATGATCCACTAGAACATGTAACTTTTGAGTTCAACATTACCAACCAATAGAGGGAAACTGCATTGAAGAATATACCTCCTTCAACATTGTTAGTCTTATATGTTTTAGTTGTTGAGGATCTAGATACCTTCTTGTTTGAGTCTGATGTCCTGTGTAGAAGTTATAATTACACAAAAAATACACACAAGCTAAAACTATCTCCAGTAACCTTGAAGGATGTTTCCTTGAGATAGTTTATGGTTTTAGGAAAGATGTTCCAAATTGGGACACTATGAAGATAAAGTTCTTGGAAAAATACCAAGACTACTGTAGAGGAATTTATAGAAGAGATGGTGTTTTCAAGATGTCTCAAAAAAAAGATGAACCATTGGAGGACTATGTAGAAAGGTTCCAGTTTTTCTTAATGAAGAATCCACAAAACAAGCTTTCAGAAGAATCTCTGAAGCTAGTTTTTAAAGATGAGTTAGTGATTATTGCATGGATGCCCTTAACCTTATTGGGTTAGGAGATGTATCACAATTTCCTTTTGAAAAAATTTGCAAGGTTTGTAGGAATTATTCAAGGACCTTTACTAAAAGGACTAAAGGGAATAGAAAATCTTCCATCAACAAAACATCTAATGGAGTCTCTAGAGTGGAATTGAGTAACCTGTTACCAAATATGAAAAAATACATAATCATCCATTTAGCTACTCAATTGTACACTCTACATGTGAAGAAAAAGTAAGAAGAGGTGAAGGCAATCCTTATTGAACACTACCCTAATTGTAGAAATTGAAAATCTAATTGCAAGTGTAAAAGAGTAGTAAGTATTTCAAAAGATAGACTAGTGAAACTAGACTTTCAAGCATTGGAGGGTGAAGATGGAAAAAATTTCTACATTGCACAAAGGAGGCCATGGCAACCAAGACAAGATATGCCTCAAGATCCTTTTATTTTCAATACACCATTTCTAGTTAGCAATCAAAATTTCTCTAGTTGGAACCCTCAACCTTGGGAATACACACAAAACCAATGGAAAAATTCTCAACCAAACTAGAACTAACAAAAAATCATGTGGCCACAAGAAAACTTTCAAGTATATAACTACAACCCTCAATGGACACTACAACAAAATCCATTGTAACCTCAATGGTAAAAGGTTCAACAATGGAAAAACAAAAATATGAATTACCAATAGCCACAACAGTAAGCCATCATGCCAAATCTAATAAATCCATCAGCTTAGCCACCAAGAGCACTTCAAATGCCAACCCAACCTACACCTAACCTAAATAACAAGCATGTTCAACAGGTCTACACTAAAAAAGCTATTTAATATCCTACTTACGGGGTAGAGGTGAGTGATGTCCACCTCAAGTCAGGGAAAACTTTGGTTGGCCCTTCATCCCTTCAAATCAATGAGTTGGTAGATGAGGAACCCCAAGTAGAAGCCTAGGACAATCCACCTTTGGATTTTGAGTCAAATCAAGTCAACCAAACTAATTCAAGTCCAAAGCCTCCATTCCCTAAATCATTAGCTATTTAAAAACATCAAAAAAAAGTTGAATCTAACCTATTAGGGTAGCTTCGATATGTGTGTATAAAGATACCCCTCATCCAAGGCATCAAGGACATTCTCATTTACACTAAAATAGTGAGAGACCTTTGTCTTAAAAGGCTAGGAAGAAAGAGAAAAGACCCTCAAATTGTACATGTCTTAGGGAACCTTGTTGATATTATGTTAGGAAACATAATTGTCCCTAAGTATACAAATATTGTAAGTCCAATGGTAGATGTTAAGATAAATGGAAATCTCATAAAAAAATACCTTTTTTGACTTGGGGGCAACCATTAATGTGATGACTAATGAAATAATGTATCTATTGTAGTTAATAAAACTTAGACATGATGGCACTCTGAGATGCCTATTTTAAATTTTTGCTTCTGCACTTTCAGAAGTGCACCTAATGAATCAGTCCTGACTGACCCACTTTGGAAGCTTATAATTTAAAGTCTATTGATTTTTGTGCAAAACCCATTTGCAAATATATTCAGTAGGCACATGTGAGTGTGTGTGTCATTTTCAGCTTCCCACGATGAGTTCTGACAGAGTTTCTAGAAGTGAAGCTGGAGGGTTTTCAGACTGTTATGTTGTTTGCAGACTGTTTGTTTTGCAAAGTTGCCTCCTGTTTGGGCTTGGATTTCCCAATCAGTTGACTGTCATGTTACAACGAATGTTGTTCTATACTCTCCATACCTAAATCATCTCACATGATAGTTTTCAGAGCCTCATGATCTGAATTTTTCTTTTTAACAAGTCAAAATTGAATGCAATTTGTTCAGTTTCACATCTGCATTCCTAACAACCTTTCTGAGTGGTCAACTTTGATCATTAATAAATTTTGATCAATGATGTTTCAAGAAAAATCCTTTTCCACACATTCTTAGGGTACCTAAATGATTTACTATGTCTGATGGTAACTTGCCAGGAGTTGATTCACTATTTTTACAAATTGACAGTTGAATGAGTTTTAATTGGTGCAAAACAGCAGTTGTTTCAGAAAAGCCTGACTGAGCAACTTTGTCGATTAATATCCGGTTCCTCATGATCTATTTCTCTGAGCCATCTTTTTCACTATACTTTTTGGTCAAATTACTATATGTCTACAAGTTCTCATTGCCTCAAGAGGTCGTTTAACTAATTTCCTAGATTAATTCATGAGGCAACTTGACCTATTTTGCCCATTTTCCAAGAATGTCAGAAAACAAATTTTGATGAAGAACCAACTGACCTTATCATCTCGGGAGCACTCCTAAGTTGTGTCTCATCAATTTGGAGTTGAAATTTGTTTGAAAATGAAAAAAAAATTAGTCGGGTCCAGATGGGGACCCAACATGCTCTAGTTAAATGACACTTTGACTGTGAAAGGTTTGAATTCCAAATGCACTTTTTCATCAGTTGGTTTTCCTTTTCCATCATCAACTTGCTCCATCTAGCTATTTGAAGATGGTGTTTCACTTGGATTGTCAGGTGATAGAGCTATAACATTTTAATCTTGTTCAATTGCTTGAATATTTATATGATATTGAAAGAAAATCTTTTACATGCTAGTGACTGATAGGATTGGAGGTGCTTCTAAAAGGAACTACTATAGCTGAGGTATAGATTATTTTGGGGAAGAGTATAGTTACTTCTAGTCAAGATCAAGTGATGATAGGTGATACTTGACAGAGGATAAGTATATACAAGTATTATGCAAGTCAGTGAAGAAATCTTGTTCCCTTGGTGTTGCATTTGTATTTGTATCTATCTCGGGGGTTGATGGTGCCATGACTATCTTGTAGGCTGAAGTGCCATTTACTGTTTGAAGGCTCGAATTTATCATGAAGGCTAGTTTATTGATAATGTTTTAGAAATGTTTAAGCAAGAGCATGGAAGGTAGTTGAACTGTTTGATGATACCTCAACAAGTGTGGACTCACGGGGTGCCATGTTTGCATGGTGTGCACAAAAATGAATTGTTAAATGCCTTAGAAACTTTTATGCAAATGCAACTTGTGGTTGTGGTGCATAGACCAAGAAGTGATGCAAAGGAGGATGCGAGTGGGGTCGGCCATTGCAGGAAGGTGCGCCCTTTGTGGATAGGTGAAAACATCTCTGGAAATTTCAAGCAAATGTAACTAGCAGGGGAGGTGCGTGCACTGCAAGGAAATAGAGAGGCACAGTTTGGAAGAGGCACCATCACAGTCAGCATCAAGAGAGCCCTGTGCCAATTGGATCCAAAGGAAAGTGTGAAGGGTGCAACTAGTTGGTGGGTGTAGTCAGGAAAGAGGCTCACATGTGGCACAAGCCAGGGAATGAAAATGCAGCCATCTAAATAGGGCCCGTACCAATGAAATCAAAGAGGAGAATACCAGGTGAGGGGCATGACCTGCAGAAAGAAGAAGCCAATGACCAGCGTGTGAAGAGGACATGGCACTTAGAGAGAAGTGCGTTGGTCAAAGAGGAGTAGATCTCGTGCCATATAAGAGGCCCTAAATGAATGTGAAAGGGGTGAGCAAGATTGGAGGAAGCTTGCGCAATTAGCATGAGGAGCCCAAGCCAGGGTAAGAAAGCATGCATGGGAAGTGAGGACTCGCAAAGCTAGAGGAATGAGGGAGTGGGCGCCAATGAATGGGGCATGACCAACAGTTGTTGGAGGTGGCATGCACATGGAGGTATAGCCAACCAAAGAGAGGCGTGCATGGTTGAAAAAAGGAAGCATAAGAAACCCGCACATATGGGAGAAGATCTCTGAGGGGTGCGAACAGCAGTGGCCAGTGTGACCAGCTTGAAAATGTGAATGGCGGCCATGAGCAGAACACAGGAGCTCACAAAAATGAAAGTTAGGGTTGTTCTCATTGACCTCATTATATTTTGATGAAGACATCAAAATTCTTGCGAGGTGTGTGAGAATACATTGGAGGAGCTTTTATTTAAAAAATTCAAAAGTTACATAGTTTGAGATTTCAAATAAGGTGGGCTCGGGTGAAATAAGGCAGAGGAAAATATTTTAACAAGCCATTATATTTTAAATGGTAATGGTTTTTAATGTGCCCTAGTATTTAAATGAAAGGGGGTGGGCCCATATAAAATTTTAAATGGTCAAGCATGTAAAGTTAAAATGATGCCTGGGAGTAAAATTTTTATCTTTGCCCAAGTCAGTAAAAAGTGAGTTTAATATTCATTGTGAGAAAATATTCACTATTTGGGGGATTTTATTTAAAAAGTGAAGATGCACGGAAATTTTTTATGGAGAGAGTAAATATTCATTGTGTTGAATATTTTATTGGCTCAAACAAATATAGCATGTTGGATAGTAAAGTAAAGTTAGAGCCAAAGTATTAAAATTGTAAAGCTTTAATACTTGCTGGGAAATAAAATACAACAAAATTGTTAAATGAAGAGAAGAAAATAGAAACAGATTTTGCACGCGAAAGAGGATATTTTCTAGCTGGGTGAATTTGGAAATTATCAACATGGGCATGCTTTCAGTTACTGGGAAATCATGAGCAATTTTTTTTTTTTGAGGGAATAAGTTTGTTGTTGCAAAGGAAGAATGGGGAGATATTCTTTCCAGATTGATCAACGGGAATGGAGCTTCCAGATGGCATTTCCAGATTGAATTTAGGGTTGCACCTGTTTGCTTCTCTTCTTCTATATCTTCTATTATTCTCGCATTCTAAAGGGTTTTGAAAAAAGGTTCTGAGTTTTTGTATTGGGTTGGGTAGATAGAGAATTGTAATTTTTGAGTCATTGTTTGAGTCTGTAAGTTGTAATTTTCTAAATTCATCAGTAAATACAACCAGTTTATGCAATTAACATCATGAAGGTGTTTGCACATTTATGAATGTCTTCAGATTGTCTCCATATTTGTACACCTTCAGTCATGTATATTCAATAATACAAAGTGTCTTTGAATTTATCATCTAAAATTTCATGAGGTTGTTTTGTCTATTCATTGTTTTGTTTCAAAGAAATGGTTAAAATTCTTTGAGCAGGTGATTGTGATTTCAGGTCTGCAGATGGGATTTAATAAGAAGAATTTGATTGATAGCAAGAGAAGGATTGTTGGTGCAAGAAACTAACAGTTGATGTAAAGCATCTGCAATTTAAATCCACTGGTTGAAGACCGTTTGCTGATAAATTTGTTTTATGTGTTTGACTCCATGGCCTAGATGTGGCACTGATCTATTTGCAGTTTTGTGCATCTCAGAAACAAATTTAAATTGTAAAATCATTCTAATCTTACTATTTGATTGATTATGTGTCCTACTTTCCAATGGCTGAGAGAGGGTTGAGTTACTAATAATTTAGCCAAATTTGAAGTTGTCAATGCTTCCCTTAGTGTTGTTTCATTGGGAATTATCTGCTATAAAAAGTAGTGTTAGTGTGTATGGTTGAATTAAGTTTTAAATATTGTTTAGGTTTACCCACCTTGGTCTTGTAGAGCCAAAAGTGTAGGAAATTTCAGTCCTTGACTGAATCTTGTCAGTTGGCCACTAACCTTTTTGGTTCTTTAATATAGAGGTTGGCTACCTCTTAGAGAATTACAAATCCTAGCTGGGTTGCATTTTGAAACACCAACAGAATGGGGACTCTGCTGGGGAGAATTTGAGAAAATTCTTATTGCAAAATCTAGTCTTAGGAGTCATTGTATAGAGTCATATTATTGTTTTCCATTCTAAATTTAGCTCAAAGTTTGAAGGATTTCAATCTTGGAGAATAATTTGTTGCAGTGAACCTGAACAGTTTTGTAATCTATGTTGCTCTACTAGTGGAAAGGAACTTAGAAAGAAGTTTATATGAAAAGCAACTTCATACTGATTGAAGTTCAATCCTCTATGAAAAGAGGTGGCGACTCTTTCGATAGAACCTATTAAAAATTTGAATAAAGTTCCATATCTACAAATATTACCTGTCAGGAAGACAACAGCTGAAAAGTTTCCAGGTATTCCTCATTCTTGGTTTTCGAGAAACTCTTGTATGACAACCATATTTGAACTTCTTAGAAGAACCTTTGTTTCCCTATTGAGTCAGTTAGCACTAACAAAGGGAAAGTGCAGTAAATTTAAGTTTGCACACTTCCATTTGTTGGATTTATTGAAAGTAATTGCAGTTCCATTGAAAGAATTATGTTTAGTGCTTAAATATTTGAGCGCTTGGATGGTTAGAATGAATTTGTGTATTTTAGGGGTTTCCATCCATTTGTCTTGTCATAATTTTCAATCCCAGGTTGTCATTATGTCAGTAATTATCCATGTTGTCCATCATGTGGTCAGGCTTGTAATTATGCACAATTAGTGAGCCTTAATTTGTAAATCTATGGATCACCAACGTAAAGTAGCTATACTAGTGAACACTTTGATTTAGCTTGTCAAGAAGTGTCAAAAGTATAATAATCTTCAAGCATCTAATACCCCAAAGTGTAAGAAACCAAGAGTTAATAAGCCTAGGTTCAATTTTGAATGGAATGATGTATTTAAAAGAGGACTTAAAGAAATGGATGAAAGATACCAATTGTTTCAACAAGCCCGGTCAAGAGACCATCAAACTATATCTACTTGTGAAGTCATTGCACCTGTTGTCAATTCCTTTGACCCATTGTATGCTCAATTAGATTTTTCATGGGTTGATTATGAAACTGAAAGTATGTCAGCTCAATTTTATAAGGAGATGCCTAGATTTGATGGGTATACCATATGTGAAGGATATGCACATGTTCAAAGTTTTTCCAGCTTCATGGAGAAACATTCATTCAGAGATTAGGATATGCGGATGAGATTTTTTGTCAGATCTCTTGAAGTACGAGCTCGAGATTGGTATCTAAGCTTTCTTGAGAAGTCATTTCCTTGTTGGGATAAATTAGTGGTTTCTTATAGAGAAGAATTTCCAAGAGATCCCTCAGACCTTGTCATGAGGTTAAAGCAGATCAAGAAACAAAGTGAAGAGTCAAGTGTTGATTTCAGTTACAGATTTGTTGTTTATCTTTCACTAATCCCTGAAAATTTCAGACCTAGAACCATATGTATTTTGAAGCTTATGAAGAAGGATCTAGTGCACTGTTAAAATATTTTGAAATGTTGAGTATGCAGATGGCTTACACAGTTTTGGATAGTTTGGAGAAACAAAGGAATGAGTATGTTCAAAGTTTGTTGTCTTCAATTGTGATAAAACCTACTGATGAAATCAACAGTGGTGTGAATGAAAATGATCAAATGTTTTTAGACAAGTGCATACTTGAAAAGGTAAAAAATCAAAAGAATGCATCATCAGATGATGAGGAAGTTGTTAATGAACAACTTCTAGAAGAAATGTACCCAACTGCAAATCAGCAATTGAGTCTTCCGAGCCAAGAACCTAAAGAAGAACATGAGTTGGATTTACTCTTTGAAGAAGAGATATGTGATCAGCAATGTTGTGATACAATTGATCAAATCAAGCCTACATAGGTTGAGTGTAGCAATGATGCAAGTCTGCATAGTGAGACAAGAGAGTTTTATGATTCAGAGAATACTCTTGAGAACATTTGTGTATGAGTTGCAGGTGAGGAGATATGTGATGAATTTCAGTTTGAAAGACAAGCCACAAGCAGCTGTAATGAGAAAAGCATTGGTGGTTTCCAGTTTGACAGTGAAGATATTTATGTTCATCCTCAAGAGGACACAAGTGACAAGTTCAGTGATGACACCCAATCTGATGTTGAAATGCAAAGTGATGTGGATTGTTGTTATGACAACCCATTATAAAGTAAGAAGGGAGAAGTGGAAATTTTATTCACTATGACTGGTTATGACCTTTCTTGTGGTAATGTTATAACCAATTCCACTTCATATGATTGGGGAGATCTAGTTTATGATCAGCCCATTGAGTTCTTAGAGTTTGAAGATGATGATACTTTGATATGTCTTGATTTGCAATTTGATATTGCATCCAATTCAAGTGAAGGTAAAGAAGAGGAAGTGGTTGAAACAATGAATCAAAACAATGATCTATTGAGTTGTGGACAAATTTCAAATCTGTTGACCACAGGATATCAAAAATATGCACATGAGGACAACTCTTAGTTGTTGTGTGCAGCCCCTATTGACTTTAACAGTGATGATGACCTTCAAGATGAAAGGTATGATGCAAGTGACTATGATTATCTTTCCAATAATAAACTAGCTGATCATGATGATGATAATATCGATGAAGACAAACAACAAATTGATTCTGATGATGCATTGTATGATGAATATGAAGATATGGACACTAATGTAATTTCAGCTATCTGTTTTGATGAGTTTGAAACAATAGATAACCATGAGGATTATGCATCTAATGAGCCAAATTTTGAAGATTCTAATGAAGATTTTGACAAGTCTATGTTTGTTGACTTGAATGAGCCTAGACATGAGTTTTTTCAAGTGGATGTTAATGTTGATTTCAATGAGAAATCAAATTGTTCTTTTGAACTAGAATTGCTCGTTGTTGAGAAAACTTGTAATATTGAAGAGGTTGATACCTTATGTTCAGAGGATGACTATATGATTACAGATGATGATGCGTCAGAAATCTTAGATGACTCTCAATACCAACATGATGAAGAACAGTCACAAAGTGTGCTAATGCATGAGTGTATTTGTTTGCATACACTTGGAGATGGTTTGCATGATGAGCAAGATCTTTTGGTAAGTTCTTGTGATAGTTTTAATTTTGATATGCAAACTAGTAATCAGTTTGAGCTTAACAGTTCCAGCAACAAGATAGAATGTGAGTGTTATTTTTGTTAGCTGGAAGAGGTTTTCATAGAATGTGGCAATGTGAAAAACACTAAGGCAAGTTGTTTTCAGCTTGAAAATGATTCAAATGATGAATATAATCAGTTGTTGCCACATACTAATCAGCATTTTGAAAGTATGCCTAACTTTCAAAGGCATAGTGGTTATGAGCATGTTGATAATTTTGTGAATGATTATTTTTTAGGGGTACCGACATCTTTCATCAAGCAGATGGTTATGATCAGACTATGCTTGCATATGGTTTTGATCATTATTTTGAATCATGTCACTTGATACTAGATCAGAAAACATAGAAAATGATAATGATGTGACATATCTAATTTGGTTGACACTTGATGACAAAGCTAAACAAAGAGCAAGTTCACATTTGCACAAAGGCAGTTTGGTATTGTTGTTTGCAAAAACGCAACCATGTATGTTGTTGTGGTTTAATAGAGGCAAGCATGAATTGAGGGAGATTGGCTCTTTCTACAGAATTGTGTTTGACAGAGGTAGAATTTCACTCCCCTTTTTTCATTTCGTGACCTGGGGTCATCAAATGAAGTTGAAAAAACAATAAGATGAATAAAGGAGCAGTTTGAGGACACCTAGTGGACTCAGCTTTTGGTCTACTCTCCAGAGATCTGGAATCTTGCTATGCCCACAGGGTGCATACATCCCCAGTTGGAGCCACTGATGGCACTCTCAAATTTTACAAATTTGAGATGCCTATTTCAAATTTTTGCTTCTACACTTTCAAAAGTGCACTTGATGAATCAGTCCTGACTTACCCACTTTAGAGGCTTATAATTTAAAGCCTATTGATTGTCGTGCAAAACCCATTTGCAAATATATTCAGTAGGCACATGTGAGCGTGTGTGTCAGTTTTCAGCTTCCCACGATGAGTTCTGACAGACTTTCTAAAAGTGAAGCTGGAGGGTTTTCACACTATTCTATTTTTTGCAGACTGTTTGTTTTGCAAAGTTGCCTCCTGTTTGAGCTTGGATTTCACAATCAGTTGACTTTCATGTCAGAACGAATGTTGTTATGCACTCTCCATACCTAAATTATCTCACATGGTAATTTTTAGAGCCTCGTGATCTGATTTTTTATTTTTAACAAGTCAAAACCGAATGCAGTTTGTTCAGTTTCACATTTGCATTCTTGGAAGCCTTTCTGAGTGGTCAACTTTGATCGTTAATAACTTTTGATCAGTGATGTTTCAAGAAAATTCCTTTTGCACACGTGCTCAGGATACCTAAATGATTTACTTTGTCTAATGGAAGCTCACCAGGAGTTGATTCACTATTTTTACAAATTGATAGTTGAATGAGTTTTAATTGGTGCAGAACAGCTGATGTTTCAGAATAGCCTGACTGACCAAATTTTTTGATTAATATCTGGTTCCTCGTGATCTGTTTCTCTGATCCATCTTTTGCACTATACTTTTGGGTCAAATGACTATATTTCTACAAGTTCTCATTGCCTCATGAAGTCGTTTGATTGATTTCCCAGATTAATTCCTAAGGCAACTTGACCTGTTTTGGACATTTTCCAAGAATGTCAGAAAATGGATTTTGATGAAGACCCAGTTCACCTTTTCATCTCGGGAGCATTCAGAAGTTGTGTCTCATCAATTTGAAGTTGAATTTTTTTTTAAAACAAAAAAACTTTCTAGTCGGGTCCACATGGGGACCCAACATGCTCTAGTTAAATGACACTTTGACTGTGAAAGGTTTAAATTCCAAATGTAGTTTTTCATCAGTTGGTTTTCATTTTCCATCATCAACTTGCTCTATCTATCTATTTGAAGATGGTGTTGCACTTGGATTGTCAGCTGATAGAGTTATAACAATTTTAATCTTGTTTAATTGCTTGAACATTTATATGATAATGAAAGCAAATATTTTACATGCTAGTGACTGATAGGATTGGAGGTGTTTCTTAAAGGAACTATTATACCTAAGGTATAGATTGTTTTGGGGAAGAGAAGAGTTAATTCTATTCAGGATCAAGTGATGAAAGGTGATACTTGATAGAGGATAAGTATATACAAGTATTGTGCAAATCAGTAAAGAAATCTTGTTCCCTTGGTGTTGCATTTGCATTTGTATCTATCTCGAGGGTTGACTACACCATGACTATCTTGTAGGCTGAAGTGCCATTATAGTTTTAAGGCTCAAATTTATCATGAAGGTGAGTTTATTGATAATTTTTTAGAAACATTTAAGCAAGAGCATGGAAGGTGGTTGAACTGTTTGATGATGCCTCAACAAGTGTGGTCTCATGGGGTGCCATGTTTGCATGGTGTGCACAAAAATGAATTGTTAAATTCCTTAGAAACTTTTATGCAAATACAACTTGTGGTTGTGGTGCATAGACTAGGAAATGATGCAAAGTAGGATGTGAGTGGGATCGGCCATTGCAAGCAGGTGCGCTCTTTGTGGATCGGTGAAAAGGTCTCAAAAAATTTCAAGCAAATGTAACTAGTAGGGGAGGTGCATGCACTGTAGGGAAATAGACAAGCATGGTTCGAAAGAGGCACCATCATAGTCAGCATGAGGAGAGACTCGTGTGAGTTGGATGCAAAGGATAGTGTGAAGGGTGCAACTCGTTGCTGGGCGTAGTCAAAAAAGAGGCTCACATGTGGCACAAGCCAGTGAATGCAAATGTAGCCAGCCAGATAGGGCCCGAACCAATGAAATCAAAGAGGGGAATACTAGGTTAGAGGCACGGCCTGTAGAAAGAAGAAGCTCACAGTCAACGTGTGAAGAGGACATGGCACTTAGAGAGAAGTGTGTTGGTCAAAGAGGAGCAGGGCCCGCACCATATAAGAGGCCTGCAATGAATGTTAAATGGGGTGCAAGAGCTTGGAGGAAGCCTATGCAGTCAACATGAGGAGCTCACACCAGGGTAAGAAAGCATGCATGGGAAGTGAGGACCAGGGCAGCTAGAGGAATGAGGGAGTGGGCACCAATGAATGGGGCACGACCAACAATAGTTGGAGGTGGCACACACATTGAGGTATAGCTTGCCAAAGAGAGGTGTGCATGGTGGAAAAAAGGAAGCACAGGAAGCCCGCACATATGGGAAATCTCTGAGGGGTGCAAGCAGCAGCGGTCAGTGTGAGAAGCTAGAAAATGTGAATGGTGGCCATGAGCAAATCACAAGAGCTCACAAAAATGAAATTTAGGGCCATTCTCGCTGACCTCGCAGAATTTTGATGATGACATCAAAATTCTTGCAAGGTGTGCGAGAATGCATGGGAGGAGCTTTTATTTAAAAAATTCAAAAGTTACATAGTTTGAGATTTAAAATAGGGTGTGCTCGAGTGAAATAAGGCACGGGCAAATATTTTAAGAGGCCATTATATTTTAAATGGTAATGGTTTTTAATGTGCCATGGTATTTAATTGAAAGGGGGTGGGCCCATATAAAAATTTAAATGGTCAAGCATGTAAAGTTAAAATGATGCCTGGGAGTAAAATTTTTATCTTTGCCTAGGTCAGTAAAAAGTGAGTTTAATATTCACTACGAGCAAATATTCACTATTTGGGGTATTTTATTTAAAAAGTGAAGATGCACGGGAATGTTTTATGGAGAGAGTAAATATTTATTGTGTTGAATATTTTATTGTCTCAAACAAATATAGCATGTTGGACAGTAAAGTAAAGTTAGAGCCAAAGTATTAAAATTGTAAAACTTTAATACTTGTTGGGAAATAAAATACAACAAAATTGTTAAATGAAGAGAAGAAAATAGAAATAGATTTTGCACGGGAAAGAGGATATTTTCTAGCTGGGTGAATTTGGAGATTCTCCACATGGGCGTGCTTTTAGTTACTGGGCAGTCATGAGAAAATGTTGTTTTTGAGGGAATAAGTTTTTTGCTCCAAAGGAAGAATGGGAAGATATTCTTTTCAGATTGATCAACGGGAATGGAGCTTCCAAATGGCATTTCTAGATCGAATTTAGGGTTTCTCTTGTTTGTTTCTCTTCTTCTATATCTTCTATTATTCTCTCATTGTAAAGGATTCTGAAAAAAGGTTCTAAGTTTTTGTATTGGGCTGGGTAGATAGAGAATTGTAATTTTTGAGTCATTGTTTGAGTCTGTAAGTTGTAATTTTCTGAATTTATGAGTAAATACAACCAATTTATGCAATTAACAACATGAAGGTGTTTGCACATTCATGAATGTCTTCATATTGTCTCCATATTTGTACACTTTCAGTCATGTAAATTCAATAATACAAAGTGTCTTTGAATTTGTCATCTCAAATTTCATGAGGTTGTTTTGTATGTTTATTGTTTTATTTCGAATAAATGGTTAAAATTCTTTGAGTAGGTGATTGTGATTTCAGGTGTGCAGATGGGATTGAATAAGAATAATCTGATTGATAGTAAGAGAAGGATTGTTAGTGCAAGACACTAACAGTTGATGCAAAGCATCGGCAATTTAAATCCACTGGTTGAAGATTGTTTGCTGAGAAATTTGTTTTATGTGTTTGACTCCATGGCCCAAAAGTGGAACTGATCTATTTGCAATTTTGTGCATCTCGAAAACAAATTTAAATTGTAAAATCATTCTAATCTTACTGTTTGGTTGATTGTGTGTCTTGCTTTCCAATGGCTAAGAAAGGGTTGAGTTACTAAGAATTTATCCAAATTTGAAGTTGTCAATGCTTCCCTTAGTGTTGTTCCATTGAGAATTATCTACAATAAAAAGCAATGTCAGTGTGTATGGTTGAATTAATTTTTAAACATTGTGTAGGTTTACCCACCTTGGTCTTGGAAATCTAGAAGTGTGGGAGATGTCAGTCTTTGACTGAATCTTGTCAGTTGGCCACTAGCCTTTGTGGTTCTTTAATATAGAGGTTGGCTACCTCTTAGAGAATTACAAATCCTAGCTGGGTTGCATTTTAAAATGCCAACAAGACATACACCCAATGTTCTACAATTGATAGATAGGTCAATGGTAAAACCTAAAGGCATCATTGAGGATTTGGTCATAACATTGGATTCATAGGAGTACCCTACAAATTTCATGGTATTACAGCCAAAGGCTAACCTTGTAGGCTATCCCCTTATTCTAAGAAGACCATTGTTAGCAACAACTAATGCATTTATAGATTGTAGGTCTAGAAACATGATTATCTTAAATGTAACTATGACCAAGAAGTTGGTCCTTTATCCACCAGCCCAACCTCATGCAGGTTTAGAGAAGGCCATTTGGCCTACACTAGATGAGGAAAACTAGTATTCCTTGCAGACTCTCATGAATATTGAATGCATCCCCTTGTTAAGAAACCAAGAGGAGGAGGATTTAATAGCACCCATTATACAGAATAACTATGGTAGGAACCCGCAACAACAAGACTTCCTGTCATGTCTGCGAGATCCTCTACAAAATATTACACCTACCAATTCATCAAAGTCAATATCCCATTTTTTCCATTCTTTATTGCCATAATAATGTGTCCCAAACATCATTGTACTTGACCTTTCATATTTACAATCAACATCCAAGACTTTATAAATCACTCTAAGTAGAATGCTAAATGTTAGTAGTGAACTAATTGTTGAACATCAAACTTCCCTAACCATTGTGTTGAAATAACACATAGTAGCCTTTACATGTGATTACCATAACATGAAGGGGTTGATCCAAACCTATACATACATAGGATATACATTAATTATAGTTTTAAACCAATCAAACAACTGGGTGATCATGCAATAATGATTTACACATTTTGATCAAACTCGACATTGATCTAAAAAAAATTAGCCGAATCTTCACTTTCGGGCAGCTATAGCTACTAAACCATGAGGAATTTGAAAATAATGCAAACTAGTGATTTGTAAAAAATTTCTGTAGATTCTAAATATAGTTTTTAAATAATTTGGAATCAGATTGCATTTCTTTTTCCATCTCCTTCGAAAACTAGTTTTTAACAGTAAATACCATTTTTAAAGAGTGATGTTCATCATAAACAACATAACTTTTTTCTATGAAGGATAATTTTATTTTTTTTAGTTTAGATTTGTAACTATGATATCTAGCATGTCCATTGGTTTCATAGTGTTTAATTGAATATTTTTTTCTTAATTAAGTTTTGAAGTCAAACCAATTACAATTTAGACTTAGGCGGGTCATATACAACATAACTTTTTTTTTATGTATTGAAATTCAATTTTTTTCCTAGATCAAGGACATCAATACCTAGCACAAACATATTTTTTAGAATTTTTTTTGGAAATCTTATATTTTTCCACATGTGTAGAACAGAGAGCTTGATTTTAATTGAAAAACCTACATTCATAAGAAATTAAAAAAATATATAATAATCAAATTAAATATATTTAAAATTTACTTTTTGGGAAGCTTATAATAAGGACTACATACTTACAAAAATTAAATTAAATGAATTCATTGGATCCCCCAAAAGGTAAATCAAAAGTGGTCTTTATCAGCATTTTGATAGGTGTGAAGGAGACTATGTTATATGTATGGTTTAAAACTAGCGGGGTTGTATCCAAGGGGGTTTGATCTAAGGTGGTTTGATCAAACCCTCTTCAATTATAATCTTTTAAATGGAACTTTTCAAGGCTTAAATAATTATATTATCTAGAAATATGTGATTTCAGAAAAAATTAGGATGTACCAAAAAGTGTAAACCACTATTGTGGGATCACCCAACCCCATAGGAGAATGAACCCTACACTAAGAGAACCAAAACTGAATTACAAAAATTGCTTTATGGAGGTTTCATTTAACCTATTTCTGACAATCAGTGGGTATCACCTCTAGTTATTTTCCCAAAGAAAGGAGGTAAATAGATAGTGTGTGTGGATTATAGAGAATTAAATGCAGAAACTAGAAAATACCACTTTCCACTACCTTTGATTGATTAAGTGTTAGACTCTCTAGCAGGTAAAAAGTACTTCTCCTTCTAGATGGATTCAGTGGTTACAACCAGATTAGAATAGCTCCAAAGGACTAGGATAAAACCACCTTCACATGCCCTTAGGGCACATATGCCTATTTTTTTCTTCCCTTTGGACTATGTAATGCTCCAAACACTTTCAAAATGGTAGTGCTAAAAAATTTCTTAGATTTTGTACATGACTCCATGGAAATCTACATGGATGATTTCAAAACCCATGGAGAAATATAAGATGAAGCACTTAATAACCTAGAGAAGGTCTTAAAGAGGTTTCAATAGCACAATATATCCCTGAGTCATGAGAAATTTTTCATGATGATGACCCAAGGGATTGTACTAGGACATTTTATATCAAGTGAAGGGATTCAAGTGGATCCAAATAAGATTGAGATAATATCCACACTAATTGTACCACAAAAACAAAGAAATGTGACGAGTTTTCTAGGACATGTTGGCTACTATAGAAGATTTATTTAAGACTTTAGCAAAATTGTAGCACCTTTATTTTTTGTTCTCACAAAGGATATAGAATTTGAGTGGACCACAAAATTTAAACACTTTTGAAGCACTCAAGACAACATTGACCAAAGAACTTATCTTGAGAGGCCCAAATAAGACTTCACCTTTCCACATACATATAGATGCTTATGACTTTTCTATAGGAGAAATACTTGGATAGAAGGAAGGTAATAAGGAGTATGTCATATACTACATTATAAAAAACTTACAATGGGAAAAACTCAACTACATAGTCAAAAAAAAAGAGATGTTAACTATTGTCTATGCAATTAATAAGTTTAGGCATTAGATCATAGGGTGTCTATTATTTATCCACACTGATCACATTGCAATAAGGTATTTAATGAATAAACCAATGCTTGGTGGTAGACTTATCAATTTCCTACTATTACTATAGGAATTTGACATCACCATAGTGGATAAGCCTAGAAAAGAAAATGTGGTGGCAAATTTTATGTCTAGATACCAAATCAATTAGAAAAAGGTGTTTTTGATTATTATTTTCTAGATAAGAATCTGTTTTATCTAACACTGTGCACACCTTAGTTTGTTGATATTTTCAATTATCTAGTAAAAATTTAGATACCACCTCATTTATCCCTTAGAGAAAAGAGACAGTCGGTGCACAAAATGTTTCCCTACTCCTAGGTAGTTGTTTATTTATTTTACATAGGTCCAGAAAATATCATTAGATGCATAAGATAGGATAAGGTCTTTGATGTTCTAAAATCATTCCATGATGAACACTATGGGGGAAAAATTTCAGCAAAGCGGCTTGCACTCAAGATTCTAACCATTGGCTATCACTAGCCAACTCTTCATAAGGATGCAATGAAATATATAAGGAGTTATGGCATGTGTCAAAGAATGGGTAAGCCAACTAAAAATAGATGAGATTACTTTGCAACCTTAGTTGCCACTAGCACCATTTGATAAATTGGGGCTAGACTTCATTAGCCCAATATCATCAACGTCTAATAACAAGGAGTATATCCTAATTTGCATAGATTATCTAACAAATTGGGTTGAAGTAAAAGAATTGTAATTTGCTAGGGATGGAAATGTTGTCAAATTCTCGTATGAAGACATATCTACAAGGTATGGAGTGACAAGATAAATTTTGACGGATTAGGATCCCCAGTTCACATTAGAGCTGATTACTAAATTGGTCTAGGAATATGAGATAAGGCATAGGAAATCAACACTCTACCACTCTCAAGACAATGGAAAAGTGAAAGTAACAAATAGGGAGATTGAAAATATCTTGACCAAAATAGTTCAGATTCACAAGAAAGATTGGGAATCTAGGTTACCTAAGGCAATATGGACATATAGGACAACTTGGAAGACTACAACAAGATTTACACCCTATGTGTTGGTGTATGGTAAAATAGTAGTACTGCCCATTGAATTTGAATACAAGACACTCAAGATAATAGTTCAACTAGATATGGATTTGACAACAACATAAAAAGAAATATTACACAATCTGAATGGATTAGATGAGATGATAATGGAGGTCATGCACAACACTGAGGTTATTTAAAAATAGAGAGTCAAATGGAATGATCAATATATCAAAACAAAGAAGTTCAATGTGGGAGATTAGGCTTTGTTATATGACTCCAAGTATAAATATTATAAAGGGAAACTTCAAAGAAGGTGGCGAGGACCATATGAAATAGAGAAAGTTTTCCCAAATGGCACAGTCAGGTTTCAAACCATTGATGTAGTCATATTTTCACTACTAGTTAATGGTCATAGACTAAAAATTTACAAAAATCCAGAATAGAAGGATGACTTCCTTCTTTCATTAATGCAATAGTATGGACCAGCCAATAATTTTGGTAATCCAATTCTAATAGATAATAAAGATTCAGTAGTAGATACAACAATTTCTTTAGTTGACTTAGCAGATGAGCTACATAGCTCACCTACTAAGGTCATCTGGGTATAATTTTTTATAACTCTTCACATACACACACTGCACAAGTGAAACAATCAACAATCCTTTTCAAGTACACTCCATGATGTAGTAACGACTTGTAGCTTCATTAATAAATTTTGAGGGACCTATTGTTGAGGATACCTGCAGCACTAGCCTATTAGAGACCTTCAAAAAAATTTGCCAACTTATTTTCATGTCATCCATGTACACTTCATTTTTTTGTACATGTAGCCAAATATATATCATTTCATTATATGCAACTTCACCCATAATATCCCATGTAACATTCCTCGATTTCTATGCATTCAAGAGATCACTTCATATCCCATTATTTGTATGTTCCACATTTCACTTACCACGTGCCAAGCTATCATTTCATATGTCACCAATTGTAATTAAGAAATGGTCAAATCATAATTACGTTGTGAACAATCCTAATTGTTGGATGGTGTGGTTGCATTTTTGATATGTGGTTTTCATTGATGTCAACACTATTAGCATTGGTGATTCTGAAGGTTATATATGTCGAGGATATTGAGAAAATTGTAAGAAAAAAAATATTGTAGGCAGCCAATGAAGCTGAGAAGGTCAGAATGGTGGAAATAACTCTAAGTTGCTAATCTGAAGGTGTGCTTAAAAGGGTTTGTTGTTGAAGCTTTCTAGTATTTTTTCTGAAATTTTTAAAGGTTCGCATCAAGATTTGTGGAAGTTATGAAGATCTTTGTTCCTACAGTGATTCGATCACTGTAGTCGGTGTTCTTGGATGAAGAGAGTGAGTTTCTAGTGATTTTAGTTGTTGCGCATGCATCTATGATGTTCATGGATGAGTCTAGATTGTACTCTATCATTTTTGTACATTCACATTGATTGGAGTGTTCGTGATCGGAGATTTGTATGATGTGTGCTCAGGTTTTCATGTTCTTGGCCGACATGATGGTGGTAGCATGTTGCAGATCCATGAAGATTAATCTTTTATTGTATTGTCATGTTCTAAGGTGTTTGTTTGGGTCCTCACTATGTTGTGACCGACTTGTGTTGGTGCGCATTAAATTTTATTTATGTATTGAGGCCGATAGTTGTAATTTATTCTTTATTTGTGGCCAACTGAATAGTGGATGTAAATTTGTGTAGCGGATATATATAAGTGATTTTTTTCCTCATTTAGAGGAAATGCTTGATGTGCACAAGATATGTACATGTGCAAATAAAGGTCAAATCATTCAAGAGGATATCAGAGTGTGAAAGAGATTGAGTAGAGAGTGGAAGAGTGTGTAGAAGTTGTTGTGTGCCTAGCCAGAACTGTAATTAGTATTTTTGTAGAAGCTATTACTTCAACTCAAACTCATTAGATGGTCTTAATCTGATTATTGTATGTAAGGAAATGATCCTTACTCTAAGAAGTTTTCCTAAATGCAAGTGCATTCCCTTTTCATTCTTCATTATACTTGTAAAAGGGCATAATCTTGTGGACTAACATCCACCATGGTTTTTCCCCTAACAAGGTTTCCATGTATAAAATATTGGTGTTCATGTGTCTCTGATGTGTTATTGATTTATGCTTGCACTGTTAATTATCAAATATGAGATTTAAGGTTGATTAATTTTGAATAAGTTTGATTTTGGAAACAATCGATTCACCCCCACTCTTAGTTGTCTATCCTTGTTTTTCCAACAATTGGTATGAGAGATAGTTCATCTGAAGAAGCCTAACAACTTGAGGTGATCTGAGATGGCCTCATACAAGAAGGATAGTCCTAGATTAAATGGTACAAACTACTCTTTATGGAAAGTCAGAATGGAGTGTCATTTGAAGTGCATTAGAGAACCTTTCTAGAAGATTACACAAAGTGCTTACACTATTCCTCAGAATAGTTTATCCTCTAAAGATGAGATCAAGCAAGGAGAATCTAATAACAAGGTGATTGAAGCATTGTTGAGTGCTTTAATAGATTTAGAGATGACAAATGTGTTAGGATTGAGGACTGCATATCAGATCTGGAAAAAGTTGAAGACATTGTATGCAGGAGATGCACTAGTGAAAAGTGCTAAGCTACAAAGTTTAAAAGGCAAGTGGGAAGACATGAAGATGAGTGAAGATGAGAACATCCTCTCTTTTCTCAAAATATAAATGAACTGGTGATGAGCATTAGATTTTCCAGGGGAACCTTGGATGAAGAAGAAATTATGGCTAAGATACTTAGATATGTGCCTCCCTCTTACAAAACAAGAGCTCATGCTATTGATGAGCTCAAGATAGTGAAAAATATTACAAGAGACATGTTGATTGGAAAACTTTCTACCTTTGAATAAAGTGAATTAGGTGAATCTACTCCTAGGACCGAGTCTATGTTCAAAGCTACTGTATCCGAAAAAATCCAACAAATATACAATCTGGGAGAGAGTTCCAAAAGGACATTCAAATATGAAGATGAAATGAAAAATATTGAAGATGAAGAAAAAGAATTAGAAGAACTAGAAGAATTGATTGTGAAAAGAGAAGCCAGAGGTCATGGTAAGTAGAAAGGAAAGTTACCTATCAAATGTTTTTCTTGCATTAAAATAAATCATTTTGCATCTAGATGTCCTAAAAGAGTTTCAAAGTACAAACCTGAGAAGACTAGATTTCAAAGGAAATTTGATTATGTTGAAGAAGGTGTAACTGATGAAGAATCTATTAAAGAAAGTATAAATGAAAATGAATGGGTATTTATTTCTATCAAAGAAAATGGCTAGGTGTTTACTGAATCTACTAGTAATGTGAATGTTGAGAAATCTCTTGTAGAAAAAATTGAAGAAAATGATGAGTGGGTAATTGATAGCGGATGCTCGCATCATATGACTGGTGACAAAAGCAAGTTTGTAAGCTTGGAATACTATGATGGTGTTGTTGTAAGATTTTTAGACAACACTTCTGGTGTGATTCATGGAAAAGGCACTATTTCTTTTGGTGGTAAGCACAATATTGATGATGTTCTTTATGTAGAAGGCTTAAAACATAACTTGTTCAGTGTTGGATAGATGGTAGACAAGGGTTACAATCTTCAATTCAAGGATGGTAAGTGCAAAATAAGGGGAAGTTTTGGAAATATGATTGCTTCAGGTACAAAGACAAAAGGTAATATATTTCATTTGAGTGTTGCTAGTGAAATTTGTTTAATTTCTCAGATTGATGTAAGTTGGATATGGCCTAGGAGGTTGTGTCATGTGAACCTTGATAAAAAATTTAAGATAAGCACTATTCAAGCAGTCAAAGATCTTCCTAAGTTAGTGAAGCCTACTAACACTATGTGCAAGGAATGTTAGATGGGAAAGAAGACAAGAAATTATTTTCAAAGCAAACAGTATAGCTCTAATGGTGTACTAGATTTGATGCATATTGATCTATGTGGTCCATCAAAAATCAGAATTCTACAAGGTGAAAGGTATTTTATGTTGCTCATTGATGATTATTCTAGAATGATATGGGTTGCTTTCTTAAGAGAAAAACATGAAGCATTAGAAAAGTTCAAAATTTTCAAAGTTATGGCAGAGAATGAGATAGGTCAAAAGATCAAATTCCCAAGGTCAAACAGAGGTGTTGAATTCATTTCCTGGGAATTCAATTCTATTTGTGAAGAGCATGGAATCCAAAGACAACTATCTACTCCTCGAACCCCTCAACAAAATGGAGTTGTTGAAAGAAAGAACATAACCATTCTAGACACTACTAGAACCATGATGTTGGAAGCAAATGTTCCTCATTTATACTGGAGAGAAGCTGTAAGTACTGTTGTGTATACCATTAAAAAGGTGAATTTCAACAGTAATTCTAGTAAGACACCTTTTGAGCTATGATTTGGTTATAAGCCTACTTTCAAGTATTTCAAAAAATTTGGAAGCAAATGTTACATCAAGAGAGATGATGATATAGGAAAGTTTGATGCTAGAACTGATGAAGGAATATTTTTGGGTTACTCTGCTAAAAGAAAAGCTTATCGATGCTTTAATAAGAGGTTGAAGAAAATGGTTGAAAGTGAAAATGTCAAAGTTGATGAAGATATTGTTAAACTATCTAGATGTAGTGGATATGATTGAGATGATCAACATGACAATACTAACAATGGAAATAATGTTCAGATACATAATGAACTTCATATTTTTTTGGTGAACCAAGGGAATCAAGAGGTAGAGACTAGCAAAAGTGCAGAAGAAATAACACAAGAACAATAAGCCATAGAAAATCCTTAAAATCCCAAATATGTAAGGAAAAATCACTATGACAGTCAGATCATAGGATATAAGAGCAAAGGTGTGCAAACTAGAAGAAGAATTTTGGAAGAGTACTGTCTAATTTCCAAAGTTGAGCCTAGCAATATCAATGAAGCATGCAAAGATGAATATTGGATGGAAGCCATGAAAGAACAAAAATGTGATTGGAACCAAGTGGGTGTTTCGGAATAAGCTGAATGAGCAAGGTGAAGTGGTCAAAAACAAAGCAAGATTGGTTTGCAAAGGGTACTCACAGATGAAAGGTATTGATTTTGAGGAAACTTTTTCTCTTGTTGGTAGAATTGAAGCTATAATATTATTTCTTGCTTATTCTACTTTCAAGAATTACAAATTCTATCAGATGGATGTAAAGTCAGCATTCCTAAATGGTGAGCTAGAAGAAGAAGTCTATGTTGAAAAACCATATGGATTTCAATTGAATGATAAAAAGGACATGGTATGCTGATTGAAGAAAGCTCTATATGGAATTAAGCAAGCTCCTAGAGCTTGGTATGCTAGATTGGATAAATACTTGTTGAAACTTGGATTCAATAAAGGTTTTGTTGACAACCATTTGTATTTCAAGTTGGATCAAAATAAAGAATTGACCATTGAAGTCTTTGTTGATAACATTATTTTTGAAGGTGATGATGATTTGTGTATGAATTTTGCTGATGAAACGAAAAGTGAGTTTCAAATGTCAATGATAGGAGAGTTTGAATTCTTTTTAGGACTGCAAATAACTTAGTTAGATGATGGAATTTTCATATCTCAGTCTAAGTATGTGAAAGAGCTACTAAAAAAGTTTGGCATGGAAGATCCAAAGCCAATTGGTACACCTATGGTAACCGGATGAAAACTTACATAGAATGATGATTCTCCTAAAGTAAATTAGACAAGATACAGGTCAATGATTGGTGGATTACTCTATTTGGCTCATACCAATCTAGATATAATCAATGTTGTATGCATGGTTGCTAGATTTCAAGCTGATCCTAAAGAGTCTCATGTGACTCTTGTGAAAAGAATTTTCAGATATGATATCTGAAAGGGACAATTGATCTTGGTCTTTGGTATCCTAGGGATGATGATCTTATCCTGAGTGCTTTCACTGATGTTGATTGGGCAATATATGTGGATGACAGGAAGAGTACTAGTGGCGGTGTATTCTTCTTAGGGAAGAAATTTGTATCTTGGCTATGCAATTTTACTTCATTGTCTATTGTTGAGGTATAATATATTATTGCTACAAACAGTTGTACCCAAGTATTGTGGATGAAGAAAATGTTGAGAGATGTCAGAGTTGAGTATGAAGAACCCATTTCCATATTTTGTGATAATTCAAGTGCCATTAATATTTCCAAGAATCCAGTGTTGCATTCAAAGATAATGCATATATCCATCAAATATCACTTCTTGAGAGATAAAGTAAGTGAAAAAGAAGTTAGACTGGAGTATATACCTACCAAGGAGAAAATTATAGACATCTTTAAAAAAAAAATTCCTAAGGATACTTTTGAGTACCTCAGAGGAAAGTTAGGGGTAATTTCCCCTCCTAATCAGAACTAAGATGCGGGTCTTTGCACCAGTCTGTGAATTCATAGCCATATCTTATTTTGGATTGATGTTATGGTAGTTTCTACTTAGAGGGAGTAGTCAGATGATTCAAATATGTGATTAGATCATTTGTACCTTTTCCATTTATGTCAAAGGGGGAGAGAAGAGAAATTTGAAAAATATAGGAGAAGAAGGAAACATGAAAAGAGTGCACAATCTCAAGGGGATAATGTTGGAGAAGAGCTAGTTGGGTTGATGGCATTATTTTTCACATCATGTGTTGCCATAAATTTCAAAGGGGGAGATTGCTGGATGTTGTCGTTGCATTTTTGATATATGGTTTTCATTGATGTCAACACTTTTATCATTGGTAATTTTGAAGGTTGTATATGTCGAGGATATTGAGAAAATTGTTAAAAGAAAATATTGCAGGCAGCCAGTAAAGCTAAGAAGGTCAGAATAGTGGAAAGAGTTGTAAGTTGCTAATATGAAGGTGTTCTTAAAAGGGTTTGTTTCTGAAGCCTTTGAGTATGTTGTCTGAAATTTTTAGAGGTTCACATCAAGATTTGTAGAAGTTATGAAGATTTGTGTTCCTACATTGATTCAGTTACTGTAGCAGGTGTTCTTGGATGAAGAGGGTGAAATTCTAGTTATTTCAGTTTTTGCACATGTATCTATGACATTCATGGATGTCTAGATCATACTCTATCCTTGTTGTATGTTCACATTGATCGGAGTGTTCGTGATTAGAGATTTTTCTGATGTGTGCTCAATTTTTCATGTTCTTGGCCGACATGATGGTGGTAGCATGTTGCATATCAATGAAGATTAATATTTTATTGTACTGGCATGTTCTAAGGTGTTTGTTTCGGTCCTCACTATGTTGTGACCGACTTGTGTTGGTGTGCATTAAAATCAATTCATGTATTGAGGCCGATAGTTGCAATTTATTCTTTATTTTTGGTTGATTGAATAGTTGATGTAAATCCGTGTAGCGAATATATATAAGTGATTGTTTTCCTCATTTATAGGTAATGGTTGGTGTGCACAAGAGATTTACATGTGCGAATTAAGGTCAAATCATTCAAGAGAAGATCAAAGTGTGAAAGAGATTGAGAAAAGTGTGGAAGAGTGTGTAGAAGTTTTTGTGTTCCTAACCAGAACTGTAATCAAGCTTTTTGTAGAAGCTATTACTTTAGTTCAAACTCATCAGATGGACTTAATCTAATTATTGTATGTAAGGTAGTGAGCCTTCCTCTAAGTAGTGTGCCTAAATGCAAGTGCATTCCCTTTTCATTCTTCGTTATAGTTCTAACAAGGTATAATCTTGTGGACTAAAATCCACCATGGTTCTTCCCCTAACAAGGTTTCCATGTATAAAATATTGGTGTTCATGTGTCTCTAATGTGTTATTGATTTATGCTTGCACTGTTAATTATCAAATCTAAGATTTAAGGTTGATTAATGTTGAATAAGTTTGATTTTGGAAACAATTGATTCACCCCCCCTCTTAGTTGTCTATCCTTGTTTTTCCAACACTAATCAAGTTCAAACAAGCTAAGTTTAGTTCACTCCACTCTTATAGGTACACATACTACTTTTCCAGAATAATCATAGATTTTAATTGATTTTTGACATGTTTACATTTGATTTTGCATACTTCCTATTCATGATCATATTTCCATTGCATGTAATAATACCCTCAACCCAAAAAATTATGATTGAGGTCACTTAACATCTTTATTTGGGGGAGAGTACATACGTTTTTATTGGTTTTCAAAATTGCATTGAGTTTCAAGCCACCAAAAACCTTTTTGCAACCATGTGACTGTTTCATTTGTTTTCCCCATTTCCAAGCCATTTCAAGCTCAAATGGAAAGATGTGCTTGAATTTGAAGAACAAAAGTATACAGATAGGAAGGATTAGTGTGGTTGAAATTGTAAGTAGAAAATTTGAACAAAAATAGAGCAGTTTACTATTATGGGTGGATATATAATTCGTAAAGAACCATTTGCACATCAATTGATAGGTATTGGAAGATAGGTTGGTTTTTCATATTTTCAAACAAGCAATATGGTTGCATTGTTTCTTGAATTTGAAAAAAAATAGGGAGGATATGACACAACAATTTATAAAAACATTTCAAAATGATGAAGCCACTATTCGAGGGTTAAAGGTTGATGCTTCAAAAGAAACAATTACAAAAGTTTCTAGGTTGCCAAGAGAATGATATGAATTCTTAATCAAGGAAAATGTTGTAGCTGCCAGAGATGAATTCAAGGAACATGGAGAGAATGTTGACTCAACATCCCAAGGTACTAAAAGGTTATCATTGCCATGGATTTTGACTTTTATTGTTGCATATGTTATTAAGTATCGTATATGTGATGGTAGGTAGTCTCTATTATATACTTTTCATTTCAAGATTTTGAGCCACCTTCACCATGATAGGAGGGTTAATGTTCCCAATTTTATTTATAACCTATTGAAATGAATGAATTTTTAATATAAAAGAAAGAGAAACAATACAACACTGTCACATTATTACTTAGTTACCCTATTGGTAAAAAGAATTTTAAGGATTCACCACCCACATGTTTCATGGGAAATATTCTTAATTTTTAATCCTATCAAACACATTCTTAAAGAACCAGCCATCCTAAAAAAATTGGAATCACATGTTGCAACAATGAGGGAAATTCCCTCTAGTTCACCTACTTCACCAACCCATAGTAGAGGAGAACCAGAGGAGTAGAGTCTAAAAAATTCATCACTTATAACCTCTAAGCAACCTACTATAGAGGATATCCAAGAAACCCCAACTTCTTCCAAAACACAAAGAACTAGAAAGAGGAAAGGTGGATCTTTCTTTGCACCCACAAAGTGCAAAAGAAGAAACCCACCCAACCAAGGTGTTCACACCACCTGGAAAAGAAGGGTATTATGAAGGGTTCAATCAAGAAGCCAGATAAAGAAAATACCATGATAGTAGAAATAGGTTCAGAGCTGAAAGAAAATGTTTTTGGGAATGTTCATACACTAGTTAAAAGGAAATGGTATATATCAACCACATTTGAATCTGATTTAGATATTATTCTTGTTGCTGAAAATACAAGGAATAGAACCCCACAAATCCCTACTAGTAAGGGTTGTGATTATACTGTGGGTGATGATGATCAGTTTTTAGAGATAGATGAAAAAACAGTTATAGAAGAGAGGAATGTCAAGAAAGAGTTGTAGGAAGCATTACATAGGATCAAACAATTAGAGGAATCGGTAAAGTCTTATGAACAAAGACACAAGGAAAGAGACTTAAAAATTAAGGAGATGGAGGAGAGGTTTCACACATATGGGCATGGGTCTAACTTAAACTTTCATACACAACTTTCCAAAGTGAAGGTAGGAAATACAAAAATTGTAGCTGAAAGAAAAAGACCCCTTTTCACAAGAACTCCAACTTATCACACTACAATGTCTCTAGGATATTAGTTATGGAAAACAACTCAAAAAATCTCCCAACAAAGAGAAGAGTGGGAGAAGGAAAAGGAAAAGATGATTTTAGACCATAACAGAGTATTAGGAAACAAGGAAGATGAATTGAAAAAGATGATAGTTAAAATTGAGGAGATAGAAGATAAGGCTGCATAAATAATTAAATGTAGGCCTCCTACTAGAATTTATTCTTTGTTTTTATAGGAGAAATTATTGAGTTTCCAATTCAATCAACTGATTAGTAACTTGCCAGTTGCCATGAGTAAGAGATTTGACTTGTTACGTGTTTTTTTATTCTACACTTGATATGCAAGATCAATTATGTGAATTTTATTTACATAACTATGTTGTTCCAGATAATATAAAATGGGAACCATTGATATTTGTGGCTAATTTACAAATCAGGGCATTAGCTTCCTACTTCAAAAATGAGACATAAAGGAGTGAAATTATATAGGATTATGTTGAAATAGAGAAATCAATTGCTCTCTAGGTAAGAAAATAATCCAAGAACACTAGTGCAATAATAGAAGAATGGAAAAAACTTATGAGGTATAAGGGTGTAGGAAGAAAAATAATGAATTTAAGACTAAATGATTATGACGGGATGAAGAGACTAACTATAGGTCTTATCCATTATTCTTTTCATTTTATACAAGAAAGATGGGAAATTCTGACCCTTGAATTGAAAAAAAAGGAACCCCACTATGTATACAACTTCATAGCTATGCTTGAAAGGACCCACGGGTACATGGACATTGTAAAAGAAAAATCACTTGTGAGGTTACCTCTTACCTTCTCTCCACCTATGCTCCTCTACCTAGGGATACATTATATAGGAGAAAATAATGAAAAACAAGAAGAGGCTAAGAATGTCATATGGAAAAGACTTTCATGCTATGGAGATTTTTACTTGAAGTAGCTGAAAGGAGTGGATATGATTACAGATCTCAGGGAGATGAACTTGTAATATAATATCTAGTCTTCAAATTGATTTTCTTGAGGACAACAAAATGTTTAGGTGGGGGGAATTATGAGGCCAATTAATAGTTAGATTTTTGTTGTTTAGTACATACTTTTAGAAATTTCTAGATACTCATTTCATACATATTCCTGAACTTCACTATATTTTTATGATCATCATGCAACTTCAACCTAGTTTTAAGTATATAGAAATATAATTATGGTATGTTGGTAATTACATGGCTAATGTGTGAATATTCATGGAATGCAATGTATAACTATGTTTAAACTATGGTTATGAGTATTGTTGATGTAGGAGCATCTTGGGTTGTGAGGGCAATATTTGCATCAACAAAAAGAATGCATTTTAACTTTTAATTTTCTTAAGGTTTGGTAATTATTTATTTGGAGAAATAACTTGCATTATTAGGAAAAAAATATATAGTAAATAAATTGGTCTTTATTAATGTTACAATTTTTGGTGTTGGAGATAATTAAGGAGGCAATTTTAAACTTGAAATTCAAAAATACCTTATTGGGCATGAGATTTGGAAGTTACAACTTGTCATAACTCATAAATTATTTCCAAAATACTAAAAAAAAAAAAAAGGTGCCCAAGATTGAGTTGTTTGCTTTTTGTTATTGTGGGTCTGTTGAGTGGAGTGGGAGTCTAAGTTGTCAACCAATTTTGGCAATTTCATGAAAGTGGGTTTAAATATTCATTTTCATATTTTTAATATGTTCATTTAATGTATTTTATGAGGATTTTTATGAGGTTGGGCCATGGATAATGATGAGTTATAGGAGAGCTAAGGTTAAATGCAATGTTTAAGTCTTAGCTTGTCAAATTCAAAGGTTGCTTTTCTAGATTTTTGGAGAAGTCTCTCTTGGGGTGTAGAAATTTTTCCTTCTACAGATTGGAGTCATGTTTGTGCAGGTTTTGGGAGGTGTTGCAGCATAAAATGGATTATTATATCCATTATTGAAGATTATCAAACCTAGTTTTGGAAGAAAGCATATTGAAGAGTCAATTTCATAGTGCAGGTGAAGGTTGGGAGCTCCAAATGAGGTGAAATTTCATATTGTTAAAGGAAGGTTGTTGTTGAAGAACATTTTTCAAGATTAATGGTGTTATATAAAATTTCTAGAGGTTAATTATAAATCCAATAGGCTTATGCACTTGTAATAAATATATTTATTATAGATTTTATGAGAAAATTGTGTATTTTTATTTCATTTTGAGACACACATATGGAGTTGTTTTTGATGCATGTCATTGCATATCTGATTTGAGATTATTTATGGTTTCTTAATCATATTACACTATCTAGGTTGTGTTTGGAACATTTGATTTAAGTTTCTATTTGTTGTTTCAATAACATAGTGTGGTATACAAATAGTGAATTATTGGGGCTTTGAGTATATTTTCTTTGAAATCTGATTTTAATTTTCAGTTTGGTTGAATGGGGAATATATATTATTTGAGAAGGTGTTTTTTAATGCTTTTGATTGTGTATTGCCTCTTACATAAATTATGTATATGTTTAGGTGAACTAACCCTTTACAACCAAGAAGCCAGAGTAAGAAAATTCTAGCCCGCAACAACTAAAGAATGCAACCAACAACCAAAGGAGTTTCAGAAAATAATGTAGGGGAAGTTATAGAATAAGAAGAAAACATCAGTTGCAAAATAGGAGGTATCTCTTTATTAGGATTATTTTTTAGTCACCATTCTATTTAATAAGACTATTGAAAGAGAGGAAATCATATATGATTGGGAATCCAGTGTGGTTGCTTATATAGTCCACATTTCTATTTTACTGTTGCAACAGAGTTGTAGTCCTAATAAACTTCTTCTACCTTTGCAGTTATGCTTTTAGTTATGCATACTTTGTCACACTCTATTCCTTAGGAGAGTGGTGATTTACATTTAGATTTATGTTTTGATTCCTTGTTTCAATAAAGCTCCCCCATATCTATATATATGGTTTGATGGTCAAGAATAACATGCATAGAAAATATAGCAATTAGATATGCTCAAATAGTTTTTAAGTTTTACACAAAAAATCCTCTTGTTTCGAGTTATCATTTCATGAATAGTATATCTTTGAATATTTTGGTTGGATTGTAAAATCTTGTCTTGTGCAATGAAGAGGTTTTCAATTACTATTATGTTTAATTGATTTAAGAAGCTAGATTAAGTTTATCCTATGGATACAATCACTTGAGCAAGGGCCACTCAAGGTAATTGTTCCCCACTTTAATTTTGCACATTTATTTCTATTTTTTTACAATAGTTACCTTCATTATTGTATTTGTGCTAATCATATTCTTCATGTTGTTAATGTGAATGAAATTTAAATAAGATATCATCTTATATTTCATGCTTTGTTTGTCTCAATACATTATCTTATAGAGTGATTTAAATTAGAAAGAATCAAAATTAGTAGCATTAGTTAGTTACAAAATTCATTCTTGATAGTAAACTAGTCATAGTCTTTAGCTATAAGTACCTATAGCAATAGTTCTAGATTTAATTATTTTTACTGTTATGATGTTTATGTTTTCCTGTGTTTAAACACCTATACTAAGATGGTATAGATAGTATAGAGTCTCTGAATGCATAGAAAGTGCCAGCATCATCACAAGCTTATGTTATCCTTGGTTAATAATTAAATGGACTCTTTACAAGGGTTTAGTGGGTTATTCAGTTAGGTACCCCCTCTAAATTATGTGAATGTTACCAATGTTGAAAGTATGAGCAGTTTGTGTTGGCATTGATTTCAACAAATCTATATTTTCATTGATTTTATAGTTGAGTAAGATTGTTGCAAGAGTATGAGCAGTTGGTGCTTTGATTAATTGCATTATGTTGTCATTAGTAAAGCTACTGGTGCAACCTCTAATTTTTATTTAATAATCTTATGTCTATGGATGATGAATTTTTCAAGATGATGAGGATGTGTCTCTAGTGCTTGGTTTCCAAGTGCTTCTAAGAAAATTTTATAAAAAGAGGAAATAGTGTGTTGCAACGGTGTTCTAGGTGATTGAGGTGTGTTCTGGGTGATAGAGGTGTGTTCTAGTTTTGCTCTGCATTTCTTCTAGGTTGAAGATTTTCCTATGTGATTCTAGTATGTTGGTGAGATTATTTCATAGGTGTTATATTCAAGAGTTGGTATTCTAGATCGATGTATAGAAGAATTTGTGTTCACTAGTGTGTCAACTATGTATTGTAGAGGTGTCTAGGAGAAACTTATTTGCTCCATGTCTCTTTGTAGTTATGTTTTAGGTCTTTCAAGTTTGAAGGTGTGTTGATGGTGTTGATATCTTTTTTCAGTCAAGAGGATTTGATTTTTGGCACTTTGAAAGATGGTTTTCTAAATAACAATGTATGGAAAACTTGTTTGAGTGTATTGGGTGTGTACATTCTTCGGGTGGAAGTTGTTGTGAAGGAGTCTTTTAGATTTCAAGGTGTTTGAGTAATATTCTAGATCTTGTTCAAGTGTTGTTTATGGTTCATAATTTGTCCTTGGGTTTGAGGAATCGTGTACTTAAAATTTTAATGATGTTTGCATGGGTAATGACCGACCTAATGTTTACACTACATGTGATTTATTATTTGAGGAAGCGTTTGGTTGTGTGGTGTTGTTTATTTGGTTCCCAATTAAGTTTAGATATGGTTCACTTTCACTCTATCCACCATGGAAGTTTTTTAGTTCCACCCTATTTAAATTTGCACATTTGAGGTGCATAGTTGAACTTGGAGAAGGTTTCAAGGTTGAAGATGGTATAAGTATGAGATGAGTTGTTGAAGGATGTGAAGATAGATGTGAGAGAAGTGAATTATGTGAAGTGTAGTGTGTTAGAGTACAAAATTGAGTAATTAGTATGAGCTTTCATGTGTTAATTTACTAGATGTAGTGAGCAGAAGGTGGCTACAATTCTTCAATCATACTACGAAGGTGTTGATGTCACAATGGTGGATTCTCTGTTGCATTGAGATTATTTTCTTTGTGTAACATTTATTCTCTATCTTCTTTTCTATTCTAGTAGTGAACCTTTCTTCTTTGGGCAGTGAACTCTCCTACAATGAGCCCTATTGTATTCAGTATTGATATTACTTATATTGTGAGCTAATCCTCACTGTGGTTTTTCCCTTCTCAAGTTTTCTATGTAAATTTGGTGTTAACTTGTATATGGTGTTAACTTGTTTCAATTTTTGTTATTTATCTTTCATGTTAATTCGTAATAATATAATTAATGGTTTAATGAATGAATGTGGATCTAAATGTTAATGAGGGTTTTAAAGCTTTAAGGTACAACTGGTTCACCCCCCCTCTTATTTTTCTTGTACATTCAACAATTGGTATCATAGCAAGGTTCCTTGGAACAAAGATTAACTGCTTGAGGTAGATTTGGGATGGTGCACAAGAAGGAGATCCCTATGTTTGATGGAATGAACTATGCATTCTAGAAAATAAGGATGGCAGGATTTCTAAAGTATCTGGGATATGATGTCTAGAAATTAGTTCAGAATAGATATACTATTCATACAAATGGTCTGAGCACTAAAGTTGAACTCAAAGCCTATGAAATAATTAGTAAAGCTAGGTATGCTCTCTTGAGTAGTCTTACAAATTTTGAATTAGTAGAAGTCATGGATCTGAAAACTGCTAACAAAATTTGGGAAAAGTTGGAAAGTATTTATGAAGGAGATGATATAGTCAAGCAAGCTAAGATGAAGAATTTAAAGATCACATTTGAGAACTTGTGGATGTTAGAAGGTGAAAACATTACAAGATACATGTAGAGGGTAAATGAAGTGATCAACTCCATCAGAGGTCTTAGTGGAAAAGTCAGAAAACCAATTTAAATAGTAAAGAAAATTCTTAGAATCCTTCATAAAGCTTATAGTCATAAAGAAACTACTATTGAGGAATCTCAAAATCTAGAGAAATATACTAGAGATCAATTGTATGGCTCTTTAATTGCAGTTGAAATGAGAGAATTTGGTACTAACAATGGTACAAAAGTTGAGACTGCTTTTAAAACTAGAAAATCAGAGAAGGCTGAAGGATCAGATCAAGAGGATCTTCATGATATGGAAGCTAAATTTGTGAGGAGGATGAAAAAGGGTATTGGTAAGTAAAAAGGTAAGTTTCCTTTCAAATTTTTCAATTGTGGAAAGATAGGTCACTATGCTTCAAGATGTCCAAATCGAGGTATGAATGACAAAAATAGGGAGAACAAAGTTAAGATGATTAAGAAAATCTATTATGTTAGAGAAGATGAAAGTATTTTTGATGATGAATTTGATTATGGAGATGATGATGATGAATGTATACACTCAAATTCGGTCTAGAGGAATTAATTAAATACAATTTATTTAATTTATAATGTTTAATTCTTCTACTTATAAATAAATTAAAAAAATAATTTAAATAGTTCATTTTCTCTAATTCTTCATATCTTAATTAAATAAACAAATTTAATTAATTTGTTTTATTTAATTAACCTCCTCTCATTAAATTTAAATTTTAAATTTGAATTTAGTCACATTTCTACTAACATATTTTCACCTTCCACCTCATCATGTGTCTTGTGAAATTAAATATCTCTAATATTTAATTTGGCATTTATCCTCAACAAATTTTAACCAATTTGGGACACTTGGCCTTCATCTTCATTTGATCCCTCTTCACACTTGGCATTTTTTTCTTCTAAAGGGAACACACTCCCCTTTTCTCTCTAACCTCTTCACCTTCAATCGTCCATTCTCCAGATCGAATCCAGACTGTTGATTTATGCCACCTAGGCTCATGCCTTGAAAAATCTATAAGGAGAGCCTCATTTACAGTAAAAGCATAGAGAGCTGAGCATAATTACACTCTACAAAAATTTCATTAGCATTTTAGCATTAAGTGGATTAATCATGGCATTACCATTAGTAGCATCTTAATTACAATAGTTTCAGCACATCATTGTCATACAACAATATCATAACAACATCATTATCTTAGCATATCATTTACAGCTAGATTACAAATCATGTAGTGTAGGAGATATCTTTTACATTTCTATCATCTCTCATTCTTTAGGTTGTCATTTGGAAATTCATGTGCACAAAAAATATGAGAGAGAAAATGACTTAAAGAATCCTTTGAGATAGAGGACAATAGGACAACATTGAGGAATTGATTTATTAATTTGATTAGTTATCATTTGAATTCCTTGATATAATGTTTCATTGGTGTGTTGTATAGATTTTAATTGCTCATTCATGATACATTTTATACACCACACATAAATTGGCACCCACTATGGGGCCCAAGCCTTATTTTAACATTTTCTAGCAATTTTTCGTGAATAGGTTCATTTGTGGATTTGTATGTATCACACCCGAAGCCTTTTTCAACGCATATGTGGTGAATTTTGGTGCATCCAAGCTCTATTATAGTACATATACTTGTTCTTATAGTGCATATAACTTCTCTTCTAGCACATATACAATATTTTCATTTTCATTTTATTCTTTCCAGAATAACGCATTTAGGATGTTAAATAGCACATATACTAAATATTTTAGCGTGTATGCTCTCTATTTTAGTGTATATACCTTTATTTGCAAAAATTCAAAATTTTGGAGACTGGTCTATATCTTTTTGTTTTACAGGTGCTTTATACGCTATCAAAGAAATATATATGAGACTAGTAATGATGTTTGCAGGGGCTGGATTTATTTTCCTTTGATTAAATTAGGCATCTAGTTTAATTAAGAGGTTAAGGAATACCATGTATGTTGTATTTGTAAAGTGATAGGCCTATGCTCTCCCCTTCACTGGGTGACTAGAATGCTAGACTCGTTCTTTTATTTTATTGTAATAGCACCTTTAAAAGGCATATCATAGTGGAAAAAATTACTCACCCTACGAAAATGACCTAAGTGGGAATAGCTAAAGCCAAGCATTCCAACCCACTATAATAAAACATGAATCATGATGAAAATCACATTCAATGGTAGTGTGCATTGATAGCCATCCCCAAAGCCTTGGTTCTAAAGGTTGGGAGGCCTCCTGAGGGATTTTATCATTTGCCACACCAAACAGAAGCCCTTACTAAAAACTTTAAGTGCAATAGCCAAGTTGAGTCAGTTTTTGAATCTTATAATATTCAGAGTGCAAGGGGAGGGAATAATCTACCCGCAAGATACTCACCATATAAATACCAGAGATTTTTGGCCAAAAGTGAAGGAATTAACTTTTTCTTAAGACCTGGAAAAGGAAAAAATATGGATGCCCTCTAGGGGACGACATAGCTGTGTGAGCTAACATAGTTCTAAGATGTGGGTTGTGATGTTATTAATGACCCTTGATATTAGAAGAGTCTGACTGATATGTTTTCTATTGTTCAATACCAATGGAAATCAAAGGGATCAGACTAGATCCTAGAACATACACTTGACGTTTAGATCATAGGATGAAACAAGTGTTTTACTACTTCCTTTTGTGTTTGAAATCTCTATTCAGAAGATCACCCATCCATCAAAACACTTAACTCATTGAATCAAAAACAAGAAAGCCAAGTAAACTTTCAAAACGGTAACCATTTCCAATTTAGCATATCAAATTTTTGTTCTTGTGCATTTACCCCATCTTTCAGCGCATATGAAACCTCTTTTAGAGTATTCACCTCATCTTTCAGTGCATATAGACCATATTCCGGTGCATTTACCATATTTTTCAATGCATCATCTTTCTGTTCTGGCACATTTAAGTGACATTCTAGCGCATCGAATATTTTTTTTAGTGCATTTACCCCATTTTGAGTGCATCTACTTCCTATTCTGGCACATTCACTTGATACTCAAACAAAGAGCTAAATTGAACGTCTGTTAGACAACTTAAACAAAATTTAGGCATTATTTCTAGAGAAGAGATCATTCTTCATTATAACATCAGTTTAAACTTGAAGAAACTGGCTTTGCAAGTGAAATTACTTTAACTAAACTTGGATTAAACAACTTAAAGTGCCTAATCATCCAATATCATCTCTGATTGTTAGCTAAGTTTCATCATCAATATCTATCATCCTTCATCATGAAACAAAACATTGTCTATCCGATTTAACTTGGTCTCATCAATAGTATCCATCATCCTATTTGGCTTAGCTATCTCATTGGAACTCCCAAAAAAAGATTAAATTATAGTAAAACTCTAACACTTGCATGCCTATTTTAACAAGATCTCAAAAGAAAAAACTTTGAGAAAAATAAGCAGAAACTCAAATCATCATGGCAAAAGTAGAAGAAAATACTTTTCACAGATTTCACCAACCTGACACAGATGAGATAACTGATGAGAACATTCAACAAGCTCAACAAGACCCTAAATTTCACAATTTTATGGAGAAAATTCTAGAAAAATATGGAGAGAAATACTTTCTGATGCTGGAAAATCAAGGTGTAAAACTACCCACTGATTTTGATATAAACCAATTGAAAGAAGCTCCCAAAAAATAGAATTTGATTCACAAAACACAAATCCAATGAAATATTTAACTCAAAAAATATAAAATATTCAACAAAAAAATCCAAGACATGCAAAGGGGAACAACAAAAAGATATTTGCTACAAGATATTTGTCCTTATCCATTTGATAGAAGAGTGAACATGATACCTTTTTTGACGAAATTGTGAATTTCCAAGATATGACAAATACAATAGCAAAACTAATCCTTAAGATCATGTAAGAGAATTTTGCACCATGTGTTTGGAATTTTCACATGAAGAGACTTATATAATGAGATTATTTCCATGAAGTTTGGGTGGTCAATCCATGGAATGGTTTTCAAAACTCCCACTAGGTATTAGATCATTTGAAGAGATGATAAATAAGTTTATCACCCAATATTCCTACAACATTTAACACGAAATAACCATGAAGGATCTTTGTAACACAAAACAAAAAAATGGTGAATCATTTATTACATTTTTGCAAAGATGGAGGCGATTATTTGCTAGATATGCTCATCCTATACCTAAGAAAAAAAAGATAGAAATCTTCATTGATAATCTCAACAGTGATCTAAGTTATAGACTTCAATTTTAGTGTCCACGCAGCTTTGAAAAGATGATTGAAAATGAACTTAATATTGAGGAATCCTTAGTTAAGAAAAGAGTATTAAAAATCTATAGCAAAGGACCAAATGTTGCAAACTCTTCTAATCATCATAACAACAATAAAAAAATCTAAATTATGGACAAGAAATAAAAATGGTAATGATGGTGTAGCTGATATGCATAACACAAAACTAGTATTCAATTTACTAGGTATTACACCCAAAAATAATCTAAACAAAAATGAATCTAAACCAGCTCCACTATCAAATCACAAAAAATGTACACCTTTGGCTCAGTCACTTGAATCAACATTAAAATAACTTCTTGCAAACAAACTCATAACGTTACCAGAGGCATGCAATTTTGAACCAAGAGTATTACCATCATGGTGGAATGGTGTATATTATTGTTATTTTCATAGAAAAAAAGGTCATAAAACAAATGATTGTATGCAATTAAAAAATTTGGTGCAAGATTTGATAGATAGACGTGAAATATTGATAGAAGGACCTCAAACAAATGTTGAACATGGAGCATTTAAAAATCCTCTACCCAACTATGAAAAAGGAGAATCCTCTTCAACAAGCAAAGGGGAGAATGTAAATTATGTTTATGATGCTATAATCCTTCACATTGTTGCAAATGATAATCAAATCAATGACATCGAAATCAATAATAAACAACATATTGTTGCAATTAATAATCAAATCAATGAAATCAAAATCAAGAATAAACAACATATTGTTGCAGTTGATAATCAACTCAATGACAAACAAAACATTGTTGCAGATGATAATCAAATCAATATCATTAAAATCAATGATAAAAAAAAAAATCTAACAGTAAATGTGACCACAATAGCACAATCCAAGTTCATATTGAAAGGAAATACATCTAATGCACCTACCACCTCTTCAAATCGATACAATATCGTAGACCAATTGTGAAAGATCCCGGCATAGATATCCATTTTGGAACTTCTTAAAATTTCACCACCCCATAAGGATATTCTAGAAAAATCTCTAGTGGACACCACAGTACCAACCAATTTGGAAGTTTGTCAATTCCAAGCCATGGTGGGACATTTGACTGTGTCTCGCTATTTATCATTCTCAAAAAATGATGATGTATCCCTCACTCATCCACATAACGCTCCACTCCATATTGATATTTTAATCTATAAACATCGGGTCAAATGTGTTTTAATAAATGGAGGAGCAATTCTAAATATATGTACTTTAAAACTTATCCGTACATTGGGATTTTCAAAAAATGCAATATATTCTAGAAGAAAGATCACCATAAAAGCCTATGATGATGAAGAAATATCCTCTCAAGGACTGATAGTGTTTCCAATTCAAGTGGGACCAGTTCAAAAAGATAATTTTCCAAGTTTTGGACAAGGACTTGACCTAAAACATACTCTTTGGTCGACCTTGAATCCATGAAATGCAAGAAGTGCCATCACCATACCATCAATGCTGAAAATTCTCATACAATGGACAAGAGATCACAATTTCAGTAGATTCTAATAATCCACAATACGACAACACTCTCAAGATAGCCCAAGATGTATTTGTACCACACAACAAAGAAGCTCTCACTTCTACTTCCTCAAGTGATGAAGGCCAACATCCTTCTACTTCTTCCAACAATGAAGCCAACTCAATTCTTTGTCAAAAAAAATTGATAAAAAGGTTCAATTGAAAGATAAAGGCATGGGTGAATATTCTTTTTAGTATTCCTTATGTCTATCACATCTACTACATTCTCCAAAATCATATGGACAACCATCAACATCTAAACAACAATCTTCACAACCCAGCACGATCTTTGATGGTAGATTTGTAAAATTAGGTACTTCAGTTGATGAATCTAAAGACAAAGACATTCTAAATTGGATTTACAAAGATGAATAAAATTCTCAAGCAACAACTTCCACTATGCCAATAGAGAAATATGGTAAAAGGTCCAAAATCTTAGAAAAAATGGGATATGAAGGAAAAGGTCCTATTGGTAAATGAAAATAAGGTATTGTGGAACCAATCCATCCTATCACACTCAATGAAATAGATTACAAAGAAGAGACAAAAGAAGAAGCTACTCCAAAAAATTATGAATGAATCCTTCAACTGCAAGCTAGCTCCGAAACAGACTCAAATGAATATGAATGGGATTCACTATCTAAAGAATCTTGTTAAGACAAGGAAATCAATGTAATAAAGAGGTATGCACCCATACATATGAAGGGACAAATTTTAGGGTCTAGACCATTTGAATTTGGAACACAACATATTGATGGCTCTAGTGAGGGCAATCAAACATCAAGCGAAATAGATGATTTAGAGGAGAGTAACATTATAGACCTTGATGTTGCTATCAAACACTTTGACCTTGACCAATTCGATGATTCCTTACCTTTGATACACCCCAAACTCATTGATTAGGAACAAATTGAGCCTCTTGATATCCCTATCTTTTCAAATGATAATGCCATTGTTAATTTCCTTTGTTCTACAAATCCATAAACAAGTTCCACCAATGAATTTCATAACAAATTTTTGAACCAAGGGAGTGCCAAGTCTCTTAGTCGTAAAATAAAGAATATAAAAAATTGATCTAATGGTGAAAACCATGCAATGGCAGTATTAGATCATGAAAAAGTAAAAAGAAAGAGTGTATCCAATGGTAAAAACCTCTCTAGGGCATTCAACGATGAGAGATTTGGCACTTAACCTGAGAATTATCAAGAAAGATCTTCAGTATTGGTTTAGCCTACGCAATCCAAAAACATTAGTACTACAAAACAACAAAGATCATACAACTAGCAGCATCAATGATAGAGCAAGAAAAGCCAAATTTCACCAAATTCTTTGAAGAAAGACAAATCAATTTTGCTTGGTCTTATGCTAACATGCCAGGAATAGATCCAAATCTAATAATACATCATTTATCTATAGCACCAAGAGTGAAGCCAGTAAAACAGAAATTGATAAAAATGCATCCACATCACCCTACTAGTGAAAGAAGAATTAAAAAAATTATTAGATATGGGGTTCATCCGGCCAATCGACTATGCAAAATGGATTTTAAACATTGTACCAATCTCCAAACCAGAAAACATTAGAATATGCACAGATTTTAGGGATCTTAATAAGGCTTGTCCAAAAGATGACTTTCCTTTGCCCAATATAGACATCATTGTGGATTTAACAGCAGGCCATTCTATGCTATCACTCATGGATGGTTGTTCAAGCTATAATCAGATCAAGATAGCACCAGAGGATCAAGAAAAAATAGCTTTCACATACCCATGGCGTAAATTTTGTTGGAATGTCATGCCTTTTGGATTAAAGAATGTAGGAGCCACCTATCAGTATGCAATGACAACAATCTTTCATGACATGATGCACAATCCTTCATTTGTTGTTCGAGAAAAACCACCAACTCCTCACAAATTTTCCCTCTTCTACCCCACTTGTCATTTTCTTCTCTACCTCATGAAATGATTCTTTTGATGAAAATCCATAGGCCAAATAGACTTTCCCTTGGCACATTAGAACAAATGAGATCCTCATTTTTGGGTGAAAATCAAGTAACATAATAGGCGTAGAATGAATAATAAATGTATGCAATGACAAATTTGGATTGTCAACATCCAAAACCCTGACTATTTGGTGATTGTCATGCTAGTAGGTACTTTGAAAACACTATTGTAGCCTCCTCACTGAATAGTCTTGCCTTCTTTATGTTGTCTCTTTCCTTGCTTTCTAATGCTTTGGGACTGATATAAACATATTTTCTCTATTGTTTGATCCCTTTTAATTTTCATATCTATAAGAGTATGTAGTACAATATCATATAGCTTATTTTCACAAAAAAAAATAAGGGTGCTAAATATTATCCAATTAGCATAAATTTTAAACTTATCATTTTTATTGAGTCTTTGCAAGATGCTTTCCATCTCTCCTATTCTCGAATAATCCCTCAACAATGTATCTATCATTGATAGGTCATAATTAAATTTTGTACTTTCCATCTCCTTAGCTAGATTCATTGCATTTTTCCACTAAATATGCATGCACAATAAGCCTTCCATGAAGGATGAAAAACCTTAGAAATTCCCACTTTCTTCCTCATTACACAAGATAAGGGAAACCTCCATATTTTTTAACATAAGGCTAGCCCATATTTACCTTATACATACTAATTCTCTACCATGCAATTATTCTTGGAATCTTAAGAATTTGACTTGGATTTATAAGAAGCAATAGAAATTGAGTCATCATCACTATTGCTTGGAAGAAAGAGTGAGAAAGGTCAAGGATCATACCGAAGATCCTTGATAGCTCTCAAAGTAGCCTTGACCACATTTCACTTTCTTTCATTAACTTCTCATGCAACAAAGATGGTTGGTATGATATTTGAAAATTTATTCTTTCTCACATATCATAGAATCATCAGGCTACTTGCATGCCTTCTAGTGATCTACAAACTTTAATAGTTTTGTCCTAAGGTACAATTAAGCTTCTACACAATACCAGTGTCTAGATAACTTATCAAAGAAGCTTGAAGATACTTCCAAGTACTATGATATGCTTATTCATGTCACCATTAAAATTTATCCCTCGTGCAATACTATGTAAAGATATTACTCAACTCCATAATGGTTGATTTCCACATTTTGAAAAGATTCAACTCTACTTTGAATTTGGGTGTATTGTAAAAGGAATTGGTCATTTTTTGTTCAATCTATGATCTAACATGCATAACTTATCTTCCCTAAGACAAAAATATTCTAAATGGATAGGCCCTTAACATCATAATCTGAGGTTTATTCTTCAATGTTCTTTGTTTCCTTTAAGATAATCTTCAAAATGATTTCCATAGAGTATCCTTGTGGCTTCTTGTCATTTAGATCTCATACAAACTTATCATCAATGCCACTCTCATAGAAAAACATAACTAAAACTGCATTTGACCTAAAAACCATGAGCATCTCTTTATGAAAATAATAGAGTTTAAAAGAACAAAAACAAACCTATATTTTTTTCTTATTTATCTTCCATGTGCATGCTCCTATATTGAAGATAACTAATGAATTTGGTGAGTTTTCTAACCATTTTCATGACCTTGAAGGATTCCATGATATTCCATAAATTTCATGGAAATTATAGTACCACGTAGATAGTTTTGAAAAGAAAGGCATCACCAAAACCCTAAGAAGTCGACATAACTTCAAGAAAAACCTAAATTTTTAATGGATAAATTTCCCTCCATCTATAATGTGATTTTGAAAAGGTCAAGGGACTACCAAACCAAGGATCCCTTTCAAATATGAAGATGTGATGATGAGGTAAAAATAACCTCATCGATATAAGTGACTATACACCTTACCCCATGTTTTCTAGCCCCCTTTACTCTACCAGTTAGTTATCTTTAGGATTAATAAGTGCTTTCTTTTTAAGGAAAATGTATAAAATTTATTTCTTGGAATTGCTTGGAATTAACTAACCCATGCTAACATAATAGTTTATATTTTGTAGAAATAAACAGGTTTCTCGTGAATAAATGATCATCATGCCCAGTCGGAAGAATTCAACACTGAAGACTCAACGTAGACTCCATAAATTTGAAGATAGGCGTTGGAAGTTTAGGCATTGGAGTTCTAAGGCATTATATGCATCGAGCTTTTATAGGTGTTTCGTTATTTTTTGTTAAAATACTTATGACTCATTACGAGCCTGTTTAACGTTTTTATGTATGGACTTAAATTTTGTTAGTTTGTTAGGATCAATTGAAGAATTTTTCAATGGTGCTTTCCAACAACTGAAATTTAGGATTCTGGTAAACAGTTTTTGTATAAATATATAATTTTCATAAATGAAAAGGATGACTGGATAATATCGTTATGTTGTCATAATGAATCTTTGAGCTATGCTTTCATATTGCACTCTTAATATGAATAAAGAAAATATTTTTTACCTCATTTTGTTTTGCTAAGTGTTGAGAATGGAATTGTTTTGGATGAAGTAATTTTGGAGTTATCAGTTTATGTGACATGAGTTAGATACAGAGGAACCCACGAGCTGGCCACTCAAGGGATTATAGGAATAGATAGATAAGTATCTTTTTACTTTCAAAGTCTTGTTATTCCTATTATGTAAATGATAAAATGTGAAGTCAAGTCTCTTTTAGCTCTGTTAATTATAGTTTTGGTTCACCTACCTTACTGTTAAGTTTCAAGTTGATAGGCTATTTTTTATTAACTGTTAGTTTTGTTAATTTATTTCTAGTTAAATGTTTCATAGTTTCTTTACATGTTTTTCTTCTTCAACAATTTATACACTTGTTTGTTTAATCATTTCAATTCTTTCTAGTTTAATTATCATGCTTTTTAGACTAGTAATTTCATACTTTCTAGTTTAGTTATTTTAAAAGCTTTCTAGTTTAGTGGCCTTCTAGTTTAGGTTTTATTTTGGTTGTTGCACTTATTTAGAAAATCTAGAAGAGTTAGTTAAGGGATTTCCTATTGCATATAGCCTTGAACAGTACCAAATTTATATTTGATGCATTTTTCAAACTAAAGAGATAGAACCTAACAACAGCATATCAATTTTTGGCATTGTTGTCGGGGACCTTCTTTTTCTAAGTGTTAGTAGGTGATACATTGAACACCTCTTTTGGAAAAAAAAAATAGTCCTTAGGCTCCCTTTTCTGCATGGTCAAGAAAAAGAGGCCCCCATGAAAGATTCATACCAAGAACCCCCCCAAACGACGTATTGACCATGAGTGGAAAAGAAGAAATCTCAGCCCAAGAACTTTTTAAAGAATTGATTGACCAGGATCAACCTAAGACCTTCCCGTATACTCCAAAAAGAGAACATATAGTTGTAGAGGAGCATATTCCTCTCCAAACTCCTGAGCCTCACCCAATTGAGAATTTTTTTAAAGAGGAATGAATTCCCTTCAAAAATATGGGTGATTGTGACCGTAACCATAGAGATACTAACACTTATCCTCCACCACCACCATGAAAATTCGCTTATCCTATTGCTATCGATGTAGATGATGACATGACCATGAAAAATATTTTGCCAGATTTCTTGCCAACCTTTTGAGGTTTGTCCCCGGCTAGTTTCTCTTCAAGTTTAAGGTCTTATATCAAACATATGGCTACAAGAATGATAACCAGAAACTTAATCTTTTCCCCTCTACTCTGAAGGACTCAACAATACACTGGTTCATGGGGCTAGCCTCAGAATCCATAACCTCATGGGATGACATGTAATATGCTTTTTTGGATAAGTACCAAAGCTACTATAGAGTGAGCGATAGGAAGGAAGAGGTGTTCAAACCAAGACTAAACGAAGATGAGAGCTTAGAAGATTACCTAGACAGGTTTGTCTTCCTATCTAAACGATGTGGTGGAGAAGCCATAAGTCTTGATATTTTAAAGACCATATTTATCAAAGGTCTTGATGATGATTCTTGAAGGATCTTGGATTTAATGGGAAAAGGGGATGTTTCCCAACTAGACCTTGGTGAAATCACCAAACTATGTCAAAACTTCTCTCATAGTCAAGGAGGGATCTAAAATTCTACCATTTTTAAAGGTTCCAATGAGATAGGAAAACTACGTGAGGAGATAGCTAACCTTAAGACTGACATTCTAGCTCAGTTGAATACCATGTTGGATGGAATACAAGCTAAAATGTGAAATCTAGAGACCTTATCCATCTACTATCCCTAGGTGTCAGAATAAACATCTATTAAGGGAATGTCCTTTGGACAAAGTTGAAAAAATTATTCTTTGTTAGGTTTGTGATAAGGACCATCCCACTGACTAGTGTGAGCTTTTGAATTCCATAAATAACTCTCAGCAAATAACAACCTCGGTGGAGGAAGAAGTCAACTTTGTAAATCAGAGAACTAGGGGCAATTTCTCCTATGGCCAAAATTCAAACCTTGCCTAGAGACCACATAACAACTAGAATAATAATCAATGGTAAAAACCTTGACTTCAAGCTCCACCTCAAGCACCACCTAATTTGGGAGCCTACCCTTGGGGACCACCTGTAATGGGAAAATCAATCATGGGGAAATCCTTAATGGCCCAGCCAACCTCAACATCAGTGGTATCCTCAAAATTCTTCTCCTCAATGGAACCAACCTCAGAATCAGTTTTACACTTTCCCCAGGAGAGGACCCAATCAACAACAAAGTCTCTTTCCACCTCCTTATAATACTCAACAAACTGAGCAAGTTAATCAACCACAACTTCTGATGCAACCTGTTCCAAGCCCAAAAAACAACCATCAGAATGTCCTAGTGTATTCTACTGAATAGGATAACATTACTGGACTAAACACCATACATTGTGGAAACTTGCAATTTTCATCTAGAAAAATACTTTAGCTGCCGAATATTGTTGATATATTGAATGAACCTATTAAGGAATCTTCTGAGACCACAAAAATAACTCCCATAACTACCAAACCAGCCCCAAAAATAACTCAAAACAAAACCATTCATCCACCTCCAGTTGGAGCTTCTAACCTACCTTAGGAAAGGAAGGGTCAATCTCCAACTGAGACTTTAAATAATTCACCTCCCAAAAACAAAATCCAAGTGCCTTTTCTGGAGCATTTAAATCAACTATTACGAAAGGTGCTCCAGAAATGTCCCCGCCCATCGAAACTGTGTTGATTCAAGAAATCAAACAGTTGCAAATTGAGGTTCCCTTACTGCAAGCCATCAAGGAGATTCCAGAGCTAAACCAAACGATCAAATAGTTATCTATCAAGACCCTAGGAAGGAAACCAAAGAAAATAAACACTATCCACATAAATGGTTATTTGGCTAACTTCTTGGTTGGGAAGACTACTGCTCCAAAATATGATGATCCAAGTAGTCCATTGATAACAGTCACAATTAATGAAGTAGCAATACCTAATGCATTAGTCTACTTGGGAGCAACCATTAATGTAATGACTATTGATGTAATGGAATAATTAGGTCTTACTAATTTATGCCCTACAACTACAATCTTACAAATGGAAAATCAAGCCATAGTCATTTCTAAATTTTTCCTTGAGAATGTTCTTGTCAAAGTCGATGGATGGGAATATCCTATGGAATTTCAAGTAATTCAGTCTCTTACACCAAAATATAGTTACCCTATAATCCTAGGAAGACCATGGCTAACAATAGTAGCAACCAAAATTGAATGTAGAGAGGGAGGAATGACTATCTCACATGGTCCAAACAGTGAACATCTATTTTTGTATCCCCCCACCAAGCCTGTTGAATGTAACAAAATTTGGGTTGATGAACCAAAAGGCCCCAACGAACAAGAAAAATTAGTTTCATTGGCCATGGTATTCATCAAACAACATGGTGAAGAATTGGAAGATGAATTAGAAAAAAATATGGAAAATCTCACCATGGATTCAAGTGATGAGGAGATGTTGGATGTAGAAGAAATCTTAGGACAACCCATCAACATAGGAGACTCTGAATTTGATAGTACTAGTTTCATGGAACTGCCTTGTCCTCTGGCGAATATGATTCCAAAAATAGAAGATTTCTTTGAGGATATCGCCAGACTTTATAAGACCATACCTCATAGTTTCCCCCTTAACACTTTGACAAGACCAATCTATACCATCGCATCCAACCATCTGAGTGTTAAATCCATTATGTTGCTGCCAGGAAAAACTCTAAACATTAACAATACGTTGACTAAGCCGAAAGAACATAAACTCTTTGAAGTCCTAGTGAGTAGATCTAAATCCTTTGCTTGGTACTACATGAATATGAGGGGAATACACCCCATTGTGTGCACTCATCATATCTACACTGAAAATTTTTGACCTATTCGCCAACCCCAAAGAAGACTCGATCTTGCCTTGAAAGGTATCATTAAAACTGTGATTGAGAAGCTCCTACAAGTGGGGTTTATTTATCCCATCTCTGATAGAAAATGGGTTTCACCATTGGTTGTGGTTCTCAAAAATAATGGAAAGTGGAGAGTATGCATAGACTATAGGGAACTTAATAAGGCAACCCACATAGATTATTTTCCCCTACCATTTGTAGACCACATTCTGGATAACTTGGCTGGGAGGAAATATTTCTCATTTATGGATGGATTTAGTGGATGCAACCAGATACAGGTTGTAGCAGAAGACCAAGATAAAATTATCTTTAGTACATGCCCATGGGGGACATTTACATATAGGGTCCTTCCCTTTAGGCTATGCAATTCTCTTGTAGCGTTCTAGAGAGCCATCCTGGCTATATTTGTTGAGTTGGTAAATGAGTGTGTGGAGGTGTACATGGATGACTTCACTGTCTATGATTCAACTTTTGATTAAGCTCTTCAAAGCCTATAAAAAGTGTTGAAGTGATGTGAGGATCATCATTTATCCTTAAGCCATGAGAAACGTATGATAATGGTCAAACAAGGAACTATGTTGGGACATCACATCTCTATTGATGGAATAAAATTCGATCCAAAGAAAATTGAAGTGATACAACAACTGGTCACCCCAAAATCCTAGAAAATTGTTAGAATTTTCTTAAGGCATTTTGGATATTACAAAAGATTTATAGAAAACTTTAGCAAGCTTGTAGCTCCTATGTTTTCTCTTCTCCAAAATAATGTGGAGTTTACCTAGACACTTGAGTGTCAATCATCATTTAAAATTATTAAGGAGAAGCTTATCTCAAATCCTATACTTTTTGGACCTAACTAGAACTTACCATTCCATATTTATGTGGATGCATCTAATGATGCTATTGGCGTAGTCCTAGGACAAGAAGATGAGAACAGAGGGAAACTTATTCTATATACTTCATTAGTAAGAATCTAACTCCAATCGAAAGGAATTATACAACAACGGAGAATGAATTCTTAATTGTAATTCATGCAATTGAGAAATTTTGACACTACGTTACAAGATATAAAGTAATGGTGTATACAGACCATTTGTCCATAAAGTACCTTATGAATAAACTTGTAGTGAATGGGAGAATAATTAGATGGTTGTTGCTTCTTTAGGAATTCAACGTGACAATTGTTGAAAAACCAAGGAAATTCAATGTAATTGCATATTTTTTAATCCCAAATTAAATAGGAAGATGGTGAATGTGCTCTGGTACAGGATGATTTTCCAAATGAGAATTTTTTTGCCATCTCTACTAAAACTCCCTATTTTTTCGATATTGCCAATTACTTGGCCACTTCAGAAGTATCGCTTGCTTTCACATCTAAATAGAAGAAATGCATTATAAGAGAAAGTTCCCCTTTCAAATGGATTAATGGGATCCTATTCATATGTGGTCCTAATATGGCTCTATGGCAATGTGTTAGGGCAGATGAAACCTTTAGTATCTTAAGAGCTTTCCATAATGATCCTTCTAGAGGAAATTATTCTACAAAGAGAATGTCCCATAAGATCTTAGGTGCAGGGTACTACTGGCCCTCTATGCATAAGGATGTCAAGAAATATGAGCACCTTTGTGATGAATTTCAAAGGGTAGAGAGACCAACAAAATCTAATCAAATGCCCCTTCAACCCCAGGTATTCCTTGAACCATTTGAAAAATGGGGATTGGACTTTATCGGTCCAATAGACCCAACCCCACAAGGGAAAGAGTATACCTTGGTTTGCACCATCTAACTAAGTGGGTATAATTTCAAGCTCTACGAGTTGCTAGGGAGGAGCAGGTGGTTGATTTCCTCTATAATAAAATTTTCCTCGGGTTTGGAGCTCCTAGGGCGATTGTTATAGACCAGGGTCCTCAATTCATATCCAAGTTTATGTTGGCCTTCACCAACCATTTCTAGGTTATTCATAAGAAATCATCACCCTATCACCCTCAGGAAAATGGTCAGGTGGAAGTTACTAACAGGGATATCGAAAACATCTTAACAAAAACTATTTCATCAAAAAGAAAAGATTAGGCTAGGAAACTACCTGAAGTCGTCTAGGTTTATAACATGACATGGAAGTCAACCACTGGATTTAGTCCATACGAGCTAGTCTTTGGAAAGAAGCATCTTTTACCTATTGAATTCAAGCTCCAAACATTGAGAATAACCATGGAATTAGGAATAGATCTTAAACAAGCCTAGGTGGAGAGTCTTGCAACTTAGCGAGTTAGATGAGTTTTGTTTGGATGTTGTCCATCAAACTGAACCGGTGCAACAACAATGTAAAGTATAGCATGAAAAGCATATTGAGGAGAGAGATTTCCATAATGGGGATTGGGCCCTATTATTTGACTCCAAATATAAAGATCACCAAGGAAAACTCGGAACTCATTGGCTTGGCCCATATGAATTTTTTGAGGTATTTTCAAATGGGTCGGTCCAACTAAAACCCATTGATGGTGATACTCAAACTCTCCTGGTCAATGGACACCGATTATGCATCTACCATAAACTAGTCGATAAAGAAGAGTTCACATTAATGGTAGAGATGCAGGAGGAAATCCGATGCATCGACTATGTTCATGCAGGGTCAAAATAATTTTATTTTATCATAAAAAAAGAGCATGTGTATAATCTTCCTTTTTAAACATTTCTTTTTAAAAAATTCATCTCTTGGACTTGGCTAATTTTCATTTTTCTTTTTGTAGGACTTCATTTTTTATTAAGAAAATTTTTTTGGTACATCGGTTGCAATGCTTCGAAACTTGTAGTTCGGTTGCTGCGATGCTCCAAAACATGTTGGCCTGCTTGTTGTTATGCTTTGGAACTTCCACAACTTATTGGTGATGCCTCGCATTTTTCTCTTGCATTGCAGTCATCTCCCAACAATGCTCTGTAAATTCAAGATCCAAGCTATACATTTTCCTTTCTTCTTCCAGCTGCATCTTTTGACGATGCTCCAAAACTTTTTTTTCTGCTCCGACTACATCTTTTGATGATGCTCTGAAACTTTTTGTTGCTACTTTGGCTACATCTTTCGATGATGCTCTAGAAATTTTTGTTGTTGCTTCGGCTGCATCTTTCGATGATGCTCTATAAATTTTTGTTGTTGCTCTGGCTACATCTTTCGACGATGTTGTGAAACTTTCTTTTGCTATGTCCCAATATCATCCTCTACTGATGCTCTAGAAATTTTCGTTACCCCGTTTTGAGAGCATCCCCACTCAATGCTCCAGAACTTTTGTTGTTGCGTTTTGATAGAATCTTCCATCGATGCTCTGTAACTTTTGCACTTCATTTTTCTGATCGTATCTCCCACCAATATTCTAGAACTTTTTAAATTCTCTATCCTTCCAATGCTTTGATTTGTTCGAAGTTTCACACATGATAATTACCCAATTTTTTGTTATTTACCTTGGAATCCACACCATATATTTCCATTTCACTTGATAAATATCATACCCTCTCATAATAAATGAAATCATTATGACAATATTTTCATCATAATGAATTTTTTCATTTCATCCATCTCATAATAAAAGTCGTTGCCACCCTTGCCAATTGTACAGTTAATCTATCATGTTAGCAAAGGTGAGTGAAATTCAAGTTAACGATGAGATGTAAGGTAACAACATTTTCGCTTAAAGTTAGTAATTATTTTGAATAAAGGTTAATTAATTGGCACGAGTCTTTTCCTTTCCTAATTTAGTAAATTGTTCCATTGAGTGATCGCATGAAGTACAACTACACTTGCTCATTTTCCCATGCATAACTGCTATAATTATACAACAAAACTCAAAAAAGAGGAATTAATTATTTCCCTCCATCGGTTGTGTCAAAGACATACTCTCTCTTCTACAATTCAGTGGTTTAAACTCATATTTTTGAAGCATTTTCATAGAATTTGAGCAAAGAAATTAAGGAAAAATATGGGGGAGCTAAGAAGAAGTCTGAGCTAGATTCGGTAGAGAAATAGCTTGCATTGGACAATATTACAAGCTTGTTTCAGAAATTAGGGTGGCTAGAATTCATCAAAAAGTTTGATGCATATTCAGAGTAGTTGGTGAAGGAATTTGTAGAGAACTTTGCAGATGGGAAAATAATGGTACGAGACAAGAATTTTTAGGTAAGTTCAAAGATCATCTCCCATCTCTCTGGTTTAGAAAATAAGGGTATTAATTTAATTGAGACTACACAAATTACCTATCAAATGATGGTAGAACTGTTCCATAGGGAGGGTGAGCCCCAACCTTTAGTAACCATTAGCTCTAGGGGACAAAATAATGGATTTCAAAGAATGTCAATACATGAACCATGGAGAACTGTCATAGCATGTATAATCAAATACTTCACTTGTGAAGGGAAAGTAGCTACTGTAGTAGGGCCTCCTTTCTGATTGTTGGCCCATTTATGTCATGGTGCTGAAGACCCTGCTCTCAAAGTTAATGTCCCTAAATTTTTGTGTGATTCAATTATTGGGATGACATAAAGGTATAAGGTCAGTACCGAGCCACTTAAGCATCATGGCCTAATTCAATTAATTTACAAGTACCATTTCTAATAGAAACTAGAAGAGAAATGGTGAAATTTTATATAAAAATTTGAAAGTGGGGAGTCTGATAAAAAATTTGAAGGAGAGCCATCAAAACAAGTGGTTTAGTCTGTAGAGGAACCCTCCTCCGAGGCTCTTGATGCTCTTTAAATTCATCAAGCCTCAATTGCTCCCTGTGACAATGCGCCAGAAACCTTTCTTAATGTCTCAGGAACTCTAGAACAACCAAATGTAGAAGTTATACATTCTAAAGAAGAGGAACCTACTCGAAAGAGGAAGAAGCGGACTAAAACTACCCCTCAGAAAACTCATCCTCTATGGAGAAGCAAACGATTGTCTATTGAGTCTAGTGAGACTATGCCTCCTGATGCATTGAATGCCCCTAAAAAGAGAAAATTTAGGACTTCAGATCAGACCATGGATATTGACACCCCATTTGGTAATGAGGGAATAAAATAAAGTGAATGGAAGCCTAATCAATCTCCTAGGGTGGAAGTAGAGACTTTTTCATCCCTAGAAAATAAAGAAGAGGAAGGGGAATAGTCACCCCATGTTGCAGACATTCAATATGAAATGGTAAGGCAATTTTCCTCTTTTGTTGATAAAATTATTGAGTCTAGGTTGTTTGATATACCTGACCAAGAGAATGTATTATATGTTGAAGATAATGTAAATATAGAAAATCCCAATTTTCCTTCTTCTAGTAACACAGTAGATGAAGAATTTGAGCAAAGAAAAGTGGAATTAGAAAAATTGAATAAATAAATTGTTGAATTGAAGAGTCAATTGCAAGGAAAAGAGGAAGAACTTGAGGCACATATTGCAATCATAGGGAAAAGGGATCAGGAAATTGTGAATTTAAAAATGTAAATTGAACAGAGAGACAAAATGATTAAACAGTTATAATTTCAAATCCAACAAAGAGATGATAAAGATAAAAATTATGTGTCTTGTATTTCTAAAAGAGATGAACAGATTAAGAAGTTAACAAACAATTTCATGCAATTATTTTTTGATTTTGGGTAAGTGCACAAAGATGGTTCCCAAAAAGGGGACTTAAGTGGATAGTTTTTTTCTGAAATCAGAAAATACTGACCTTGGACGTGAAATTGAGGATACTTACACTCAAAATTTTGAGATGGAAAAAAGAAGAAGGATTCAAGTGCTGAGTCTACTTTCTAAACTACTAATTTATTTTGAAAATGATTGAGATTAAGGGGTTCAAACAAGGGACATACATAAATTGGTGTTGTTTTTGTCAGAAAAACATAACATAGCAACTCTTGTACGGCCCTCGTACAGTGAACTTTTTTTTAGTATTTTTATAATCTCAACAGTCAGAAGTTAGCTAACAGTATGTAGTTGATGCGCAATTTTTTTGATAATTTTTTACTAATTTGCGAAGTGGACATTTCCTCAAAAATAGAATTTTGGTCTTGCTACCCCTACAAATTTTGGAAACTAATTGAATTTAAAAAAAAAAAAAAAATTAAATTTGTAGAATGGAGTCTAATTTCTAAAAATGTAATTTATTTGAAAAAATGATGAACGGTTAATTTATAACCAAAAAAATACCAAACACTGCTTTTTGGCAAAAAAAAGACACACAGATAAGATAAATTATGGATGAAAGACTTAACATTTTTAGAAAGTGAAAAAAATTACATCATTGGATAGCTAAGAGAGAACCCAACATTACCCATGTGTTCGATTTTTTCGATATTGAACCACGTGCAATCCTGACGGTGAGCACAAACTCAATTATGAGAAATATGGTAGATTTTTTAAAAACATGTCTCTAGTCATTGGGAATGCCCTCCAAGCCTTTGGGTTGGTATTCCAAGGCAAATACCAAGCCTAAGGTTCAAGAATTTCCAAATCAAGATATAACGTGAACGTGTTATAATGCGCTCGCGTTATATCTCACTTTTCACATGGTTTTTGCTTCTGCGGCAAACATGTCAACTAAGACATAACACGAGCGCATTATAATGTGCTCTCATTATGTCTTCCTTTATGTTAAATGTTAATATATTGAATGTATGTTGATATATTTTTATGTTTGTGTGTACATGTACGCTTGTATGTCATGTATGTATGTATCAATGCATATATATTGTATGTATGCCTTTATGTATGTATGTATTCTTTTATGGATGTAAGATTATATGTACATATGTAATATTCTTGTATGTATCCATTTATGTATGTCTTTAGATAGAGGGAGAATTTAGAGAGAGAGATTCTGGAGAGATGGAGAGGGGGTGGGAGTGAGAGTTTAAGAGAGAGGGAGTGGGAGAGAAGGGGTTGGAGTGAGAGGGACTTACCTAGGTAGGGTGGGAGGGAGAGAGGGAGAGAGAGAGAGAGAGAGACGAGGAGAGGGAGAGAGAGAGAGACAAAGAGAAAGAGAGAGCTATGTAGGTTGGGTGCCAAAGGGAGAGACTTGAGAGTGTGAGGGGGGTGAGAGGGAAAGACTTGAGAGATAGGTAGTGAGAGTGAGTGTGAGAGAGATGGAGTGGGAGAGAGAGGGAGTGTGATTGAGAGACCTGAGAGAGGGAGAGGGTGTGGGAGGGAGTGACCTGGTAGAGGTAGAGAAAGAGGGGGTGGAGTGAGAGGGGCTTATCTAGGTAGGGTTGGAGGGATAGATAGAGAGAGGGGAGAGAGACAAAGAGAGAGTTACCTAGGTAGGTTTCCAGAGGGAGAGACCTGAGAGAGAGAGAGAGGGGGTGGGAGGGAGAGACATGAGAGAGAGGGAGAGAGAGCTAGTGGGAGGAGAGAGTGGATAGAGTGGGAGTGACATAAAGAGAGATGGATAGATGGAGAGAGAGAGAGTGGTAGGGATTGATTCAATGAGAGGTATGTAGAAAGAGGGAGATGGTAGATAGAGACAATTAGAGAGGGTAGGAGGGAGAGGTGAGATGTATAGATAAGGATAAAGTGATATAGGTTGATGGTATAGGGTTGAGGGATTAGGGTGGAGGACCTATAGGGTTGATGGTTTCTAGGGTATTAGGGTTTAAGGTTTGAGGGTTGAGGGAATAGGGTTGATGGTAGAGGGTATTTGGTTGAGGGTATAGAGTAGAAGTTTGAAGGGTTTAGGGTTAAGGGTTTACTTGGTTGAGGGTAGAGGGTTTAGGGTATAGTTTTGAGGGTATATGGTTGATGGATTAGGTTTAGGGTCCAATGTAAGGGGTAGAGGGCATAGGGGTAGAGGGTTTAGGGTCTAAGGATTGAGGGTTGAGGGATTAAGGGTTGAGGGTTTAGGGTCTAAGGATTGAGGGTTGAGGGATTAAGGGTTGAGGGTTGAGAATTGAGGGTTGAGGGTTTAATGTATAGGGTAAAGGGTAGAGGGTAGAGGATTTGAGGGTTGAGGGTTGAGGGTTGAGGGTTGAAGATTGAGGGTTTAATGTATAGGGTCAAGGGATTAGGGTTGAGGGTCCAATAAATAGGGTAGAGATTATAGGGGTTGAGAGATTAAGGGTTGATGGTTTAGGGATTAGGGTAGAGATTGTTTTGGATTTCATGGTATAAGGGTAGAGGAATTAGGGTTGAGGGATTAGGGTTTAGGGTAGAGAGTATTGGGTTGAGGGATTAAGAGGGAATAGGGGTTGAGGGATTAGGGCTTAAGGGTTGAGGGTTGAGGGATTAAGAAGGTATAGGGGTAGAGGGGTTAGGATTGAAGGGTTGAGGGTTGAGTGTTGAGGGTTGAGGGATTAATAGGGTATAGGGGTAGAGGGATTAGGGTTGAAGGGTTGAAGGGTTGAGGGTTGAGCGTTGAGGGATTAAGAGGGTATAGGGGTTCAGGGATTAGGTTTACACAAGGGTTAAAGAGTTAAGAGGGGTATAGGGGTTGAGGGATTAGGGTTTAAGGGTTGAGGGTTGAGGGTTCAAGGATTAAGAGGGTATAGGGGTAGAGGGATTAGGGTTGAAGGGTTGAGGGTTGAGCTTTGAGGGATTAAGAGGGTATAAGGGTTCATGGATTAGGGTTTAAGGGTTGAGGGTTGAGGGTTGAGGGTTGAGGGATTAAGAGGGTATAGGGGTTGAGGGATTAGGGTTTAAGGGTTGAGGGTTGAAACATTAAGAGGGTATAGGGGCTGAGGGATTATGGTTTAAGGGTTGAGGGTTGAGAATTGAGGGATTAAGAGGGTATAGGGGTTCAAGGATTAGGGTTTAAGGGTTGAGGGTTGAGGGTTGAGGGATTAAGAGGGTTGAGGGGTTCAGGGATTAGGGTTTAAGGGTTGAGGGTTGAGGGCTCAAGGATTAAGAGGGTATAGGGGTATAGGGATAGGGTTGAAGGGTTGAGGGTTGAGCATTGAGGGTTGAGGGATCAATAGGGTATAGGGGTAGAGGTATCAGGGTTGAAGGGTTGAGGGTTGAGGGTGTAGGGATTAAGAGGGTATAGGGCTTCAGGGATTAGGGTTTGTTAGAATCAAACATGCTCTGATATCATGTTAGAATTGGCTATGGATGCCAAGATATATGGACCAAATGGAAAGTACAAAGAAGAGAGAAAAGAATGTCACAAGAATAAACCTTATTCAATGTCAATGATATGATATGCTTTTGGAATGTTTTTACAATGAGAGACCCCTTGGTTATAGCCAAGGTGAGAACATAGGAGGACATAATATTATGACAAGTGTCGTAATCTTATGACATGAGACAACAATGAAAAGCTATCACTCCACCTAAAGTGGAAAGTGATAATGTGATAACCACCACAAATAGTGGATCACCCACAAAAGGTGGAAAGGTAATCACATGATATGTCCATGACATGTGGAAGTGATAAAGTAATAAGAAGATAAGTCCACCAAAGGTGGAAAATCTCCAACAACTACAATGTGGTCCCTAAGTAAACTTAACTAAGGTGTAATTATGACCTAGGACAAGGTACAAAACATTTAATTACACCAACACCCCCTCTTAAGTGCAACTTAGGGAGAATGTACACAAAGAAAAATAATGCAAGATGGGTCCCGACAACTAGGCCATGTTAGGTACCCATGTACAAATGCAATGCAATCTCTCACAAACGGAGACAAGGAGAAAACCCAGTGGGACAAAACTCCTCCCCAAAAGAGAGATGAAATACAAAATAGAAATTCTCTCAATGATACATGAGAAGGTAAAAACCCCGTGTGAGGAAAAAGACCCCCCCATAAGAGAGAAGTAGAAGAGAGACAAGGTAGCCCCCCCTCAATGAGATAACCTGTTGCAAGAGAAGCACTGAAAGTACATTGTGGAGTAGCACTGGAATCCTCAATCTGGTAAGCAAGGAAAGATACTTATTTTTGCTACTGAAATCATATGCAAGTCATTGATTGACTCAAAGTGGAATCATGATAAAGCAACAACAGACCTGATGCCAAGGAACACTGGAAAGATTACAAACTAGAACAACCCTGGAATCCATGAAGCAACAATAGATGAGTAAATGATGCCCCCCATAAGAGGGAATAATATGATGAAAGAATCTGAAAGTTATGTGTATCTCAATGTCAATGCCAAACTCTGACTAAAATTGATCCATAGGAGCAAGTGCCATGAAGATTCTAGAACATTAACCATAAAATGAATGGCCCTCAAATTGAGATGTGACCCGATGTGATTCAGGATCATTAACCATAGGCTCTCAATTTGAGATGTGAACCGTTGTGAACAAAAATGTGTCAAGTTATGAGCAGGATGTGGCCAAAAGAAATAACATAATCCAAATACAACTCATGCGAGTTGTCATCAATATGAAGATGAGATCAAAGTGAAACTACACTCTAATCAAATTATTATGCAAGAAGTTGCCCTAGATGGAACTTTACGTAAGATCATTTATTACTATACCCCGCGATTGTAAAAGGAGAACATGCAAAACATGCATAAAACAAAGAGAAAATGCAAACCTAATGCATACAACAAAGGAAATAGTGCATGCATTGATGAATGTTCACATCTACATCCATGATGAAAAATAACCTCAAATTTGTGTAGATGACCAAATCTGAAAAAAAAAAGGTCTACACCACTATGAAGTGCTCAAAACTAGCTTTCCATCAATATCTTGTTTGCCAAAATGGACACCATGGCCAAAAGTTATGAATATTTCAAAAAAAAAAAATTGAGCCTACAGGAAACGGGTTTTCTAGCAAAAACGTCTATTTCTAATTTAATTTCTGGAAAATCTACTCACTTTTTGTAGACAAAAACAAGAACCTAGAAATATTTTGATGCTAGAAACAAAACCCATAAATTATTATTTTTATCCAACAAGCAGAAGATAAAAAATAAAAAATAAAATTTGACCTTCATCTAGGAGAAAAATGACGTCTGACACTTTTTTGGACTGCAATTTTCTCTATATTTGTGCAAGATGTCAAAAATCTAAAAGATACCCAGTTTCAATTTCAACGCTGGCTACAAAACCTAGAAATCGTTTTTCCTACAAATGAGTGAAACTAGATTTTTGAAGCAAAAATGATGACGGCTGCAATAAAAAACGACTTGCAACAAACCCTTGTTTGCCAAAAATGCAAATGGTGATCAAATTGAGTGAACCAAAAGCCACATCTGACTTTCTCAAGCCTCGTGGACGCAGTGGTGAGCTCAGATTTGCACCAACAAGCTCCAATATGAACCTGCAATTAAAAAACCAAAAATGGATCCTCTGCAAATCCGGTACCTCTCTTCAAAAAAAGACTCTCCAATGACACCCAACCCACTCTGATACCATGTTAGAATCAAACATGCTCTGATACATGTTAGAATTGGCTATGGATGTCAAGATCTATGGACCAAATGGAAAGCACAAAGAAGAGAGAAAATAATGTCACAAGAATAAACTGTATTCAATGTCAATGATATGATATGCTTTTGGAATATTTTTACAATGAGAGACCCCTTGGTTATATAGCCAAGGTGCGAACATAGAAGGGCATGAGATTACAAAAAGTGTCGTAATATTATGACATGAGACAACAATGAAAAGCTATCACTCCACCACAAATAGTGGATCACCCACAAAAGGTGGAAAGGTAATCACATGATATGTCCATGAAAGGTGGAAGTGATAAAGTAATAAGAAGATAAGTCCACCAAAGGTGGAAAATCTCCAACAACTCCTATGTGTTCCCTAAGTAAACTTAACTAAGGTGTAATTATGACTTAGGACAAGGTACAAAACATTTAATTACACCAACAGGGTTGAAGGGTTGAGGGTTGAGGGATTAAGAGGGTATAGGGATTGAGATATTAGGGTTTAAGGGTTGAGGGTTGATGGATGAGGGATTAAGAGGGTATAGGGATTGAGGGATTAGGGTTTAAGGGTTGATGGTTCAGGTTTCAGGGATTAAGAGGGTATAGGGCTTGAGGGAATAGGGTTGAAGGGTTGAGGGTTGAGCATTGAGGGTTGAGGGTTGAGGGATTAATAGGGTATAGGGGTAGAGGGATTAGGGTTGAAGGTTTGAGGGTTGAGCATTAAGGGTTGAGGGATTAAGAGGGTATAGGGGTTCAGGGATTAGGGTTGAAGGGTTGAGGGTTGAGGGATTAAGAGGGTATAGTTGTTGAGGGATTAGGGTTTAAGGGTTGAGGGTTGAGGGTTGAGGTTGAGGTATTAAGAGGGTATGGGGTTGAGGATTGGGGTTTGGGGTTGGGGTTGAGGGATTAAGAGGGTAGGAGGTAGAGGATTAGGGGTTGAAGGGTTGAGTTGAGGGATTAATAGGGTATAGGGGTAGAAAGTTAGGGTTTAATGGTTGAGGGTTGAGTGTTGAGGGATTAAGAGGGTATAGGGGTTCAGGGATTAGGGTTTAAGGGTTGAGGGTTGAGGTTTGAAGGATTAAGAGGGTATAGGGTTTGAGGGATTAGGGTTGAAGAGTTGAGGGTTGAGCATTGAGGGTTGAGGGATTAATAGGGTATAGGGGTTTAACGGGTTCAAGAGTTGAGGGTTGAGGGTTGAGGGTTGAGGGTTGAGGGTTGAGGGATTAATAGGGTATAGGGGTACATGGATTAAGGTTGAAGGGTTGAGGGTTGAGGGATTAATAGGGTATAGGGGTACAGGGATTAAGGTTGAAGGGTTGAGGGTTGAGCATTGAGGGTTGAGGGATTAAGACGGTATAGAGGTTCAAGGATTAGGGTTTTAAGGGTTGAGTGATTAAGAGGGTATAGGGGTTGAGGTTTGAGCGTTGAGGGTTGAGGGATTAATAGGGTATAGGGGTACAGGGATTAGGGTTGAAGGGTTGAGTGTTGAGGGTTGAGGGATTAATAGGGTATAGGGGTACAGGGATTAGGGTTGAAAGGTTGAGGGTTGAGCATTGAGAGTTGAGGTAAAAGAGGGTATAGGGATTTAGGGATTAGGGTTGAAGGTTTGAGGGTTGAGGGATTAAGAGGATATATGGGTTGAGGTATTAGGGTTGAAGGGTTGAGGGTTGAGTGATCAATAGGGTATAGGGGTAGAGGGATTAGGGTTAAAGGGTTGAGTGTTGAGGGTTGAGGGATTAATAGGGTATAGGGGTAGAGGGATTAGGGTTGAAGGGTTTAGGGTTGAGGGTTGAGGGTTGAGGGATCAATAGGGTATAGGGGTACGGTAATTAGGGTTGAAGGGTTGAGGTTTGAGCATTGAGGGTTGAGGGATTAAGAGGGTATAGGGGTTCAGGTATTAGGGTTGAAGGGTTGAAATTTGAGGGTTGAAGGATTAAGACAGTATAGGGGTTGAGGGATTTTGGTTGAAGGGTTGAAGGGTTGAAGGTTGAGCGTTGAGGGTTGAGGGATCAATAGGGTATAGGGGTAGATAGATTAGGTTTGAAGGGTTGAGTTTTGAGGGTTGAGGTATCAATAGGGTATAGGGGTAGAGGGATAAAGGTTGAAGGGTTGAGGGTTGAGGGATTAAGAGGGTATAGGGGTTGAGGGATTAGGGTTTAAGGGTTGAGGTTTGAGGCTTGAGGGATTAAGAGGGTATAGGGGTTGAGGGATTAGGTTTCAAGGGTTCAAGGGTCGAAGGTTGAGCATTGAGGGTTGAGGGATTAATAGGGTATAGGGGTAGAGGGATTAGGGTTGAAGGGTTGAGGGTTGAGCATTGAGGGTTGAGGGATTAATATGGTATAGGGGTAGAGGGATTATGGTTGAAAGGTTTAGAGTTGAGTGTGAGGGTTGAGGATTAGGAGTTGAAGGTTGAGGTTGAAACATTGAGGTTGAGGATTAATAAGTATATAGGGAATGCAGTTAGGGTTGAAGGTTGAGGGTTGAGGTTGGTTGAGATTAGAGGTATAGGATACCGGATTAGGAGTTGAAGAGTTTGAGGTTTATAGATTAAGAAGGTACAAGGTTTGAGGGAGTGGGTTGAAGGTTGAGGTTTAGTGTTGAGGGTTGAGAGATCAATAAATTATAGGGGTAGAAGTTAGGGTTGAAAGGTTGAGTATTTGAGAGTTGAGGATCAATGAGTATAGGGAGTAGAGGATTAGGGTTGAAGGTTAGGGTTAACATTGAGGTTGAGGTTATAGAAGGATCAATAGGAGTATAGGAGTAGAAGGATTAGGAGTTTAGGGTTGATGGATTTGAGAGGTTGAGGATTAGAGGTATAGGGTTCAGGGATTAGAGATTGAGTTGAAGGTTGAGGTTGAGGTTGAAGTTAAGAAATTATAGGGGTTGAAAGGATTAGGGTTTTAAAAGTTGAGATTCGAGGTTTAGGGATTAAGGGTATAGAGGTTGAGGATTAGGGTTGAATGGTTGAGGGTTGAGTTTATTGGATTATTCTCCTCCACTCTCTTATCTCACTACATTCTCCCCACTCTCTCCACTCTCTCTTTCTCCCACTCTCTCCATATCTCTCTTTCTCCCCTCTCCCCCCTCTCTCCCATCCCTCTCTATCTCCCTCTCCCCTTCTCTGTCTCTCTTCTCCCACTCTCCCCTTCTCCCTACACTCTCACTCTCTCCTCCCTCCTCTTTCTCCTCTCCCTCTCCCTCCCTCTCATCCCCTCTCCTATTTCTCTCTCTCCTTCTCCCCCTCTCCCTCTCCCTCCCTCTCTCCCTCACACACACACACTCACCTCTATCTCCTCTACTATAAGAGTTCAAGGGAAAGATATAGAATTAGGATAGAGGGTATAAACAAAGAGGGAGAAACTAAATATATTAAGAAAACAATATTTCACATAATGCGCTCACGTTATAACACATGCACGTGTTTTAATACACTAAAAATGGTAAAAAATTCTATATACCCATGATTTCAAGGCCCATAGTCTGCATATTCCCCTGGTTTTGCGCGTGCTCCGATAAAAAGTTGTGTTTTGATGATGTTGTGAAGTGTGCGGGCATGTTTTTCACATTCCATCACCTTTTCCATGATCTTTCTACCACCTTTCCATGAAATAGCATAGTTTCCACATTGAAAGACATATAATATCAATTGAAATTTGAATTCCATTGAAAACTGATATACAATTGAAGTTTGGAGGGGAACAAGCTTTTGAACAAGTCAAATTATTGTGGAGTTTGAAGAAAGAAGAATATCTTAGCTAAGGCTACATAATTGGTTGAACTCCTCCATTTTAAAGTCTAGTTTTTTAGGTATGTGAAGTCTTTACACATTTTCTTTCATTCTATTATGGCTTGCTTTCATTTTTTTTTTGTCATTATAATTTATAACCTTATGTTGTCATTATAACTATATTTCCCTTCACAACACATTTGATTCATATACTCAAATTAGCATTAAGAGTTCCCAATTCCTTAAGGACCTTAAAAACACTTTTAAATTCTTTAAAATAACTTATTACAATCAACTAGATTCCTCAAAACATCAACCAATGATTATGTCATTCACAACTTGTCTTAAATCTTCCATAATGGCACCATTGTTTACAAACACAAACTATAATTCTTAAGGCACAACCAAACCATTATTTTCTTAATAAATCTTTGTTTGAGTTAGTACAACAAAAATGAAACCTTTCAGAAGTCTTCCCTTACACACAAACTTAGTTCCTTTGTTCACTGTCCAGATTACAAGTAGCCAAGCATCTGCAAACTATCACATGTATCTCCCAAACCATGCACACACTTCAGACTGTGATACTCATTTTTTATGCAGAGTTAGAGGACCCAAAACCATTCAAGATGTCAACTTTCCTTCAAGAGGCATCTAAAAAAATTAAAAATGCCTAATGGACCAATCCCAACACTCCTCCAAGTTGGACAACAAACATAAACACTATTTCACACTTTTCACCCTTGGAATCTAGTAGTAGTGCAAAACCAATTTTGGGCCCTTAACTCCAAAACACTAGGAACATAAAAGAATTATTCTAGCACCCATTTCAGAGTTGCAAGACATACCATAACCCATCACATGACTCCTTTGGGACAACTTTAATAAAACTAACCTTTTCACTGTTTTAGGCCTCTAAGTATGCCAATTTTACAAAGGAACTACACTTAGATCCTCACACCAGACTTCAAAACCCAAAAATAATCTTTAATTAGGTCTCAAAACAATATATTTTCTAGGTCTTAGGACCTTACTCACTCAACTAAGTTTCCAATACAAAAACCCCCATTTTTCAATGCAAAGAGGGAGGGTTTATAGAAACTCCTATACCCGAGCCTTCCCAGGCCATTCCAAAGAATCAAAAATCTTCAAAATAACCTACACAAGGTCAAAATTTCATTACATAGACCACTCCTTCAACACTTTTTCAAAATCACTCCTTGGTTCCTCAAATTCTCATGGAAAAGTGCTTGTTTCAGCCTAAGAACCCCATCCTATTGTCATTAGTTTCATTCCAAGGCATGTTAAACAATAAAATACCCTACTCTAACAATTTACATGCCATACCACTGAGAAACAATTCATAGTAGTAGGTGGGATGGTCATTTCATAATTAAATCCTACTCAAACCCTTGACTGGCTTGAAATGAGCAATTTCAGAAAATTGTCAATTGCTCCCTTCAAACGTATTGTTAAGCCCTTAGAAGTGATGCATTAGAGATTCAATAAATGTGCCTAAAATATTATATTATTTTTATATCAAGGGGAGGCTGTATAGATCCTTACAAGTGCAGGAATGTGCAAAAAAACTAGTGAATTTCTGGAAAACATTTTTTTATCATAAAAATGGATTTCAAAATGAACAATACTCCTCCCTTCGATCCAATGGAGGTTGTTTAAACCTTTTGAAATGACAACCAACTCCCCCCAACACCTATAACTAACAAACAACCACCTTTGAAAGAATATAAAAACTTTGTCTATGCTTCCATAGTTTGTACACATTTGTCTATGGTAGGTTAACTTTTGTACACGATGATTGTAAGTATTATTTAAATGAATCCTTTAATTACATATATTTTTCAATTAACTTGAATGGATACATTTTTTAGGAACTAATATCCATCTCATTACCATGGTATAGATAAAATGATTTGTCATGCTGAAGAAAAAGACAAAGAGGAAACTAACAGACGAAGAAAATGAAACCTTCAAAGAAAATGAGAGAGTTCGGGTGGTGGCATATCGTGAAAAGAAGAAATTGGAAACGATTGATGAAAACAAGCTAATTGTAGAGGAACCTCAACCATCAAAAAGAGAATGGGAATCAGCAGCACAATAGGCACGAATGTGAAAGCATCGTCATAAGATAGATTCAGATACCGTAGTTGGAGACACACCCTCAACGACAAGTGAATATGAAGGGACACCATTAAGCACAAGAGAATATGGAGGGACACCATCTAGCACAAGTGAATATGGATGAAAACCATCTACTACAAGTGAATATGGAGGGACACCATGTACCGCAAGTAAATATTGTTGGACACCATCCAACACATCTCAAGTTGAGAGTACATCATCACTCGGAATTGATGAAGAAGGTATGCCATCATCCCCATGTGAGCCTCAAGGTATGTCTTCTTCTCCACCCTCGATCGAAGGTACACAATCTAGCCCACCTCAATTAAATATTGATGAAATTCCTAATGTTGAGATGTATGTACCTAGGAGAACACCACCTAGAATTTTGCGTAGAAAGCCAAAGTATTTGATTAATATTTATGATGAGATTTTGTAGCACATGGAAGGTAAGATTTCAACACACACTTGTAGAAGATATGCTGATAAGATTTGGGAACGATTCTTTGAAAGGCTAAATGAGACTGCAAGATGTCAACTATTTTTTGAAATGATGAGGGGTGTAAAGTATAGGAACATCATGAAGACTCTTGAGTTGATAACATCGAATGCATCGAGTGAAGACACTATTGTGAAGAATCTAATGGATGCTTATGAGAGTGTGGGTAAGACCTCACACTCAAAGGATAGTAATGTCACCCGATGTGTCATTACATCGACTTTGGTAAGTTGTCAAACAAAGAGAGCTCATCTAATTAAAAATACTAGTGAGAAAATGTGAATTAGTAGAAAAACTTTATCAAGATCCATTCAAAGGCGAAAAAGAATTGACGGCAATGATTCAAATGAATTATGGGCATTCTCGAGGAGACTCTCATGAAAAGATAAAGAAGTTGTCTAAGCCTTGAGAACACTAATTGAAGAGTATTGGAAGAATAACACAAGGCCATCTTCGAATCAAAGGGATGTGGTAAGAAGGAGAATCGGTAGATGGAATCATGAGCCACATCCAAAGCATTTTTTGGATATGACTCAAACCCAATTTTTTCAAAAATTTGAAAATAATTATCCTCAAATTAGTATTTCTCAAATACTTTTTGAAATTCTTAAACCTTTTTATGTCAAGATAAATCACACACGCACTACTTGTTTTTGTAGACTACATATTGAATTTTCTAACCATTATGATGTTTATCATTCTATATGTTTAGATTTGCATACTCACGATGTTTTGCAGGATTGTGGCATACAAGCCCCACCAAAATATTTAAGAGAGTTCTTATCAAAAAAATTATGTGAAATAGAGGATTGCCATATATTCTATAGGACAGCATGCTCGGATGGTTCATGCGATCATTGTGGTGGCTTCTAGCATATGCCAGTATGTCAACATATGGAAAGCACAAATGAGGTGGGACAAAAACTAATAGAGTTCGGGAAGTATAAAACAGTGGCATATGCTACAGAATATGGGTCTCAAGAAAAAAGGTGTGAGTTGGTTATTGAGAAGATTCCAATGTACCAATTTATGACCATATTTCATGACAATATTATGCAATGCATACCCATAGATCCCAATGGTTGGACATGCAATTCAAGCTATGCAAGGACACTTTCGAGTTGGAATCATAGTATCTGTGGTTAAATTTGTGGAGAACTACACTCTATAGCCACAACATGAGGTGTAGTCACAGTATTACAACTACACACAAGTTTCAATATTTGTGCACATAGCATTCATTGATGCATCTGATAGTACAGATGAGCAAAGGAAGGTATTGAGGGAGTATCACTTTTACATTAGTGATGATCGCACACATTCTCCAAAGTTCATGCAAGGTTGTTTCTAGATGTTCTACAATGGCTTGGCTCAGAGGGGCATAGAATACGATTGACATATAATATGGTCTGATAAATGTGCAGCACAGCTCGAGAACTCGCACATGTTCTACTGGTTGTGCAGGATGCATGTCATTACAGGTGTTAAACACATGTGGAAATTTTGTGAGGTCGGACATGGAAAGGGGGAGGATGATGGTGCAGGAGCATGTGTGAAAAGAGCATTAGCATGAGAAGAGTTAAATTATAAAGAGAGTGCAAAGTTGATAGATGCAAAATCAATCATCGAGTGGTGTAATATTTTAATGGGCCCAAGTAATGAAGGTACGTCTTTAGTTCGTAGATTTTTTTGGTTGATGGATGATACTAACATTGCACCATATGAAGACTGTTGTACACTAACATGATCGAGTAAGGTACACTCTTTCCTTAGCTCAAATGCAGGTTCATGGAGTATCGATATACGAAAGATGGCATGCTTTTTTTCCTCATGTACAATGCAAGCCTGGAATGATTGTGAGTCAGGGGAGTGGGTTGACAAATGGTTCACAAGTTATCTTAGCCCACTTCACATGTATCACCCTCTGACAGTATTAGAACTGACACAGATGGAAGGATCGGTCAACTTTCACCACATATCAGATATAGTTCAACCAGGTGATATATCTACTTGCTTAGTTGTTGAAATTCCATATCATTATCTTACTTTGTACTATATTTGTAATGTTGAAATTTTTTAAGAGATTTTTTGCACATATCAATGCAAGGCATGTTTATGCAGTTATTGCAGATGAAGATAATGAAGAGGGAACAAACTATAGTTTTTGTCATTATTTTGAGGCCAAAAAGAAATTGGAAGCCCCAGTTATAGATGGAGAAAACATCAAATACCCTACAGGTTCAATTGTGGTTACTGGAACATGGCTTAGAAGGTACCCACATTCAAGTGTTAAACATTGGCTATTTCAGGACTTTGACATGCATCGTAAGATTCTTCATTACTCGAACCTTATCGTGGTATCCAATGTTCATTTGACCAAATATGGGGGTAAACCTTTGAACAAGACCTTGTGGAAGGTCTATGAGTCTGACCATGAGGCTATACTTGACACAATAAAGAGTAGAGCAGACCCAGATGGTTCATTGGATTAATTTATAAGTTTATGCATATTGGTTATTATTAATTTATACTTGTATGCACATTAATTTGTTTGATGCCAATGCTATCATCTTCTTTTACAGTGATTGGTGTCCCCTTGCAAAAAAAATCAGAAATATGAGTCACCCAAGAGAATGTTAGCCAAAAAAGAAATGCAACATCCTTATTTTGATGGTCTTGACAAATCTCAATCAAGATTTTAAGCCATTAGAAAAGTGTGTGCAAAGCTAAGTGAGGGAATTTCAAGTTATTCATTTGAAGTTAACCTTATCATGAGCAGCTATGATGTAGACATTATAAGAGAATCTGAAATTTCAAATTACTTTATTCATGAGAGGTGTTGTGTGCAATAGGTATGTTGGAATTCCCAGTGAACATGTATGACTAGGAGTGACTAAGTTGTGAAAATTTCATGCCTATCTGTAAGTGCCTTCCATCTATTTTTATTTCATTTCCATTTTGGATGCTCTTTCTTTTTCTCTTTTACTTTGTGTATTTGTAAGTAAACTACTAAAAATTGATTGATCTCTCATTGCAAAAAATGTTGATTTAAGAGCCATCAAAGATAATCTTAGCCAAAAAAGCAATACAAAATCCTTATTTTGATGATCTTGACAAATCTCAATTTTTATTTCAAGCCATTACAAAAAAGTGTGTGAAGCTTAGCGAGAGAATGTCAAGTTACTCAATTGAAGTTAACCTCATAATGAGCACCTATGATGTAGAAATTTAAAGAGAATCTCAAATATATGAGTGACATTGTAAAAGATCTGTGAGAACAAAGTGCCTGAGGCATTGTAATAATATTTACTTACATAATGACAAACTCTCAAATCCACAATTGCAATAAGCTTTACTTACATAATGACAAACTTTGAGGCATTGTAATAAGATTTTCTTACATAATGCATTGTTGGCGCAGCAATTATCATGTATCCAAACCCTCAGATCCACAATTTGTCTCAGGACAAACTCACTCCACCATGCCAAACCAAAACCCTTATTTTATGCAATATTTTATCAAACCCTAGGGTGAAACCTCATTTTTCATGCCCTTTTCCATCAAAATCTACAAGAGAAGCAACATAAACCCCATAAAAATTATTCCCTTTCACTTAGAAATTCATTGTATAATCCTACAGGATCACGTTGGTCCCCTCTAGAAAAACCTCTCTAGGTTTTGCTTATCTCGGAGTGGTTTTCCCGTGGCGGTGGATTTTCACTTGATGGAAAAAGTGTCAAAATCAAGTTGTGGAAAGTTGCAAAGTGGTGCAAATTTCGTTATGCAACTTGTGTGACCAAGCAGAATGTTCCAACATGTCCAAATAGGTATTTTTATGCTAGAAATGGTCCTCTTTTGCACCAAAACATGTGAAATTGTTTTGAGCTATGTTCCACCGGATCGATCCCTTAAGGGTCCAAAGCGCAAAATGGCTGCAAACTTAAGCATGCTATTAATTGGATACCATGATGCTTAGAAACTTCTCATCTAATCCTACAGGATTGTGCTAGCCCCTTCTACAAAAAATCTCTCTCGGTTTTGGCTATCTCAAAGTGGTTTTCCTATGGCGACGGATTTTCACTTGATGGAAAAAGCATCAAATGCAAGTGGTGCAACTTTCGTTCTGCAACTTGTGTGACCAAACGAACTAGTCCAACATGTCTGAATAGGTATTTTTATGCTAGGCATGGTCCTCTTTCACACCGAAACATGTGAAATCACTTCAAGCTATGTTCCACAGGATCGATCCCTTAAGGGTCCAAAGTGCAAAATGGCTGCAAACTTCAACATGCTATTACTCAAATACCATGATGCTTAGAAACTTCTCATCTAATCTCACAGGATTTTGTTGGGCCCCTCTCCAAAAACCTTTCTCGGTTTTGGCTATCTCAGAGTGGTTTTCCTGTGGCGGCGGATTTTCACTTGATGGAAAAAGCATCAAATGCAAGCAATGCAAAGTTGCAAAGTGGTGCAACTTTCATTCTGCAACTTGTGTAACCAAGCAGACCATTCCAACATGTCTGAATAGATATTTTTATGCTAGGCATAGTCCACTTTCATACCGAAACACGTGGAATCACTCTGAGCTATGTTCCACTAGATCGATCCCTTAAAGGTCCAAAGTGCAAAATGTCTTTAAACTTCAACATGCTATTACTTGGATACCATGACACTTAGAAACTTCTCATCTAATCCTAAAGGTTTATGTTGGGCCCCTCTAGAAAAACCTCTCTCGGTTTTGGTTATCTTGAAGTGGTTTTCTTGTGGCGCCGGATTTTCACTTGATGGAAAAAGTGTCAATTCAAGTTTTGCAAAGTTGCAAAGTGGTGCAACTTTCGCTCTACAACTCGTGTGACCAAACTAACTTATCCAACACATCCAAATAGGTATTTTTTATGCTATTCATGGTCTTTTTTTGCACCGAAATACGCAAAATTGCTCCGAGCTACGTTCCACCGGATCGATCCCTTAAGTGTCCAAAGTGCAAAATGGCTAAAAACTTCAACATGCTATTACTCATATACCGTGATGCTTAGAAACTTCTCATCTAATCCTATAGAATTGTGTTGGGCCCCTCTACAAAAACCTCTCTCATTTTTTGCTATCTCAGAGTGGTTTTCCTGTGGTGGCGGATTTTCACTTGATGGAAAAAGTAGCAAATGCAAGCAATGCAAAGTTGCAAAGTGGTGCAACTTTCGTTCTACAACTTGTGTGACCAATCAGACTATTCCAACACATCTAAATAGGTATTTTTATTCTAGGCATGGTCCTCTTTCACACCGAAACATGTGGAATCGCTCTAAGCTATATTCCACCGGATCAATCCCTTAAGGGTCTAAAGTGCAAAATGGCTTTAAACTTCAGCATGTTATTACTTGGATACCATGACACTTAGAAATTTCTCATCTGATCCTACAAGATCTTGTTGGGACCCTCTAAGAAAACCTCTATCGGTTTTGGCTATCTCAGAGTGGTTTTCCCGTGGCAGAGGATTTTCACTTGATGGAAAAAGCATCAAATGCAAGCAGTGCAAAGTTGCAAAGTGGTGCAACTTTTGTTCTACAACTTGTGCGACCAAGCGAACTATTCCAACATGTTTGAATAGGTATGTTTATGCTAGGCATGGTCCTCTTTTACACAGAAACATGTGGAATCGCTCTGAGCTATGTTCCACTGGATCGATCCCTTAAGGGTCCAAAGTGCAAAATGGCTTTAAACTTTAGCATGTTATTACATGGATATCATGACACTTAGAAACTTCTCATCTAATTCTACAGGATTGTGTTGGGACCCTCTACAAAAAACTCTCTCGGTTTTGGCTATCTCATAGTGGTTTTCCCGTGGCGGCGAATTTTCACTTGATGGAAAAAGCATCAAATGCAAGTAGTGCAAAGTTGCAAAATGGTGCAACTTTCATTCTGCAACTTGTGTGACCAAGCAGACTGTTCCAACACATCTGAATAGGTATTTTTACACTACACATGGTCCTGTTTCACACGGAAACACGTAGAATCAGTTTGAGCTATGTTCCACCAAATCGATCCCTTAGGTTGGAGGAGTCTAAAGTTGCAAATTTGTAAGTTGCTTAAAGCAACAAATTTGAAATGCAACAGTTAATTGTTTTAAAAGTTGGTTTTTAGTTAGTTGAGGGCATGGATCAGTTAGAGAAGGTTGTAAAACACTATGTAAATCCTTGAGAGGCTCGAATGGAGGTTGTTGATGAACTTTTGGAGAAGATCTAATAAGAATTATTCACACTGTTCTCTATTTTTTAGATTTTTTATACAAACTTGTTGATCCTGTACTTGGTATGACCTCCAGCTTCTTGTACGGTCCCAAGGCTGACATGGATTGAAAGAGGGTTGAGTTCACAAGAACCCATCTCTCATGATAATGAATGGCCCACTTAGCACTCATCGCATCTAGGTGATGCTCATAGAGGTGAGGCACTAGGCCTTCCCGGGAGGTCACCCATCCCAATACTACTCTAGCTCAAGTGCTTAACCATGAAGTTTTTTCCCCAAGGTTAAGCCCATTTAGTTTCCAACCCAATTTGCAAAACCTTCAGCAAGTGTTGTGCCTTATGAAACATTCATTATAGATCCCCTTTAGCTCATCATTTAATAAGTAGGAGGTATTTTCTACAATGTGTCAAATTATGATATTGCTATCAGGATTCAATTGTGTATTTTTTGAGTATAAAAGAGAATAAGAAGGGAAGATCAGGGTAATCAATTTACAGATTTACTTTTATTATTGAATTACATTTGCGGAAATCAAGACAAGTAACCTTCTTGTGGACTTACGGTTTCAAGATTTTATCTACAACATGTTCCACCATTTCTTCAGTTGGATCAAGAACACACATAATGAAGGTGTGTTTGCAGCCATGAAATATTATGGTTCAAACTATCTAGAAGAGTGATGTTTTATCTCAACCAACCATATCTATACTATGGTTTGTTTAGAAACAAGGATGGTTTCTCTCTTCATTGGCATATACATTATTCCTCGATGTGTTCACACCAGTGTTAGAAGACATGGACTCACCTCAGACTTGACAAGCCAATTTTTTTACTTGGAGTCGGGCTTGAAGCCCAGACTCGACAAATAGAAAAACCTAAGAAATATTAATATACTTTTAAGGATTTAAAACTTGTTTCATGCACCCTTTAATAAATAAACCTTAAAGACACAATATCATTATCAAATATAAATTACTTTGATCCCATACACAAACATACATCAATCACATGAGTATAATCGCAATTTTTTGCTGAAGTAAATAACACATTTAGATATATAAATATTGTGATATTTCTATCAAGATTCAATCATGTAGTTTTACAAGTCAAACTCATTAGTGGTTCACAAGAATCCATCTCTCATGATAATGACTGGTTCATAAGGAGGAAGATAAATCTTCATACATTTATTCTATCACAAATTAGATAAGTGCTTGGTTTCATGAAGGTCATGAGGCAACCATTAATGGGGAGTGGATACATTAAGAACTGATAGAGAATTATAATGGCTTCAGACCTACTATAAAGGATAACTTTTTTTGTTTCAAGGATGCAAGAGGTTTTTGGTTTGACTACCAAAATGAGCCTATGAAGAATGCATGTGAAACTCCTTTGAACCTTGAGGGTGTTCTTACTCCATCTCAAGGATCAAGGATCATGGATTGAGGATGACATAGATCAATGCTAGGGCTAACCAATTAATTATTATACCCATGAATAATTCGAGCATGTGCATGTCAATAAGGGAAGTACAAGTACTCAAAAACATGTAAGCCTCAAAAATTATACATATGAATACATAGTATACACAAATTAAAACAAAGTATATGCACAAATACAAGGTATATGCATGAAAAAAAATAAGCCACAAAGTATACATTCAAATGCACGTAAGTCACAAATTATACACGTAAGTTGTAAAGTATACACTTGAATACATGTAACTCATATCTATTGAACCATCAATTTAGAATGCAAATATGGACAGGCATCGATAAAAGATATTTGTATTAACCAAATAGCCATGTAGGCATACATCAATATATGTCGATATAAGTATGAAATATATGTACAAAATAGCCATATAGGCTTACAAGAATGCCATATAGACATACAATGTCAAATATGTCCAATAAAAAATATGTACAAAACTGCCATGTAGGCATACAACAAAGGGCTCTGGAATCAAAAGTCATTGCTCTCCATGCTTTGGAAATAAAAATTTTTCCTTTCCTTTTTGATCGGATGGTGATAGGTATGTCACTCATTTTTGTTGCGCTCGAGGAGTGCTCCTGCTGCTCCTCCTAGGGTTTAGTTCATTGTGAAGTTTTAACTATTACAATAAGAAGTAAAGACATGAATATATAGAAATTACATTACAAAAAATGATATATTTGACAAAATAATGACTTACCACCATCTCACGATCTCTCTCCACAAGGGAAATATTCTCATAGCCATGCTCAGGCATGCTCAAGCCCTGTATAAACCATACAAATAGAAATTAAACTATGTGAATCAATAATGGTATGATTTTTCACTAACTAACATCTATAACAACAAATGTAAATTGAAATTTACTAATTTTCCCCATACCTTTCATGTCAGAGCCATCGAGGATTGTATAGAAGATGTCACACCAATATCCATTTCCCTCGTCATATTTGGAGGTGTATCGTCGTGCAACATCTAAAAATAAACCAACAAATTATACAACGTAATCAACGATGTGCATATAAACTACACAAATCTATTAAGTACTTGATTCATTAGCTAAACTCTTTATTCTATTACCTCTGTGTAGGTTTGAGTAAATCCACCACCACTGGAAAGTGTTCCATCAAAACCTCCAATATTAGTCTGTTCAACATCCAAAATCGCATATTAAATTACCATTCATAAAACAATGGTATTAACATGCAATAAATTTATAATTGTTTACTAGTTACATACCCTAGCAATAGGTGTATTAAAAAAATAAGTTGGTGGGGTGCCGGTGTATCCAGTCTCAACACTGTGACCCTGCAATTTTATTAAAATCATAAAACATTTTTAGTTAATCTTGCATTTCAAAATTGAAATTTAATAAATTAAATTCAATGAACATGCACTAACTTTTACCTGACTATCAATGCCATATGCCTGATGTAAAATGCCAGATGCCATCTCCATCTCCATTGCTATAGATGAATCCTGCATACAGTCTCCTTATTGTCGGTGGGGTCATATGAACAAGTAGCCCCACAAGATTGACACATATTTGTTCGAAGGCCACCACTCAAAGACTCCCCTGGATGGCGTTGTAGAATAGGGCTAGTATGATGGATGACACTATGGGTCAAAGTGTTGATTGCCTATAATGTCTCTACGTCAACACTTTCCTTTGCGATGAAAGGCATAACAACGTGCTCATGAGGTGGCCTAGAAAGCGCTCGTCTACCTTGCTGCATAGGATCTGACTATGCACTAGGTCTATCCTGAGCTGACCCCCCACCTCTCTCCTAGAAATCCCTCATATCAAAATAATTTGGGATCTTTTTCAATATGAACTCACTATATAGTTTCCTAAGAAATATTGCGGGACCTCACAATTGTTGCACGGTGGGTAATCAAAGACCATGTACCACCTATCATAAAACTGGTCCCTAATCTGTTGGTGGTGGCACTAATGGATAGGAAACCTCTTCGCATTGAGGGTAAGATTTTTATTTGTACGTGGGTCAGTGAATAATGAGCACAAATCACCTTTTGTAATTTTTAAATCCTTTACATCCTTGTATGATAGTTTATTTGCATAATAATTCCTAGCCTCCTGCCTCCTATCTTGCCATCTAGTTAATTGTTTGCTAATTGAATCTACATTTTTTAACATATCTTTTAATGAATTTTCTAGGGTCATTCTTTCTACGGTTGAACCATTTGGATCACTCAACCTACTGATCAAATCCTCAATTTTCTTTTTGTTGTTCTCAATTTCACTCATTAAATTTTACTGAGTGTCAGGAGGGGGTTGAGTGATTGGTGGAGGAGGTTGATGTTGTGGTTGATTTTGATCTTGAGGATTTGGTTGGTCCTCCTGTTGAATATTTTGAGGGTTTGCAGGTTGATTTGCATCTCCTAAAAATCCAAACAAATATATATCAAATTCAACCTAAAACTAACAAATTCAAAATAAAAACTCCTTACCTCTCACAGCTCCTCATCGTCGTGGTGCCATCGTTGCGAAGAAATATCAATTGTTGGTGAAGAAATTTGTTGAATTCCTTCTCCTAGAATGCGAGCGCGAAATTGTGGGAGTTTTGGTCATGACTGCTAAAAAAAAATAGTCGAAATGCTAATGACATATTTGCATTTATTTTTTTGATTTTAACAGTCAATAACACGAGCGCGTTATAACGCGTTCACGTTATCAGTTTCTAGTTGTCGAGCCTTAGGCTTGACATAACGAGCCATAACGCGAGTGCGTTATAATGCGCTCACATTATTGATTTACAAATTATTTTTTGGAGGGTGTCCACGGAATTGCTACCCATTTCCATGCACCCACCCTTTTGAGGAAGAGAGAAATAGGCAGAAAATTGAATTGAATGCTTCTATAAGTAAAATTATGGAATTAGAGTAGGACTTATAGGAAAGCAGCACTAAACCTATCATGGAATCCAAGGAAATAAAAACCAAACCAGTTGTGACAAAATGGTTTCAAGTGAGAATACCTCCATTACTCATGAAGTGGATGAAAAGGTGTTACTTTCTAAAAGAAATGGCTAAAGATAATGCTCGGTTGAAAAAGGAGTTGGTTTTGATAAAAGAATCATTTGATAGGGTTTACAGAGCTAAACAGGATGCTTGCCAAATCAATGAGTTATTGTTGACTTCTAGAAGACCATCTAGATTATATGCAATATTTCTTAATAAAAAAATTATGAGATGGAAATTGCTCCAAATTTATAATAATCAGTCATATAACCTTGATGACCAAGAATTTTTCAAAATCTTTGTTGAATCAACTCTAGAATAACAAGATATGTTGTGTGAATTCTATATCCAAAATTTGCTTGTAGAAGATTGTACAGATGAGATATCCACATAGGAAACCTTTTGCCTTTAAGACACAATTTCTGGGTTTTAAGCTCCATGAGGTTATAAATACTAAGTATAACAATAATCTTCGGTTGTGCTATGATCATTTTCAAGAACAAGGGCCAAAGATTATAGTGAAAGAATGGAATGGGTGCGAGGAAAGTTATACCTCGCTTCCCATGTATCTCAGAAAAAGAGAGATAATATCACCCCTTAACATTAAGTGGTCATATAGAAGAGTTGTGGCACTAGCTGATATCCTTTCAAAGTTGAAGACTAGTTGGATTGGTATGAGGTATAGACCTCCTCTGCTGCTTTCACCACCTCCCTCCCTCCATATTAACACAGAACAGAATTATGATAATTTTGAAAGTTGGAAGGCTAGGGTTACTCTGCATCAGGGTTTTCTAAGGGAGCTTGAAGACTTTAACAAAGAGGCAAATAGTGTGTATGATCTCAGTGCCAAATGTGAAGAAGAAAATAGGAACATAGGAAATGTAGGCCAAGGGCCACAATAGAGAGCAGGAGGGCCTGCTCAGGCTTAGGAAGGGGAGGAAGTGATGAGGTAAAAATAGCCTCATTGATATAAGTGACTAAATACGTTACCCCATGTTTTCCATCCCCCTTTACTCTGCCAATTAGTTATCTTTAGTGTTGATTTAAGGTAGCTTTGATCAGATATAAATGGTGATTGCATTTATGCATCATCATCATTTATATGTGACCGAAATTACTTATCAAATAAATAACTTCTGAAAGTAAGAGATTCAAAGTTCTAAGTATGAATAAAATTCAAATTATAAATGATGATCAAACTTCATATTATATAAAACATAGGTTGATAAATTCATGCATATGTTTTGTGTTAGCCATCGATTAGTATCGATTGACTAAAGGGAACCCACGCCCTCAAGTAACACATCCTCTCATGGGGTGTGTCTCTCCTTGAAGGCGCATCTCTCCTTGAAGGTGTGTCTCTTCTTGAAGATCTGTCTCCTCCTACAAGTATAAAGCATGATGACAATCTTCTATTGTAGACATTGAAATCGATAGATGTTCTGCAATCAAAAGATCTGAAACAAAAATTTAGAAATCTGACTTAGAATTAATACAAGTAAATTGAGATCTAGGATTTACTTATTCTCCCTTAGAATATAATCTGATTAGATTTTATTGAATTTAACATGGTATCAAAGCCACGTTGAGAAAAATCTGAATCAATTAAATAATCAAATTATTTACGAAAATCGTATTTTTAAAAAGGAAATCAAGTTCACATCACATTCTTCATAATGTAAAATTGATCAGAGTTGAAGACCGTCTTGAAGGTGCAAACAACTTCACATCATGGAAATTCAAAATCATGATGATTCTAAAAGAAAATAAGTTAGACTCCTTTGTGAAAGAAAACAAGAGAGAACCAGAGGATGATCTAAAGAAAACTCAATGGATTGAGAACAATGAGAAAGCCATGAAAATATTAGTAGATGCAATTAGGGACCATATAGTACCTATCTTGTCAAAACATGAGACTGCATATCTAATGTTCAAATCCCTTGAGAGCACCTTTGAAATAAACAACACCAGTAGGACTCTTGCACTAAAAATACAACTCAATAATGTTCAAATAAACAAAGGAGAAACTATTAATGCATACTTCATGAGAATCACTGAACTAAGGAATCAACTATCAACAATTGGATACCAAATTGATAGAAAGGAGTTAACGTTGATAGCTCTAGGAGGCCTACCAAACTCATGGGAGTCATTTGTTCAAGTAATAAGTGTGAGATCTAAACTCTCTAAATTTGACAGGCTAAGAACTAACTACTTACAAGAAGAAACAAGACTATCAACAAAAGAAAACAAATAGAAACTCGTAGATGAGGATATTCATGTGCTTAACACAACATCTAATAAAAGGGGTAAGAAGAATTCTTACGAGAAAGGATCATTCAAGAGAAAGATAAATTCCTATGGAAAAGGATCATTCAAGAAGAGGAAAGACATTTCTCAAATACAATGTTTTAGATGTGATCAATATGGGCACTATGCAATGAAGTGCCCTGATAGAACAAAACAACAAGCATCCTTTGCTAAAATAGGAAAATCAAATTCAGACCATGACTCTGAGAAATTTGTATTATATTCAGCCTTATCAAGTCAAGTATCTAACAATATCAAAAACTTGGTAATTGATAGTGGTTCTTCAAGGCACATCACAGGGTTCAGAGAACACCTAGACACTATGACTGAAGAGACTGATGAAGAAGTAACTATTGGGGATGATTTTGCACATCCTGTAAAAGGGGTTGGAACTTGCTCCATCAAATTGAAATCTGGTCTCTCCCTTCAACTCACCGGAGTTTTACTTGTCCTGGAATAAAGAGGAATCTAATATCCATCTTTGCTCTTGAAGACAATGGATATAGGGTTACCTTTATGGATGGGAAAGTTTTGGCATGGCCTAAGAACTCAACTATAAAGAAAGCTCAAACCATAGGTATAATACAAGGTTATCTTTATAAACTATGCACTGAAGTCAGGCAAGCCCTTACCCTTGATACTTTTGAATCAAATAAAATCTGGCATAGAAGATTAGGACACCTTCATTTTTGTGCCCTACCCTCTGTGGAAAAAATAGTAACAGGATTGCCTAAATTAAAACAAACTCATGAAGGAGCTTGTAAATGGTGTGCCCTAGGAAAGAATACAAAGGGATCCTTCCATAATAGTTTGAGTAAGACCAAAGAAGTGTTAGAATTGGTTCACTCTGATTTGTGTGGACCTATGTCTATACCCTCCATGGTAGGCTTCCTATATTATGTAATATTTATAGACGAATACTCTAGGAAGACGTGGATTTATTTTCTTAAGTGTAAAGAGTCAATGGAAATCCTTAAAAGGTTCAAGGAGTTCAAAGATCTCACTGAAAACTTCTCTGGAAAGAAAATCAAAATTCTTAGGACAGACAATGGGAAGGAATACACCTCTAAAATCTCTAAATAATTCTGCATAAATGTTGGGATTAAGAGGGATTTTACCGTAGCCTACAACCCTCAACAAAATGGTGTTGCTGAAAGGAAAAATAGAACTATTGTAGAAGCTACAAAAGCAATGTTGTTTGACCAAAACATAGAAACCTCATTCTGGGCAGAAGCCTCTAGGACTGTTGTTTACATCCAAAATAGATGTCCACATTCCAATCTAGACAACAAGACTCCTGAAGAATCTTTCATGGCTATAAAACCTGACATTACTATCTTAAGGATCTTTGGTTGCCCAGTCTATATTCATGTACCTAAAGAAAAGAGATTCAAACTAGAACCTTCTAGAAAGAAAGGGGTATTTGTGGGATATAGTGAGACCTCCAAAGCCTACAAGATATTCATACCCGAGCAGAAACAAATTGAACTAAGCAAAGACGTCATCTTTGAAGAAAACCCTTCATTCAAAAGGGCGAGGAGTTCAAGTGAGATAGAAATTCATACTTCTCCTAGAGCCTTAGAAGTGGAACCTACTCCTGAGATTCAGAGGGAGTTTCCTAAAGAAAAAATAAGTGAATTTCAATCTGGTTCAGAAGAAAATCCAAATGACAACAGCGAGAAGAGACCACTTTGGGCTAGGAAAATGATTAAAGAAGTTGAAAATCATGCAGCACCCAAGGGAGCCTTTAGGGAAAGTAAGAGACTCAAAAGGTTCTCTAGCTATGTTGCCCTAATGAATAAAATCATCAATTCTGAACCCACCAGTGTTACAAAAGCCTTCAAACATCAAGTATGGAAGGATGCAATGTTAGAAGAGTATCAGTCCATTTTGAAAAATGATGTATGGGATATAGTACCTAGACCAAAAGAGAAATCTATTGTTTCTTCCAAATGGCTCTTCAAAATCAAACATGTTGTTGATGGCAGTATAGAAAAACACAAGGCACGCTTTGTGGCTAGAGGTTTTTCACAAAAGGAAGGCATTGATTATGAAGATACATTTGTACCTGTTGCCCGATACACATCTATGAGAACAATGATAGCTATTGCAGTAGCTAAAGGCTAGAAGATCCATCAAATGGATGTGAAAACTACCTTCCTGAATGGGACCATTGATGAGGAAGTCTATCTAGAGTAGCCTGAAGGTTTTGTGATACATAAACCTGAATCACATGTATGCAGATTAAATAAATCTCTATATGGACCTAAACAGGCTCCCAGGGCGTGGTATGAAATAATTGATAGCTATCTCTTGCAACTAGGATTTTCCAAGAATGATGCAGACCCAAATCTTTATTTTAAAGTAATCAAAGGTGATATGCTAATAATTATTTTATATGTTGATGACCTACTGATAATAGGAGAAGATCACCTCATTGCTCAAGGAAAGAAGGATCTAACTTCAGAATTTGACATGAAATACTTGGGCATTTTACATTACTTCCTGGGTTTAGAAGTTTGCAAAAATCAGATGGCATCATACTAAATCAAGGAAAGTATACTATTGATATTCTGAAGAGATTTGGAATGTTGGATTGTAGACCCATGTCTACACCTATGGAAACCAATCTTCACAAACTAAAAGAGGTAAATCTAAGTTTGCATATTCCACTCTCTATAAACAAATAATTGGATCATTGATGTACCTAGTTAACACCAAACTTGATATTTGCTATGCAGTGAATGCTCTAAGCCAGTTCATATGTAAGCCAAAGGAAATTCACCTTATGGTTGTGAAACACATATTGAGATATCTTCAAGGCACTATTGGATATGGTCTTCTTTACAGAAATGACCAACTAGATCTACATGAATACTCTGATTCAGATTGGGCTGGAAGTGTAACTAATCGGAAAAGCACATCAGGATGTTGCTTCAGTATATGGTCGGCTATGATCTCTTGGATCAACAGAAAAAAAAATTTAGTAGCACAAAGCTCGATGGAATTTGAATATATTTCCGCCTTTATGGGGGCACGAGAAGCAGTATGGCTCTGAAAACTGCTAGTGGGGCTATTTGGTGAGCCCTTGAATCCTACCATTATCCATTGTGATAGTCAGAGTTGCATCAAGCTTTTAGTAAATACAATATTCCATGATAGATCTAAGCATATTGAGATCCCTTACCACTATGTAAGAGACATGGTAGAAAGGAATGTGATCCAGTTGGAGTATATTAGTACAAATGATCAAACCACCGACATTCTCACCAAGACTCTCTCCAGAGTTAAAGTTGAACACTTTAGGAAGAAATTTAGTATGGTTGAAATGTAATTTGATATTATGATTGAATTTCAAATTGTTTAGTTGTACTAATATATTTAAAGATTTTTAATGTGTAAACTATTTTTTCATGTGTGTGACTCCATGACTTTATGGGCCCTCTTTACCCCTATGTACATTATTGAAAAGTGACAATCTTTCTAATAATGAACACTTGTATTTGACATTGTAAAGTGACGAATCTACAATGATGTGTTGAACCATCATGATAGATATCATGTGACTTGATATCTGTGGACATATCATGATAGTATCTCATGGACATCTTGATAGTTATCATGTGACTTGATATAAAATTGAAGATCATTATGTTCCCTATGAGATAAACATGGTGGCTATATTTATATATCCGTGGACATGCCATGAACTATTATGGTAGAAATCATATGATTTGATGTCAGTCCACATACCATAATAAATATGAGTTATGAAGAATGTCATGTGACTTGACAAATTTTTGGAATCATACCATATCTTTGATATCCCGTGTAAGGTGATATCTATTCTTACTTGTTTTAAAGTTATCTTCCCTAGCTAAGAGGGAGTGTTGATTTAAGGTAGCTTCACTCAGATATAAATGGTGATTGCATTTGTGCATCATCATCATTTATATGTGATCGAAATTACTTATCAAATAAATAACTTCTAAAAGTAAGAGATTCGAATTTCTGAGTATGAATAAAATTCTAATTATAAATGATGATCAAACTTCATATTATATAAAATGCAAGTTGATAAATTCATGTGTATGTTTTGTGTTAGCCACTGATTAGTATCGGTTGACTAAAGGGAACCCACACCCTCAAGGGACACATCCTCTCATGGGGCATGTCTCTCCTTGAAGGCGCATCTCTCCTTGAAGATGTGTCTCCTCCTACAAGTATAAAGCATGATGGCAATCTGCTATTGTAGACATTGAAATCGATAGATGTTCTATAATCAGAAGATCTGAAAAAAAAACTTTAGAAATCTGACTTAGAATTAATCAAGTAAATTGAGATCTAGGATTTACTTATTCTCCCTTAGAATATAATCTGATTAGATTTGATTGAATTTAACATTTAGGATTAATAAGTTCTTTCTTTTTGAGGAAATTGTATAAACTTTATCTCTTGGAATTGCTTGGAATTAACTAACCCGTGCTAACTTGATAGTTTAGTTTTTTAATAAATAAATAGGTTTCTCATGAATAAATTGTCACCATGCCCAGCTAGAAGAATTCAATGCAGAAAATTCAACACTGAAGACTCAATGCAAACTCCATAAAGTTGAAGATAGGTGCCAAAAGTTTAGGTGTCCAAATTCTAGGGCATTAGATGCATCGATATTTTATAGTTGCTTCGTTATTTTCTGTTAAAATACTTATGACTCATTACGAGCCTATTTAATGTTTTTATGTATGGACTTAAATTTTGTTAATTTGTTAGGATCAGTTGAAGAATTTTTCAGTGGTGCTTTCCACCAACTGAAATATAGGATTTTGGTAAATAGTTTTTGTATAAATATGTAATTTTTAGAAATGAAAAGGATGACTAGAGAATATCATTATGTTGTCATAATGAATCTTTGAGCTACATTTTTGTATTACACTCTTAATATGAATAAAGTGAATCTTGTTTATCTCATTCTATTTTTCTAAGTGTTGAGAATGGAATTGTTCTGGATGAAGTAATTTTGGAGTTATTAGTTTATGTGACCTGAGTTAGATACAAAGGAACCCGCAAGTTGGCCACTCGAGGGATTGTAGGAATACATAGATAAGTATCTTTTTACTGTTATTCCTATTTTTTAAATGATAAAGTGTGAAGTCGAGTCTCTTTTAGCTCTGCTAATTAAAGTTTTGGTGCACCTACCTTATTGTTAAGTTCCAAGTTGATAGGTTATTTTCTAATAACTTTTAGTTTTTTTAATTCATTTCTAGTTAAATGTTTCACATTTTCTTTACATGTTTTTCTTCTTCAATAATTTATACACTTGTTAGTTTAATCATTTCAATGCTTTCTAGTTTAATTGTCATGCTTTCAAGTTTAGTTAATTTAAAATCTTTCTAGTTTAAGTTTTATTTTGGTTGTTTCAGTTATTTAGAAAATCTAGAAGAGTTAGTTAAGGGATTTCCTATCAACATATAGCCTTTAAAACTACTTGGTTGATATTGGATACATTTTTCAAACTAAAGAGATAGGACCTAACGACAACCTATCTTATGACTCATCCATTAACGATAGACAATTTTTAATAACACTTAATCCAACTTAGACTCCAAAAGAAAGATTACAACCATTTTAAATAACATAGTGAATTTATTTAAAATATTATTTTGGAACAAAGGAGTAAAATAGACTAGCAAGAATATTATCTAAAGAATCAAGAAGAAGTCCTTAAAATGGATCAAGATTAGATTATTCAAATCTAGCCATCTCATCCTATCCTTGATCAAGATCCCATTATCCATTTCTATGTCATCCATGATTCCAAAATTGAAGTTGATCCCATCCATATGCCAATAATTTCCACTTTTGTAAATGAGATATGTGATTCCATTGTACATAGAGATAATCTCTTTTTCATCCAGAACAAGAGTCTTTCTCTCTAGAAATAGTTGGGAATGACAAATTGACAAGCATGAAGGCAATAAAAGAACCAATATACTATCAACTCGGATCACTTATTTTTGTCAAATCCAACTTTCTTACTAATGAGAAGATAACCACCAATGATAATTACCAACAACACAAAGAAGAGTTAGCATCTTGTTATCAGAATAAAAAATATCATATCACAAACAAAAAATTTCAAAGCATATAGTATAAAGGAAAAATGATTAGGCCTACATGAATAGGATATTCTAAAGTTGATATATCTTTTTGATAATCTTGAATATCAAGGAATTGGTTATTCATCGATCGATAAATCTAAGGATATTAGTGTACCTCCATGCTATAGGGGACAACTTCATCTAATGCAAGCATCAATATAGGTTCCATGAATAGTCCTTACCATAAGGTTATTGCCAACACCCCTTTAATTCACATCCTAGACCATCATTTCCAAATTCTTCAATCCACTAATGGAGACCAATAGAAGATAAGTCTTTACAAATAAAAAGATCAAAGTCAAGCCGTTAAAGCTAATAAATCTAAAAAATAGAGTGGGCACATACAATCGAAATGAATCCCAATGAAAATTGGATCATGCAAAGCATAAAATCCAAATCCAAATCCAAAATTCTATGAAATTATGGAGCCATCTCAAATAAGGCCTTCCATCACTCAAAAATGTCCACCTCCTTCAAAGTAAATTTCAATACCAACAAGCAAAGTGTATCAAAATGTTGGTCCCCAACACGTCCAAAATCCCACATCCACCATCTCAATTTTGGAAGATAAAAGATCCTACATTCAAACTATTCAATAATTCATCCATGTCTAATAATCCCCCATCAAATTCCAACATCCTGCCTAAAATCCTAAAATCCTAAATATCGTATTCATTGTGTCTTAGCACCAAAACTTTATCATAAGGACTCTAATGGCACTCTATCATGATGTGTTCATTTTGATAAATCCAACTTTAGTATCAAAGAGGATCGTAATAACATCCATGGGCTATATACAACTTCTTTCATATTGGCAAAGCAATTCCTTAAGGTGGGACATTATTGGCACACTATGATAACAATATCTACATACACACCACCAAGTGGTCCAATATAGTTGTTGATCATTTACAAATAAAATAAAACAAAAAATAAAAATAAAGAAAAACAATTTGTCCTCTAGTGAAAACCGTACTTATGGCACTTTGGGTAAGTACCATGATGAAAACATGGCAAACAAGCCCCATGCATTAAATCAATTATCTATGTGTACCATTCCAGTTGGGATCATCTTATCTCATACATCATTATATTATATCCTAACACCACTATCCATTCAATTAATTTCATTCTCATCCATCTTCCCTATCCATCTTGATCTTGATAAATACTAGGGGCATATCTTTCAAAACATGCTTTTGGAAAAATCTTGACATGGCCATTCCTTTGACCATATACTATCACAAGTCATACCATCACCTACGTAGCATTATCCAAACATTTCACTTGGGTCAAACATGTTATCCTATTATGAGATAACCCTTGGAAGTAAAATCCCTTATCATAGGTATTTGCATAAGGCATATCCTTTGCATCCTTCACATATCTATTTTTATCGCACTAGTCCATTCATCCACAAATAATGTCCCATACATTGCTATAATTTGGGGGTAGTTGATTACATCTTGTTTTGCATTAAATCTTGATATATGCCTTCTAGCTCACTTAGTGATCTAGACACCTTTTTAAAATCTAAAAAAATCACATATTCATAAAAATACAAAAAAATCAAATACCTTGAAAAAACCAAAAAAAAAATCAACCATTTTCCACCATTCTATGCATACATTTTCTCCATCAATATCAATCTAGACAATCCCCATCAATCTCATATCGCTAACACTCTAGCATGATATCAAACTATCTAATATATTTCATTCCTAGCATGGCTATAAATCTTGATCCATCTTATCCAATCAAACATCATTGGTATATATACTTCCCACCATCATGTTGTTCCTCTCTTAACAACATTGTCCTCACATTATTTTCTATCTCAATAATGTTATCAAGTTACCATCAATGAATCAATCAAATCAATAAACTTCATCTTGGCTAGTGAAAATATCTCAATAGGTATTTGGCACCCCTACACATCCATATCTCTTCATCATTATCATCACAATCCAAAAAATACAAAAATATCAAAAAATACAAAACATCCAAAAAATACAAAACATTGAAAATTTTCCAAAAAAAAATCCAAATCACAACATCATCTCACAATATCCCCAATAAATTTCTATTGTTTGGACATTACATTCAAGCAAGAAAAAACTATGCAATACCTGTACATTGAGCATTCATGAAACGATCACAATTAAAGACTCCTGATAAATTGTCTACAACCTATTGATCTATTGCCAAATCAGCTTTACACATCTTATCCAACAAATCATGCCTTAATGGATGCATCAATCCTAAAAATGGGCATTATCCACTTTGAGAAAATATATTCTAACATGAAAATATGATAGTTTTTGATCTATTTGGTCTTTGAGTCTTTCTATTTCTTGATTTATCTTATTGTCCTATACTAATGTTCCTCAAGGATATCTCATTGTGATTAGAGGAGTAGGAATGGGGTAAAGTTATTTCTTTCATATGTTATGTTTGTAGAATATTCTTATGTGTTATTAAGGTATGTACATTCCTTGTGTGTGTTGGAATGGATTTTAGCATTGACTAACTTCCTTTGCATATAAAGTTTATTTAATATCTTTTTTCACTAGGAATATCATGCTATAAGATCATCTCCCTCGCATATTCCAACAAGGTTCTATTATGTATGGTACAAATGAGTACAATCCTTATTGTTTTTAGTGTTGAAGTCCATGCAAAGGATACCAAAGTCACCTTGGTTTTTCATACCTTGGTGTATATATATCCATTTACCATAAAAAACTCTATAATGATAAAAATAGCACAAAATAGAAAGCACAATCTACATCACTCTATTTCTATCCACCTAGCTCTTTTTTATTTCTTCATTCCATGTATAATACATTCCAATGTATGACACTGATCAATGAATAATCTTTTCCTCATTTGACCATGCAATTATGGTCATCTATCATGCAATTGCACCCACTGAAGGCACAATTGTGCCCATCTGTTAGGAAATTATGCCCATTTAATGCATAATTGTGCCCACCTACAATTATGCCTACTTAGGCTAAAATTGTACCCACCTATCTTCAAACGTGCCATTTACTTATCCATTTACACCCATTTCCTTGTCATTTATGCCATACTTCCTCTTCCTCATTCTAAATTTTCTTTTACCAAACTAACCCATCTCATTTACCACGTTCCTTCACATATCTGTCATTTTATCCACTTGACTTCTCTCTTAATTTTCCATTTTCTTCATCTATTCCTTCACACTATATATCAATATCTATCCACATCAATCTATATCCATTTCATCTCATTCATTATCCATCCAATTATGTGATATTGATCAACAATAACCATGTCATCACTATCTTCCACCATATTAACCCACAATCTCTTACCTCCTCTCACCCCTCCTTCCTCATCCAAATATTTCTTATCCTACTCTTTCCATTTTCTTCATCTCTATCAAATCTCTCCAACCCTTTTCGAGAGTTTGACCTAACAATTTCATTCTTTAATCAAAATCTTGAGGGGGCATCCAACCTTCATTTCTTCATTCAACTGGTGCATATCATCATAGTTATTTTTATACTTTCTTTAAAGCAACACTATAAAAATACATTGCCTCAAAGGGGGGGGGGGCGTAGACACTCAAATTTGATTAACATATTCTTACCAAAACACCATCATCTTTTGTCATTAGGTACCATCAATCTATCTTCCACATTTAATTAAATTACCTTATTTCACAAATTTTCATCTATTAATTAAATAATTGTTATTATTTAATTAATTTACTAATCATTCTTCCATTAATTAAATATTTTTTATTACTTTTTTAATTTCCCACTTCTCTTTATCAAATATTTTATTTATTTATCCACCTTGCACATGTAATTAATAAATTATTTATTAATTACCCATGCATTTCCACCTCACTAGTCAATTGAGATTGACATTTAGTCCACTCATCAACCAATCCAATCAACTTTCACTCACTCCAAGTTCACTGATCAATCAATTCAATCCACTAATCCATCCATTATGTTCCACTTCCACCTAGTCTCAGTTATCTCTCCAATCAAATTTATTAACTGAATCATGCATCCAATCAACTATCCAATCAAATCTGCTCAACAATTCTGAGCCATTGATCCACTCAATCTCTCATCAAATCTTGATCATTGATCAATGTCTTCAAATCTAAAAAACAAACCTACCAATCATCAATCTCTCTCTCCTAGATCATGCCAAGAAACTATACTTGAATCATTATAGTGCTTTATTTCTATTGTGCTACTAAAAATCCAAGAGCAAGTACTATAACACCATTCACCAAGGTGAATAAAGGAGAACAATGAAGCTATGCTAGGGTAGATTGTGTATTTTTGTGTCTACGGGTTTGCATTTTATTTGATTCAGTTTGTTTTATTTTCTTCATTGATATGATCTTTTGATTATGAATTCTTTTGTTTATTTATCCTTTGGTTTCACAATTGAATTTCCAAGTCATACAAAAACCATACATGTACATTCATCTACCATTTTTGTGTGTTCTCAATGTTAATAGAAATTCTCAAATATTGAACCAAGTATGTGATCCTTTTGCAAATAATAAGAGCACATATAGATGAACATGAATATTTATAAAGATTTAATACCAATGATATGATTCATGTGGATTTGTGGGAATTTATATAATTATCTATTTATCTATGATTTTATATAATATAAAAATAAAACCCTAACATAGAATGAAAATGCACATTTGATAGGTGTACAAGACTTTGTAAGGGAAAATCTATATTAGAGAAGATATGCTCAATGATGTGTACAAAAAATATTTTCATAGGTTCTTCTTTGTCTACCTTATATAGTGTAGTAATTTATACAAATGACATGTCAACTAAGTATTCATAATATGCTAATACATGTTGCTTGTGAACAATATGCTCCATCATGTGGATAGGGTGATGGCATCTGTCAAATGCATATGGTGCTAGTTATTTGGCATTAATAGGGCATGTTGGTGAGGCCAAGTGTTAGACACATATTATGTAATTTCATGTGGATATGAATGCCCCATGTGTCACACTTGTATGGTTCTATGAAATTTTGGTATGTGTATCCATGCAAGGTTATGATATGCATGCAAGTAGTAATACACCATGGTGAATGGGGACAAAGTGGAGACACATTTGGATATTTTTGCACACAAGTGTGGATAATATGTGGTGCATGTTGAGTGCATATATGCATGCAAATGTTCATACTAAAATGATGGAAGAGACTAAGGTTACAAAAGTGTGGGATATTAAGGCTATGTATGAGGTTACACTTAGATAATCGGAAACCATCATGTATCACCCCTTATATAATATTATTTTATTGTCATATCTTATACTGGAGGTGATGTACCTTCCCCTATATCATTGGTACTTACATAATTACATTGAACCTTTAAAGTTCCCACACTTGACTAGGGGGCACCATACCTTCCACTCTTTACAATCTAGGCTTCTAGTGACATATCCTTAAATTGGAGGTATCATGCTTTCCTTCTTATGCATTAAGCTTTCATATTATATCTTTATATTAGGGACACAATATCTTACCCAGACTATTTACAATTCCCTTTTGTCACATATTTCATGCTTGTACCTACATCAAGGGAATTGTGACTTCCCCCTTTACATACCATATTATCATTTCCATATCAAGGAACCATACCTTATCCCATGATATTTATTACCTGTTTTATGCTTGCATGTTTATCTATCAACATGCTTACCCATCATCAATTATCAACATAATATTTATCGAACCAATTAGGCCCAACAAACCTTATTAGTGGGGAAAGTATATATTGTATATGATCCTTGCCCATTAAACATCTATGCACCTCATGGTTTTTTTATTTATGTGGGAATAATTATCTCAAGTCGGACACCCTTAGAACTACATTTTATACTATTGCACTCGCACGACTTAATCATGCTCTACAAGATACACTAGGGGAACTACAAGCCTTCCCCACACTCTCAACTACATATTATGTCATATATCAAGATCCTTATTAGTACTAGGGACACTATGACACACATTCCTCACAATATTGACTATTTTCATTACCAATAGGGACTTATTGCCTTACCTTGACCACTATGTACTCATGTTGCCACATTAGGGGCATATACATTATCTAGTGCATTAAGTACCTACATGGGTGGCATTAAGGGCCACATAACCATTTTTATACCCATGCTAGGGACAAGCATATTCCTTGATGCCATCTCCAACCCATATACTTACTTTGATTATCATTCAACATCATTTACCTATGAAATAAATGATGCATTTATTTACATTTGTTGATTTTCATAATTTACATGCTTACCTTATATTCATACTTCATGTATTATTTTCACTCTTTACTAATTCCTTGCATCTCATGGATACAAACAATTGAAGGGTTTATATAGTGTCATTAACATTAGTATGATCAAGCTTTTGGGTACTAATATGGTACTACATCGAGAATTATCGCCAAGACTAGATGAACTATTATACATGACATATGAATTCCCCATGTGCCTTTTCATCCCATGACTGCCAAGTGAGGTGGATTATCACCACTTTTCATATACACAATATCTTCTAATCCTACTTCCTCCTCTCTCTCTTTTATTGCTTATAATTGATGATAGTAAAATTCAAATAAGAATGTGATATATTATTATTCCTTGTGTGAAAAAATCTACTCATTATATATTTTCCTCTATTTTGTATATTTCTATAGAGCATGCATGTTGAAGGATGTATTTACACAATTACATACAACATGTCCATTAATTTATATGGACTCCCTTTATAAAATGTATGTATGAACATTTACTCACAATATGTTTATGAGTGCTACATAATTTGAGATACATTATCATTTTTGAATTCACATGCACCTCAAAGTGGGCACAAAATGTAATGATGAAATATGGATACCAATGTCATTTCCCATTTAACTTTGTGCATATTTTGAGAGAATGTTTTAATAAATTTACATATTATTGAATGCCACAATCTTGGGAAAATTTAGACTCTTTCACCCATATTTTTATTCTTCTATTCATACAAATTCTCTCCTCTTATACATATTTTTCTATATTCCCATGTATCCTTCATTTATATGGCTATCTATATACTTATCCCCATACATTTCATTCCCACCTTGAATCTACCACTTTTTTGTCTTAATAGCCAAAAGATGGTTGTCCATTGTTTCAATCACAATTTTTTAATTATAACTCAGCTATAACTTCTTATACACATTAGAAGCGATGAGAAAAATACGAGTTCTAAATTTCTAATACCAATAGTTTGGAATTTCAATCTCTATCCATATATGACTTTAATGGATGAGATACAAGGCTTGGACTACTATAATATGGAAATTTGAAACTTAAAGACAAATCTAAAATTAAGTTGCCTTAATATGGAATTACCATGTGAAGCATAAGAATGTGGTGACCTTATGTTGAGTATCCAAGGCCTAGCCTAGGGTCAATAGTTCCAACATTTCTATAGTTTCATTGGGATGTAGACCAACAAGGTGTATAGATTGAATTTCAACCTCCAAGGTGAGCCAATCAGACCTGGATTTGCATCCTTTTGAGGATAGGAATGAATTGGAAATGATCTTGATTGATTGAACTAATTAGACTATATGATCTAATGTAATAAATATAATTATCCAACAATTGGTAAATAAAAACAATCAAGTTTCAACAGATCTGGAAGGCGCATAGTAATGTGTACCTGCCCATAAAATTTAGTCATGTTAGGCCTACAAGGATGGGGTCACCCAATGGCTGCTAGGTCCTTGTAAGGGTATCCTATTCAACTTTCAAGGTCCTCTAGTGTTGAATCTCAACTTTTGTTTTTTGCCTGTCCCATATTCAGACTATTGTAAATAAATTCTATAGGTGAGTTTTTATGTCTTGACAAGGTTGATGACAACAAATGAAACAATACAAAAGGGATCTTCCAACTCTCTTCAATCCACTTCAGACTTGCAACTTGCACATTCACAAAGAGGGGAAATTTTGTGCCATATAGGGGCTTGCCTTAGTCAAATCCCATTTTAGTGTTTCCACTTCCACAATGGCAATATCAATGATAAAATCTTGAATGGAAAGGAAGGAAATGATGAATGAATACAATGCTACAACTCACCACCCTTTAATGGCTTCCTTGAAGGACTAAAGACATACGCATCTCTTCAAGGATCTTGGATCTTGCTTGCTTGATTTTATTGAATGCTTGAATGCTTGGAGACCAACAATAATGTTATCCTTCACATAGAATGAACATGAACACATAAAATTCGACATGATGTTGGATCTTGAATTGTTGTAATGATGCTCCGATATGATTCTCTTGACAATAATATTTTCTCAATTGTGTGTCTTAATGTTGATCCTTACTAGATAGATTTCAAAAAAATAAAAAGACTAGTATTTATAGGTGTTTATCCAATTTCCCATAAATTAGATTCTAAAAGACAACACTTCATATTTGAATTTTGGATATTAAAATGTTACCAATAACATATTTGAATTTGGGTTCTAACTGAGGAGGGGGGCCCAGTCACCCTTGGGTGAATAGGTCCTAGCTCAAATTTCTAGGACACTCAAATTTAGGGATAATTTAATGATTTAATGCATTTATTTGATGCTTGTCCACCTTCAGAAAATGGTAAAAAATAGGATTTGGAATGCATGATTTTGCAAATTAGAAGCTTAATTAAGTCCAATAATTTAAGGGGACCAAATATAATGTGAAATTGTAAAGGTAGATAATTTTATACACTAAATTTAACCCCCACTTTAGTGAGAGTATGAACTTACACACAGAATCGCACTAAAGTAGATAAATATGTGTCAAGAGGGGCTTGATTGTACAAATATCAAATCGATTAGATGGCTAAGGATCAAGGAGGGTGATCAAGCCCCTAGGATCTAAGATCCCATGGCAACTTAAACATAGGAACAAAGGAACACACATGTATGATATACAACAGTACAACATACACTAACATACAATGCCAACATGGAATGCTAAGAAAAATGGGATGGAATAGCAAGTTGTATTATGCTATGTGTCCATACAAAAGGCGTTCATGACTCACATAATAGAAAATTCAAATATTTACTAGGTGAATTATAAATTGGAAGGTACACTGACTAGTGAAGTCCACTCTTCACTAGGTGAGCCCCCAAGACAAGGTAAAATGTGAGACAAGCACTAGGTCTACAAGGTGTTCCCATAATAGTGGAAAAATGAGAAACACACACTAGGTCTACAAGGTGTTCCTATAACGGTGGATAAATGAGAAACACACATTAGGTCTACAAGTTTTCCCCAACCATACCAAGAGTTATACTCCCTGGTAAACTTGATAAGGTGCCCCAAAATGATCAAAATGCTATATCAATGCTACACTAGATTCAACTCCTGTGAATAGAGTGAAGTGGAAGAATGCCAATGTCAAATGTCAATATCAATGCATCACTAAGTTCAACCCCTATGAACAAAGTAAAGCAAAAATAATGCCAATGTATGCCCCCACTTTAAAGAAATTTCAAAACACCATGTTGTGAGAAATTACTTTAAAGTAGAAAATGATAAATGCCATGGAATAAAAAATTTCAAGAGATTGTTTAAAGAGCCCTATGCCAATTATATACTTTCAAAAAAAAATTCATAATGATGAGGGGTTTCCCCCAAATATAATGTGATAAATAACATGGAAAGGTACACTAAGAGATCCATAGATTTGGATTCAATATACGTCTTTGCTACAGTAATATAATAGAGCTCAAAATTGACATCATTCCCCAAATAATCGTGGAACAACAAACACAAAGGAGGAATGACACATAGAGAGAGAAGACAAACATGATTTTGGGCCAACATGGAAGAGACCTAAATGTCTCGATTCCTTGCATCATCCCCAAAAGGAAAACACAAGACAAAGAAAAGATAAAGTTTACGACGTATAGAAGAATTGAGATACAGATAAGAGAATTCCATGACAAATTTATTTCCTTTGTATCCTTGTGCCAATAGGGAAACAAGGATCATCCAAAGGAAACTCACAAACATAAAGACACGTCAAGTATCAGAATATAGGAGATCAAATCATATGCAAGAAAACACAAAGAACATATGAAAAAAATAGAAAGGAGTATGCCACATGCCAGTCGACCTAAAGCAGGTCATCCACATCCCAATCTTGCTCATCATAAATAGAAGTTGGATAACTAGCTAAAGGGACTACAAAATGTGTTGTACTAAGAGTATCTCTAGGTGCAACACATTGTGGGTCACTCTCATGAGGAGGATCATCACTTTTGCCCCCATCTAAATTTATTTTCTTTGACAATAATAAATTAAGATCATTATGCACCTCCTCATAAATTTTAGCAATCTCATCACCATCATCCAAATTGATCACAATGGGAGGTTTTATGACAATTACATTTGAATTATCTTGTTTGATTTCTTGTTTTAGATCTATGTCTTGTTTTATTGAAATTTGGGTTTCTTCTTGAGTTATTTTCGTGGGTGTTGGACTATTATGTACTATTTTTTTCTTTTCTTTCAACTAACAAGCAATAGCATGATGTATTTTCCTATGCTCTTTAGCACTTCAATTTATTTTTACACGATTTTTAAGTTATGAAGGTGTAGGAATGGGTTTATCAACCATTGTTTTATTTTATTCCCTTAAGGGAGGAATTGAAGGAACCACTGGGGGTTGGGAAACCATAGTCTCTTTAGGTTTATAGACTTGTTTTATCTTTGGAGGCACAAAAGGGACCACTTATTGTCTCTTGGTTTTTTGAATGAAAGTGGTGGGGATTTTTCAATGAATTTATCTTGGTTACTTGGTAGGGTTTTTAGCTCAATCATAGGTTCATCCATGGTAGGTTGGGGAGAAGGAATAACCATAAACCTATTAGACTTAGGAATGTTGCTAAGACATAATTCTACTCTGCTCTTTGCCTTGAAATTTTGATATGACTTGAAAAAGAAATCTTCACAAGGCTTTATAAGTTTCATAGGTCCATGCCAAAATAAATCCAATGAAAAATTTCCTCAGGAAGATAAAGGATTAAAGAAACTATGGTGCGTGGTAAATATCTCATTTCCAATAGGAAACTTTATGCAATTTTGAATAACCGATGGGACGACATTCATGGAGCATAGCCATGGATAACCTGGATTCACACAAAATTGGTCCAATATCGAGATAATGGAGGATGACACATCTAATATTTTAGGTCCCACTATTAATGGAAGAGTGATCAAACCTATCGTAGGGAAAGAAAAACCATTTTTTGTTTAAATCCATGCTTTTGATTGTTCATAAGAATCTTGATAAAGTTCATACACAAACAAGAATTCCTTGATGATCACATTCTCTACACGCACATGATCAATAATTATCCTAGTCGTGGGCTTGTCATTAATACATCCAGTGATATAGAGATGACCATCGTGTGCATGTTTAGAAGCATCAATATGTGTGAAAGCAATGTTAGGTAACAAAGCGATTTGGACCTTACGAGGTTGAACGTCTATGAGACTGACCATATCATGTAGGTCATCCTCATTATCATAGTTACCATCATTATTATCATCAATTATATCCTCAATCTTATCAATATTCATCACATCATTCTTGACTTCACTAGCTTTAACAAATTTGGTAGAATGATTCGGCATAAAATTGGTAAAGATTTGCAAATTTTGATTGGGTGGAGCAACTAGCTAATTACCTCTATCATTAACACCTCCCAACTAGATATGATTAGAATCGATGAGGTCTTGAACTTGATATTTAATAAACATGCATCATTCGGTGTCATATCCACTTTGTCGATGATATTGACAAAAGGCATTCAGGTTGAAGTGTGGTGGTGGAGGTTTTGGTAGTATCCATTGGTCTAACAAGAGGCAATCAAATGAGGTTCTTACTCAAAATTTGCAACAAAATTGAATGGAGAGAATAAAGCAAAGGGGTGAATTGTCTATCTTTTGCTCAAAATTGGTATGGTGTTGGACTTATTGCAACAACTTGAGGCTCAACATGATTTTTTTGGGATGGATTTATCTTTATAAAGTTCTTTTTTGGTTTCTTGAAAGGTTGGTAATTATTTTGATGTACGGTTTTAGATTTTTTAGTATGAGATGATGAAGATTCTTCTTCATACTCACTAATGAAATTTTGATAATCATGGAGCACCATACACAAGCTTATGAAGGATGAAAATTTTTGAAAGAGAAAATTTTCTCTTATTTCCTTTTGAATTGAATTATTGGAAAATGAGAAAAGTTATTCCAAGGCCATGTCTTTCAATGATGTGGGAAAAATTTTAGCTAGCAATTTATCCTAAAAAATAAAATCACTACACATGGCAATATAAGTTGTTATGTGGTTGTTAAGGTCCCCTTTACCATTGTACTTGTCAAAATGGGGATCTCTATGTTTAAATGTGTTTACACTTTCAAGATTTCAAGTGATAATGGGCTCTTTGCAATGTATTGTGATGGTTGTACATTTTGGTTTTGGTTCATGGTTGAGATTTGTTGTTGGAGTGATGTTATGTTTTGTAAAAGTTGGTTTATGGAAAAATCATAGTTTGACATGTTTTGGGAATGAGATGAATATGGTGGAATGGCATATGTATTTGGTGGGCTGATATGTTGTGAAGTTATGAGTGGGGATGGTGCTTGGAGTGTTACATGTGAAGAACCAAAACCAAGAGGATTTCCATTGGAAAAACCTATTGTTGAAGTTATGCCAAGTGTCAATTGTATTGTTGAAGTAATAGATGGATTTGTGTATGTAGGAATAGAGGCTATAGTGGTAGGGAGGGAGACTTAACTTCCTCCTTGACTTTGAGTGTATCTCAAAGCTTGAGAACAAATATCCATTGTAGGTATATTATCATCAAAAACATGGGCTAGACTACTTACAACCTCTAATCCTTGAGCATCATCAATCGATTTCCTAATGTTATCAATTATGGGAACTGTTGTACCAGTGAAGTATTCAGTACTCACAAAGTTTTGATTTTTTTCTAGGTCCTTGTCTAGTTTTCTCAGTCTTTCCTTAGGGACATGGGCAACCATTGTCTCAACATCTATAAAGGTAAGTTCTTGTAAAGTCTTCATTGGCATGGTAACATTAGGAATAGAGTCCAAGATGGGTTGAGTATTGACAACAATTGTCATAAAGGAGTTATAAAACTCGTGATCCACAATGGATGTAGAGCCAACATGGGATGCCATGAGTCTATAACTATACCTCATTGAAGTATTAGAAATAAGACACTAGGTTGTGAAACTCATGCAAGTTTCACACCACCAAGAGTGCACCCAAGATGAGCACAAAATTGTTAAATAAGTGCAACAAACAAACATAAACAAAGAAGCAAGTAGGAACAAACAATAAACACATAAAAAAGGTCTGAGAGAAATTTTGTTTAGCCAAGACAAGCAGGACAGGGTCGCCCAATGGCGGTTGTGTCCTAGTCAAGGGTTTTAAAAGATCAAAGTTTGACTGTGAGATAAACTACTTAAGAATCCTGGTTCTACTTGCAAACAGTTGAAACAGTAAATAAATTTTCAATTTTTTCTTAATGTAGTCCAATTTCAAGCACAATACAAGTATATAGTAATGTTGAATATGATTGACCAAGATTGAATGCCAATTTTAGATATGAAATGTGATAATTGACTAATTTTAAGATGTAGAGATCTAAAAATGATAATTTTTGAATACAAATTTTGACTCTAGACAATGCACTTTCCCCCACTAATTGAACTAAATGAAAAATTCCTAGAAACATGTAATGAATGATTCCAAAACAAATATATGCAAGTACAATGCAACTGAGCAGATAGAGACAAAACAGTGTGAAAATTGTTGTTGAGACACTTGTATAAGGACTAGGTTTCCCAATGGCGATTGGGTCTTTGAACAAGGTTTTGAAAATTCAAAATCTGAATGTTTGGATTGGTGTTTAAGATTGTTGTTCCTATCTATAAACAAGTTGTTCAATGACTATTTTTCCAGAATTTTCCAATAAAATGCAAATGTAGATATATGATAGTTTTGGAATAAAATGAAACTTTTTTTAATACAATTTTCAAATGAAATTTGATCTAAATGACTGAAACACACTACAATGAAAACTATGATGCAATATGGATGCAATATTTTTGGATTTTTAATGATGCAATATGCAACCCTAAATGAGAAATACAAGACACAATAATGCAAAACCTAGATTTAGGGTTTTAATGACTACCAAATCAAAAAGCTATGATGTCAAATGTCAGGTTCACCAAAATGAAACATAAAAAATGTGGTGACCCTAAGTTGAGTATCCAGGGCCTAGCCTAGGGTCAATTGTTCCAACATTTATATAGTTTCATTGGGATGTAGACCAATAAGGTGTATAGATTGAATTTCAACCTCCAAGGTGAGCCAATCGGACCTAGATATACATCCTTTTGAAGATGAGAATGAATTGGAAATGATCTTGATTGATTTCCCTAATTAGACTATATGATCTAATGTAATAAATGTAATTATCTGACAAATGATAAAAACCAGTCAAGTTTTGATAGATCTAGAAGGTGCAAATTGATGTGTACCTGCCCAAAAAAATTGGTCTTGTTAGGCCTACAAGAATGGGGTCACCCAATGGTCATTGAGTCCTTGTAAGGGTGTCTTGTTCAAATTTTTAGGTCCTCTAGTGTCAGAAATGAGCTTTTGTTTTTGCCTATCCCACAGTCAGAGTGTCGTAAATAAATTTTGTAGGCGATTTTTCATGTTGATGACAACAAATACAACAATGCAAAAGGGATCTTCCATCTCTCTTCAATCCACTTCAGACCTACAACCCACACATTCACAAAGAGGGGAAATTTTGTGCCATGTAGGGGCTTGCCTCAATCAAACCCCATGTTATTTTTTCCACTTCCACAATGACAACATTTAATGATAAAACCTTGAATGGAAAGGAAGGAAATTAACACAATGTTGCAACTCACCACCCTTTAATGGATTCCTTGAAGGATTGAAGATATACACATCTCTTCAAGGATGTTGGATCTTTCTTGCTTGATTTGCTTGAATTCTTGGAGACTTACAACAATGTTAGCCTTCACATAGCATGAACATGAACACATAAAATTTGACATGATGATGGATCTTGAATTTTTGTAATGATGCTCTGATATGCTACTCTTGACAATAGTATTTACTCAATTGTGTGCCTTAATGTTGCTCCTTCCTAGACATATTTCAAATGATAAAAAGACTAGGTATTTATAGGTGTTTATCCAATTTCTTTGAAATTAGATTCCAAAAGTTGACACTTTATATTCAAATTTTGGATATTAAAATATTGTCAATAACATATTTGAATTTGGGTCCTAGCTAAGGAGGGGGATCCAGTCACCCTTGGGTGAATGGGTTCTAGCCCAAATTTCTAGGACAATCAAAGTCAGGGACAATTTAATCCTAACATTCTCCCACTTGACATCGTACATCATAAATATACCCATAGGAATCACAAACAAGGGGAAAAAATCCCTTAATCAATCACGCACCATCAAAATCTTCACTATGTTCTCATGTTCCAACAAGATACCTACAAAATAAACCATGATAACCACCATCAAGCAAAAAACTCCTTATATCCTCCAACATTCCACCTATAGAAGAAAAAGGAACATGTCAAATATCACTAAACTTGCACCAATATCTACATGAAAACAAGCATCAAATTCAAATGATAACAAAAGCTTTGAGAAGCTACCTAGCTCATACCAACTGGAATAGCAACCACAAAAAAATGCAACTTATCCAAGCTAACCATACTTCAAACTAGGGTATACAATCATAGATAGAACTTCATTCCATCAACATACCAACCCAAAATATGCAATCGATTCTTTGTATATCCATTCTCCTATCTCAAATACAACATACCAATACACAAATGACCACAAACAAGGCCAACTATTAATGTTTGTATTAACACTAAAACAGTCTCATGAATATAGATAATCCACTTCTGAGTCATCCCACTGCAACCAATAGGATGTACACACCTAAAAATTGCATAACATAGATTCTAATCCAATGAAACATGCATAATCATAATCACATCAATAATCAACAAACCAAGATATTAAAGAGAATAACTTGAGATATATCCAAAAGCTTCCACTGCACGAGTAATGTCAAATATGGAAATAGATCAAGGCATACCAAGTTTACCGATCATAGAGAATCTATCTAATTCCTCTATTACATAGTATGAATGAAACTTACAATGATATACAAATCACACAAAAAAATATGTTGCAATACCTCTCTCACCACTAGTCTCTATAGCTCTCCCAAGATCTTCACACTCAACCATGTGAATACAAACATCTAGGAAGAACACGACCAAAGAGAGAACATACAAATCAAATCATATCCTTGCTCCACACTAACATATACCAATATGTGCAATGCAAGATCTCTTTCACCATTTCAATATTGAAAAGATATCAACATATAACATTCAAATCAAATAAAAACATGACAACAATAGATGTAAACCTCTCATACTAAAGCTAGATCAAATCAACCAATCATTCCTACAATAAAGGGAATATCCTAGAAGCCACATAAAATTTCCTTTACCTCTCCAAATGACCTCAAAACTAGATCCATAGCTCAAGACCGAAACAAAGAGAACAATGAAAATTCATATAACCATGCATCTTCTTCTTAGCAAGTCCTCATTTTTTTGTATTCAAGACTAACTCATATGAAAAGACAAGATACAAAATAGAGAATGCATCTAATATTTAGGTGAGCAATACCTCTCATATCTTTCACTTGCCAAGTAGGCCAAGAGTAGGATACAAGATTTTCCTATACACACAACACCAAGCAATGCTAATCTTCTCTTTAGGTCCATAATGGATTCACATCCATAACTAGGTGTAGGCTCCTTAGTCCTTTTATGAAATCCTCATCAAAGAGTAACCATCTCAAAATATGATCCCATAAAATAAGAGATCTCTTAACCTCACCCAAGTCTCTCTAGTCTCCATGAGTATCCACCAATAAATCCATTCCAACTTCAAATGTAACCCTACAAAATTATGAAGCTCCAAACAAATGATTGATACTCAAAACCAAAGAGAACAAATAAGATCATTGCCAAATTTATAACTATAGAATCGAGAACATATCATGACAACATGATCTAACATGTCCTCAAAGGAATATCATATGGTTTATATGAAAATATTGTGGTCTCAAGAGAACTTTTATCATGCCAAAAAATCTAATCTACAATCAAGATTACATCATGACATAATAACAACCATACTCTAAACCAAGCAACGACATATCTAATCACATGGAGATAAACATTCACCATCAAATGATGAATCTACATCACTACCAAAGCTCCCATTGAATCATGTAACCAACCTCTCTAGGCATCATGATAACCATCTCCTATCTAAAGATCCTCCATGGTCAGGCAACACAATCAAAGAACTCAACGCCATGAGCTCCCAAAATGTAAATTCAATCCATAATATCTAAACCAAGAAGATACAAATGCCACACATTCTTTGTTAATAAAACCAAAGATGTCATTAAACCCTCATTACAATTTGAAGGAAAAATACAAGAGCTCCTTACGACACCAACAACCATTGCAAAAGACCATCCATCTTTTAATAAAAAATTATCCATGGCTCACAACACACTACAAAAACAAAATCTTAGAACTAAAATCTCGAAACAAAGAATATATAAACACATTATGTAACTGCATACAACTCCCACTAAAAGTAAAATTGAGTTATACATGGCACCATGACCGATATCATTACCAACACTCTAATGAAAGTGAAAAAAGTTTCTCATGCACTATAAACTATATATTCAAATGAATAACTATATTAGACACTCCCAATAACCATCTCTCATTGCAATAAACATACCAATGTAATAACATTGTGACCAAGAATATGGCCTACCAAACATAATCCACATTAGAAAATTTTAAAAGATCTACACATATGTAACATCTCAAAGGAGAAATACATAATTAGTGTTCAAAATCTTAAATAATTAAAAATAGATTCAACCTCACATCAGTAACATGCAATATAAAGATAATTAGGTATAATATGTGGATTTTCAAGACTCAAATACTAGGATCAATGTTAGATCTAATTTTTCAAACAAACCCACATAAGAGTAACCATAGATCAATACAAACCCTTCAAGAAGCCATGTAAACCTATAATTGTCTTCATTTAGAACACCCTAAATATAGTCTTTTGACAGATCCACATACCATAAATTTTAGTTAACATGTAAAACCTATAGAACCATCTATGTAAATCTGAAATCCACTTCAACATCCAAATATTCACATAAAACATGTCATTTGAATAATGGAATAAGCACATATCTACAAACCCACAACTGAAAACAAGAGTAAATTGCAACCCAATAGGAAAATCAATTTATCTAGGAGCTTATAACATATGGAACATATTTTTTCCACAACTTAAAAAGAGGTCAGCGGCTTATTTTCTAGTGATTTCATGTAACCAAGTGCTAAAACAAATCAATCCAACATAAACACTCAATTTTGTAGTACAAATAGTGGGTGTTTCTCCATGTGATGAGGATGCGAAAAAGTACTCATCCAACATGAACACCTTCTCACTACACATGACCACAAGGAAAAGGAACACAACCACCAAAAAAGAGGATACTCACATATTTTCAAACAAGAGCTCCAAGTTACCAAAACATAACCAACTCCATAAAGATCCATAATCATGAGCTTCCAATTCCCAACATAAATCACATTAACAATATCCATGGCTTCCAATCTTATAGATCTACAAAATGAAGTTAACTCATATAATATTCATTGTAGCCCCACAAGCCTCCAACAACTTTCAATTCTTTCTAATAGATTCCCACAATTTTTCCAAGCTAAGAATAACAAATAAAGAAATACCTAAGACCAATTCACCTTTAGGTTTGATACCAAATGATCAAAAAATATAGGTTCTAATACCAATTATTAGGAAATTCAATCTCTATCCAAATATGAATTTGATGGATGAGAAACAAGGCTTGGACTACAAAAATATGAAAATATGAAATTTATGTACAAATCTAAAATTAAGTTGCCTTAATATGAAATTACCATGATTAGACCCATCTTCTTTATGAAGTTAAAAATAAGCCAACATATTAGGCTTATCAACACTACCTTATGTGAAATTCTAACAACAACAAATAAAAAATATCATCAACATAAGATAGCAACAATGAGACACAAACCAACAACATAAGAGCATCACATAACATATGATTTATGTGGAGAAACCCTTGCGAGAAAAAATCCACCAAGAAGAGAGGCCAAGTATGCATTATCTTCAAATAAATGAGACTACAATATATTCACTTCCATTCTCCTCTTTGCATCCAACATGACAATGTATCCGTGTACTTGTGAACAACCTCTTTATGCCTCAACATGTCCTTGTTCTTGTAGAGTAATGCTACATTCAACTATTCCTCTTATTTTTTACATCTAAGGAGCTGATTTATAGAGTTGTGAAGAGTTCTACAGACCCAAACACGATGCCCAAAGATGACTCTTCAATCCAAATGTCCCCAACCCTTGGATTGCCACCTCAAAATGTGAAATGACACCAATTTTGGCTGCAATACTTTCCCTCCAACTTGGGCACCCAAACCTAAAAATTAAACATTACATTAAATGCAATAAATGATGGAAAACCAAGAGACACCTCTTGCCTCTTTCCAAGCACCCACTTGGAGAATCCCAACAGTCACTCATTTGTCTACATCCTTATCTTTTATCATGCCATTATATGCATCCACATGTGGGGAAAATGACATAAAATATTCATGTCCACAAGTCACCTTTATCACTGCTAATGGAACCCATCACCCCAAGTATGAATGTAATACAAACAATGGTGAGAATAAATATTATAAAATATTTTTCCAATACACCCTAAGTTCCTAGAGACACTTTCTAAGGATGTTGGAACCATGCAATATGACATAAGATTTACAAGGTAGATCACAACTTAATCCTAACAAGAAGCAAAATGATGAACTTTGAATTTCAAGTTTCTCTTGGAATTTGAAGGGTTGATCCCACATGTGGAATTGACCTCACTCTTGTAGATTTAACATTTGACATTTTAAAATATAATTCCAAATTTGGCTAATTCCTGAATGTCAAGAATCAACAGGGCGTGGCAGAGTCAATAGTCAATGGAGGCAACACTGGAGGTAGATCGGAGGATAGCAACGGGAGTGATGGGCGGACAGGTGTTGAAGATACCAGTGAGATGGAGGACGAAGAACGGTGGAGTATGGAGTATGGGGTAAGAAGGAAAAAGTGAAGTTGGGGGTGAAAGGATGGAGTATGGGAGGAAGGTGAAACGGAGAGAAGGGAATAACGAAGAACAAAGGAGGAGCGATGGAGAAAGGGAGGCTGAGGAGATGGAAAGAAGAAGGCTTGAGGAGAAGGGAAGGAGGAGGAGGAAGAAGGGGTGATGGAGAAGGAAGTTGAAAGAAGGAAGAAGGAGGAAGGCGGGGTGACAAAGGAAGAAGGAGGAACAAAGGAATGGGAGATGAATGAAGTGGCAAGAGGGAAGGCGAAGAAACAAAGGAAGGAAGGGTGTGACAGAGATAGGGAGGCTCGCAGAGACGGGAAGAAGAAAAAAGGAGGAAGAAGGAAGGAAGGGGCGATGAAGAAGGAAGAAGAGGAGGAGGTAGGAGGGGCATCAAAGGAAGGAGGGGGGATGGAGGAAGGGAGAGACACGGTGGTCAAGTGTTCGAATCAGGAGCTAGATGCATAGCCGACTCACCCATCGGTGGTTGTTGATGACAGTTGCTGGAGAACCATGATGCACGATGTTTCGGTGTGAAGGAACAAAGGCCCGAGGAGGAAAAAATTGACGGGATGAGGCCCCCCAAATGTGGCCTTACTGGTTCATAGCTCTAGTCAAAAGCGTTTACGGATCAAAAAGAAAATGTCAAGAATCAACTAAACACATGTTTGCATGATTTATTGGTATGTACTTGTATTCAAAGGCAATTAATTGCATTCATTTGGTCATTCATTCAAATTCAAGGAGAAAAGCATGCTGGGAACACTTCCATTGGTGCACTAAAACAAATCAAGATTTGCAAATTCATTTTAGAACATGGCTAAATCTTTCTATCTACTAATCTTTTACATAGTTTTTCTAGGGGGTTGATCTAGGAGAACAAGTCCCCAATTTTTTAAGGGTTGACCTAGAAGAGCATGTCCCCTAACAACATACTGACAACCCTTTAAACGTATTTCTAAATGTCATTAATTATTAAAGTATAGCAAAAAAATAAAACAAATAGAAGTAAACTTGACTAATGAGAAAGCAAAGACACACATTAAGCAAGATCAACTTTGTGCACTAGAGATGAATGAATCTATGGACACAAAAATAACCATGAAGTACTCTCCAACCTAAAAAGAGCATAGAACTTGTGTAAAATTGAAAACAACACAAACATGAATCTTCCATTTCTAATTCCAAGACATCTTCATTTATAGACTCACACATAATCTTCTCATCTAGAATGAAATACTTACATTTACCGCATTTACTTTTCATGATATCCCATTCCTAATATCTTCCCCCACAACTATCAATTAATCATAGGTTAGTTCATGCCTATGTGGGAGCATTTCATTGGATGAGCCATGTTAAGCTTGGGGAAAGTTTATTTTCCTTTCCAAGTGGTAAAGTTTTCCCATCATGGTGTTCAGCCATATGTACAAATATTTTAGGATGAAAATTTGTGTCCTTTTTAACGGGTCAATTTAATTTTGACCGTAGCACGTGAAGCTTAGCCCCATTGAAACAGCCTCATGTGATCTTCTGCTTAGTCACTAGAAGCAAATTGGCACAAGAGTCTGCCGTGGAGAAAGATTCCATTGTATGTGGGCATGTGCTAAAATCATTAAAAAATAGGTGTAACAAATAATTAACTAGGAAGAAAAAAATGGCGATTAACAGTGAGGAAACCATTTCCGAGAGAGATATCCCGCTAAACGATAAACTATTAAAAGCATTTGAAAAGACCAGATGACCGGCGGAGCAGGGGCTGCAGTGCCCGTTGACAGTGGACGGTCCGGATCATCTTAAGGCCTTCACGGAACGGATTAAAAACTGGTTGAACAATAAGTCCGTGCCGGTTTGGGAAAAATCCAGTAAAAACGGTTGGTAAAGGCGAGATTTTGCAGGGATGGGTAGGCTGATATGTTTACATAGCTTGTGAAACTCTGGTAAAGTTTCTATCTTTTTGCACCCGTGGGATGTTTGGATCATGGAACACGGGTCAAAAAAGGCTTGTAAAAGGCATGTGAGTTCAACCCAGAGGGGATAGGTAGAGCTTCAAAACGACAAAATCTACACAGAGAGCGGGGGAGGAAGAAGATTAAGAGGCAACAATGCCCGTGGCCAAACTCTTTTTTGTGCACTAAAACTTGTTGGAGCATGTCCCATCGAGATAACAGGCGGGTCCCTCCTTGCTTGAATCTCAACTTCCGACGTATATATTGTTGTTGTGTTTTGCTGGATTCAACAGCATTATAATGTGAAAGAAAGATTGATAAATAGATGTCACGGAGATACTATGTTGCAGCATAGCAATGCTTGGAATTATCATTAGCTTGCATGACAGAGCAAGAGCGAGAGCGAGAGAGAGAGCAAGAGCTAGAAGCAGAGAGATTAATGAGGGGTTAGGAGCAGAAGTTGCCTGAGTGAGCCAAGTAGGTCCTTGGCCTTTGTCTTCTCCATTGCTATGGCTATGGACAAGGGAAACAGAAGAACAGCAGCATCAATGTACCAAAGCTATGGGCTGCTAATCTTGGTGATAATTTGTGAAATGTTAATCAACAGGGCTGTAGCTGGAAGGCCATCCTCAGCATTTGGATTGGATGCAGCTGAGGTGAATAAAGTGAGGGAGCAAGAGCAGCTGCATCTCAATATAGAGAAGCATCTCAAGCGCCTTAATAAGCCTGCTATCAAAAGCATTAAGGTGATTTCTGTTTTCTCGCGCTCTAACTTGCTTTTTCCCTGGAGCTCCTCTTTTTTTGTTTTTTGGTTTTTTTAATAAAACAACAGGCTTTAGCTTTTTAATGCCTACTACTCCTTCCCTATTGTATGGGGTTTGATACTTGTTGCAGTTGACAAGAAGGATAAACTTGTCTTAAAGGTGTGGAGATTTGTCCATACTTGAAGGAAAGGATTAGCAAAGTAGAGACCAGTTATCCTATTAGAATAGTACAGAGCTTTTGTTTGTTTTGATATATTGTTTGATATATGAGATGGTTAATGCATTGCTTTTCCTGTGGTTTTGTATCGAGCTAATGTTGAGTTTAAGCTTGCTAATATCTGCGTTTCTTCATGGTGTATGTTGGTCATTTTGGTTTTGCTTTGATGTATGTGAGGATCTCACAATCTCTTTGCTGTGACTATCATTGAAATACAATTGAGGTCCTAAACACCATTTTCTGATTATTAGGGCATCTTGGAATGAATTGCATATCATTTATGGAATTTCAAGTGATGTTTAAAATGCTATCTTCGTCTGCGATTCTAGGCCGGCTTCCTTTGAGTTCTGATGTTTTTCTATCCTGCAGAGCCCGGATGGAGATACTATTGACTGTGTGCACATTTCTCACCAGCCGGCTTTTGATCACCCACTTCTACAGAACCACACCGTTCAGGTCTGTGCATTTTTGGGTTGGAACTATATGGGTGCCGTAGAAAAGATTAGCCAAGGTAGTGAGTCCTAATATGGCCTTGGAAATCTTTGTTGTCTACAGATGAAGCCTAATGGCCTTCCAGATGGGCTGTTTACAACTGGCAAGGCTGCGAGGTCTAATGGTCCTGCCATGCCGCAACTGTGGCATACAAATGGAAGGTGCCCTTCAGGAACAGTTCCCATTCGCAGGACTCATAAACAAGACATTCTCAGAGCAAACTCTATTGAGAATTTTGGCCGAAAAAAGAGTTCAGTTTCAAGGCCTGTTCAGCCCAAGTCTGCAGATCCTGATTTACTGAATGAGAGTGGACATCAGGTTAGCCTCGTATTATGTTTCTCCTCTATCCCTGGAAGCTTATTTGGTTTTATCTTTCTTTGCTTTTCCATTTTCTTATGGAAGCGTGCAAGTCCTGTTTTTGTTGCAGCATGCTATAACGTATGTTGAAGGAGACAAATACTATGGAGCTAAAGCTACCATAAATGTATGGGAGCCTAAGATTCAGCTTTCAAACGAGTTCAGCTTGTCTCAGATTTGGATTTTGGCTGGTTCTTTTGATGGGGATTTAAACAGTATTGAAGCAGGATGGCAAGTAAGGATGGAACTATTATCCTTTTCTAATCGTATTTGAAGCAATTCCCAAAAGGTGGTTTTCAGTTCCCTTATAAGCTAAGGTTCTCGCCTGATTATTGCGCAGGTTAGCCCAGATCTATATGGGGACAACAATACAAGGCTCTTTACATATTGGACCGTAAGTTTCCAAGCTATGTGCTCCTCAAAGTTGTATTCGGATCCCACTCATGGGATCAAGTTATAGGTTGGGAGAAATTGATTTCAAACACTCTGATGACATTATGACACTAACATTAATTATTTATTATGCAGAGTGATGCTTATCAAGCCACTGGATGTTACAACTTGCTCTGCTCAGGATTTATACAAATAAGTAGTGATATTGCAATGGGGGCCAGCATATCTCCTGTTTCAAACTACGGTAGTTCACAATATGATATCAGCATCCTCATTTGGAAGGTAAATTAATCAGAGTTACTGGAAGTCTGGTTTTTTCCAAATTTTTTCTTTATTCTTCAAAGTTCATATTTCTAGGTTGTCATTCGGATACTGTGTCTTGAATTGGTAGGATCCTAAGGAAGGGAACTGGTGGATGCAATTCGGAAGTGACTATGTTTTAGGATACTGGCCAGCACCCCTATTTTCCTACCTTGCAGACAGTGCCAGCATGATTGAATGGGGTGGCGAGGTTGTTAATTCCGAACCAGATGGTCAACATACTTCCACTCAGATGGGTAGTGGCCATTTCCCAGATGAAGGTTTTGGCAAATCTAGTTACTTCCGCAACATCCAAACTGTGGATGGTTCAAATAATTTAAGAGCACCAAAAGGTTTAGGCATCTTCACTGAACAATCCAAATGCTATAATGTCCAGAAAGGTTACAACAGTGACTGGGGAAACTATTTCTACTATGGAGGGCCTGGGAAAAATTCCGAATGTCCTTAGAAATATCTCCACAAGGGCATTCACCTTGTACCATTGTAAAATTTCTAAAAACATCTGTATCGTATCTGTCCTACCATGGCTGCAGCCATTCCTTCCTCCCTTTGAGTACCATATTCTCTTTCTCGGAGATTGTAGATGGTGTGTCCCCCTGTGATAGTAGTCTTTATTTCTTATCCTATTTTGCCTCTTTTTGCATAATATTGTGGGCGAGTTCATACCAAAACAAAGAACCGCCCTTTTAACTGTATGAAGGATATTACTATGGTTTCTTGTAACACGTGGTTCTGTGTATTACACTATGATCAATTCAAGCCTTTTCAGGTATTATTTGAGATGCCATTTCTGGTGTTAATGAAGTTCATATTTGCATTTCTTTCCTCATGAAAATGATTATATTTTCTTAATTCAAAGAGCCAAATCCTCCTTAAGATTTGCCCTATCTATGAATTCACATATCAAATCCTTGAGCATTATTCTGCAAAAATCAAGGCTACAACGCCCTCTAAAAATGTGTGCTTGTCCAGGTCATCAAATAAGGGCTGTGGAAAAATTTCGCTGTTTTTGCTAGGTGATGCAGATTTGCAGGGTTACAAGCAACTTGTTTCAAAAAATTGAAGGGCTACGGTCTGTATTCTTTGAAGGGTTACGAAGTTACAAGACTACTATTTCATTTTTTATGGTCTGTTTTTTGGCTTCACGGCGGCTTCCCCAATCAATCCCAGATGTTCCCCTTGCTTTCACTTAGTGAATGGGAATCGCCGACTACCCATTATATTCAACGTGGATCTCATGTTCTCGCCCGCATTCTTCAAGGACTGTGCCTTTAACCTTTCTGAGGAATACCCACCCCTTTCCCAATTCTCATTACCATTTTAATGGACCTGCAAATATACTTCTTATTCACCTTATCCATGGGGGAAGCAAAGCTTTTTTGGTTAAATCTCAAACAAGATCAATAATCCAGAAGTACGAAATCAAAGAACTGGAGATTATGGGCCTTTTTTGCAGAGGTTATTGTTGCGAATCATGTTTATTTCCTACTATCAGAGATCAAACTACCAGTCAAGAACTTCCGAGGTAAAGCAGGCTTCACAAATTTGACGTTACATGATCTAGCTCTACCAGTTTAGGAAGGGTTTACTGAGCAAGTTCAGACACTTAATCCAAAGCATTTTTATCATCGTTGAAAGTGATAAAGATGCCTCTGGGTTGATGAACTGAAGGGTATGTCATATCTCAGGATCAGTCCAGGACTCTAGTCTATATGCATGTAAGTCGGATTTATTCTCTTGCCCTGACTTCCTGATTCTTGATGATGATTCATGGGATGTAGCTCAAACATGGAGGGTAACTATTATTACCGAGTTCTATGCAAAGGCTTTACAAAGTTACTAAATTGGACTGACGACACCTAACTCTCCTAATCTAATTCTTTAATATTATTACTTAGAAGAAGTTCTTTTTGTGTGGCTATGTCAGGTTGGTAGTCCACCTTTTTAGGAAGGGATTATATGATGGATTTATCTTTACAACGGTCAGTTTTGTGTTTTGAGATATTTTTTATTTTATTTTATGGAAGGTTTTATATCATTTAAGAGTTTGTATTGTTATTTGATGTTGATATTAGTTTGGTTGAAAGTCGAGGAATGAGGGGTATCTATTCTGTCAAAGCCACCTGAACCTCTGCTGATATTAGTTTGGTTGAAAGCCAAGGAATGAGGGGTATCCATTCCGTCAAAATCACCTGTACACAATTCCAGACTCAACCCTTGTACAATTCCGAACTAAACCCTTATACCATACCTTCAAGATTTGAACCTTAGAGAATGGCTTAATCAACAAACATACTATCACCCTCATTAATTGTGTTCAATCAATTGAATTACAACCCTTTAATTGAGATTTTTTTCATACTACAATGTGAAGAAAAATTGGTCGGCCGCAATAACAGCCACATTTACCTAATCTACTGATTGATGATTTAGAGTCACGTTCAGAGTTAATATATTATATAATTTGGATGACAAGCTTATTTGACGAAGACTGGAGACCTTAATAGATGAGTCGTGACAGACTGAGTACAGCTCGCAATATCTCGTGAAGGTATCATTATCTTGAAGCTTTGTCAGTTGATGTGAATGGGAACTTCTCGTGATTCACGGAGTGGAGAGAGGACATGTGGGAACTTTGGATTATATAGTTGAATTTTAAGTGTCCTATTTCAAGTTGCTTTTCAGCTTTTAAAGTCCGGTGAAGAGTCCTTGTCATATTCTATATAAGATCACCTGTTCTCCACTGTAGTCTACCTCAGAGGAACAGTGCAAGGAAAGATTTGGTTTTGATTTAGTCTTAAGGTTATGGATTCTACAGGCATCTGAGTTTCAGTCTTAGTTGCACGGAGACCTTTCAAGCATTGTTGTTAGAAACTGTGAAACCCCCATTGACTTACAATAAAACAACCATGGCATTGCATTAAAAAAAGAAAGAAAGCAAGACACTAAAGGTCTTACAAACATAAATATTGCAAGAAAAGAATCCCTGGGCTTGCAAATGGTGAAACCAAGCCGAAAGTTCTCATTGCAATGCAAGGTCTTTGTTTTCGGCCTTGATTTTGATATTTCGCATGTGGGTGGGTCGGGCATTGGGGTCAGGGGTCAAAGCCCAAGAAATCATCCCAGCTGGAGTGAAATTATTATGCTTCTAATCTAACATCCAAATATGACACGGAATCTCATCTGTCTCATCTGTCTCTACCTCTATCTATAAGAAAGTTGGCCCTATCTAACTAGGGCGTAGCTCGCCAAAGTGCCCCACGAGCAGGTTTGCCCTTTGAAATTGGATCTCCACTTCTTATATAAGAGGATTTCTTTAATCAAATTGGATTTAATTGCAACTTGACCTAATCTACGAGAATTTTGACCTAACTTACAAGAGGGTTTGTTTGGTTGGTATTATTTTATTAATGAGCAAGTTAGTTGTAAAAGAGAAAACAATTTTTTTTTAGAGTTAATTTGGGTTAATTAAGTAAATATAATTAAATAAACATAATTAGTATAGGATAAATATGTGGTAGAGATTTGGTAAATAGATGAATTGTATTTGTTATTTTAGGAAATGTAAATGTAATGGAGGGATGAACTTAGTTCGATGATTGCTCAATGATTGAAGAATTCATTGAAGAATAAGTGTCAAATTGATGAAACTTTAGAATGAATCATTGCTTGATTTTAATCATGATTAGAATGAATGCCTTTAAATACTAACATATAGTCTCAAATTGTGCCAAACATGTGTTTGGTTGACTCAGGCAAGAGGGTGAATGGGGTTAGTTGTACAAATTTAAGTTTTTGAATTTTAAAATGGAAGGGGACAATTTGCAATTGTGTGGTTGCCCTTATGATTGTGAACTTGTTCTAGAATGTGCTAATGATCAAATCGAGTTAGAAAATAATGGAAGTAGGTACATAGGGGCAAGTGTTTTAAGTGGCAAATAAGTTGAATGTATAATAAGAATGTGTGTAAATGAACAAGGTATGTGTGTGCATGGATTGAAAACTTCTAGTGGAATGAATCTTGTTTTGCACAAGATTGTGTCATTTGTCACTATGTACATGTATAAAGGCATTTTTTCAAAATGAGCACAAAACTAAAGGGAAATGACATGAGTATGCAAATTTCACCATTATATTTTCCCCCACTTTGAGGTGCATGTTAATCCTAAAATGCTCATGTATCTCAAACTATGTAGCACTCACAAGCATGCATATAAAGTAAATATCTTAGGCAAAGGATGAGCAAGGAATGATAAATGGTGATGTAACACTCAATGATCAAAACACCCATGATAGTGCATAAAGAATAACACAAAAATCCATGAAAAGGCATGCAAACAAAGGGGCAAGGGTCCACAATAAAGTATGACGCAAAAATAATGGGGCAAGGGCCCATGGCAAGGCATGAAACCAAGATAATGGGGCAAGGGCCCATGACAAGGCATGAAACCTAGATAATGGGGCAAGGGCCAAGATAAAACAATAGTAGGCATAATGTGTAAAAGAGGGAAGCATGATGTCCCTAATGTAAGTTTTGAAGATATGACAATAGAAACACATAAAGTATGAAGGGAAGATGAGATGCCTTGAATATATGGTAAATGAAAGCACACCATGTCAAGGGAAGGCATGATAGGCCCCCCAAAGTGAATATATGACAAAGTAAGCTCTATAGGTGATGGGGGAAGGCATGATGCTTCCCTAAAGTAAAAGTAATTATAGTAGTGGAATATAGAAGACCAATATGCAAAGCTCTAGAAGTGGGATATAGCAAAGTAAATGCAATGAGTAACTCTAGAGAATAAGACACATCAATATAGCTCAATGTGTGAAGCTCTAGGAAGAAAACTGTATCAATATAAGACTAAAGTATAGGGTATAATAAGTATGATGTATCAATGTAAGATCAATTGACAATACCATGTATCAAAATAAAAGATCTAGCAAACATAATATAACAATACAAGATCAATGAGCAAGCTTAAAGAAGCATGATAAAACAATATAGGATCAATAAACAAGCTCTAAAAACCTATGACGATGTGAGATCAATGGATCGTGAACATAAGTGTAACATGTATAACAAGGAAACAAAGGCAATGCAAACATAGATAAGGATAGGCAAAAACAAGCGAACAATCCAAGTGGGAAATGAAAACAAAAGGTAAATGCAAAGGCAAATTAAAATGGACAAGTGAAACCCAAAAATGCCCCTAAGGGGGGAAGGATAAACATGTGAGACAAATATAAAAGGTGAAATGGATATAAAAATGAACAACATTATAGGCTAAATAAAAAATTAAAAAAAAGGAGAAGATAAGTGATATCTAATCTATAGATACATATGATTATATAGTATAGTGGCGCTCATAAATCATCTAACAATTTTTTTCTTAGGTACTACCTTTGGTACCTCTATCTTAGGCTCATCAACCATTAGATCGTCATTGTTCTAAAAATCACCATCCAATTTATCTTCCTTTTGTTTTATTTTTTATTCTTCTTTACTTGCCTTTTCAATGGTGTGTTTCATCTTAATATTTCTCTGTTCTTGATGAGAACACATGCTTAATAGTTACAAAATTAGGTACTTTATTTACTCATTCTTTCTTTTTGGGCTTGTGGCTATGATGGAATGATAAGAATTTGATATACCATAACTTCTTTCTTTGCTTCCATATAGTCTTTTTATGTGAGTAATTGGAATAGCTCTATGTTGCTTAGTCCTTGGTCTCCCAAGTAATACACCAAATCTATTAGAAGATGGTATCACATAACATAAAATAGGTAGCCTTTAGGTCCAACTCTCAAATGTACAATAATGCATCCCAACGTGTTGATTAATATTCCATTAGTCATTTTTAATGAAACCCCATGATGTGCATACTCCTATTCTTTGATGAGTGCTAAACAATGTTTCTTTCGTACAAATGGTAAATTGACATGCATGATCAACATGAAACTTACTAGGTGACAAACCTCTAAAATTCCCCTATATAATGGAGAAAAATAGTTGTTTTGTGTATTTTCCCATAAAAAATATAATCAATGGTGTCATAGGAGGAGAGGAAGATACATCCTTAGGACCAAAATTTTCACAAAAAAAATTGTATCCTCATGTTCCACATATCATCATTAGATTTTTCATCATGCACCTCAACATTATATGAATTGATTAGAAATGGATTTGACCAATAGATTTACATTATCATTACCCTCTTTGACTTTAATTATATTGTTGTTAATGAGATTTTGTACCTTATGCTTAAGAGTGAAACACAATTGTGTGTAATGACTGTTAGGGTTCATGCAGATTGGAGCAATAAACATTAACAATTATATGAAGATTAAATAACCCAAACATAACAATGAAGAATAATGCAAAATAGATCAACACAAAAATTTAACGGGGTTCACCCAATATGACTACATCCACAGAAACTCAGCCACCAAATGATTTTATTATCTAGTGCAAAATAGATTACAATCTCACGAATTACACACACCGCAACTTACATCCCATTCACTTATAACAAGCTTTTTGGAAGCTTCCAAAATTAGGGTTTTACAAAGTCATTTTTTCATTTAACATGTCAGAGGGAAAACCTTGACGTGTTAATGGGGAAATTCTCTTTTCGAGGGTTGTGCCCCGAACCCCCACTGTCGGGGGTGGTAGAACCCCCACTATTGGGGGCTACCACCCCCGAACCTCGACAAGGATACATTACAAGTGTACAATATTTGCATGATCAATCGCCACATATCAATAATGACCCTTAACTCCATGATTTTTTTTTCTCTTGAATATTGCTCATATGAGCCTCTATGTGAGACCAACACAAGCTATCATGGGCACTTATTAGAGATTAACACAATCTCCTTATGAGCACACATAACCTAGAAATCATCTATGGAAAACCAAGATTCACTAAGAATACACTTTATTTAGAAGCTAGATCCAACTATGGAAGACAAAGATTCACCTCTTAGAATTCCTTATTAAATTTCCCCATGGGGATTTGAACTTGGTTCTCCACAATGAGAACCCAATGCTTCAATCAGTTAAGCTCAACTCCTTAGACATTACTTATGATAGTTGCAATATTCTTGGTCATTATATGATCTAGGTAGTAGTTTAGTGGTATCCAATGAATGAATGTGAGAGAGCATAGCTAGATTAGGACTGAATAAAATTTGAAGCACATAATCCATGGATTTTTAAATCTTAGAGAGCTTCCTAAGGGCATTTGATTTGAAAGAAGGAAAAGAAAAATTATAGCAACTTGATTAACATATTCCTTCATGTCACTACCATTTGAAAAAGCATCAGTCCTTTAAAACTTAGAAAGGTAGAAAGACTTTGATGATGGTGGCCCACATTTCAAAGTATTTGATGCTAACAACTTAACCTCGAGATTCTTCAAATGGATGCTCATTTCTCTAAAAAAGGAAAACTAATGTGGTGCAATTACTCTTGATAATTAAAATTTATCCCACAAGAAACATGATCTATAACTCATCATCATCATATTGGTGTTTCAATTTTCCATACAAAGACTAAAATTGAATAACATAATCATTGAGGGGCTCATTACTCTTTTTTGTGCATCTCATAAGATGCAAGGCCCAACTAGTCTATAAATTTGTCATGCTCCTATTTATTATTATCCTTATGTTGTGTCATGTTTTAGGACCTAATTATAAAAATATGATATAATTAACAAATAAAATAATTGTTACACATTCAAAGCATCCATGCACATAAAAAATGATAAATCATAGTTAAAAATATAAATTTCATCATAGAAAGGATGCAAACAATAACCCAAGATATATGTGGAGAAACCCTTGCAGGAAGAACTTCATGCCTAAAGAGATCCAAAGCTTGTATTAATCCGCAACAAGAGCTACACCAATATAACATCTCCCCCTAAATTCTTACATAGTAAACAAAAACTTGTGCTACCTCCTACTCCAAGCTCTAATTTGTAGCCAAAATTAATACAAGAAACCATAAATGGTTTCCTATACAATATTCTCAAACCATGGGCCAAGTAGTCTACAAGAAAAAGATACCTCATTACATGGGTTTGAGAGTTACAAACATCTTTTCTTCAAGAATTTTCTCATGAACTTGGGTTTCCAACTTCACTAGAGGACAAAAGAAAACCACTAGAAGAAAAAATAATAGCTCCTTAAGTTCAAACAAAAAGGCTACCAAATTCTTACACAATTACAAATTATTTATTCCAACTTGTACAATGTCATAGATGTTTCTTACACCTCTTAAAATACCATACATAGTTATACACCCTTCTATTTCATGCTAAGTATCCATAGATGTTGCCAATGTTGTCATAGGCCAGATTAAGCTTCCCCACTCAAGGCCACCTTGTAAAGAATATTGTAAGTGCCTAGTAAAATATTATTTAACTATAAAAAATTATTTTTCTTCATGTGGGACATCCAAGTTCCCCTTTGATAATTCTTAGAGTCACATGAAATAATAACCAACTATTAAATATTAAAATTAAGATACATAGTCCTAGAATTGCAAGGTTTAGTCACCATTCCTAACACTAATTAGATAATTGATCTTTGTGAGTTGATTAATGCTATTTTTATACAATGCCATTAGATGTTAGATAGAGGTATATGATGTTATATCTTGATTCATGACTTATATTATACCATATTACCATTGAAAATAATGCTTGAGCTTATTTGGATGTGTGTATAGTGTAAGAACTATTTATTGTATGAATTTGAGAGTCTATTTTTATGATGAACTTTATGAAGCTTTACTAACTCTATTCACGTGGATTTGAGAGTCTATTTATTTCGACATGTAGAGAATTAAAAAACTAATCATATGGCATCTGTAACACCCCTTCGTTTTGCTCTTATGTTTAGACAATGATCTACTTTGTTATGCTTTATTTTTTTATTGTACCTTGACTATGATAGACTATGATGTTTTGTCACTGTTTGATCGTTAACTTTAGAGCGATGTGGATTTAATATTATGATGTGATGGTACCTTATTTTGATGTTATTATTATGACATGCTTTGGATTAGCATAGTGGATATTTGAATTAATATGGTTATATGCTCTTGAGTAGAATATTGATGTTAGAATTGTCAGTTTCATGATATTGTATTGGTGAAGGGGACAAAATTGCACCACTCGCTTGCGAGCGCTCTGCAATTCCGCAATTCTCTCTTCACGGTGTGTTCTATTATGATGTATATATGCATGTTCGATAAATGCCATGTTTATAGGTTTGCAAGTACAAGACATCGAATCCATCTGGCTTCACAAGTTTGAGCGTGTCCATTGCCCAACGGAAATGTTGATTAGGAGATAGTAAATAGGATTCCTATGTCAAGCCTTTACCCTAGTCATAGAGTGTCGTCGGGTCTAGATGGTTTTGTTTGTTAAATGTTGTTTAATTTTGCTTTGAAATTATTATGTTGCAAAATTTGAAAAAGGTAAATTAATGGATTTAAATATTTAAGTTGATTATTAAATTAATCTAGTTTTAATGTTAGAAGATGGTAATTAATTAATTTAATTTAATTAGTAAAATAATCTAATCTAGGGATTATTTATTTTATTAATTAATTAAATTAGTTGAATTAAATTAAATTAGAAATGTTAAGTATTTTAGGAATTATTAAATGTTTTAATTTTTAAAATATTTGGAGGATTTTGTGCAATTTGGTTTTAAAAGATATTTTGGGTCTTCAACATGTGTTGAAAAATATTTATGAGGTTTGTTGGGAAAATTTATTCTCAGGAAGAAATTTATGGCTGCAACGGGAAGAAGTGAGAAGCTTCTTCATGGGAGAAGGATAGAGGATATTTGGTGGGGGAAAGAGGTTTTGAGAAAAGGAGAAAGTTTGTTTTGGGGATTGTATGTTTTGGTTGTTTTTGTTGAAATTTAGAAAAAAATATACTGGGGAAGTTTTTGTGTTCGAGAATTTTTATTGTTCTGGAGGAAGCTTTCGTTTATCTAGGAGAAAATACTTGGATATGTGGACGAGGCGCTACTTCAATTTACATCTTCATAAGCATTGGATTACAGGTTCCTCTTTTAATTCTAGTTAGTTTTATATTGGAAAAGATTCTTAGTTTAGATTACTCTCTGGAAAAGATTGTCTTTGCAAGTTTTTAAAGCTTTGAGTTTTGTTTAAAAATTGTAAATGTCATGTGTGAAATTCTCAGTGAAAATAAAATCCTCTGTTGAAACAAAATATTTTGTGGAAACCATTGCTAATTTTAAGTTGGGATTATTGTAAACATAGAAGAACCCAAAATAATACAATTAGAGATCTGGGAAATTCTCTGTCGAGAAGAAATTCTTTTGTAGAAATTATCTTCTCGGGAAAATTTAGGTAGAAGTTTAACTCCAATTCCTTATTAATTTTTTTTTTATGAAGGAAGTGATTGCTTCCGATTAAATTATTGGTTTGAATCAAATTTAGAAAAAGATCCCTGTGTTGGAAATTGCTTCTATGTAAAATTTTGGGTATTTTCCTATAGATGGTCATTCTGAAAATCTAGAAAACCCTTGTGTCGAAATGGTAAAATCCCTCTGTTGAAATTTTTCCTGTAGAATATTATTGTGAAATAATTTTCTCAACTAAAGTCAAGGTTTTGATAAATTTATATATATATATATAGGAATATATACATACACACACAAATATATATATTTATTAGTCTTTTGTAAAAATTCTTATTTTAAGATGTCGGATAAAATATATTTTACATTGAAAAAACTCTGTGGAAAATCGCCGTAAGTGAATTTAAATTCATAGGTATTAATAATTTTTTTTTGAAGTGTAAACTTGGTGTGGGGAGGCGCTAGGCCATCCCACAACCGCCCCCCACTTGGAGGAGCCAACACTGTGGGGAGGTAGCCAACGCTGCCCCTCCCATAGTGGTCGTGCCGCATGCATTTGGGGTTCGGCTGTGGGTAGGCACAACCTTCCCCATCACCCCTATTACACTAACAATAGACTGTAATATGAATCAATGAATATTGATTTCGTCCACACCTTAGATATTAATTCGATTTTAATTTTTTTATATGGCTCTCATTTAATATGTATATGTAATGTTGTATTGGGGTGTAATTTAATTTTAATTATTTAAATAATATATATAAGTTTAGATATGTATATATAATTATATATAAATATATATAAATTATGTATATATATTTAAAATATATATAAATATAAAATGAATATTTTCATAATTGGTGCATGCAAAAGAACGAACTGGATAAGTTATAGATGAAATATTTTAATAGAAGAAATTGAGTTTAAAATAGTTAAATTGGGAAAATTGGAATATACAAATTATATTTAATTGCTTTATTGCCTATAAGTAAATTGGTATTAAAATTATATTATTGCACTATTGTGTCTCTTTGATGTGCTTATGATTTCTTTTATTCACTTCGGTGGGGAAACTAGTTAGTCATGTCAGTAAGTCTTCCAGTTGTAGTTTTTTCATTTGGGGTTGTTGTGTTTCTTGGTTTCATCCCTTTAATTACCCTTGGGTAGTGCGTCCAGTTGAACTCAGTGAGTCACCCGGTTTCCATGAACGGGGATGTGATGTCATTTGTATTTGGATGGGGAATGAGTATCCGTAGTGTGCTCTAGTTACTTTTGAGTTGTGGCTTTGTTTCATGTGTTGACAGTAGGAGAGTGATTCTAGATGAGGTTCGGGGTCTAGGAAGATCTATCGAGGTAACCCCTGAACCTTTCTGGTGACACTCCTCCTATGTCAACAGTATGTTTGGTTCATTGTTGTATCTCATTATTTAACACTGGAAGCATGTACCCTTTGAGTTAGTGTTGTACTAGTAGATGTTAAGTTTAGTTATGTGTTAGCCTATGTCTAGTGGTAGATGGTCTTGTCTAGGAAACCTTGTTATTGTCTCCTAGCATGAAGGGTGGGCCTTCGAGTACCACTTGGTTGGGTGGAACGTGCACCTTACTCCGTTGGGTCCCCTTTCTTCTGTACATGATGGTGAGGTCTTCCACTTGGAGAGCTCATGGTGGTACCAATGGATATGTTCCTTTCTTTTGATGTATTATTTCAATTGACATTTGTATTTAAACTCCTCAATTGTATTCAAGGAGGACTCATGTAATTTGTAATAGTTAGGTATGATCTTCCTCAGTTTTGGAATGAGTATTGTAAACCTTATTTGTAAATTAATGCAATCTATGGACCTTGATATATTTATATTCTATGTGATGCAATATTAATGCTTTGAATGTATGTACTTTAATTCTCATTTAGTAATTAGTTATATGCTATGGTTGAGTAATGTTTATGTTATGGATTTAGATGTAACCTTATTTATGTGCCTTAGAGGATTTTTTGATAGTGTAGTGCATCTTTCATGTTAATATTGCACTTTAAAATAAAATAAAATTGTACGCTTTCATAGTGGTTGCAACTTCCTCTAGGTTTACGTGGTGGGGCATTACACATGGTATCAGAGCCCAGGTTCATACACTAGGTACTCTGGGTACATTTGAGTCCACTATGTTGTCCTTGTGAATCTGTTAATGGAGTTTTTAAGTGATCACGGTATTCATGACTTTGATATTTGACATCATGTACTATGTGGAAAAGAGTAGAGTGATAGAAAATTGATAAAAGGTTATGGATGGAAAGTAATGATATGTATCACATGGGTTATGGAAGTGGATGTTCTTATGGATTTATGTATGTAGTTGTACCCCCTGTAAATGTAAGGAACCAATAACTACACATTGGTTTAGTGTTGTGAATACCCCATACTTGCTTTGTGTGTCCATGGGATGGTGATACTTGGTATCCATCCATGGGAAAAAGTTACATTTTGATGTGGAATTTACCATACCAAAATGTGTGTTTGTGTGTTTGTTACTTGATTGAGGGCCAACCCATGTTTGGCTGAAACTTATATATAAGAGTAACCAAAAGTTATCTTTTTCTTTTGGTTCTCTAGCCCCTCAATCCATAAAGGGATAGTAGCAGCCACAAAGTTCCTTGGGTGGAGTGTGTGATGTACGCATATTGTGGCATAGAGCGTCTTAGCTCAACCAATCCCGAGGAAACGTACCCACTACTTTCCCTTATGATGGATCAGGATACTTGATCCACATGTGTTAGCCCAATCCCCACAGATTTGAGTACAACAACATAGGTTTGGCAGTATATACCTGGCCATCAGTAGAGATGTCAGTCTGGAATTATTGAGTAAACCTCATTCGTATGAGAGGTGAAGCTCGGGTAGCCCCATATTAATATTATCTTTTTCACATTATATATATATATATATATATATATTGTATTTGCACGTGTTTCAACATGGTGCAATAGATATGATGCCACATGTCACTGATGTTCGACATAGTGTTGGTGATGATGTTGTGATATACTGTATTTGCACGTGTATAGACATGATGCAATAGATACAATACCACACCCCACTGATGTTCTAACATAGTGATGGTGATGATGCCATGTTACGCGATGCCATGTGAAGGCGCATTATGATTTTGTGTTAAGATAGCCTACTTGTGTGATGAGCATTATGGGACCTCGAACACTTGTAGAGGGATAGTCATGGCTATTTCAACAATGTTGGTCGGATAGCATATGAGTAGATCCTATCCATGTATACCTTTGGCTACGGCGAGCACCTGCGCGTGCCTTTTCCATGAGGTATCGCTATGTGGGGTGTGTTCTACCCATGCCTGCTTTCGTTGACCCACAAACACACTGCCATTTGGCATACGACCAGTACGTTCCTTCTTCGACTGCCATATGACCATGTCGAGTGATGACGTGATAGTCGTGGAGTACACTCTGGGTCATATGGATGGTGTGCTCACTTTGCACCACATGAGGGCTATTATTATAGTTGGACGTTGTTTCCTCCTTCCTCGTTTGGTGGCTAGTATTTAGTCACACATTATTGTATTGTTCAATTTTAAAGATTGTGAACTTTCTTTATGGTTATTGATGATTTTATGTTGATTGTGAAGGCCGACACTTTGTTATATTTGATTGTGATGGTTTAGCCACACCTTGAGATCTTATTTTCTAGTAACCCTCATGGTTATATTTGATTTAGTGTTAAAATTATGCGTATTTATTGCCTTATTGTTGAAATTGAATTTTTATTTGCTCTTCTTTATGACCTTGGTGGCTAGACTAGTTTATTTTTATTGTTTTCGATGTCGGCATTGTGTCATAATGTGAATCCTCTCCAAGGATGTATGAGGCAAACTTGGTGAGTGTATACGAGGAAGTAGACGCAAGGAACGTTGAGGATGGGGGTATGTGAGGTTGTTACTCAGCTAGGAACCACTAACCACCTATGTGTGATGACTATCTCTTGGAGGCTAATCACCTTATACAACAAGAGACAGGGCATTGTGGTCTTGTTTGGATGGTCTCACCTTAGGTGTGGCCTAACACCATCAAGCCACTGATTGTGATGTTTGGTTTTTGTGAGATGGATATTGTCTCTTGGTTCATGGATTAGTATGTTGTTTTTTGGTGTCCAAATGGACCCATGTGTGGCCTTGTGTTGTGATTTCCTATGATGTGTATTGGTGTGAATGTGTAGAAGGTATGTTAAATCATGGATATGGTGCTTGATTTATGAGTTCTTGTATTTTACTTTCGACTATTGGTTGTGACTCCTTTCTTGGGTGGTGTATGTAGGATGCCTAGGAGAGGTGGTCATGGAGTTAATGATTTGAACAATTCTTTTTTGAGTCCCCACGTGAATGATCATGAGGAGCACCTAGGTCCTCAGTTATGTTCTGTTAGAACCTAAAATTTTCATCTAAAACCCTAAGGTTTTCCCACAAATTTCCATAAATGTCCATAAAAACCTAAAGTTTTATTCTCATTTGAACCCATCATTTTCCTATCTTTCCATTTAAAAAAAAAAAAATCATTAATTACCTTTTAAGATATGCTTACATCTTTTACCACTACCTTAGTATTTAAATTCTAAGCCTTTATCGCTTTACCACGGCCTCCCACAAAGGGGCCTACGGTATGGCGGTAGCGGTTAATAGGTGGACACTAAGTGTTCATCGCGGTACTGCACGTGGTCAAACCATAGACCGCGGTGGCCATGGTAAACAGGTAGCAGTCAACGGTAAGTAGCTGGCGGTCGATGAAGACAGACAGTTAGCGAAGCATGCAAAGCAGTTGGCGGTAGCGGTTAGCGGTTACTGCTATACCACACACGGTTAGTATGGTCACCACGGTAGCGCGATGGACGGTCAACAAGCGACAGCGACGAAGCAGCCAGCGGTCAACGATTGTCAGAGGTAGTGATTACCGCGGTACCGCCACTGGTTCACATGGTGACCATGGTAACGCAGTAACGGTAAAGGCAGAACGGCTAGCGGTTTGAAGAACGGTCACCACAATACCGTGGAAGGGCATGGAGGAAACCGCAGTAGCACGGTAAAGGGAGATGGAGGCCGTGACAGTCAGTGGTGGGGCCGGTCAAAAGTTGACTTCCGTGGAGCGGTACGAACAATAAAGGCTCTGGAAAGAAGTATAAAGACCGATCAAGGCATAAATGGAAATAAAGTGATACATATACTAAGGTGGCAAGAGTAAATAAAGACTCGTCTATATAAAAAATGTTTGATTTGCCGATAAGGCAATTTAATCAAGCATTTTTGTTTTCTCTTAGAGAATACATACGTTTGTAATGGGTAGAATGAAGGGTCACGACCCTTGAAGTATTCTGTATAAATATTTCAAAAACCAGTTGTAGAAAGAAGGAAGAGGGTAGGAGAGATTTTTCTGGGACTGGGGAATGTAAAAACTACACAGATCTTTCTTGAAACAGTGTAATGGAGAATATGTTTTAAATTGGTAAATTTATTTTGGTGTTTAGTTGTGATATAAAAAATCTAAATTCTTTATCTTTGGTTGTCTCCAATTTGAGATATTTCTATCATTTAAATCAGTGTATCAAGTATATTTCTGATTTATCAAAGTGTTCTCCCATTTTGTGTGATTTAATTAGTTGGTGTCTGCAAGTCAGAGTTAAAAGTCTTCTAATAAATCACAGTGGTTTAAGGATTTCATTTGGATTGTTGAAGTAGAACCAGACTAAGAAATATCCCAGCACAGTTTATGCAAGACATAAATAAATGAAGTTATATGCCAGTCAGTAAGATTTCATTTTAATGTGTATAACAACTAGAGTTAAGCCAATAAGAAAGAACATATATCATTTTGTTTTGACTCCATTGCCCATGTGGATAGAAGGCACTGATCTGCCACAACCTAGAGATCTAATTTCATATCAAACAACTCATTCAAAAACCTTTCATTTGTGTAGTAGGAGTAGTAGTAGAGATTTTCATCTATCCACTATCTTTGCCATTGTGGGTAGATTGTTGCATCAGGAAATACTTTGTAAATCTGCATCATTCATTAGGTTCACCCACCTTGGTCTACCAGGAACCTAAAGAGAAGAAGGTATAATTGCATCAATTGGCCTTGTACGTTGACCAAAAGCGTTGTGAGAGCTTGGCAACCTCTCGTGGTTCAAACCTACATTTTTGAGACCCAACACGTTCCTTGCTTGAGGAGATTCTTACCCGACTTGGCCCTAGATAGGAGGGTGGTCGACAAGTATTTAGGGAAAGGGAAATGTTCCCTAGGAGGAGAAATATTTCAATTTTAGCAAGACTTATGATGGGCGTTTTGAGGGCACATTCTCTGCTCAACAATTGTTCTTATGGAGGTTTGGAGTTTAGAATTGGATGATTGGTGTTATTGTTGATAGGGCGTACCTAATAGGCTTCGAGTTACGAGGTGATCGTCTTTCGCCTAGGAGGATTTAGAGCTGGTTACGAGCCTAACTCCATCGTCCTAACCAGTCAGCTCAGAGCACATAGGCTACAACGGGTAGAGGTATAGTATGTTATGCTTGCGGTTGACAGGGCCACATAGCTAGATAATGTCCTTGGAGGAACTCACCCGGATTCAGTCAGAGATCAGTAGCTACGGATCCAGCAAAGAATGACACAGGAAGGACCCATGGGACAAGTGCAACAATTGATCATTGTCACACAGAGCATCAGGGCACATATGTGGAGATTACTGGTAGTGGTCAAGCAGCTGATTCAAAAGTTCATGGAAATCTTGTGGTACAGGAGGTTGAGGAAGTGGCTTCAATGTTGCTTTCTCTGTATTGACACTTGTTATGTTAGGTTATGTATTTTGAGACTTTGTTGGTGGTTGTTTCACCATGTTGGTTGTTGGGATTGGCAGTTTATTTAGCTTGGAGGATTATTCCATTGGTTACTGTTCTTTTTATGTGTGATTATATGGATTTTTTATTGGGTGTATTGCAAGCTTCTAGGAGTAAGCCTGACCCTAAGAGGGAGAATGTAACACCCCTCCATTTTTCTTTTATGTTTAGACAGTGATCTACTCTATTATGCTTTATTTTTTGATTGTACCTTGACTATGATAGACTATGATGTTTTGTCATTATTTGATCACTAATTTTAGAGTGATGTGGATATTATATTATGATGTGATGTACCTTATTTTGACGTTATTATTATGACATGCTTTAGATTAGTAGAGTGGATATTTGAATTAATATGGTTATATGCTCTTGAGTAGAATATTGATGTTATAATCGTTAGTTTCATGATATTGTATTGGTGAAGGGGACCAAATTGCACCATTCGCTTGCGAGCGCCCTACGATTCCGCGGTTCTCTCTTCACGGTGTGTTCTATTATGATGTATATATGCACGTTGGATATATGCCATGTTTACAGGTTTGCAGGTACATGACATCGACTCCACCTGGCTTCACAGGTTTGAGCATGTCCATTGTCCAACGAAAATGTTGATTGGGAGATAGTAGCTAGGATTCCTATATCAAGCCATTACCCTAGTCATAGTGTCTCGTCGGGTCTAGTTGGTTTTGTTTGTTAAATGTTGTTTAATTTTGCTTTGAAATTATTATGTTGCAAAATTTGAAAAAGGTAAATTAAGGGATTTAATTATTTAAGTTGATTATTAAATTAATCTAGTTTTAATGTTAGAAGATGGTAATTAATTAATTTACTTTAATTAGTAAAATAATATAATCTATGGATTATATTTATTTTATTAATTAATTAATTTAATTAGTTGAATTAAGTTAAATTAGAAATGTTAAGTATTTTAGGAATTATTAAATATTTTAATTTTTAAAATATCTGGAGGATTTTGTGCAATTTGGTTTTAAAATATATTTTGGGTCTTCAACATGTGTTGAAAAATATTTATGAGGTTTGTTGGGAAAATTTATTCTCAGGGAGAAATTTATGGTTGTAACGAGAAGAAGTGAGAAGCTTCTTCACGGGAGAAGGATAGAGGATATTTGGTGGGGGAAAGAGGTTTTGAGAAAAGGAGAAAGTTTGTTTTGGGGATTGCATGTTTTGGTTGTTTTTGTTGAAATTTAGAAAAAAATATACTGGGGAAGTTTTTGTGTTCGAGAATTTTTATTGTTCTGGAGGAAGCTTTCGTTTATCTAGGAGAAAATACTTGGATATGTGGACGAGGCGCTACTTCAATTTACATCTTCATAAGCATTGGATTACAAGTTCCTCTTTTAATTCTAGTTAGTTTTATATTGGAAAAGATTCTTAGTTTAGATTACTCTCTGGAAAAGATTGTCTTTGCAAGTTTTTAAAGCTTTGAGTTTTGTTTAAAAATTGTAAATGTCATGTGTGAAATTCTCGGTGAAAATAAAATCCTCTGTTGAAACAAAATCTTTTGTGGAAACCATTGCTAATTTTAAGTTGGGATTATTGTAAACATAGAAGAACCCAAAATAATACAATTAGAGATCTGGGAAATTCTCTGTCGAGAAGAAATTCTTTTGTAGAAATTATCTTCTCGGGAAAATTTAGGTAGAAGTTTTTGTAGAGAATTTTAACTCCAATTCATTATTAAATTTGTTTTCTAAAGGAAGTGATTGCTTTTGATTGAATTATTGGTTTGAATAAAATTTAGAAAAAGAACCCTATGCTGGAAATTGCTTCTCTGTAAAATTTTGGGTATTTTCTTGTAGATGGCCATTCTGAAAATCTAGAAAATCCCTATGTCGAAATGGTAAAATCCCTCTATTGAAATTTTTCCTGTAGAATATTATTGTGAAATAATTTGCTCGATTAAAGCCAAGGTTTTGATAAATTTATATATATAAAAGAATATATACATACACACATATATATATATACAATTATATATATTTATTAGTCTTCTGCGAAAATTCTTATTTTAAGATGTCGGATAAAATATATTTTACATTGAAAAAACTCTGTGGAAAATCGCCGTACGCGAATTTAAATTCATAGGTATTAATAATTTTGTTTTGAAGTGTAAACTTGGTGCGGGGAGGCGCTGGGCCATCCCACAACTGCCCCCCCACTTGAAGGAGCCAATGTTGTGGGGAGGCAACCAGTGCTGCCCCTCCCACAGTGGTCGTGCCCCATGCATTTGGGGTTCGACTGTGGAAAGGTACAACCTTCCCCACTGCCCCTATTAACACCGACAGTAGACTGTAATACGAATCAATGAATATTGATTTCGTCTGCACCTTAGATATTAATTCGATTTTGATTTTTTTTATATGGCTCTCATTTTTTATGTATATATATATATATAAAATGTTTTATTGGGGTGTAATTTAATTTTAATTATTTAAATAATATATATATATATATAAGTTTAGATATGTATATATAATTATATATAAATATATATAAATTATGTATATATATTTAAAATATATATAAATAGAAAATGAATATTTTCATAATTGGTCCATGCAAAGGCACAAATTGGATAATTTATAGATGAAATATTTTAATAGAAGAAAATGAGTTTAGAATAGTTAAATTGGGAAAATTGGAATATACAAATTATATTCAATTGCTTTATTTCCTGTAAGTAAATTGGTATTAAAATTAGATTATTGCACTATTGTGTCTCTTTGATGTGCTTATGATTTCTTTTGTTCACTTTGATGGGGAAACTAGTTAGTCATGTTAGTAAGTCTTCCAGTTGTTATTTTTTCATTTGGGGTTGTTGTGTTTCTTGGTTTCATCTCTGTAATTACCCTTGGGTAGTGCGTTTAGTTGAACTCAGTGAGCCACTAAGTTTCCATGAATGGGGATGTGATGTCATTTGTCTTTGGATGGGGAATGAATATCCACAGTGTGCTCTAGTCACTTTTGAGTTGTGGATTTGATCCACGTGTTGACAGTAGGAGAGTGATTCTAGATGGGGGTCGAGGTTTGGTAAGATCTACCAGGGTAACCCATGCACCATTGTGGTGACAACCATCCTATGTCAATAGTATGTTTGGTTCACTATTGTATCTTATTATTTAACACTAGAAGCATGTACCCTTTGAGTTAGTGTTGTACTAGTAGATATTAAGTTCAATTATGTGTTAGCCTGTGTCTAGTGGTAGATGGTCTTGTCTAGGCAACCTTTTTACTGTCTCCTAGCATGGGGGGTGGGCCTTCGGGTACCACTTGGTTGGGTGGAACGTGTGCCTTACTCCGTTGGGTCCCCTTTCTTTTGTATGTGATGGTGAGGTATTTCAGCTAGAGAGATCATGGTGGTACTAGTGGATATGTTCCTTTCTTTTGATGGATTATTTCAGTTGGCATTTGTATTTAATTTACTCCTCAATTATATTCAAGGAGGGCTCATTTAATTTGTAATAGTTAGGTATGATCTTCCTCATTCTGGGAATGAGTATTGTAAACTTTATTTGTAAATTAATGTAATCTATGGACCTTGATGTATTTCTTTTCTATGTGATGCAATTTTAATGCTTTGAATGTCTATACTTTAATTCTTGTTTAGTAATTAATTATATGCTATGGTTGAGTAATGTTTATGTTATGGATTTAGATGTAACCTTAGTCGCATGTCTTAGATGATGTTGCAATAGTGTAGTGCATCTTTCATGTTAATATTGTACTTTAAAATAAAATAAAATTGTACGCTTTCGTAGTGGTTGCAACTTCCTCTAGGGTTACATGGTGGGGCATTACAACATCCTTTAGATTCCACAATGATTAGAATCTCCTTATCAAGCTTTAGTAACTCTATTTGATGATTTGTTTTGCATTGATTAGCTTGCTTCTTCATTTTTCTCTATGCCAATGCCTTATTCTCCTTGAGATTAGAGAGTACCTCTTGCTAGTTTTGAATGTGTTCTTCCAATACTCTAAAATTTTGTTGTACCTTCAAGGGAGAGGTGATGGATGGTGTAATGTTCTCTAGCAATTGAATAACTCGATCATTCTTTCTTTTGGGAGTTAGTATTTTTGGCATGTCCCCAAAACTATAATTGCTTGTAGATCTAGTGATGCAGACATCTATGATTTTTGCACTTCCAATGAAATATTTGACCCACACCCCCATCTAATCCCTCGTTAATAATATTTTAAATTTGGTGTGAACTTACCACCTATGGACACTTTGCATCCAACCATTTTAGCTCAAATTTCTTACCCTTTGAGTGAAAACACATGAATAAATCCTAGAAATTTGTCTCAATTATTCCTATGTTATCGATCCATCAGACTCAAAAATTAGTGTCTAATACATCCATGGGGACAAAAAAAATAGGATAATATAGGATTTAGTCTTCCGCAATGACATTAATAATATGAAATTTCACTAAACAATTGATTGTACCTCAATCTACAATTATAACCCAAATTTGTGGGGTTAGCTAGATAAAACAATTTAATCATTTTTCCAACTTATAGTTAATGAAGTTATGAGAACTCCCTTAGTAAATAAATACTACCACATTCTATTTTTCAAGGAAACCCATTATCCTAAGATTTTGTGGGGTACTAATGCCTTACATTACATGGAAAGAGGTAGTTGGCTAGACATCTTTTTCAGTCTCACACAACCACTACTATATCTTTTGAATCATTTTTTTCAGCATTGGTACCATCAATGTAGACACATTTATTCTCAACACATTTATGTCCTATATAGTATATTTTATTATACTTAAAACATAACTCTTTTCTTTAATTTTTTGAGGGGTCAATCTCATAGGTTGAAGGAATGATGGCACAAGGATCTACCCATCATTGTTGCTAGAGAATACTTACCTTATACTAGCCAAAACCTTTTCCTCTACTTTCCTTTCCAAAATAATTAATTGGGAGATAGAACTTGGATTGAATATACATACCTCGTATTTGGTGTCGTCCTTTAGAGCCCCTATATATATTCCTCAATAGCATGACTATCTCTTAAAGATAAGGTTTGGGATTGATGAATATAACCATTAACTCTACTCGTTCTCTTTAATTTTATGATATGGAAAAAGTGCTATCTATAAATATTTCCATAGTGTGTCATGAGTCCCTCTTGAAAAACATAAAATTTATGAAAACAAATCCCTTATTTTTCTTCTCATCACATAGCCAATGATACCAAATAAATTGATCTAGTTCTAAATATAATGATGTCATTACCACCTTCTATTGCCAGGGAACATGATAAAACTCCATTTTTCATGGTTAATTGGTTGGATCATTACCATCAAACTTGCACATATCCATATTTTGCATGAAGTGTCTAGAGTTGGCCATAGCCATATTTAGGTGATAGTGTTATTTTTAGATCTAATTCAATCCCAAAATAACCATAAATCCTAGATGAAACACTATCTTGTTAATTCTTGTGCCATGAATCCATCAACTAAAAATATTTAGAACCCTTAAGATAATCTATTCATTCTAACATTACCTTGAGTTTTGATATCTTAGCTACCTCTTCATCTACTCTACCATTATTGAAAAAATTTCATCCTTCATCTTTCTAGTTGATTCCTTTATAGTATCTTTGATAAGTAAGGGATGCATCTCCTCTATTACTAGATCATCTATATCTAGAGTTTTTCTAAGATTGACTATATTCCTTCCCTCACCTCTTGTTGAAGCCCTCACTATGGTGTGGAAAAATAATTTTGTAATAAATTACGTAAAAAATCTAATTAAGTTGAAATTTTTATTATATTTTACTTGGTCCTAGATCTCACCTTTCAAAAGATCTCCAAGAAATTCATTGAAATGTAGCCTTGGGATTGAATTTGGTGAAAAAACTAATTTCATAATAACTCCTTCAAATTATCTTCAAATGACCTCAAATTTGGACCATTAATAGCTTCTATATGTCCTTTATTAACCCTCCAAATTTAAAAAAAATTCCACCAAATTAGGAGAGACATGTGTTTCACAATCTAACCTCCAAAATAAAAATTGCTTTGTTTCTCACCTCCTTGATGTCAAGATCGTGCATTGATACCACTTGTAATGAAATTAATTTCACAATAGAAGAATGAAACAACAAATAATTGGAAATATAGTGAGAATAATTACAAATACCTAATAATAATAACCCACTTCACCTGGGAAAACCTCAAGAAATATAATTCATATTATGATGCTAATAAACTACCTCCACCTCCTATAACTACCATACTTATATCATTGATTCCACCTAGACCAACTTAACTACCTATATAAGACTAAGTAAATGATCATATAACTTAATTAAGAGATATGCTAACCACAATATGGCTATACATATCCCCATACACACTAAAGTTTAAGGGTGTTAGAGCACATGTTGAATTTCCTATTTCATGTCTATGTCTAAACAAATAAATTCCTTTGCTAAATATGTCATCCTAGTTTGTGTCCCCTTTGGTGTCTCAATTTACCCAAATCAAGTTGAGATCAAAATTCTTGTTGTATATGTGTGAGGTTATATTTTTACATTTTTTATCCAGTTGGGTATACATGCTTAAAAAGTGTTAAATTTTTCTAGAATAATCAAAATTACCAAATTAGAAAAAAATAGTAGGATTTCAATTTTTAGTAATTTGAAATTTAAACATGTATGGATCTAAATATTTACCCAAAGCTCCAAGAATGTGAGAGTCAATTTTGATGAAAAAGTCAAACTCAAAAAACAAGCTATTAAACTTTTAGAATTTTAGAAGTCTTGGAAAAAATATTAAATTACAATTGTGAAGGTTTGAATGATGGAATTAGACTCTAAAAATTAGCAAACATTTTGGGTATTACTAGATCTATTTGATCTCTTGAGTTTGAAAAAAATGGGAGGTCAAATGAGTACTAGAACAAAATTTATGGCTCTTGGAAGTTGTGTTATTTCAAATATTTCCAACAATTAGTTTTAAATACCCATTAAAGCAAAGTGGAAGGTAAAAATTTTAAAATAAAAAGCTAGACAAAAATACAAAATTCCTATCAATATGATGTTTTGATTTTTCCAAAAACATATTATAGTTGGACTAATTTTTTGAAAGGGATTCTATAAATGTAAACAATTTTTCATTTGTAAGGTTGGGTGATTTTGGAGAAAAACAGGTTTGTAAAGAGAAATTTCATAAAACTGTAATTTTTTTCTTTTCTAAAAGATAATAAATATCTAAAATTTATTCTAGTATGTCTATTGCATGCATTTTTTTTTCTAAAATAATGATATGAATATCAAATTTTGAATTTGGTTGTCTCCTATAAAGTATTGCATGTTCTCTACTTGCACATTTGTTGTAAGATTTAGTTGTTTGATTAGTTCATTTTCAAGGAGGGTGTTAACAATTTTCAAACAATGATTGGGGTGTGCATAATTAGAGAGGACTAATAATTATAATCATATTTTACAAGTCAAATACATGGGTTTAAATAATTGTAAGGTAGTTATATATTGTTGTTAAAATCCAGAGATCGAATTTTATTAAAATGAAATATTAGATCAAATTTCAAACTTTGTAATCCTAAGGAATAAACACTGATATTTTTAGCATCACTATCCACTCAAATATTTTTAATGAAGAATCACACTTTATTGTTGCACTTTATTATTTTAAGTGTTATGTTCATGCCCAATCATTAAGGTTAATAGGAAATTTGATATTGTCAAATCAGTTTCAAATCCTTGCTTACATGTATGAGTAAACTATCTACTATTTATTATGATAATTTTATTGTTCATATAAAACCTAGTATTATTTGAAGTTTACTTGCCTAGGTTTTGTAGAGATTGAATTATAAGAGAGACATATCCATATCTCATCCATTGGCACATCTTCTTAGTGATCTTCAACACAAAAGATTGCAACTTCTTAGAGATCATTGATAGCAAGTTGGAGAACCAACAAAGGGAATAAAATTATGTATGTGGGCATTACAACATTGTTCTGTGATGTATTTGTTAATGAGAAAAAATGTTGGCCTTGTTTTGCACATTTTGTCCTTAGTAATTTTTATGCATTGCATAAGATCTTTAAGAGTAATTTTCAATCCCATTTTTTTATGAGAGTGTAATCCAATAAATTAGTAGCAAGATCATCAAAGAATTTTATTGACCCAAAGATAATGAACAAAACCATTGAATAACATAAGCATTAAGGGTTCTTAGGAATTACTTAGCTATAATCAATTCATGATATGTAAAACCAATACATGTTGTGAATAGTTACAAATGATGATTATGGTATGATTTTATATTAGACATCTTGAAATGAGGAGCCACAAATTCAACATGTGTAATATAAATTTTTTTATACCCTAAAATTATCACATTATGTTTTGGGCTTGCTTTGGTGTCTACCTCCCATAGCATTCTCTAGGATCATTTTTTTCCCAACCCAAGCCTCTTACCCACTCGTAGTGCTAGCATTGTGATGTGTTTTTTTGTTCAAACTTATTTCATGTATTACCATGTGCTTCCATATATATATATTTAATTTTTTTCTCCCATCTTGTGAATTTTTTGAGCATGTTGTATTTGGATGCTAGTGTGACATGTTGCCATCCTCCAATTGTAAAGTCACACAAAATATATTTATTGTCCATTAAAATCTATTTCTTGTCCAAATAATGACCTTTCAACTTTCAAATATTCTTTTCCAATTGTTGCTCAATCAATTTTGAAAATCCAATAGTCACCTTTGTATCTGTAATTTCTATTGAAACTTCCATCTCCTCCTTCCAAGACTGAGACTCATTCTTCATGCAATCTTGATATCTCTAAGGGAAACCTACAATATTTTGCAGTATTTCAACATTCAACTGCACCTCCTTAGCCTCATGAGTATTCTCCATTATCATTGTGAAGACTAGTTGAATTTTATCTTCCTTTCCTTTATTGTTCTATATATTTTTATTATTTTATTTTATCATTCTAGAGTTGTTACCTCCTTTCTCCTACCATACACACTAGAGTGTTTCTCCTTGTAGACTAATGATTAATTCCTATATATTTATTTACTATATCATTATTGTTAGTTCTAGGAACATGTAGGCTAGGAATACACATCATTTTATTTATCCTCATTCTATTGACTATTCATGGAGGTCAAAAGACCAAAATAAGGTCTTGACCTAAAGGTAAGCTCCTAAGCAACCTCAACCTCCTTCTATCCTAGAACATGGTTTTGGAGGAATTTAACCACATGAAGATTTTATTTTATCTCTTCATAATTGTTATCATTTCATTTCTCATTTAAAATAATTAGTGAAAATTTATTTTTTCATCTCTATAAATTTATAGATATACTTGGTGCTTTGTTTCCTGTGTCTTTTCCTTCTTGTGTGTATACCCATATGGATTCTAGATTGGATGATATCACATCACATTTTTTGAACACCCAAAATACTGGGAGGGGAGGTTGAATTAGTATTCTCTGAAACCACTTAAGCATTTAAACATTCATTCCACACATCATATTCAAATTATAATAAGGAAAAAAACCATGAAAGCAATCATTAAAGCACATAACATGTGAACACCAGATTTTTACGTGGAAAAACCAAAAAGGGAAAAACCATAGTGAGGATTAACTCACAATATATTATAACCAGTCACAACATATTACAAAAAGGCTCACTGCTAGGTGGACTCAATACCCATAGAAAGAAAGAGAGATAGAAAAGAGGGGTGGCTCACTGCCAATATTTGAACTACTATAAGTGCATCTACAATATGCAAGAAATATAGTTTCATTGGAGCTCAAAATACTAAATCAACACACTTCATACTACATTGATCTAACACTCTGCTTTGCTCTTCATTCACATCATATTCACATGCTTTGCTTAGGAGTTCACACACACAATTTAATCATCACTCTTTAATACCAAAATGATCTTATACTTACATCCATTCCATCCTCAAACATCTACAACATTAATTAGGTCGGCCTAATTAGATGTACCATGTAAAACAATAACTTGTTGGCTCAAGATCAAACAAACACACTTCACACCATTATTTAAAACTTGTAAAAAATCCAAATAGGTCGGGTGGACCTATAATAGCTCCCACATAACTAATAAAAAAATCTTTTAACTTCGCACAACCCCAAACTTGTTAGGTCAGCACCACTAGTGACACACCACCAAAATATGACAACTGATTATCCAAAAATTGACACGTGGACCTCCAAAACACATGCCACTTGGAATACACACCCTTTTGATACCTATAAACACTTCCTCAAGACCGCATAACAAAATATTATTCCACGGTGAAATGTAGACCATTCCAAATAGGTACTCTGCACTAGCAACACTATCATTGGAAAACTCAATACTTTATCAAACATAACTTTTGCATCAAAGGAAATAAAGACATGGAGCTTTGGATTTAAGGTACTTAAACACACACAAAAATTAACTTAGAACTACAGACCAAAATACCTCAATATGGATTACTACAAACCAAAAACCTGATGCTCTATACACTAAAAACTGTGTTCTGACATGGTCAAATAATCAATCCATCTATTCTTCACCGGAGCAAAAAATCTACATCTCTATGCTAGAATTGTACCTTAATGTATACTTCCATACAAACCACAATGTTGACATCAATGATAACATTGTACAAGCTCATGCTCATGTTGCCAATAATCATACCAATGACAATCTCCTCAAACTTCCAACAACATTGGTATCTTAGATAACTTGAGCTTCCTAAGTCTTGTTCTAGGTCCTTTACCATTTCAATAGTTTTATTCTATAATTGATTTTTGTGTCTTATTTACATATTATTTTGTATTTATAATTTGGTGTATTTCCATAACCAAATCACATAATGTACTATATAATTTTAACATGGATCAAATTCTCTTCTTACATTTTGGTTAACTTTCTAGATATATCAATACAAAAATAATTTTCTTTCTTCTTCCATTTTCTTCCAAACAATAAAATCATTTTTTGTCTTTCCTCAAGTTTCTTTTTTGAGGTATTTTCATGAACCCTATTTCATAGTCATATAAGAGAAAAATAATACTTTTTTTAGATATTCTACATCTTTCTTCATAAACCTTCTCTTCTATTATCAATATCCTTTATCATGTTTCCAATACCCATGAGTGGTTTTATCCTTTATGAAAATTCTCTCTTGGATGAAGACTTACCTCTTATTGAAAACGAGTCTTCTCTCTTTTCTCCTTTGTCTCATGATGTATCCTCCTCTTCTTCCTCCATTTTTTCTCATTTGTCTCATGATGATGACACCATTGATTATTTTATTAACATCACCTTGACCACTATTCATACCAATGCTCACCCCATTAGTGATGAATTATTGGCAATCAACTCTTATACCATATCAAATTATGTACAAATAGATCTTGAATGCACTCTTTCATCTCCTATACTTGATGATCCTGATGCAAATAATCTCTTGATTAATCCATTATTGATGAATATACTTATTGAACCCAATATGGTGATGCCTAGTAAGTTCATCAACATAAAGGTGTAACTTATTTGGTTCTTCTTAAAATTATTAAACATAGGGTGCTTAATCCACTCTCACATTCTCACTTGATTATCATGTCCAAAATTTTAATGATGATCCCACGACTTATTCTCTTATTGACTTTCATACCATAGGACAAAAAAAGACTTGATAAAGCTAATAGGTCAATACTATGATTGCTTCTTTTCCTCTACTAGCTTCTCATCTTCTCATTAAGAACAAAAAAGAGTGATCATATTTAAGCTAAGATATCTCTTTGGTAGTTGATATTAATTCTAGGGGAATTAAAAGAACCTTAATGGATAATGGTTCTAGCCTTAATGTTTGTAGTATTATTTTTATTATACAAATTCACTTGACAACTTTAATCTTACTCCTAATTTTTAGATCAAGGATGTCAATAACATTAGTTAAGATATTTTGGGAACCATTATTACACATATATCATTAGGACTTGTCACCCTCCTTGCTAGAGTTTATGCCATGCCAAGAAGTATTTATTACAATCTCTTTCTTGGAAGAATATAAATTGATTCAATGGGAGTAGTTCCCTCTTCTTTTCATCAATCCATATAGTTTATCTATGGAGGCAAGGATTTTATAACCAAAGTCAATATTGGCCCTTTTTAGTATTGCCATCTTGTTGATACTACTCTTTCTATTCCAAAAAATATAGTGGTATCCTCTACTTCAATCATAGTAGGGACACCATTAATGTCTCTAGTTATTGACTTCATACCACATGTAGATCCTTATTCCTATAACACATGTCCTAGTGATGAATAATGTTCCTTAGACTTCACCTCTTCTTACACTACTAAATATAAGTTTGAATGTAATCAATTTCACATCCCTACATGGAACATATAACCACATTCTTACAGTATAATCATTCTATTATATTCTATCAATTCTAATGCTACTTGTCCAACATGTGAATATACACCTTATTTTGATAAGGATAGTGATGTGGATCCTCATATTTTTGAATTGGAAAACTATTATAAGCATATATTTATAATTATTTCTAAACATGGATATAATGGAAATGGTCTTGGGTGCATGGATAAGGAGTTAAAGTCCCTATGGAACCTACACATCACCTTTATATTGTGGGTCTAGGTTATCGACCTTCTCCTTTGTTTATACATTCTCTTTATACATTGGTTGATATCTTCATGACTTCTTCTTTTTTAGATTACACTTTTGTCCCCACTGAGAAGGGTTAATTCCTTCTCCATCTATTTCTTTTGAACCCAATCAAAATATTCAAGCTTCTCCTATTCCATCTAAACAAGTAGACAACTCCTCACCACCACTTTCTTATCCTCCCAACCATATTCTACCTATGTTCCTAAAATCCCACATGATCACTCTCCTTCATACCACACAAGAAATTACCTAAACAAAAAAATCAACACTTTCATCTTGTGCATAAAATCGAGTGTTTGGCCTTCCACCAACCAATGTTGAGCATTAGAAAATAAAATAAAAAACCTTATTGATACACACCATCATTATTCCTTCTAATAATGAACCCTTCTATTACTAATACATGGTATTGAGAATACCTCTATCTTGTTCTCCTACTTATGCTTTATCATGTTCCTTTAGGCCTCTCTTCATATATGGTGTTGTTTCCCACTATGTGAAACTCATATTTATCTTTTTATATTTTTCATCTTGTGGGGGCACAATTCCAAGTACCACCATAATCTATCTTCTTTGGTAACAACACAATAATCTTTGTTATCCTTCCCTACATTATAGGGGGCATGTACAAATTATTATGGGGGTAAACATCCTTCTTGTGGATCCCTTTCTTCATTATTGCTTATAAAAAGCTAAAACTATTTTCATATTGTAGGTAAAAATATTTTTAAGGGGGCATGCATTCTAATCACATGTGTAAACACACATATTTACTTTCATGTGTGCAAACACACACTATCAATGCAATTTATAAATTAAAGTACATGCATGTTGAATAATCAACAAGAAGTGTTTGATCCATCACTACATATCTTGGATCACCTAGCAATAGGGTATGCCAATACAAGTGACTTGCTGATTCTAATAATTCTTAATGATAGAGTAAGCTAGATCATAGATAATACATTATTTATCTTTGTATGCTTTTTTTTGTTCTTTGTAAATTAAATTTTCTATCATCACATTCTTCTCATAATATAACATCTCCTTTGTTTTATTTTCCATATACATGTTTGTGATGTTCTAACTTAGTTTTTTTTTTTGTAAATTTTGTGCTTTCTAATGTATTTTAGTTTATAGGTCATATATTTTTTGACATCTTTGTACATTGTAATATTTTATTTATCTAACATGTGGTTTTATAGATTCTTAGATAGAGGGTATGTCTACCTCAATAAAATAAGTGCATCTCATCATTTTTTATGATGTTATGTTTAGTAATTTAGCATAGCTTATCATTTAGTGACATCAACTTGCTAAAGTGGGGGAAACTATAATGTTAAAATTTGTATAGCTTGTAATTATTGCGTTATATTTTGGGATCAATTTGGTGTTAACCTCCCATAACATTTTTAGAATCATTTGAGCCTAACCTTATCCTTTCACCCTTTCTTAGTGCTAGTATTGTGTTGTGTTTATGTGTGTTCAACCCCGTTTCATGTATTTCCATGTGTTCCCTTATGTTTATTTTATTTTTGATCTTATATTGTGAAGCTTCTAATAACATTGTATTTGGATGCTAGTATAACTTGTTGTTGTCCTCATATTGTACAATTGTACAATGTCTATTTACAATCCAAACAATGACCTTTTGGCTTCTAAATTTTCCTTTGTAATCATTATTTTCCTAGTTTTTGGAAGTCCAATAGTCACCTTGGTGTTTGGAATGTATATTGGAGCTTCCATCTCCTTCTTCCAAGATTGATCCTCATTCATAGCATAAGCTTGAGCTCTTCAAGGGAAACCTAAAACATGTCGCAATATTCTAGAATTCTACCACATCTCTTGGCTTTATGATAATCCTTTATTATCATCATGAAAACCATGTTTCTTTGTTTTATATTTCTTTCCCTTATTATTTTAGTATTTCCATTATTTTCTTTTAGCATTCAAGAACTATTGCTTCCTTTCTCCTACCATACACTCTAGGGTAATTATCTCCATAAACCAAGGATTAATTATTATAGATTTATTTACTTTATCATTAATTTTATTAGTCCTAGACACATGTAGGCTAAGCATGTACACATTATTTGATTTATCCTTGTTCCAATGGTTTCCTAAGGAGGTAAAATGACCAAAATAGGGGCTTTACTTGAAGGAAATATTCTAAGCACCCCTTCTATCTTAGAACATATTTTTAGAGAATTTTCTCTCTTCCTCTTTGTTATAATTTCAATCTCATTTTAAATAATTAGTTCATATCAATTTATTTATTTATATACATTTATGGATATACGTAGTCGTCTAATTTTCACATCTTTTCCTTCTTGTGTGTAGACCTATGTGGATTTTGAAAGGATATTTTAGTTTTACATTGATCATAGATCATAGTGCATAGGTTGGATGACACCATGTCATGCTGGAATCTTCATTAGTGAACTTATTGAGTCATGTTTGAGGTTCTTTATCATTTTAATATTTCTATTTTATAGTTTTTAATGTCTTGCTTCTCTATTCTTGTGTATTTCCACTTTTTCATATTTATATGACCTAGCTCTATTAATTTAATATAGTAGCTATACTTATTTAATATAGAAGTTTAACATATATTAAATTCTCTTTTACAATAGGTAATTTATACATGCAAAAAAATCAAAAGCTAAAGACATGCAATTTGGAGGATCTACAAAAGAGTATCCTTCATGTTATCCTTAAGTTATTTCTTCTAAATTTTATTTCTTTAACATGTGTATCCAAGGTGATGGTAGGAGTAAAAATGCTATGATGAGTATGAGATATAATGGAATTGGTATAGAGTGGTTGGGAAGTAAGAAGCATGAGCATAGAGACAATGTGATTAGTCATAACATGAGAAGTGTTGGATATGGTTTGAGAGTGTTAGGTTTTGGTGTACCATTCACCTTACAAATCTTGTCTTGTTAATTATATTTAATTATGAATGATAAATAATGTATGATCTCCCAACATTATGGATTGAGTAAAATGAGATACCCATATGAGTGTGGGAATATTTTTTATTTATTTTACAAAATACTTGAAATATCATGTAAGAAGAAATTGGATAGGACGATTACATTGAAAATATCAATATTGGAAGTTAGAGAGTATCTTCTCATTTTGGATACTATGATAAGGCATTAAATACCCTTAAAGAGTGCCTAGATTTAGGAATTTGGTCAATATGATAACTATGATGAAATCTATGAAATATAAAAGAGGTGCAAGATATGTAAGAGTTGTTACTTTCTATTTTGTATTATTTGACCTTGAGTATGAAGCATTGGATTTTTTCTAGTGGCTCATGGTTTTGACTCCTAATTTTGAGATACCACTTGGTGGTTTTTTGCTTCCAATTTTCGTATATAATGGATGCAAGGGATAGATTTTCATAAGGCTCTTTTGTAGGTATCATTATGTTGCCAAATTATTGTTAGTTAGAGGGATAAGTAGATTGTATTGGTGAACACTTTTATTGTTATTAATAAAGCTTCAATCTCTTTAGTAATGGAGTTTTTTAGCAAGGTTTCTCCACATGTAGTGGGTGTCCATATAGTCTTTTAATTTTTGTTTAATTCTCCATTATTTCATTAATATTAATATTGTTTATCACATGTTTAATAAAATTAAAATACATTATTATAAATGTTCTCATTGTGTCATTCACCCTATAATCATCAAGGATGGGGATATGGTATGGATTTCATGCATGTAGAAGGTGTAAAAATAGTAGCTATGGAAGTAATAGGTCTAGATATGAGTGGAATGCTAGAAGGGATGTGAGTTGCATTAGGAATAATGAAAGGTGGAGTGTAACATTTGTGTAAGATAAAAGGGAATAATGTGGGAACAATGTAAGTAGTAGGGTAATAGTAGTGTTGATGGCAATAGTAGCAAAAATGGATGTAGTAGGAGTGGGAATAGAAGAGGATGGGTTGGATACACCATCACAAAGACTCATTAATGAGCCAAGATATTACAAAAGTTCTATGTCAAGAGGAAAATCATCTAATGTGTTATACAAAATCCTAGCCAACTAATGATGAGATCGAGCTTGTTATAATACTTTTATCAAAACTTAATTTGTAAGTTGCACATATTGTTTAACCATAGGTGCATCATGGTTATAATCCTCTTGTTCATATAATTACTGTTGGAGTGGTAGGCCATATTAGGGTTTAAACATGAGTTTCTTCTATTGATTACTGAAAAACAAAAAATAATGCTCATATGCACCCTTTCAAATTAAAAAAATAAAATATCAATGATATATCAATTCTAAAAGTAAAAAAAAACTAATGGAATAGCTAGGGTGGTTGAGAAAGGTATCACAGTAAAGCCCAAAAACAACAATAGAGAATATATATATATATATATATATATATATATATATCAATGAAGCACATGAATATAAAAGGAAGTTAAAGTATGAAGATAGATAGAAACCATAAATTTAAAAACCCTAATTTAATGTCAACCCCTAAACAAAAGGTTGGGATGTCTAGGATAGTGTAGGTTCATAAAAAATAAAGAAAAAATAACTTTCATTAGGGTTAACCTAGGCTAATTAAGAAAATGCAACTAAATAAACACAATCAACCTAAGATATCTGTGGTAGAGAGTTGGTAAATTAGTAAATTGTACTTGCTATTTTAGGAAATATAAATGCAATGGAGGGATATACTTAGCTTAATGACTAATAAATATGTGTCAAATTAGTGAAAATTTGTGATCTATCTGATGCTTGATTTATAAACAATGCCTTTGTTAGTGAAGAACCTTGAAGGTTGCATTGTAACTTTGCTCTGTCATAAGACAAGTTCATAGATTTGGGATTGATTTGTTGTCATAGATGTACACTCTAGGTTCAAACTCATCTTAGCAACCAATGGTGTTTCTATTGGAAACTCTCTTGATATATGACTATCTACTTTTATCTTCCTAAATATCTAAGAACTTGGTGGTATTTATAAATACCTTAAGGCTTGTCAAATTGTCATAAGGAGTCAACTTACCCTAGAAATTAAACAAGGATTGAAAATAGTAGGTGAGCACCAAGTATCTAGATTTGTTACTCCTTTTATATGACTTTATCAAAATGTGTCACTATTAATTGCTCTTTAGATTGAATGATTTCTTGATTCTTTAGATGATTATAATAATGCATTGAATGTCTTTTATCAAATTATGTCAAATGCATGTTTAGTCAACTCAATGTGAGAGGGTGAATGTGGCTAATTACATAGACAAAAAATTTAAATTTTAAAATGGAAGGGGACAAGTTTATGACTACGAAGTTTCTCTCACGATCATAAACTTGTCTTAAAATGGCTAGTCATCAAATCCAATGAGAAAATAACTAAGTGGAGGTAGGTGTATAAGTAAGTGTGAAAAGTGGGTAGATAAGTCAAATGTATAAGAGTACACATGTAAGTGGATAAGGTAGGACTAAATGCATACACATATGTGTGTGTGTGGATAAACAAATGTGCAAAAAAATGAACCCAACTTTATACAAGATCATATCATTTATCACTCTATACACATACCAAGATATTTTCTCAAAATAAACACAAAACTAACTAAGAAACATGAATATTCAAATTTTACTATTAAGACTATGAAGGATAAACTATCTAACATATGAAAAATGTTCTAATAACCAACTCTAACTTATGGGTGGCCCTCTTACCCTGCACCCCACAAACCCCCTATAAACCTCTTGTATTAGTTAAAATATGCCCATCTTGGTTGAATTTCCAAGTTTTTAATACTCCATACCAATACCATTGGAAACACTTGTATTGTTAAAATGTGCCCATCTTGATTGAATTTCCAAGTTTGAAATGCACTATACCAATGCCATTGGAAGCAAGGAACACATTTTAATGCACCATACCAATGCCATTGGAAACAAGGAACACATTTCAATGACAAATGCACCTTCCACTAGTAACAATCAACAATGCACTCGAAGTGTTAAAAGGTAGGGAAACAAGAAACACACTATGATGACTTTGAATGAAGTTAAGGGAGAAACGTTGCAAGTGACTTTGTAGTCAATTTGAATTGGGGCACCAACCTAGACAATAAATGACATATTCTCTTTTGTTTTCTAGCTTAAGTTTTTGCTTTTATCTATGCATTATATAATTTGGGCTTCTAAGTTTGTATATTCCTTATTAGTTGGTTGACGATGGTTTCAACTTTCCCCTAGTCTCGGAAAGGGAGCTTTGCATGTGGGCTGTTTTGGTTTTCGGTACGAATTTTTATTTATTTTTAATATAGTTTTTACCAAATCGTAGTTTAGATTTTCCGGCTTCCTTGCCGTACACCACTTGCAGTTTCAGGGAACCAGGGGTCCGGTGTCGAATGGTCATATGGCCGGAAAGTGGCCCCTGATAAGACACAAGCCTAATGGTCATATGGTCGGAAAGTGGCCCCTTGATAAGACACAAGCCTAATGGTCTGACCTTACCACATTAAAAGTTGGAAAAATATCCCAAAGCACACAATGAATATCCTCATTTCATACAATAAATATAAAAAAATTAGTCAAAAGAAACATGTGGTTTGGCTAGTCTATATGGTGTGAAGGAATTAAATAATCTTTTCCAACCTAATGGAATAAGATGCATACAATTCAATATAAGTTAAATATTGTAGGTATGGTAGTGATAATTGAAATATAAACTATTAAGTTTACAAAATTTAAATGTAATAGGTAATTATATTTAGTTTTAAGAATGTGATGTTGAATGAATTTATTTATGCATTGAAGTATTTATATTTTAGGATGAACACTACTAAATCTTTGATTGCATTTTATTTTGGAATTAGAACAATATGTCATGTTTGTGAAGGATGTATTTGTAGGCTTGATTTTTTATAGACATAAATATGATCTTTGCTTGTAGTGTTGATCTAATAGAGCGTACTCTTGTTTTATGATTTGTCTAAGTTGTCTTCTTGTTTAGTTTGTTATGAGGATTGGTGGTATTTAAAAATACCGTTAAAGGCTTTCCATATTGTTGGAGGATAAGTTCTCCTAGGTCAACCCTTGGAAAAGACAAGCTTTATAGTTGTGTGAATTATTGAGGATAATAGTTTTCAAACATGCAAATGCTTCGAGGATGATTATGTAGATTATATTTCATTTTAATGCATCAATGGAACTATTCCTAGTATGCTCTTTCCTTGAATATAAATGATTTTTCCTTGATATTTAATGATAAATGCATACAATTGAATATCTTTAAATACAAGGACATATCAATAAGTTGAGAAAACATGTGTTTAGTTGTCTCACGATGATTAGTTGTACTTTATTTTGGAATTTAGAACAATATGTCATGTTTGTGAAGGATGTATTTGTAGGCTTTATTTTTTTTATAAACATAAATATGATCTTTTCTTGTAGCCTTGATCTAATAGAGCACACACTCTTGTTTTATAATTTGCCTAATTTGTCTTGTGGTTTGGTTTGTTACGAGGATTGGTGGTATTTAAAAATACCTGTAGAGGGCTACAAATTGCTAGAGGATAAGTTCTCATAGGTCAACCCTTGGAAAAAAACAAGCCATATAGTTGTGTGAATACTCAAGGATAATAATTTTCTCACATGCAAATTCTTCTAGGATGATCATGTAGATTATATTTCATTTTAACGAACCTATGGAATTATTCCTACAATTCTCTTTCCTTGGATATAAATGATTTTCCCTTGATATTTAATGTTAAATACATACAATTGTAGGCCTTAACATACAAGGGAATATAAATAATTTGAACAAACATGTATTTAGTTGTCTCATGATGACTAGTGAAATGAGTGAGAGTAAGCCAAATGGTTTTAAGTTTTAAAGCTCTATGGGTTAGACTCAGAAGTGTGGGATGGATCTCAAACCTATCAAATTGACCCAAGATGTGAAAATAGTAAAATCAAGGTGGTTAATGAATGTATGGGACATGTGCAATAATGGATATAATAAACAAAGAATGCATGAAAATACACATAAATATGGATAAGGGGGTGTGGGAGTCTATAAATGGATGAGTGATGGCATGGGAGAGTGAACCTAACTTTGTGCGAGAATGATTTTGATGTGCAATTACATTAATCCATTCTCTTGAAATGGACATAATTCCAAATAAGATTTGACATGGTATGCAAATTTCACCATTACACTTCAATATCAAGTAAGTTAATATTGAATATTTTGAGGGATAAATCAATTTTCACATAAATATCTAAGTTAATTAAATAAATAAACTAACGACTATAGATAAAATGAGTTGGGAAGTAATTTTATATTGAATACTGTAAGGGATAAATAACACTTCACTTAAATATTTAGGTTAATTAAAGAAATATAATAATAAAAAAATAAATTAGTTTGGATTAGAAATAATGATCCATTAATTAATTAATTAAATTATTTAATTAATTAGGTCATTCATCTTTCACTAATTAATTATGTAATTTTATTTATTTATTTAACTAAAATAACTCCCCCTCACCAATTGATTAAATAAATCACATTTATTTATTTAATTAATCATACTAATCTTCTTCCATCACTAATTACTTAAATAAATACCTATTTAATTAATTGGTCTATTGCACATTCTTCCTCACCTTATTTAATAATAAAATAAATAAAAATCCATTTACACCTCATTATGCTAAAGGCCAAAGAATAACCTTTTGCATATTAAACCTCTATTTGAATTAAGGTAATATTTGTCCTCCATTCCATGACCCATCTCTCTCATCCACTTGCCCTCACCCCAAGCCTCCACTTGTGTGCATCTCATTTCCACATGCAAGTTAAGGTAATCCTAGCCCTCCATCAACTTGATTTCATCCTATTCCTCCATTTTCTTCAATCCTAACTCATCCTACAAGCTAACAAATCATGGCCATCCAATCTAAGACCTATTCCTAATTGTTCATATTCATCTCCAAAAAACTATATAAATGACATCTCTTAAGGATATTCATATCCATAAGTAGTAACCCAAGTACATGCTATTAAACTAGAAAATCCAATTCAAAAGCAACCTACAGTTTCCCAAGGTCTCTCTCTCTCACATCTCGAGCATATCTAAAATGTCAAAAATATTGGGAAGAGTTAGATGCCTAATTGTTCTTCATTTTTATTTCCCTTTTGCTCAATCAAAGGTGTAGGTTAGATTTAGAATAAGTGTGTGTTTCCCAAGCTATTTCTTTATTTTGTAGGTCATTTTGGTGTGTTTTTGTAAGATTTTATACATTCTTGACTATCTTTTCTAGAAGATAAAATTTTCCTTGTTAAGTGACATTTGTATACAATCTTTAATGTTTTACCCAATTTTGGACATTTTTGTTGCTAATATTTTGGTTTTGAGGGAGTGGCATTTCCATTCTTGCTTGAGATATTTCCATTTTAGTACTAGTTTTTTCTACTTTCTATGCTTGCAAGGATTCTTCTAACATGGTTTTTTTAGGCTTCCTAGGTCAATTCACCATTTATGACATTGTTAGTTCTAACTCTAGTGTTTGTAGGTGTTAAATATTAGTTAGAGCCACATAAAAATATTTTTTAGCTAGGGATTAAGGGGTTTCTTGCCTTATATCCTTTGTCTTTGCATGAGTTATTGACTAACCAACTTGTTGCAAATTTTCACCAGCTAACCAATTATCTCTGTGCTAGTTTTCTAGCCAATTTTTTCATAGGATTTCTTGCTTGTTTCTTTTCTAATTCTATTTTTTAGGTAAAGCAATATTTCTACTCTATGAGTCAAGTGTTTCTCCCCAATCACCAACATTTCCATTTCCCTAACCTATTATTTTGTAGATTAGAATTTCTACCCCATGGAGTAATGTTTTTATCCTATCACATTCCATTTTTGAGCCCTTTAGACTATGTTATATTTTACTTTACAATTTGATTTTGAAACTAAAAAAATGAATTATGAATAATTAGATTATGATAATAAATCAATCTTATATCAATTTGATAATGTTTTAGTTGATGATTCATATGAAATTTAATTACATTGAGACACAAATGAATGCTAAAGTTTATGTTTTAGTGATTTATTCTGATATATATTTTTTTGAACTAACCATCCAACTGGTTTGATGAGGTGGGTGCAAGAGATTGTGTTTTCCCCTCCTAGATGAGGAGGGAGAGCATCACTAGAGAGAAAAAAATATAGATGGAAACACTACCTAGGCTACCATAATTTGAAGAACGCACACAAAATCACATAATTTAATATGATTGCAATGATTATGTGTATTCATTGTGAAATATTTGACTGTAGTGCATCGATTGTGTTTGTTTGCATATTCCACAATATTTTAATATTATATTAATTATTTTACTTGTATATATTATTTTTTATGGCATATGGTTCACTAAAAACAATAATGTAAAAAAGGTAATCATGATTGTTATCAAGAAACATTATTCTATGTATGTGAAATGTCTTTTCTGAATTGATTATATGTAAATTGATATCACAAATATTCTAATACAAATTTCTATACACATAAACATTGATATAAAATATTTAAATAATTTATTTTATGTAATGATGAACATATATATACACACACATACATATGTATATGTGTATGTGTATGTATATGCATGCATATGTGTATGTATATATATGTGTATATGTATGTATATGCATGTATATGTGTATGCATTGTTGGAAAAAGACACTGCAACTGTCATCTGGTGTTGTCATTGATGTCAACCCTATGCATTGATTAGGTACGCGTATCCTCATTCGAGCATACCAGTAGATAGATTGAAAATTGACAAGGCAAAATAGAGTATCTGGTAACTCAACATTCATCGATTTGTGTAAATATTTTAGGTTATCATTTTTTGTTGTGCATCTCAGGAAATGATTATTAGTGTATTATCTCTGTTGAGATTGAAGCGCAGTGGCTCGTATCAATTCGTATGGGAATTAGAAGATCCGGTTGGCATATTCTCATTTTTTCTTGTATTAAGGCCAACCTCATGAATGTATTAAGTCACGAATGTATGAGAACTAATTAATTGAGTATCTCTATGTTTGTATATCTTTGTTTGGGTCCTAGCCAAGTTGTGGCTGACCATTAAGGGTATGCATTGCATATTTTTCATAATGTGATCTGACAGTTGTAATTTTGTTTGAAGATGACAAAGTGTAAATAAATCCTATGTTGTGGATATATACATGATTGTCCATATCATTTTGTGTGATAGATATGTGGAGTTAATGTCCAAATTGCGAGTTAGAGTAGAGTAGAGGGGCGATAAAGTGTAGTTTCACTTGCACATAGAAGATCTGTGTTGTGTGTATGAGCAGAGTAGAACATAATCACATAATCAATCTGTAAGGAAACAAATCTATTATTGTGATTAATCTAGAACTGTAATCAAGCATGTTAGATGCTATCATCTCAGTTCAAATCTTCAAATGGTTTTAATCTAAAATCTTGGGCAACAAGCCCTCTTTTCTTTGAGCAGTGAACTCTAGGTAGTGTGCCTGAATGCAAGCGTGTTCCTCTTTTGTAATCTTTATTTTGAGTATACTCAAAATCATAATTGTGGATTGGCCATCCACCATGGTTTTTCCCCTAATAGGGTTTCCATGTAAAAATCTTGGTGTTATGGTGTTGTTTTTATTTTCTTGTTTATGATTTATGATAAAATGTTCCTAATGCTTGGAAGTTAAAGGTTAATAAAATTAATTTTTGCACAACACTGATTCACTCCCCCCTCTCAATGTGGCTTGTTTCCAACAATTGGTATCAGAGCTGGTTCCTCAAAAGAAGAAGTCTAACAACTTGGGAGATCTTGGAAGAAACTTCAAATGGATTCAAGCAGTCTTGAACAATAGCTTATGGTGGCCCTAGATGACCTTGATCAGTCAAAAGTTAAAGTCCAGAAACCACAAGCGAATCTCAATGATGCAGAAAAATTCATTAAGTCTCTGAAAGACAAAATCAACAAGTCAAGAGAGAAGAGAAAGGAAATTTGTGATCAAATTCAATAGAAAGATAATAAGAGCACTGAAGATGAACAAACCAATAAAGCCCTAAAAGAAAAGACAAAGGAATGTGAAAAGCTTACCAAAGAGAATACAGTTCTGAAGACTGAAATGGAATCCATCATGATGAGAATGACCAAAGAGGTTGAAGACAAAAAGAAGAATGAAGAAAGCCTAGCACAGTCCCTAAAAGAAAAATCTAAAGTATGTAGCTCATTGGATGATGAATTGGAAGTATCCAGAAATAGTGAAGAAGAACTTGAAAGATAGTTGTATGATCTCAGAAATGAACTTGCTACTACAAATGAGTACAAGGAGAAGTTCAAAGCTAGATCAACCATGCTCAATGAACTAATTGATAATCAAATGAATCATGGTGATAAAAGAGGTCTTGGATTTGAGAAAGGAGAAAGCTCAAAATTTGGACAAAAGAATTATGGACAAAGAAGATTCAGGCAAGGAAATCAGATGAACAATGCTGGAAAGTATCCGGTAAGACAACCTAATGCTCAAAGATTTAATGGATACTATTCTAATTGCAACAAGTTTGGAGACATGGCTTCTTAGTGCAGAAGTAGAATGAATCAAAGTGGTCCATCTTTCTCAATTCAGTGTTTCAATTGTCATACGATTGGTCATAAGTCAAATGAATGCAAAACTATGATGAATCAATTTCATAGAAACATTGGATGCTATACTTGAAATAGACCTGAACATATTGCTAATCAATGCAGATCAAGAGGAAATCAATGGAACAACTAGTCTGGTAAGAGGAATGTTGTATGCTACAATTGCAACAAAACTGGACACATTGCTACATTCTATTGGAACAAAAAAAATCAAAGAAGAAATACGCAAAAGGATGTGAAAGGAAAAGGTAAAGTCACTATCGATGAGGTTAGGCAAAAAATGTAGAAAAAATGGGTGAAGAAGAGTCCCTCCGTTGAAGAAACTACACCTGCACTAGAACCTACCTTTGGTAATTCCTTTAGGAATTAGTCTTAGTCCTTTGGCCTAGGGGGAGCAGCCAAGAAAATCATTAAAACCCCTAACCGGTAAATGACACCGGATGTAAGTACATACTGGAGATGGACAGATGCCCAAAAAATTTTGTTGAAATCATCAGAGGAAGTGGTATATTGTATTAAAATTTTGCATAATTTTTATCAGGTTTATGTACATAGAAATGGTGCAACCTGATGAATTAGGGAAAATGCATTTATTACGACAAAAAGGTTGGGTATGCAAGTAATAAAAGGTCACTTATATTCCTCATTTATCACTTTTCCCTCTGAAGAGAAAGAATTTGGAAAGCTCCAAGTGACCTAAGGTGAATAAAGGAAAAAAATCAAGTGTGAAGGTGATTCAATGATCAATTTCGGGTTCGGTGAAAAAAGGTATTTATCAAGAACTTCTTGGATTTTGTGATTTGGGCAAGATGAATACTCCTTTAGTAGTTGAAGTTAAGGAAAAACCCCATCCTAAATTTAAATTGCATCCCTACAAGTCTTTAGAGACTGATCCATTAGGGGCATTTTTGTTAGTTTCACACGCTGTCTTGCATATAAAGGACATTAGGGTTTACATTCATGCAAATATTGAAGAGCTGGGAAGCTCTCAACTTATGAATTTGTACAGTCATCATATCATTGATGAAACTTCAGTGTAAAACCGGAACACCAAATCTTGGAAATGAAGAAATTCACTCAAATGGTTAAATTTCTTGTGTTTATGGAATCAGAATGGATCTGTTATGTCTCGAGTCGGGTACATGATGAGTTTATTTATTCCCTTCAAAATTACTAAGGAAGTCATAAGTCCAATAACTGGTCTAAATACCTTTGGTGGTCTACCTATTTTGAAGTTCATGAAAAATTAAACTATCATCGACGCTACAGGCTCGACATATGTCAAGAGAGCAATGAATGTTGACAATAGTGCTGATATAAATGTTAGATTTGCGTCTATGGTAATTGGTTATAATATTTACCACTCTAGTTGGGAAAACTTTGTATCTGGTATGACAATTTATGTCGCCTACCAAATGATGAAAGAAAATATGGAATATGATCTTTGTGAATTATTAAGGATTCAGTTGATGGAAAACCTTGCAAAGATCAAGAAAGACAAGAAAAATTTATTCAAATATGGCAGTCTACTTTTATGTCTATTTTTTAATTTCATGGAGGAAGTCCCGGGTGTTGGAAAAGTTCAATGGCAAAAGAAAATGCTGGTAGCCGAACATATCAGGGATCTATTGTACAATCTTACAGATATCAAAACTAGAAATGCAAATATCTAGGGTTATTTCAAAATATTTCTAGCTAGCATGCAAACTAGGGAAAGAATTCCCACCACCATTATGGAGAAATAAAAATATTCAATTTGCTTTATGGTGAATGTCAATCAGTGCATGATGGAAGCAACAGATCCAAGAACTATTTGGATCATGCCTATGGGCTATGAGGTCAAGGGAAACATTTTGGAGATGTATGCCCAACATTTATCAAGAAAACCTCTAGATCTGACTGAAGAGAGGTTTGGTACCTATGCAAAGAAGCACACTCAAATTCATAGTGAGCTTAAGAAATTGGTAACAACCAAAAGAGTAAGAAAATAAGTTAAAGTTCTTGCAAAAAGCTTGGGTATATCCGTGGAGCAACTAAGTGAAGCCAAGCAGAAAAGGGTAGAAGATGAAGCAGCAAGGCAAGCTGCTAAAGAGGCAACAAAATCACAATCAGCTAGTCCGACAACACCACCTGCCCGATCTAGAATAACCAGAAGCTCGACATCTCACTCATCTCCTGTAGTGAAATCTACTACTATGAAAAGTGAAAGCAAGAGATTTGGAAAGGAAGCCAAAATAAGGAAAAGAAAAAGTAAAAGAGTGTACATGACTGTTTCTGATGATGAGGAAACAAAATCCGATGAAGATGTCAAGGAAATCAAACAATAAGGCACTAAAGCAACAACTATGCCAAAACCCTTCGGCGTAGATGCTCAGGCAAAGAAGAAGACCAAGGTTGATACACCTGGTATGACTATTAAAAAAATTGAAAAAATAATAATCTCAAATGGAAATCTTAAACCGCTTTATCAATGGTATGAATCTTTTTCTGAGTTTGATAGAATAATTCTAGAAGAAGCTACAATAAAGCACATGAATATTTTCAACAAAGTTTTGGTTGAAATCATGCTTAGCCTCCCAAAAAATTTGTATGATATTCTGGAATCAAGGAGATTAAATGCCCTAACTGAAGAAGAACAAATGAGAGAGAGAATTCTTGCAAAACTGTGTCTGGTAATGTCTGTGGAAGAAAGAATTCTTGAACAAAGAAAAAAGGAAGTTCAAAAGAAAGTCAAGGGTCAATAAACTGATGATTGGTCAAACAGATGAAGTCACACAAGAAACAAAATTTTTTTTGAGAGAGCTACTATCGAGTGACAAAATTGAAGTTGTGACTAAGGAGACTCATACAGATAATGTCTCATTTGATCTAGTCAAAGATGCAGAAGAAGGAAATTTTGATGCCAGTGAAAACCTCGAGATTCCACTTCCAGATAACAACATAGAAATCCCCATGGAATTTGAAGCAATTGTGAATGTATCAGTTGAGACGACAGAGAACACTAAAGAGAAATCAAAAGCTTCAATTAAGGAAGCATTAGTTGAGGAAAAGAAAAGTGATGTAAAGATGAAGACAAGAGACACTACCAAGGCAGTTAAGAAATTCTTGGTGGAACATAAGGAAGAGATTGAGCTAGAATTAATTAAAGGTCCCATTAACCTATCAACCTTGAGCCCAATCTAGATAATGAAGGTGGCCTCATTTGCTCAAGTAAAAGCTCAAGAATAGCTACTAAAACCTCATATTGAAGATAGTGAATTGTTGGCACTTGCATCCAGAGTACTGGAGAATATCATGCCCTCCTTTGTGAAAGATCAAACTGAATCTTCATCTAGTGAATTGAAGAGGCTTATCAGCTCGATGAGTACTCATTTTGAGTCTCTTGAAAAGTCTGCGTTAGCAAAAGTGCAGAAGGAATTTGATGCTAAAAGGTTCAGTGGATTGAAAATATTGATTGCCAAAGACAAAGTCACCTTGGCCACTTGTGTCAAGCACATACAGGATGCCCTATCTGAAGGAGGCGAGATTTGCAAATCTTGTTTGTCTTTTTCAAAGTTTATAGAAGCAAATGAGAAGAAGGTGAAAGACTTGGAAAATAAGTTAGCAACTATCTCCGAGTCATTTGATCCACTATCTGGTGGTGTTGGGAAAGTTGAAGGCGAAGTAACGTCTCTGCTAAATAAAATAAAAGCGTTGAAGCATGAAAATGATAAAATTGTCTCTAGAACTTGTGAACTTAGAAGCATCATTAGCCCCAAAATTGATGTAAAGGGTAGTGCCCTAAAAGAAGGAGAGGGAACTATGATAGTCGAGGATCCAACTAGCTTGGAATTTGTAGAAATTTTGTCCTATATGATTTATGGACACATAACCATAATGGAAAGTCTCAAATGAGTTTGGGACTCAAATCTGGCACAACTAAAGAAGGATTTTGCAGACATCTTTCAACTTTTGTAAGGTAAAGAAGCACCCTTGTACATACACAATTTTGATTAATTCTTTTTGGTATGCGATCCTCGCCTTTGCCATTGATGTCAAAGGGGGAGAAGTGGAGTGAAAAATGTATAATCAGCTCAGGGGGAGAGTAGCATTTTTGAAATTTTGGATTGTAGTGAAGTTTATCTTGGTACTGATCCGACACTGTCATTTTTTCACTAAGTGTTGCCATCAATGCCAAAGGGGGAGATTGTTGGAAAAAGACACAACTATCATTTGGTGTTTTCATTGATGGCAACGCTATGCATTGATCAAGTGGCTCGTATCAATTCATATGGGAATTAGAAGATCCGATTGGCATATTCCAAATTTTTCTTGTATTAAGGCCGACCTCATGAATGTATTAAGTCACACATGTATGAGAAATAATTAATTGAGTATCTCTATGTTTGTATATCTTTGTTTGGGTCCTAGCCAAGTTGTCGCTAACTATTAAGGGTACACATTGCATATTTCTCATAATGTGAGCCGACAGTTGTAATTTTGTTTGAAGCCGACAAAGTGTAAATAAATCCTATGTTGCCGATATATATACATGATCATCCGTATCATTTTGTGTGATAGATATGTGGAGTTAATGTCCAAATTATGAGTTAGAGCAGAGTAGAGGGGTGATAAAGAATAGTTTCACTTACGCATAGAAGATTTGTGTTGTGTGTATGCGTAAAGAAAAATAGAATCACAAAATCAGTTTGTAAGGCAACAAATCTATTATTGTGCTTAATCTGGAACTATAATCAGGCATGTTAGATGCTATCATCTCAATTCAAATCTTTAGATGGTTTTAATCTGAACTCTTGGGCAGCAAGCCCTCTTTTCTTTGAGCAATGAGCTCTAGGCAGTGTGCTTGAATGCAAGTGTATTCCCCTTTTGTAATCTTCATTTTGAGTATACTCAGAATCATAATTGTGGATTGGCCATCTGCCATGGTTTTTCTCGTAACAGGGTTTCCACGTAAAAATCTTGGTGTTATGGTATTGTGTTTATTTTCTTGTTTATGCTTTATGATTGAATGTTACTAATGCTTGGAAGTTAAAGGTTAATAAAGTTAATTTTTGCACAACATTGATTCACCCCCCCTCAATGTGGCTTGTTTCCAACATGTATATATATGTATATGTGTATGTATATATACACACACATGTATACATATATAATATATATATGAGTGTGTATATATATGGTTTTGGCTATCATGGTTGAAGGAAAAAATTAATAAGAAGTACTTAGAATTTACTATGGTAGCTTATTGGTCTATTAACTCCATAAAGTAGAGAGTAAGAGAGGAACAAGAATTAAACTTCACTTGAAGTGAAGTAAAGAGGGACTTTATTGCTCCTAAAGTCAATGCAAAGAGGGGAGGATTTTGGAGAACATATAGGAAAATATAAGAGAAAGAATAGGCGCTCAAGCAAGGAATAAATAAAAGAAAAGGAATGAGAAAAGGAGAGAGGAAAAAGGAGAGCACAAAGCTAGGGAAAATTTGGTGGGTGCATACATTGCAAATTCAGTATGAAACTATACTTATGAATTCAGTGTTTCTTTATGAGAATTATGCACTAGAAATATTTGTATGTTCTATGCATATCTGTATGTTCTATGCATTTAATTTACTTGTTGAAATTGGTTTCATATGTTTTTAATCCTCCTTTGTGCAATAAATAATAGGTTGAATTTGTGTTTCATCCATTTTAGTAACAAAGAAAGTTATAATAATTAGCCTTTCAACTTTATTATGTGATATCAACTATAATATTTATCCTTTTGGCCTTATTATATGATATCATTTATATTCTTTAGTATTTTAGCCTTATTATGTGATAACAATTATATTTTTTAGCCTTTTGGCTTTATCATATGAAAATAGTTATATTTTTTAAGCTTTTTGGCCTAATCATTTTATAACAAAATTAGCACTAAGCCATACATCCATAAATGGTATTGATAAACAACCTTATACCTTCAATTTTTGGTTATTGTATTATTTCATGGTCTCTCAGCCTTACACTTATTTAGGAATGTTGTGTTAGGGTTACATTTACCCTATTGTGAGAATTAATAGTAGATGATAGATAGTTTTGGATTTAAATCCTATCATGAAAGTTGAATTTATATGACTATTATTATGATCACAATATTTTTTAATTTAATCAATAGTAGTATATTTAATTATATATGTTGAGAATCATTCAACTCCATAATAATATTGCCATTGCATGTCATGGAGTAGAGTGATCAATGTATGGATTAAGTGGTTAGACTATAAAGATTTATGACTTGTCTCAACATAGATAGTGTTAGATGCACATGACAATTGAGAGGGGGGGAATCAGCTGTATATTAAAAAATTCAGCCCCTCATTAACTTCAAAACCCTTATCAAAATTTAAACCCTCACTAAGCATTAGTAGAATGTAAACATGTGAAACAACAATGAAAACACAAACATACACAATAGAACACTATATTTATGTGGAAAATATTAAGCAAGGAAAAACCATGGTGAGGATTAGCTCATATATATATATGAATGTCAATATTGAATACAATAGGCTCACTATTGGAGGGCTCATTGCCCAGAAAAGAAGAAAGGATCACTGTCCATAAGAAAGAAGAATAGAAGAAGACTATTATAAAGATATTCACTATATTAGATAAATAAGAGAAATCCACCACCACAACCTTTAACTCACTGCCTCCAATAACTTAGGTACACTAAAAATGTAGACACCTTTTGTTCATTGCATCTAGAGTCATAGGCATTAAGATCACACTTAGATCACCACACCTAATAACATTCATATCATTAATCACACACTCACACACATCTCCAATAATTGACCTTGAATTTATACCATCCATGACCTAAACAATCTCAATTAGGCCAACCTCGATGAAACATATGCACCTCAAACATGCAACAACAAAATAGGTTGGCACCAAACACCTCCGTAGTGGAAATAAGTGAAGGAAGACCATTATATGCGTTAACTAGGAGTCAAATCTACACTGATATGCTTTGCCACGCTTCCACAAATAATAAACAACCTCCACCAATTAATGTTAGCATGCCAGGTCAGCCAAACCTATAAACCATCACTCACTCACAAATTCATGTTTAATATTCTAACATAGAAGCACATATAAACCATTATACAAGAACCATCGTGGATACTTATACATAATAGGTTTACGAAATGGAGGGGTCTCACACTCCCCCCCCTAAGATTAGACTTCGTCTTGGAATTCCCCAAAAGTGATGGTAAACATGATCACTTGGAAACACTTCTTAAGTTATTCCCTCCATTTATAAATATTATTAAGACATACTTCAAGTCACATAATACCCCTCCTTATATTTAACTCCCTTAAGGATTTAGAAAAATTCTATCTCTAACTATACACATTTTAGACACTTTTTTATTAAACTTTCTAAGTATCAAAATAATATTTTTTTTACACGGTATCCCAAAATATTACGGTAAGCTTATAATTAACTATCAACACACTCTAAAAGATTATTTATCCACATTCCACCAAAACAATGCTAAAAACATATGATCATCATCAATGTTATTCACATAGATGTTCGAAACAAATTCACTTCATAGTTAATCATTCCTCAACAATATACTCATCATACCCCTATATTAATTTATATCTCATGCAAACACTCACTTCCTTTGTATTACGATAATATCTATCATTAAAACACAACTATTTCACATCACCACAATTTGGTTTACTACACACAAGCTAGAAACACAACATTGACATACCACATGGTTTAAGAAAAGGGATTTATGAGGAGGAATGGTGCCAAAACCCACTGAATTCTATAATAGTGTGATTTGAAGTATCTAAAAATTCTTTATGCCATCATTGAGAAATTATAGTATCATAATATTAGGAAAGATGGTATCAAGGCCCTCCTTCTCTGGACCCTTCCATACATTTTCTAGTACTAGTCCTCATTTACATCCCCAACCTCACAATATAAATTCCCTAGTGCATCTGTACCCCCATACAACCTGCTAGGGATCCCTATCGGATATAGCAGTTTACAACTTCTACATTACAACATATATGCCAGTAGTAGAAAAGAAGCCTCAAAACCCAAAAGATAATAATAATAAGACATCAAAATCACAATAAAAAATTGTAAAAGATAACTAAGGAAAACCAAAAGTAACCCAAAAGAACATTTCAATTCCAATTAAAACCATCCAATCCAAATTAAGTCCTTGAGCCAACACGACTATTGCAAGATTAAACATAAATTAAATAACTCAAGATGCAACACTAATAGCGTAAATCAAAATATAGAGAATCAATTAAATAAGTTAACAATAATACACATCTTCACAAAATATGCACATTGCATGCACTATGTGACTTCTCTAAGATACTCAAGGGGTGGAGGGGAATGGTAGTCTCAAACTACTTATATATAGCTAGAAAAATTATAGTGGTCTCAATCACAGAAAAAAATGGTGGTCTCAAACCACAAATTATCCACATAATAACCAAGCATGATCATACACAACCTGATACATGCAAATCTATTAGCCAATTTTTTTGAAGTAACCTGCATAGATGTTTAATCCGGTGTTTGCAACATAAAATTGTCCTGACTGAGAATGATCTTTCCCAAACAAAAATATGATCACAACACTTAATCCTACTGTGTAAATGGTACAACCAAAGTAATGTCATGATGATCCACTATCATAACCCTTGAATTTTACTACTTTATATTATATCATGTAATTGGTCGATAACATATAACTAATTTTTTTATTCTTCTCACCATGTTTCCAATATGGCTTAAGGCCCAAGATTGGTGAAATTTTTACCTTATGCAAAACTAGAGCAATAATGATATCTCATATCCCTGAAATTGCATTCAATACCCATGTCTCAAAATATCCAATAGTTGTAGCTCAAGTAAAACTTATCCAGTGGGCAGACAAGCTCCATCCTCAACCCATGGAATACAAAACTCAAAATGACACAAAGACTTACACTATGGGCCAACAAATGTGGTCCTAAAGAGGGGGAGCAAATCCAACTTAACATTCCAAAGGAATTCCCAATCTTTCGATATTAGTCCTCTGTCTAGCTCAAGAATGATCTCAAGGAAAATCACAATGTTCTAATGAACAAGGCTACTCTCTCAACCCCAAGTACTCTAGCGGAGCCATCTCCAATTGGAGTGGTCGTCACTAGGGAGATTAAACAATCAACAACAAAACATTCAACCTTAACTTCAAACATAACTAACACAAGGGTACATGCATAGGTAGATCATCCTAGATGTCCACCACACCCTTATCCCAAGTTGGACACCCTGTATGTCAAAATTGGGTTATGTACACAACATTCACTAGTTTGCAACAAATCATATTATAAGGTGCTTCTATAACAATGCTATTTGAAAGGGGAAAAATAGCCTTAACTGAATATCATCTTGGTTTAACAAATTAATATACATGATACTTTTATAGTTTGATTGTGTGATAAATACCATTACTTCTAATGATAAGGAAAACACAAAGATGTAGCTATTGATACCCTAGTCCAAGTTTTGTTTCTTTTCATAAAATAGTTATAATTTTTATTTTCTACTTGAGTATATCCCACTATTAGAATGTTTTTATTTTCATTTATTAGTATTGAAAAAATCTAATTTTTACACTAACCAACTATTTAACTTCAAATTATTATCAAGGATTTTCAAATAATCAACAATTATAGGTTACAAATATTTTCAAGTTTTCAACCAAAAATCAAACATAAGAACAACATAGAGTTCAATTCATAACAAGAGCCTATACTTTGAATAAAAGTCTCAAATCAACTAGCTAGCTTTCCTAATTTAATTTGGGGACAATAATCAAATGCGATCAACAGATCTAAAGAACATAATATACTTAATAATTACTCAATTTGACCTTATTAAATTTGAAATGTCTAACTAAGAAAAACATCCAAATAAAATTAGTCTCTTAATTGCAACCCTTTTGTTTAAAAGTTTCTTAAAATGAAGTGTCTATGAACCTTTGTTTCTATTGATATAATCTATATTACAGGTTAAAGAGTAAGGCCTAATGTCTAATTCCATTATGAAACATAGGTAACATAGATTTGGTTATCTAATCCAAAAAAATGAAATTATCATGAGACAAGACTAGCATTTCTTAAAACTTAAAAAAGATAAGTACATATAAAATAATTTCCCTCTTATAATTTATTACTTTTACCAAAATGGCTCTAACTACTACTACTTGTATTTAAGAATATTTCTATCCATAACCAAAACCAACCCAAAAACCCATAAAATGAGAGACCGAGAATAGCTTAAAATTGACAATATAGGTCCTTCCCATAAGGTTACACTTTACTCCTATAAAGTAAACCTTTCACAACATCTAAGTGACCCTAACAAACTCCTTTTTCCTAACAAAATAATGCACTCATAACATCCAGACAAAGATATAATAATTTAGATAAACACATTAATATCAAACTTTGACAAGAATTTAAGATGTTTACTATCAAGAATAAGAGAGAAGACAACTTCAGATTTATTAAACAAGGTGTAACTATGATGCTGAAACTTAGTTTAAAAAATTAGGAATAAAACCTTTTAATTTATTAAAACTTCATTCTAAAATATTAATAAAATAAATTTTGTTTCAACATTTAGGATTATCTGGCTATAGAAGTAATGCACACTAAAATTAGTCGTTTGTGTCTTTTTACTTTCGCTTTTTATCCTCCTAGCAACTTACAATACTTAAACTAATTAGGACCCTATGCAATACAAAATTGATTTACACAATCCCAAAGTTCCTAGTGTTGGAACCCTGCTTTGATACCAAATATCATGCCCTAAATTTTACTCAACCCAAACCAAACACAACTACCAAAATTTTTCTACTTGCTAATAGCTCTAAAGTAAACTCAAGTTTTAAAGTTAATCTAAAATTGATGACACCAAATTTACGATGTCTTATCATCATTTAAACTAATCTAGTTTTCTTTTTTCTCTAAGTGGTTAAAATTTAAACACTAACAATATTTCTTAGTTGGACTAAGGTATATTAAAAGATTACTCTTTTAAATTGTTGAACTAATAACAACCATCACTTTATTCTTTCTTTATTACATTTTTTTCTCTAGTTTAGCTATTGTATAATAAGGACTTGACTATTAAGAATTTAAAAATGATAAGAAAAACTACAATAAAAAATAACCTTACACAAATATTCATGCTTGAAACAAAATTAAAAGTAAATGAGATCAATTCTCTAACTTCACTATTAACATCAATAATGAAAGCACTATCACTATGCCATCGTAACTTAAATGACAAATTTCTCTTTAATTTCAAGATCTAAGTTTAATCAAAATTTACCTATTGTTTAATTTAGTAATTCTAGTTACTCACTATGTTTTAATTCCTGTTTCCCATCTTCAATCCACTTTTCCTTATTTCATAAACTAAAGGTTATCAAGCAATTTGGTTTGGTTATAATCAAGTTAACTTCTAAAGTTCTCTAGACTCCTATAAAGAAATACTTGACGAGTTGAAAAATTTCTTGACACTTTGTGTTTGAATGAGGATTATAAGTTCTATATACGAAATCCATTTTAAAATTGATAATGTGAAACTTTTTGTAACAATAGATTTAATTTTTTTCATACACATTAAATTGTTTTATTTTAAAAAATGCTAAGTGTACTTTCAAATGCAAAGGATGATAATTTTAACTTGACTATCAGAATCACTTTGAATTTTGCTTTATATAAGTTTTTAATATATGAACACTAATCTATAATGATTTTCATCATTTTAATTTATTGTTACTTGTGAAGAATTTTATTTGAATTTTTTTTTTTTGTCTAACAATAATTAAATAGTTATAAAACTTTACATTTAGTTACTTAGTTTCAAATTAGATTTTTTAAATTTAATGATTCACAAATAAATAAGAAAACTTTTATAACCTACTAACTAAATTGAACTATAACTTAATTCTTATTATTATATTTTCTAGGGAGAGGGGCCAATAGTTGTGCATGATCCAATAGTCGTGTAGTCAATTGTAATTATTTATATTAGTACTAGAATGAATTAATATTTTATCTTGTATATATTTATTTCACATGTTAATCAAAATATTACCAAATATGTGACCTTATGGGATCAATAGTTGTTCACTTTCAAACTTATAATCCTCAAGTAAAAAAAACATAAATACATTCATGAACAAGTGAAATAAATATTTTTTTCTCTCAAATAAAATATCATAACCATCCACTAGGTATAAGTGTGTCATTTATAAAATTAAATGCTCATTTAATAAAATAAGACACTCATTTAAACAAGTATTGTTATCATAGTGAAAAATATTGTTTTTATGTGTACAACTATTGGGGTAGCAATGTACAATGCATTGGAGTATTTCATATTAATAGTTTGTCCTATCACAAATATAAAAGGTGAACACAATAAATACCATGTATTTTTTCATTAGATGTGAAAGATTTTTAAAAAGTTTTAGTGTTCAACTATTGGTCCATTTTTGTTTGATATAAGTTGTATTTTAAATATTTATGTGTTGTTTTTATAACAACAAATAGTTTTTTTGTGTTCAACTATTGGTCTATTTGTGTTGAATATAAAAAACTAGATATAACAAAGATTTATGGTTACCAAAAGGTATTTGGTCCATTTAGGTTGCATATAAGTTTTATTTTAAATAAAAATATGATATTCTACAAGCAACAAATGATATTTTTTCATTCAACTACTAGGAGTACCATGATTAAGTTTCGGTTGAATCTTTAAAAAAACGAAGGTCCTATAATATTCCAGTTAATTGCAACATGACCCCTCTACCCTATTGATTTTTACTTACAATTCATACAATTAATTTTCTTTCTTTTAACTTTATTTCTCAAATATATTTAAGATAATTTTGGTTTGCAATAATCATGAACCTAACTTTTCTTTTTAACTACCAACTAATTTGCAAACAAAATGTATTATTTATTTTATATCATTTCCATTTACAATGCTCCTTTGTAAGTTTTTAATTTAAAGAACTGGTTTTGTTTTACAGGTTGGTCCAAATCAAATATTGCATGTCTACAAACTTTCAAATCAGATTTTTCAGCTGAATTTTATAGGGAATCACATTCACAATTCTTTTTGTATCAAATAAATTTGCTAGTTTATATTAATCCTTTTCCCTGTGTTTATGGTTTTTTTTTATACATAAATATTTTGTATTAATTGCTTTCAAAAAGATATTATAGTCTATTTATATTCAGCAAAAGAAATCGACACCATCCTCACACCTTCCCAATAGACAACCAAAGCCAAACGGACTCAACTGACCCAAGACCCCAACATTTGTCCACATACCACTATCAAAGCTCAAACTAGACCTATGCTAATACTAGTACAATGTCATCATAGACCTAAGACACCAATTAATCCTTTGATAACACACCTTCAGCCACCAAAAGACCCTTGAATAAATGACACCAATCCACCCCACTAGAGGACTCCAAATACAAATGATGTTTTAAGAAGATGAGCCCACAAGTAGCCCATTGACGGTGTTGTTGAAGTGCCTCCCCTTTGATATCCAAAATGAATGGGTACAACTTGATGTGCACACCAGGAAGAAGAGCCCTCTGTAGGTCACATGGCTGAGGAATCCCCACCCCTAATTCAAAAGAAATTACAACATCCATGATGCCCTCTTATAAACTCTCCCATAACAGCTTCCCCACCATTAAAATCACCATTGTCTTCAACCGAGTTTATGTATTCTTCTCCTAGCAGCAGTTCCACTGCTCCTAGAACAAGCTCATCCCAATCTCAGAAGATGACTTTAGCCTCCCATGGTGGATTCTCCTGTAGAAAGCCCACAACCTTCTCACAGACGACAAAGATATTGGAGACTCCATCGCTTACTCACGAGAATGAATGACACCTTGATCAAGCCCAGTATAATAACCACCAATCTTCATCAATGCAATTGTCCCATCGTCTTGAAAAAATTTCTCCTCCTAGTCCTTTGATAGGACCTAACATTAATACTACCAACCTTTGAGCATCCGCCTCTTGCCACCTCGTAGTCATAAACTCCCTTCTCTGCCACTCTCCCCCACTACGCCGGCCAAGCCTATGCCGCCGACCAACTGCCTTCAGCAACACCAAGCTTTGACACCACCCACTTGGTAGCCATGGGCTGTGTTTATGTTTTTTTTTTATTCTTTCTTATGATCTGGAATTTGTTTCAAACTTTACATTACATTTTCTAGTTAAAGTTAACATTTAAAATATGTAATTTTTTGGTTCCATTTATTTTATTTTTATAATCCATATGTCAGAAACAAATCTGTTGTATTAATTTATTTTTTTACAAAGAAGAGGGCCACCAGCATTGGGGAAGGTGCAAGCCTTGCTGGCGGCTTTGGGTGGACCACCAGGTTTCCCTTCTCTTGTTTTTATTTATTTATTAAAGTTTTAAATTTTAATTAATCTCACATTAATAATTATTATAATTTTATTTTGATGATTTTTTTTCTTATTTCTTTTTATTATAGTTTCCATCAACTTTAATATTATACTTTATTAATTATAGATTCAATTAAAATTAACATGTAAAATATTAGGTTTGTGGATTTGTTTGATTGTTTTTTTATTGATTTTCATTTACTTAGAAAAGTTCAAGAATAAATGTAAAAATCTGCATTGGTAATTTTGTTCAAATCTAAAATTTCTTAAGCAATAAGATAAATCATCTATAGTTTTTTTTGTCCACGTTCTTTACAAGAGCATATTGAAATTGCAACTATAAATCAAATAAAAAGACTAAAACTATAGTTTTCTTTGGCAATGTGAACCTAGGATTCATTATTTATTTTTGTACATGAAACCACAAAATACAAGAAATATAAATTCATAATTGCTCTAAAAATCAATTCAATTTCTCTAACTTTTTAAATAGATTGTAAAGAAACATATTCAAGACTAATTTGTTAGAACACAATTCAACAACTCTTCAACTCAATTAATCTTTCTTTTCTTTTCTTCTAATGTACATATAACTTTAACATCTATTTCGAAATACTGACAACAATATCACATTTTTCAAATCTTTTCAAGAAAGTATTACAACTCTTTTTCAAATGTTTCATAAAATTTTGATGTGCACAATACAAGATGAAATAATGACATCTTTCTTTGAAACTAACAATCGTGTGCTTTTCTTTTCAACATCTTAATCAACCCTAGAAGCATCTTCAAACTCCATCCAAAACTTGAAAAATGCACAAGATAGGAAAAACCAAAATATGCCAATGGGCTCTCCACCCATCCATAGGGTTGTGAGACAACCCACCCCCGAGCATGGGGAAGCACTTAACCACTTGGAGAGACTCAACATAAAACATAAAACACTTTAGCAAAATATACTTCACATGTACACACTAAAGGAATCTCACATTTAACCATATTCCCAAATCTCACAAAGACACTTATCTACCACATTGGTTCATCACAAAGAAAAACCACATAGGGGGAGTAGGGGCTCAACCTATTAGGGAAAAACATATACATATCACATAAAAACTATAGTCAAATCTCTACATCAAAAATCAACATCAACACCACATCATACTCCACATGAAATACCACATCAAAACCCTTATCCCTCCAAAAGAAAAACCAATCTCTATAAAGATATGGGATACTCATATCCCAAAATATAAAGATGCCCCTATTTGTGGGAGCCACGTCCACTCGAACCCCTTACACATGGAGGAAAAAAGTCTATGCCTTTGCAAGAGGGGGTCAAATCCCCTATAAATCATAGAAGAAGAAAAACAAAAAAAACACAACACAATAAAACACAATAAAACACATAATTCCCAAGAACCCCCAACCAAAACCCATAAAATCAAACTTACACATTATTTACATATAATCAAATAAAGGAAGTCCTACCTCAAATCACAATATCCCACTAATGGTAGAATCCTTGGATGAAAATCATCCTCCTCCAAGCCTTCACTTTGCTCTCCTCCTCTTCCCAACACAATCTCCCTCTCTCCTTCTCAAGAACTCCAAAAAAATCACAAAATTTTCAAGACACAAAATGAGGAAGTAACCCCCTCTCCTCTTCATGAAAGGAGAGTTTTAAAGGGAAGGGATAAGTAACTTCCTCCCAAAACTACCTAAACCACCCAACCACCTCCCCATTTTCACCTCTTTTGAAAGTTGTAATGCCTCGTCATGGAACCCAAATAACAACACAATAAACAACTAAATAACTAAATGATTTAAAAAAAAAAAACATTCATTTACAACATGTCAACAAGATAACATATACACAAATGTTCTCGGGGTTCCACACCAATGCTACTAAAATAACACTAGAAGAATAACACAACATAAGACCATATACATGAAACATAATAATATGTCATATCACAGATTACATTATCATAAAGAGGTTTAATTACATGTTCAAGATACATCAAACGAGATTGTGACAAATCTCGATACATCCAAATTCATAATACAATAAAGTCTCATATAATCATCATGAGTGAATACAATATAGAGGATGAACAAGTACAGTTGTCTAACATGTTCACGAGCACACTCAACATCCAAATCCATGAACAAAGTGAAACTAGGAACTTATCAAGTACAATATCGTCATGAGTTGCATCACCTACAGGGGGACCTAATGGAGGATAAAGCATGTTCCTCCCAACTATGTGCTACTCGAAAGTCCACCCCCGTGCTAAGCAATAGTATCAGGTCCACAAGTCAATAAAACATAAAAGAAGATAGACATAACTTCACATGGTTGGTAATTCACATAACGACATAACAAAGTCTAAACCAAAAGATAACATACAAACTCCCAGAGGCAACAAAAGAATTACAAGTGGCTCTACACAAGAGACCACAAACATGTACAAGGATAAGAGTGTCATCACATAGTTATTTTAGGCTACCTTGGTGAATCTTCCTAGATTACCGACCCTCGTCTTGAGTTACCCTGGTAATCTCTACCAATTCCCGGCCCCTAAATGAACTTATGTGGAATCAATACACTTTTCGAGAAGACAAAGTGATCAACTATGCCATTCTAGGCCTTCTAAACCTGCCCTTAATCTATGCAAGCACTAAGGTGTTAGGCAAGGCAAAAAAATTATCTGAGTTGTTTAAATGAATACTACCCAACCCCTAATACCTTAAGTTTATAGTTTTCATTGGATTATCTACTTTCGATAGGTTACCCTAGTAACCACTTAGGGTTTCAACTCCTAACAAAAGCCACTTCTCCTATATACATAACATACTTATTGAAAATGACAAGGATAGCCATCATGAACGCAAAACAAAACCACAAATATATCTACAACATGCTGATACCATAAACATTCAAATATCTCAAAAGATAATACCTCATGCATGGCTAAGTCCAAAGTCAAGTCATAGCATAAAACAACCTTAAACAAACATTAAATGCTTAATAATGCAAAGTACAACCTTAACCTCTGGGAGGCATAGAACTCAACAACAAGAAGTTCGTTCATAAATGAATAAATAAGATATTGCTCATCGTGATATCCAACAATTTCTATCGATCCAAAAGATCACATAAGGAAAACACATAGACATAATTCAAATGTCTTAAAGATGGTGTTTTATTTAAATAAATAACTCTATATTAGAATCCATCATATAATGTTAGACAATTTTCAAATATTCAAAACACCTTGATCTAAAATTTCATTAACGAAAAAATATTGACATAATAAGAAATCCTTTTATTGTTTTCAAACATAATTATTTTTCAATGCATCATGAATTAAAAATTCAATAAAGATAACACTTGACAAAATGTAATGTCAAAACTATTGTTTTCTAACATAGTTGTCGTTGAAATCACTATGAATTTATTATTCATAACGATAATACGATACATAACAATATGTTTAGTCTATTGTTTGAAAATAAGCATACTCATCTAACAATCATTCCTTTATAAAAATGAAACAAACTCATATTTATTTATATATATATATTTATATTTAGCAAACCAAAGTACAAAAATAATTTTCAATTGTAGATGAAGGATTTACAAAATATATTGTAAGAACAAATAAATTAAACTTCATTGCAAGTTTATAATATACATATTTATATATATGTCGGTTTAAACTAACACAAAACTCTAAATTTTCAGCAATAATGATAACTATTAACTACAATACGCAATAAATTAATTCGATGTGGTATATATATAATTATCATATAGAATAAATATTACACAATCTAGAGGTTTACACACACAACCACACCATCTCTCTAGATCCATCGATGATTTAAAAGAAGTGCATGAAACTTGCATGCAAATATCCCAACCAGTTCATGTATTTTTAATAAAAGATTCAACACATGCATATGAACAATATCATACCCTACGCACTAGAAAATTCTCCAAACTCCAAAAATAGATTCAAGAATATTTTCGAAAGTGATATTAAAAGGATAAACGAAAATCTCCAAGATCATCAATTTTTTCTATAAACCAGACCAAATTGAATCAGCCATGCATGTGCAATTTCAAGAAGAACAAACAAGTGAACTTCGATCGACCAATATAAATTTGTAGTTACCATAACATGCTTCATAGTTGGGGGTTTTAAATAAAATAAATCTAAATCCATTACCAATCAACGACCAAACAGATCTGAAGAGTTTACTTAACAAATTCAAGAGAGATTCTAGTTAGAAATTAGAGAGAAATCAATGTCAGCTCCAAACAAATTTTAAAATACAATGAAGAGGATGGTGAAACAGACCAAGCCATGCAGTAGTTCAGGGTAAACTAGAGACAAGACAAGCCATGGTACTCCCAAGCCAAAAGAGCAGCTTCCTCTACCAAAACTTTCTTGCATAATAATAAAAAAGTACGGATTCAAGGAGATAAGGGTAAAATAGATTATGTTCAAATAAAACACATTGACCATCATCAAAGGCAAGCTTTTAATAGGAAGAGGAAACAAGCAAGATTTGATTCGAACCCAACAATATATATGGGTATTCCAAGCAAAACAACAAGTCGCTATTATTGAATGGCTCAATGGTTAGGGAGATAATCAACAACAAATTTTACAGACAGCTGATTTATTGCATAAGAAGTACAAGCAATTTACAGTAGATTTATGAATGCATAGTTAGGTTTTCAAATGTCTTCTTTTCACTATAAAATTTCTCTTTGATATAAATTAAAATAATCATTAAATTTTTTATTTTCGATTGTTTGTGCAGTTTATACAACATACAAGTTCAGCATAAAGAAAATCAACACCATAATGTCATTTTAAAGTTTTGAATTCAAGAACAAACAAAATTTATAGAAGAAAACCTGGTGCTCTTCCTCGAATTTCGACGAAGGGTGAAACCATACACAAAATTTTGATCTCGAAATCCTTCCAAACACGAGCAAAGCCTCCGAATTCACAATCTTCAATCTTTTTCCGAACAAACACATAGAGAAACAAAAAAGCTTCTTCCCAAAATGTTGTCGTGAAACAACTTTAAGCCAAAACCAATTCCCATGCACAAAAATTGCCTAACCTCCCTTTTATGAATTTTTAATTAAATTTCATTCCCAAAACTTAACTAACAGCCTACATGCAATCATAATTGAACAAATTGTTAAAACTAATTAATTGTACAAGTTAACAGCTTCTGACAATAAGTTCAAGTTTTTTTAGATATTTTTCATAATCAGTTGAAAACAACTCTTTTGAAAATATCTATTTTAATAACTTTCAAGTTGCACAATCAATAAACAATTACATTTAATTAGCATTCTATTTAATAATTTTAATTAATTAAATCTTTTAATCATTTAATCAAACTATAATTTATAAAGTAATCTAACATAATTATTTAATTCTAATATTGCAATTAAAATCACAATAGAATCAACACTTATTAATCAAATCATTTATCTAATGTAAACAAGTCAATTTCCAAATGTGACAAAATTATAAATGACATGACGAAACAGACGACAAACATAAATGGGTAACAAACGGGTATTTATTCTATCAAGAACGATGGCTTAAGACAAAGGATTTGACACTATCTTCGACCAACCTATTTCCATTGGGTTTTGGCAGGCTCAGACCTGATGAAGCAAGTGGAGTCGATTCCTATACTTGCAAACTGCATCAAATGATACTGGCAAACATATCAACATATATTGAAAAACACTTCATGAAGAAGAGTCATAGCGTAGTAGGGTACTCATATGTGAGTAATGTTACACTGTCTCCTTCACTAGGACTAACGTGCATCATTACATCATAAACATCAAATATATCATGATGAACTCATAAAAAATCAAAAACAACATAAACCATAACACATGTGTCAACTATAATGTTATCACAAGAACATAACTAGATGATCACAATATCAAATGTATCATCTACAAAGTATAACAACTAACATAACATCAATGTCATAACTGAAATAATATAATATAGTATCCTAAGTAGCTAAATGACTAACAAACAATCATAAGCAAACTAAAAAAAATATTATCAACTGGAGGGACAATACAAAAGTGGGATATTAAGGAAGACCTATAAACTTTTATAAAGCCACAAATGGTAAAAATAACCATCTAACCCCTATACCTTAGACCTAGGCTATTTTTTTCAACATAAAACACATCCTAACCCCATTTAAATAATTTAAAATCTATTTAAAATTACAAGATTAAAATTTATATAAGACACAACAAAAATTCAACTCCACAATATCACGTAACAAGAAAATCACAATTTTTATCTGGCCAACGAACCTTAGGACTAGGTCTAGCATAACATAGGTAAGACATCAAGTGGCTAAGTTGTCTCGGTCAACCATTGGCATCAAAATCTACCTGTACACTCAACACATAGTATCAAAACCATATTTGAGTTATAGAGCCAAAGCATATAAATTATGTAAAATAACATTTCAATAATAATCTTCAACTAAAAATCTAACAAACAACATCAATTCAAATCAATTAGTGATTAATCATATAATGCATCATTGCAACAACGCTACTTTTGGCTCTACTCTATTTAAATCATTAACTTCCACAAATAACATTAAAATATAAACATTTTTGCCTTAATATTACCTACCCACACATTCATATTAAGAAATCACCCAATAGTAATCCCATCTAACAATAATAAACCAACTGTTTCAAACACCCTTTAACACATAATACATCTTGTTTGTCATACTACTACTAATAATAACCAAAAACCATTGTAACTAAATATCTTGATCAACACATACTTACTTAATCAATGAAAGAAAAGCCATATGTTTATCACAAAAAATCATAACATAAAATTGTTAGATATTCATATCCTAAAAAATGATCATCATTAATGTATAGAGACAACTATCACTCACAATATCATGTACAATATTCTAACATATAAGCACATATAAACCATTGGACAAGAACCATCAAGGATACTTAGACATAATAGGTTTACGGTTAAAGGAGGGTCTCACAAGGATATTCTTGTAATTTGTTCAAATTTAGGTAGAATCCTATGTCTCCTTGTGATCACTTGCAACAATTATGATGAGGATGTGGATAAATTTTAGCAAGTAGATAATTTTGTTGTGAAACCATAGTTATTGGTAAATGTGTGACTAGAAAAGAAAAAATAGGCTCAATAGATTGGATCAATAATTTAGCATGAATATATTCAAACCAATGAAGAGGTTTCTTTGAGTGAAAAATGGACGTGTTATAAGTTCTCATTGATTTCAAGGCTATAAAATACAAGGCCATGTTGCTATGATTTGCGTAAAAGGTTTGAGTTGAAATTCAAGTAGTGCTTTCAAATTTTGGCAACATACACCAACATTTGCAAGGATTGGTTACATGTAAGGAAGAAAAAATATATTTAGATAAAAAGGAAATCTAGAACATCATTGATAGTACCACCAAATTTTGGGGTTGACCATAGATTGCCTTCACTATACTTGTAATAAATTTTGAAGAATTCAACATTATTTATTACTTTAAAAGCATAATTTATCCCCTCATATTGATACCCCTTGACTAAATCTTCTTTTAATTTTAATTTTATTTTATTTTTGGTCTAACTTTTTCAATTATTAGAAAACCAAACAATATTTTATTCTAGGAATATGTTGGCACCATAATTTACTCTTATGTGGTGTGTGACTATTGTAAGCTAAGTGCTAGTGTAAAAATTTGTGTCATATGTATTGAAATTATAAAACCTTATAAATGTGATAAATGTGAGTGTGGTCAAGTTAACTAGAGTGCATCCCACAATTCATGAATACATGATCTAGTTCAAGAAATTTGCAATGTATTTGTACATTATTTGTGTTGTATGCATGTAAACTATAGTTTGGAGCATTAGAGTAAAGCTCCTTTAAAACTCCCTAATGTAAATTGTTTAACATGGAGTTAATAAAATACAATAATGTTCTAAAAAAAATTATGTTTATTTTATGTGTAATATCATGAATTCTATTATATTGTATTTATTATCTCATATTGCTCACTATGAGCACAATCTAGTGAGGCTACTCAAACCCTAACATGCTTTACGTGAGAACACTTGAATACCAACTTGTATTGGGAGACTATTTCCCAAATGTTAGCTATGGTCAAATAACCATTTACTAAATTGTTGACACACATCACTATCAAATGTCTTTTTCGTGTTACACCATCTAACAACCAAGTTGAATGCACACACAAAAGTCCTAAAAATTGGGTCATTAGACCTTTCTCCTTATATTTTGGGAACATAGTGCAAGTAGGCTAGCTTTGATGCATGGGTTAGTGTCTAAGATGATTTATTTTGTGTAGAAGTTGATAAATTTTGTCATCTAATATTCTAAAATACCCACATCACTCATCGTGAAACTCCACCCTATTCCCTAAATATCATTTTTCCTTCTTTGGTTGAGAGACATGAATGATAAACTAATCTAAATTAATTTTTGAGCCGTAAAATCTCAAATTCAAACCTTTGCCACCTTTTTCACTTAACTATTATGAGTTGACTAAAGTGAGAATTGCCTAAATTGCATGCTAGGGTAGTGTATTTAAAGACTAATCATAATGGAAAGAATCGTATGACATAGTTAGGAAGCATATTTATGAACTAAATTATTAGTGAACATAATGGATTACATTAGCACCCTAGGAGCCTATTGCATGCTTCCTAGTTTTTCTCAACTTTGATTCAAAATTGTTTAATTTGTCCATCTAGGAGTCCCCATTAATAAAAATTTGACCCTTGTGATCCAATAGATTCCATTAATGTATTTGTAAACACCGAATATTCTTAAATAAATTTAAAAACCAAAAATTAAGATGAATAAATTTTAGTCTAAATTTTTTCCCATATAGATTAAATTTTTAAATTTATTTTTTATTAAAAATCAATTTTAAATAAAAATGAAAACTATTGAGACAAAAATGAAAACAATACTTTCCTATAAATTAAAGTTTATTATATCAATTATAATCTAAAAAAGACATTAAATAAAGTATTACCTTTTATTATTTATTCGTCTTTAGCCTTTACATAAAGATGAAAGAATTAGAGAAAGGATAAATTCCAACTTTAGAGCAAAGCAGCCAAGATAAGCAACCGAAAACAAAAAAGAGTAAAGAAAAAGGAAACCCAAACAACAAAGAGAAATAGGGGATGGGGATGAAAAGTGTAAAGCTGCCTAAATTCCCCTTCCATTACAATATAAAGATAAAACAATTCTTTTCAATGTGCTAATTAAGTGTACACATAAAAGAACCCCACCTTTCTACATTGTTTTCAGCGCTTCTAAATAAAAGAAAATGAATTTTTCTATCTAAATGTTTAGGGTACTTAAATATATCTTATATCAAATATTTTATTTGTTAAAAAAACAAAATATTTATTGTCAAAAATAAAAAAAAAATTATAAATTTTTTTATTGATATTTTGAATTATATTTTGTAATATATTATTAAGTAGAGGGTGAGAATGATATATAATTGAACAAGAAGGAATACAAGGGTTCAAGTAGGAAGGACAAAAGAAGTGCGTTAAAATATTAAAGAGAAATGAGAAATGAGAAATGAGAGCATAAAGACAAGTGTATTAAGATTTTGATTATAATAAAAAAAAATTATGAAAAAAAAATTTTAGACCTATTTTATTGATAAAATATATAGATACATAAATTTTGATTTTTAAGTTAAGAATTGATTTATTTATTGCATTTTTCACATTAATTATTTGAAGAGATATTTTACTCTTGTATATCATTTTTAATTTTATTTTGAAAAGCCACCATTCATTATATCACTTCTATTTATAGCTTGAAAAGTATAATAAATATTATATACATATACATTATTGTTTGATAGTTTCATTTGTAGACATTAATTTATTAAATAAAATAAAGAGAATAACTCTCAAATAAAAATAAACCAAATAAATCATTTTTAAATATTTCAAAAGTGAATAACTTCTTAAGTAATTAATATAATTCAAGGCTATTTTATATGTATGTATGTATATACACATGCATGTATTATTTATCATTTATATATTTTATTTCTATATTAATTATGTTGGATATAATTTTAAAATTAGAGATTTAATTTTTTGAATATATGTCAATAGTGTGTTGGCATTTATGTACACAGTCATGACATGAGACTTTGTGTCTTTCTAACATTATAGAATGTCTCTCAACATAGTTGTTGGTGTAAATAAAGTCTTGCACCTAGTTAATTCATTACTAGGGGATTTATTTACATGTTAGTTAAGTTTACTTAGGTCATAGGAAGGAATCTTTCTAGAAGGTGTTAGTTGTCATTAGTTGTTATCTTATCTTTTGACAACTACTATATGTGAACCTAGGTAAGTGTGATTAGTTATCTCATTTCATATGATTAAGACACTTGTCATAATCTTATGACATCTTGCATTTCACCTTGGCTATATAACCAAGGGGGCTCTCATTGTATCATCTATCACATCACAATCATATCATTGAATCATATTGATGAGAATATAGTTTATTCTTGTCACATTCCATTCTTTTTTTTTGTGCTTTCCATTTGGTCTCAAGATCTTGACAGCCATAGCCAATTCTAACATGGTATTAGAAACGGTTAGGTGCCATTGGAGAGTCTTTCTCTAAAAAGAGATACTAGATTTGGGGAGGTTCATATCGGAGCTTGCTGGTGTAAATCTAAGCTCACCATTACGTCCAAAATGTAATACCCCTCCGTTTTGATTCTTGTTCAAGTTGCTTTATGCTAGGTTTGGTTGCAATTACTTTGATACTGGATACATTTTGTTATAATGTTTTGATTTCTACTATTGAGCGACAACATTATTGTGGGATGTAGTTATCTGATTATTGTTTCACATGTATTATGGATTAATGATGTTGTAGAATTAACATGAGATGTTATTATGAGATTATTGGAATTATGATGGAAGTGTCAGTTTCAATGAGTGTATTGGTGAAGAGGACGGTTTCGCATCACTCGTTTGCGAGCGCCCTACGAATCCGTAATTCCTTCTTCACGGTGTGTATTATATGCTGGATATATTGTATGATGTTGTTTACTTGGTTGCAGGATTGCAGGTACATGACATCGACTCCACCTGGTTTCACAGGTTTGAGCGTGTCGATCCAACGGTTAAGTTGAACGGGAGATAGTAGCTAGGTAACATGTGTCAAGTCTATGCCCTAATCTTAGTGTGTCGTCAGTTGTGTGTGTCGAGTTATAATTTGTCTTGTTTTAATGTTATTTATTTCTGAAGGATTATTGATTTGGAAATAAATACTTAGAATAATTGCATTTAAATCATGTTGATGATTATTTAATTTAAATAATGCAATGTAGATAAAAGTTTATATTTAAATTAATTAATTATATTTAGTTTATTTAATTAATTAAATTTGATCCAAGGGGTTGAATTTAGTTATTAAATAATTAAATTAATTAATTAAACGTGATGCAAGAGAATGAAAGGAAATAAAAGAATTAGAATTAATTTTGGAATTTAATTCCAACGTGTGGGAATTAAATTAGAAATTGTAATTAAATGTTTATTTGAGAAATTGGTTGCAACTTTGGAAATTAATTTATTATTTGAAATTTCATTTTAAATTGAAAGTGAAATTGAAATTGAAAATTAAAATTGAAATTAAAATTGAAATTGAAATTTGAAATTGAAATTGAAATTGAAATTGAAATATCTAATTTGCATGTAATGTGAATTAGGGTTGTATTAGGTATTTTTGATTTATAAAGAATACATGTTTTAATTTTAGGGCAACTGAAAGAGATTTAGAAAAAAATACATTTTTACAGCAGGGAAATTTTTTTGGAAAATTTGCACAAGGGTTTGAAGAAAGTTTTGATTGTAGAATTGATTGAAGGAAAGATTGTTTGCATTTGTTGGATTTTGGATTGAATTCTTTGGAGGATTGAAAAAAATTCAAGAAATCTTTGGAGGAGGCTTGCATCAGAAATTCATCTCTTCCTGTAGCTTCTTGTACCAGGTTTTCCTCTTTGTGTTTTATTGTTTTTGATTGTTTTTTTTAAATAGTAGTGATTAAAGATTTGTTTGTTAAATCTGTTTTAGAAAACAAACTTGATATTAGAAGAAAAGAATTAAATAAATTTACAGCCTTTGCTTGTGAAAATTCTTGAGTGAAAATTGTGAAAACCTTAGTTGAATTTAAATTATTTGGAGAAATTGATTTTGTTGTTATTGAAATTAAACATAGAGATTGAAAAATGCATTTAGAAAATGAAACTTTCTGTTTATTATCAAAAAACGGATTTTAAAATCTGCAATATAGTTATATTTTCATGGTAAAATGGTCTGATTGCGTCGCTTATAACTTCACTTTTACAAACTGGGTTTTCAGGAAATTTAAAGAGTTTTTGCATTTTGAAATTTTCTTACTCTTGTCCAAAAATCGCAAATACCCAGATCGTAGTTTTTGAGTTATGCTTGAAACATGAGACTGCTGTTAAATTATTTTCCCATGGTTGTTCTGAAAATAAAATAATAATAAATTGATATTTATAAATATAAATATTTTATGTATTGTTATTATAATATTAAAATATTATTTAATAATATTTTATATTATAATTTATAATATTAAAGTATTATATTTATTTATATTATTTTTAAATAAAATTTGTATATTAGATTAGTGGAATTAAAATTATAAACATAGGGGAAATTATTGTTATTTTAAAATGGCTTGTTAAAAGTTTAATTGAAAGAGTTAAATATTTGATTTAAAGAATGCAATATATTATTGAATAGAGATTTAAAATTGGATTGATTAGTGTATATGAAAAATGGATAGAGAAACAATATGTTATTATATTAAAGTGATTGAATGTGTTAAATAGAAAATTGAATGAGATGTAAGATTTGGTTAGGAAATGGAAAGAGTTTTTTTGCATGGATTTGTGTCGATTTAAAAGTAAATTAAGAAGTTGTTTTATTGATGAAGCAATCAATTATGTTATTTATTAATTTTTATTTAGATTAATTGAATCATTGTGATTGGATTATGAAAGAGATATGGATTTAGTATATCCAAAAGTAGTATCTTCCTCATGCTTATCTTAAAGGATTTAATTCTTTGTATTCAGTAAAGGGAAGTAAGTTTAATTGTTTTAGATTTCCAATAATGAAAAGGGAAATAGGGGTTATGATTATTTTAGATGATCTAGTTATCATGTCTTTGACTTTGTCAACACTACCTATTGAATGAGTATGGATTTAGGAAATCCAAATATTAGATTTGATTGATGACTTGAATGCTTTTGTTGCTATGTCGTCAAGTTGCATTGTTGGTTTTGGGATTTAGTGTTAGTCCTAAATTATAAGTCTTCCAAAAAATCTTAGAGGATAAGAGTTGTTGAATCTTTGTGCCATCCAGTTGTTTTCCCTTGGGTAGTGCATAGCGTCTTTTCAGTTTTACCCGGTTTTCACGAACGGGAATGTTTGCACCTCCTTGGTTTAGGAGCGGATTATGGGATCCATGTCTCTTTGTATGGAGTGACCTTGTTATGTGGTTTCATCTTATTGCCTCCTGTGAAAGGAGTGGACTATGTGTTGTTGCCTCCAAGATGTTTGGAGTGAGATATTTTGTACCTCCTGTGAAAGGAGTGGACTATGTATTATTGCCTCCAAGATGTTTGGAGTGAGTTTCTATTATTTGTATCCTCCTTGTGTTGGAGTGGATTATGATGCGTAGTTGGTATGCACTTGTGGTTCCCTTGATGGATTGTTTGGATGTGTGTTGTCGAATAGAAGAGTGGCTTCTGTTAGGCGCCAGAGCCCAAAGAGGTAAACTGGATAACCTTTAGGAGTGATTTAAACAAGTGATAATTAAAATAATGTACTTAAAAGATTAGGACTAACTTCTCACTAATCAAGATAATTTAATCCTCACTCATAGACGCAAGGGCTTGTTTAGACTTGGGATGAGTGAGAAGGCCTGGAATGGCAAGATCAACTATCTAGTTCTTGCGAGAGGTAGTTGATTCCGCATGAGTGAGTATGAGTGTCGGGATTCAGTTGAGGCCACTAGGATTACTTGTGCCGGAGCCTATGAAGAATGCCCAGAGGAGATCTCATGAAAAACCTTGCGATGACACTCTATCTATGACAACTGTTGTTAATTATTTTATGTGTATGGTTATTTGAACATACTTGATCTATTTTATGTCTGGAAGCAATGTGACCTATGCCAATGATGTTGGAGTTGTACTTGATTTGTACATGTATTGTATTTGATTTGTACTTGTATTATACTTGAGTTGTACTTGATTTGTACTTATATGGTGAATGAGTTGTACTTGTTAATTCATTTGGTTGGTTATAACAGTATGAGTCAGTTTGAGTCTGCCTTTAGTTAGAGGTAGTAGATCTTTGTCCATGTTACTTTGTTACTATCTCCTAGCATGGGGGGTGGACCTTCGGGTACCACATTGGTAGGGTGGAACATGCACCAAAACCGTTGGGTCCCCATCAATCTTCAGTACTTGGTGGCAAGACATCCAAATGGATAGCTCGTGGTTATTGTTGTAATTACTTGCATTGTAATATGTTAATTTGTATAAGTTATTTTATCCATCTTATGATTATGAGGTGGAATTTTGTAATTGTAACTTTGAGTACTATTGCCTCATTCTGGGAATGAGTGATGTAACTATTGGTTTAAGATAATGTTTATGAGATTGTATCTTGGTTGATTACTTTATTATGTTATGTGGTATTCTTATGATGTATGATGTTTATATCATAAAGTTCATAATGCTATGGTTATATGTAATATGTATGTGTGGGTTTAAGTAATCCTAACCTTGTAACCTTAGAGGTTGTTATTAATTAATAAGTGAATGTGTATGTTAAATGCACTTTAAAAAAAAAAATTGGTTCGCTTAAGATGTTAATTGCAACTCTCTTTAAGGTTACTTGGTGGGGCATTACACAAAAGGTTTGAGAAAATCAATTTTTTCTTTTGTTTCATCCAAATCGGACTTACAAGGCCAAATCTATGAGGGTTTGAAGCTGAAGAGTAGTTGCCAGATCTAGAAGGTAGCTACATTTTTGGAGCATTTTGGGTCAAATCCGACATTGCCATCACGTCCAGAAGGGTCAAAAACCTTAAGATCGATTGTCAAATCATCCAAATCAGAGTAGTTGTTCGATGAGACAAAAAAAATCTGCTTAGGGAGCCATACAGCCCCCCAGGTCGTCAAAATGGTGGATGGTACAATTTTTTGAAAAATAAATTTAAAAATTTTCGGTTGAAAATTTTTGAATTTTTTGAATTTTGGCTGATATATTTTTCATTGTAAAAGTTTTAAAAAAATCAAAATAAAAAAAATCTGCTGAATATGTAGGACAAGGTACTCAAAGTACCCTGTATCCGCAGTACCCATGGGTAGGCTCTGCAGGTGCCACATGGCCATAGGCCATGGCCCTCGCCACCCCCCATTCAAAACAATTGGTGGCCTTTGTTTTTTTTTAAAGTTGAAGATTTGAAAATTCGGAAAAAATAAAAGAAATCCAACCACTGTTCATAAAATCCGGCGGCATCTTTGAAACCAAGCATATTCTGCTTTCGGGTATAGAATATTCAAAGAATATTCCCATGAGGTGGTCTGACAGGCGATGTCTTGGAGAACGTCAATTTTAAGCCATAAGAGAATGGCATATTTCGCAGATTCCCTCCAACGACGCCTACCAAATTTAATCGATTACAGGGTGTGACGGCTATAAAACCATCAAATTTAATCATTGTACTTGCTGACATCAGTACATGTCAGTGTGACATCATCAGTTCTTAAGGACTTTTTGGACCCCCTCCCATTTGAATTTTTGTTTCTGCAGTCGAACTTTAAAGCTTCATATCTTGCTCATTCTGACTCCTTTGTTCAAGCATTTTTTTTTTATTTAGGCTATTTTTTCACGCTCTTCATAGTGTTGCAATCCATTTCTAGTTTTGGTGCCTGGTTTTTCCATAATTTTCAGATTCTCACAGGTGTTGCTTCTTCATCCTCATTTTTGGAACTTCAGGAGGAGCTCATATCTTGCTCCTATAGTAACATTTTTGGGTGCAATTTTTTTGAAAGTGCATAATTTTTTGTGTACTTCTTAGTGGTATGATCAAATTGATCTCATTTTCTACCAAAAAATGTACTTGATTCTGTGGCCTATTTTGGCATCTATAAGCACTAAGATCAAGTCTAGCTTGTTGTTTTTGGCATCTAGCAACTGTAAACACACTAAATATAAAGTGCCAAATCAGATATTGCTTGGGGGGTTTCTTGATTGAGTGATTTGGGGGGTCTTTTGGTGCATTGCTTTGATCTGTTTGCTTGTGCTCTCTTATTTTCATGGATCATTCTAAGGTTCCTTTGCTCACATCATATAATTATTCAACATGGCATCAAAATGCATAGAGTATTCTAATGACTGAAGGTCACTCTTTATATGTTGAAAATAAGGTACCCAAACCTACAAATGCAAATAAAAAGATAAAATGGTTGATTGAACATACCAAAGCTCTTGGGTGTTTTTGTAGACTAGTTTCTCAAGATTTGTTGTTCCAAATTGAATCATGTAAAAATTCTCATGAAGCTTGGGATAAATTGAAAAAATTATATGGTACTGCAAATCAAATAAGAGGCTATCAAATTGATAATGAACTGATGAGCCTTGATCCTAAGGACTTTAACAACATCTAAAACTACATCACTAAGTTTAATGATCTAAGAGAGCAATGCAAAGCATGTGGAATTGATAAGAAGGAAACTCAGTTGGTATACAATACAATGAACAAACTTGGTCCTGATTATGCTTCTTTTGTTTCTAGCTTTCATACTCATAGATTGACTATGGGGTCTACATATACTACACCTTCTTTTGCATCATTTTTTGAGATGTTGATACATGAGAAACAAAAGCTTATCTCAATGGGTCTCATCAAGACTTCTAAATCTCAGGCATTGTTGGTTATTCAGGTGAAAGAATTAGAATTAGATAAGAAACAAAAGAAAGAAAATAATAATCAACATTCAGATCAAGCAAAGAAAAAATCCTCTTCTAAAGGGGAATCATCTAAGAAGGAGAGGCCTTTTTGTGTATATTGCAAGAAGGATGGACATGAAGAACACTATTGTTATAAGAAGGATATTGATGAATTGAAACATATTCTCAAAAAGAATCACATTGATTTTCCTTCTAGAATGTCTAAATCACCTTCTTCTCCTTCTTCAAAACAGTTTAAAAAGGACAAAGTTCAAGCATCTACATCAAGAAATAAAGGACAAGCTCTTTGTGCTTTTTCAAGTCTAGGATCAAGCAGACGGCTTCTAGATTCAGGAGCATCTCATCATATGGAATCTTCGTAGTCTATTCTCTTCTTTTCAGCCCTGTACTATGTCTCCTATCTTGATGGGAAATAATAAATACATGAGTGTAATTGGGAAGGGATCTATTAGTTTTGGGGACAACACTTTCTAGGATGTTTTATGTGTTCCTCATTTGATGAACAATCTTCTTTCCATATATCAGATTACACATGGTGGAGATGGGAGAACTGTAGAGTTCACACCTGATTCAGTCATTATTCGAGACTTGGAGAGTAGAGAGATCATTGCTATTGGGGTGGTTGATCATTCATCTTGGTTGTATACTTTTGGAGATTTTGCTTCTAATATGGTGACATTGCTCCTTTGACTGTTGATCATATGAACCATGATTCAAATGAGAAATTTGGCTTTTTGAACTTGAGAGTTCTCACATCAGATCCAGTACTTGAGCCATGCATTCCATCTCCTCCACCGATTGTTGCAGTTGATGATGCTTGTGATTCCACAGTTTGGGTTCCTTGTGATTTAGTGCAACAAGATATATATTGTCTTCTAGATATGTCTACTTTGGATGGCTTCTTGATAGGTATTTTAGACTTGTTTGTGGAGTCTCATATTGCAGATTTGGGGGACATCATCGACAACATTCATCTTCTCTTTGATGAAGATGCTCCTTCTTTAGTTGTTGTGAGGGAACACTCTGACCCTCTTGTTCATTCTCTACATGATCATTCTTTGCAGTTTGAAATGAGTGTGGATACTTTTGGACAACATTTGGAGGAGGCTTCTTTGTCTTTAAAGTGGATATCCTTGTCTTTGGATCATGTTCTACATTCATCTCTACTAGATTCTGGATTGTCCTCTTCAACAGTGTGGCCTAGAACGCTTGTTTGGAGTGTGTCAGCTTTCAACATCGACATGGAGACACTTGAGAATGCTTCAGAGACATCATCATACATCATCCATATTCCTACCATCCTGCATACATCCATGGTTTTGTTTCTTCCTAAGGGGAGGAATGTTGTTCAACGGTTTTGGATTTGTAATACCCCTCCGTTTTGCTTCTCGTTCAGTTTGCTTTATGCTATGTTTGGTTGCAGTTACTTTGATACTGTATACATTTTGTTATGATGTTTTGATTACTACTATTGAGTGGCAACTATTATTGTGGGATGTGGTTATCTGATTATTGTTTCACATGCATTATGGATTAATGATGTTGTAAAGTTAACATGAGATGTTATTATGAGATTATTGGATTATGATGGAAGTGTCAGTTTTGATGAATGTATTGGTGAAGAGGACAGGTTCGCATCACTCAATTGCGAGCGCCCTGTGAATCTGTAATTTCTTCTTCATGGTGTGTATTATATGCTGGATATATTGTATGATGTTGTTTATTTGGTTTCAGGATTGCAGGTACATGACATCGACTCCACCTGGTTTCACAGATTTGAGCGTGTCGATCCAACAGTTAAGTTGAATGGGAGATAGTATCTAGGTAACATGTGTCAAGTTTACACCCTAGCCTTAGTGTGTCGTCAGTCGTGTGTGTCGAGTCATTGTCTGTCTTGCCTTAATGTTATTTAATTCTGAAGGATTCTTGATTTGGAAAAAGATATTTAGAATAATTGCATTTAAATCATGTTGATGGTTATTTAATTTAAATAATGCAATGTGGATAAAAGTTTATATTTAAATTAATTAATTATATTTAATTTATTTAATTAATTAAATTTAATCCAAGGGGGTTGAATTTAGTTATTAAATAATTAAATTAATTAATTAAATGTGGAGCAAGAAAATGAAAGGGATAAAAGAATTAAAATTAATTTTGGAATTTAATTTCAACATGTGCGAATTAAATTAGAAATTGTAATTAAATGTTTAATTGGGAAATTAGTTGCAACTTTGGAAATTAATTTATTATTTGAAATTGCATTGAAAGTGGGTTTTCGAAAATTGAAATTGAAATTGAAATTGAAGTTGAAATTGAAATTGAAATTGAAATTATTATCTAAATTGCATGTAATGTAAATTAGGGTTATATTAGGTATTTTTGATTTATAGGGAATGCATGTTTTAATTTTAGGGAAAAAAGTTTTTAGAAAAAAAATGCATTTTTACAACAGAGAAGAAATTTTGGAAAAAATTGCACAAGAAGGGTTTGAAAAAAGTTTTGATTGTAGAATTGAATGGAGGAAAGATTGTTTGCATTTGTTGGGTCTTGGATTGGATTCATTGGAGGATTGAAGAAAATTCGGGAGATCTATGGAGGAGGCTGACATCATAAATTAATCTTTTCCTGTAGCTTCTTGAACTAGGTTTTCCTCTTTGTATTTTATTGTTCTGAGTTACTTTTAAAATAGTAGTGAATTAAGATTGTTTGATAAATTTGATTGTTAGAAAAGAAATTTGTGACTTGAATCAAATCTAGAGGTTGAGCAACACATTATATCTGTTTTGGAAAATTTAAAACCCTCTGTAGAAAGTAAATTTATTTTGAGAACCCTCTGTAGGAATTAGGTGGAGAAACCTTGAGGATTTTGAAACTTCTGATTTTAGATCCGTTTTGGTTTAATTGTTCTTTAATTGTTTAAAATTTAGGAAAAATGGATTATAAATAATTAGTTTTAAGTCTCTTGAAATTTGAGTTTTTCTGGATAAAGCTTTATAATTTTGTTTACAGGTGAATAATTTTCACAAATTTTCCTCAATTTATCTTGAGGTTGAAATCTTTATTATATATATATATATATCCTTTATATATATATATGTATGCTCATATATATATATATATATATATATATATATATATATATATATATAACATTTATATATAAAATATTTATAAAAATATATATATTATTGGTTTAAATATTATTGCGCCGTCCGTACAACGTCCTTGGTTGAAGATTTGTTACAACCTAAATTTTTTTCAATGCATGTTTCTTTTGCCCGAATTTTATTTAGTGGGCTCCAAGTTTTGGTTGGGGGAGGCATGGGAGGCGCTGCCTCCACAACCGCCCCCATGAGGGGACGACTGTGGAGGGAGACCTACACAGACCTCTCCCCTGTTTCCTCTTAAGGTGCGACTGGTATGGGAGTGGGTAGGCTGAGACAGCCGCCCCTCTCCACAGTACATGTGGATAGGGTCGGCTGTGGCAACCGCCCCTCTCCACAGTACATGTGGATAGGGTCGGCTGTGGCAGCTGCCCCCTCCCCACATAACCCTTGCAGCCGGCGCGAGTTTCATGCGTCTGCCTAGTCCAAACCCCGAATGCGTCTGACTCATAAATTTAATAAAGTTTTTTATTTTTATTTTTATTATTTGTATTTTATGAATTGCATTTTGATTTATTATTTTGGTTAAATCTCAATTTTTGGTTTGGTATGTATTTCGGGTTATTAGGATTTATAAATTAGAAATTTAGGGTATTTGTAATTTCATTTAAAATTGTTACTATATTAGTATAAATACATACTATGTCAGTATGGTATAAATATATATATATATATATATATATATATTTTGGAAAATAATAATGGGTATTTTATTTTGAATTAAACAATTTGATATTTTGTAAAGAATAGAAGATATGTTAGTGATTAAATATATTTAAATATATTAATTTATATTTAATATATATATATTGAAGGTATATATATATTTGAGAGAATAAATAATATTTTATCTTATTTTATTCTGTTGTTTGCAAATTAGGTATTATTGGTGTTCTAAAAGAAATGATTAGTATGTATGGAAAATGTATAGAGAAAGACATTTTTAGTTTAATAGAAGTAATTACTGGATTTAAAAGGAAATATTTATTTTGTTAATATGACTGAAGAAAACATATTGAGATGGATATATATCCATGAGTATTTTCAATCATTATTTACCTTGTTTTAATTAAGTGCGTGTAATTTAGCTTTGCGTGAAGTTTTTAAAAGATAAGTTTGAATGTATGGTAAAAATTGATAAGGAAAAGGATATTTAAATATATTGATGAAATTATAGAAATATTTATATTTAAATGTTTGTTTAATTAATGAGATTTGATTAGAAACAATATGAATGCGTGGTTAAATAGATAAGCCAAAAGATAATTTTTATACATTAATAAAATTGCATGTTTTAAATGGATAGTTGAAGAGACATAGACTCTGGATAGAAAATTGAAAAGATTGTTTGCAATAGTTGAATGTTGTATTAAAAAATAAATTTAGGAATTGATTATTATAAAGAGACAATTAATTACTTTAATTTAATTATTTTCTATTTGAGCAATTTATTTGTTGAGTATGTATATTTAATGGTTTGAATAAATAGATGTATGCATTAAGAGTTTGGAAAGGAAACTATTAGAGGAAATTAACATAGTGTGTTGTTGAACTAGAAGAAATATAAGGTTAGGGTTAGGAAATTCAAAATAATTATTATAGAGGATTTATGTTAGCTTTAAAAGGAAACAATGAATTTGATTTAAATTACTTGAACTAGTCTATCTTTTATTGTAAATTAAAGGTATTTATTTAGTTATTTCAATTAGTTCGAAAGGGCAATAGTTTGTTTTATTGTGAGTAGAATTTGAATGAGATATGGATTTAGTATATCTAAAAATAGTAAGATCCTTGTGATTGTCTTTTTGTTATATTTTGCTCGTGTTTCGCAAAGGGGATGTGAGTTTAAACTGTTCAAGATTTCCTATAATGGAAATAGAAATATGGGTATATGATTATTTGAGTTAACCTTGTAAGGGTGTCTTTGACCTTGTTAATGTTACCTATTGAATGAATATGGATTTAGGAAATCCAAATATTAGATTTGATTAATGACTTGAATGCTTTTGTTGCCATGTCGTGAAGTTGCATTGTGGGTTTTGGGATTTAGTGCTAGTCCTAAATTCTAAGTCTTCCAGAAGAACTTAGAGGATAAGGGTTGTTAAATATTTATGCCATCCAGTTGTTTTCCCTTGGGTAGTGCATGGCGTCTTTCCAGTTTTACCCAGTTTCCATGAACGAGGATGCTTTGTACCTCCCGTGAAAGGAGTGGACTATGTGTTTGTTGCCTCCAAGATATTTGGAGCGAGTTCTATCATTGTTTCCTCATTGTGTTGGAGTGGATTATGATGCCTAGTTGGTATGCACTTGTATTCCCCTTGGTGGATTGTTTGGGTGGGTGTTGTCCATTAGAAGAGTGGCTTTTGTTAGGGGCTAGAGCCCAAAGTGGTAAACCGGGTAACCTTCAAAAGTGAGTTAATCAAGTGATAATTAAATTAATGTACTTATATGATTAGGATGCATTCACATTAATCAAGATAATTAATCCTCGCTCATAGACACAAGGGCTTGTTTAGACTTGGGATGAGTGAGAAGGCATGGAATGGCATAGTCATTTATCTTGTCAGTACGAGAGGTATTTGATGCCGCATGAGTGAGTATGAGGGCCAGGATTCGGTTGAGGCCACCAGGATTACCGGAGCCTATGAAGGATGCCCAGAGGAGATCTCATGACTACTATGCGATGACACTCTATCTAGGACAACTGTTTTTAATTGTTTTATGTGTATGGTTCTGTGAACATACTTGATTAATATTATGTCTGAAAGCAATGTGACCTATGTCAGTGATGTTGGAGTTGTACTTGATTTGTACTTGTATTGTAATTGAGTTGTACTTATTTATGGCATTTGTTTGGTTATGTCAGTATGAGTCTGCCTTTGGTTAGTGGTTGTAGATATTTGTCCATGTTACTTTGTTACTATCTTCTAGCATGGGGGGTGGGCTTTCGGGTACCACTTGGTTGGGTGGAACATGCACCAAAACCGTTGGGTCCCCATCTATCTTTAGTACTTGGTGGCGAGACATCCAGATGGATAGCTTGAGGTTCTTGTTGTAATTCCTTGCATTGTAATATTTCAATTTGTATAAGTTATTTTATCCCTCTTATGTTTATGAGGTGGAAATTTTGTATTTGTAACCTTATGTACTATTGCCTCATTCTGAGAATGAGTGATGTAACTATTGGATTAAGTTAATGTTTATGAGTTTGTATCTTGGTTGATTATCTTATTATGTTATGTGGTATTCTTATGATGTATGATGTTTACTTCATAAAGTTTATAATGCTATGGTTATATGTAATATGTTGTGTGGGTTTAAGTAATCCTAACCTTGTAGCCTTAGAGGTTGTTGTGAATTAGTAAGTGATTGTGTATGTTAAATGCACTTTATAAAAAAAAAATTGGTTCGCATAAGACGTTAATTGCAACTTCCTTTGAGGTTACTTGGCGGGGCATTACAGGATCATCTTCAACATTCAATGTCGAGCTTCTACCATCATTGCAAGAGACTCAACATTGAGGGGGGCCTACATTGTCTCTCTTCTACTTCTCTCTTATGGGGGGGGGTTTTTTCCTCACATGGGGTTTTTACCTTCTCATGCATCATTGAGAGCATTTCTTTTTTGTATTTCATCTCTCTTTTGGGGAGGAGTTTTGTCCCATTGGGTTTTCTCCTTTTCTTCATTTGTGAGAGATTGCATTGCATATGTACATGGGTACCTAACATGGCCTAGTAGACGAGATCCATCTTTGTGTCATTTGCATAATAATCTGCTACTCCCTAAGTTGTACTTAAGGGGGGGTGTTATTGTAAATAAAGTCTTGTACCTAGTTAATTCATTACTAGGGGACTTATTTACATGTTAGTTAAGTTTACTTAGGTTATAGGAAGGAATCTTTCTAAGTGTTAGTTGCCATTAGTTTTTATCTTATCTTTTGACAAATACTACATGTGAACCTAGGTAATTGTGATTAGTTGTCTCATGTCATATGATTAAGACACTTGTCATAATCCTATGACATCTTGCATTTCACCTTGACTATATAACCAAGGGGTCTCTCATTGTATCATGAATCACATCACAATCATATCATTGAATTATATTGATGAGAATACAATTTATTCTTGTCACATTCCATTCTCTTTTTTTTGTGCTTTCCATTTGGTCTCAAGATCTTGGCAGCCATAGCCAATTCTAACAACAATAATAATCAAACATAAGTAAAAAATTCAGAATAATGATCATAGTAACTAGATTTGTAACTATAATGCTCTAACATACTACAAGATTATTTATGGTGCTTAGATTTGGATCAATTATGTATTGTAGAAATGAATTTTGTGCATGTGGATTCAATCCCTTATCTATGAATTGGACCCCTATTTGTAGAACTGGTCCACACGCTCATTCTTTTAGAACTTTTTCACCTTGGGCATCTAAAATTATATACTAAAAAATTGGTAGTATCTATATATAAAATTGGAGTTTTCTTTGTAAGATTTATTCTCCTTAGTAAAACCCCTTAAGCCAATTTAATAGATTTGATGCCAAGAAACCATACAATATGACTAGTTTATTCTTATAATAAAGGTGTTGATGCTAGTTGATGATGCAATGATGTTTTCTAAGTGATGAGGAAATAATCAATAAGAGATGAATGCCTTAATGTAAACTACGACTATCTTTTTTATACAATAGTGTAGTGTCATAATACAAATATTTTGATACTTATCTAGTGGTTAAATAATATTTGGAAGTAAGTTTGGATCCATGATTAAACTTGGATTTGAAAAAGGTGTTCAATCCTCCATATGTTATCTTCAACTAGGTTAGGAGCACAATTGCAATTTTGAACCATGACAAGAAATTGAAGGTATTAGGGTTGGTTCTAGACTATTAGGGAATAAGGACTCATAATTAGATAAGTTACATGATGAATTCCAATTCTTGCCCATAAACACTCCATTTTAATACTAGTTATTGTAATTGAGACAAAGGGTCAAAGTGAGCCCAAAATGAATACGTAAATTTTCTAGGTATAGAGGATTCACTATGTGATGGGCACCATACCATGTCTATTCATAAATGGGATTTAATAATCTATGAAAAATAAGCTGCTAGACCACTTTCTATCAAAGGGTCAAGGGGATAAACTAATTCAGGTATCAATTTTTATATTGGAGGTATTCCACATGGATGATTAAGGGTAGATTGCACTAATATAATAGTCATATATTATATAATTCATCATGTATAGTAATGCACATGGAGGAATGGTTACTTAGTGATGTGTTTAATATTTTAGAAATCTCAATAACCTTAAATGTTATAAAATTAAATTTAAATATGTATTTTAGATAGATGGTAGGAAAAAAGATATAAAAGTATATAATACAAAAACTTGGTAGAAATAAAAAAGTATATAAAAAGAGAAAAAATGAATAGTTCACATACATGGTCAAATAAGTGATATATAGAATTATAAAAGTATATTGAGAGGGGTATTACTAATAAAATAGTATGATGCAAACATAGAAATAGATGTATTAATTAGTACCTTACAAACAAACATAATAGGGATTACATTTATATAGTCAATCTCCCATAGTTTTAAGGACGCACTTCTTATTTTTATATTTTATTCACCTTTGAATTGCATGTGATATATTATAAATCATGTATGTCAAAGTAAACTGTAACGCCTCACCATGAAACCCCAGAGGACAATGTGCAACATGACTTAATAACAATTTTTTTTTTTATATATAAAAGAATAACAATAGTTTGCATCACATAACATAACATATAAACTAAACCTAGGTCCTCTAAGGTTCCATGACTATGCTACTAACATAACCATCAACCAAGCTAACAAGAATCATTTCATTAACTACACTGATAACATGAGTTAACTAACAAACAAAGTTCATTTAAAACCACCACATTATAAGATTCTAAATTATTTACTCCATACCATGCCATCAAATAAACATAATTGAAAATCATATCCAAATAACCATCATATGCAAAATACATCACTTAATTAATTCCATTACAAGAGAGTTCATCTACATCCATTACATTGTTACAGAGTTACAACAATGCTTCCCCGAATCCAACATGGATGATTATATCAAATTACAAATAATGGTACAACTGATACATGATATAATACAAATACATAAAATATAGTCCACTTGATCTAGAACAGGTACAAGAGTCCACAACACCATGAGGAATCTTCTCACACATGAACACATAGCAAGGGTACCCAATGGAGGAAAAAGAACAAACCTCTCGACCATGTGGAACCCTAAGGTCCCTCCTTGTGCGAGGAGATAACACATTGTCCCACAACAAGCAGTCAATCGAGAAGACAACATGCTAACATAAACAAGGCTATACATGACTCCAGCACAACACTGCTAACAATACAAGCATCACATAAAACACTTACATTGCTTCTAGAGGTAATCACATAGGAGAAGAAGAAATCACAACTAGGGAATGCTAGACTTTTATAGGGAAGAGTGTCATCACATGGTCCTAACATGGGTTGTCTTGGCAGTCTCTCACTAGACTTTGACCCCCATCTATGGTTGTCCTGGTAAACCTCTCACTAGGTCCCAAACCCATAGGGTGACACATGCAAAACCAACATTCCTTTTGTGAGGACAAGGAAGTTGATATTGCCGACTACACCTTCTCAACCCATCCTTAGCGTAAACAAGCACTACAGGCATGGGTGAGGCATCCATTATCTTGCTTAATGTAAAATCTACCCTTCCCCCTAATTCATTATTAAGTTATCACTGGATTAAGAAACTCTCCAATGGGTTGTCCTGGACACCACTTCGGGTTCCGACCCCCATTGAGAGCCACTCCCCCTACTTGCAACTAGTAATCCTAACACATCAACAAACAAGGCACATACCATCTTGTACACAAAACATAATCATAAGAATCCATATACAGTGTAAGGCATTGGCCATCTTGCACATAACTTAAAACATCGCTAAACCACTTTAAAAGTGAAGCAATCATAAAAACCATGCTTACAATAATACTCCCTCCTAAGCCTCTAGAAGTCAACCTTAACCACTTGCAAAAAAGACTCTCACTTTGAACAATAACCAAAAACATCCCAAACTCAAAAGTCTTCACAATATTCAATACAAATAATCCAATGAATCAAGTGAATTTACAACTCAACCATTACATATTTATGAAAGTAATCAGCATTCAATGTCTAACAAAATACAATCTAATTTTCCTATTTAACAAAATATAATAACAACTTCTTCAATTTAACTAATTATAAATAATTCAATTTTCTCTATTTGATTTCCCAATATACTTAACTAATCTAATCAATTAATTCTTATAAAAATAAATAAACTTATTATAACCATAATACATATATTCATGTGTACATATACATATAAGTATATATATATATATATAAATATACACTTATATTGGTATATATATAAGTATTTGGTTTTCTGGCCAATGTCAGTGTATTAGCTCTCAAGGTAGCTCTAGTAGTTTGGCTCTTTTTTGGGATCCATGTAAGGTTGTTGCTCTTTGGTGGATCTCTAGCCATTCTTCTATCTCCATGGTTGCTTCTATTTTGGAATCTGGGGAGACTATTTTAGTTACTAATGTTTATGCTTCAATTGATATCCATGGTAAATCTCAGCTTTGGGTGCATATAAGGCATGTCTGATCTTGTGCTCCATATCTACCATGGGTCTTAGCTGGGGATTTTAATTCTATTTTGAGTTTGGAGGAGAAAAGAGGGGGGTTGGCTAAGCTTGGACTTGCTTCTAATCTCTTTCAAGTTAATGTGGATTCTCTTTCTTTAGTTGATGTGAAACATTCTATTGGTATTTTCACCTGGAATAATCAACGAAGTGGGGAGGATGCGACATCTGAACAACTAGATAGATTTCTTGTCTCCAGTTTTTGGGTGGGTGGCCGCTTCATTACTTGCTCTGAAATTATTGACTGGAGGGGATTGAATCATTGACCTATCAAGTTTTTAGCCTCATATTTTACCATTCCAAAGAATCCTCCTTTTAAATTTCAGCTTATGTGGCTTCATGATTCTTCCTTGCATGATCTCGTTGCCCAATGGTGGAGAGATGGGCCCCCTGAGTATGGTACCTCTATGGTTTATTTTATTAAGAAGGTGCAATATGTTAAGTATCATCTTAAGATATGGAATATGCTTTGTTTCGATAACCTTCGGGCTAATAAAAAGGAAGCTCAAACACACCTTGATGTGATTACACACCAAATTTGGGACTTGGGATTTTCAGATGCTCTCAGGGAAGCTGAATCCCAAGCTGTGAGAAACGTGGAGGAGTGGGACCTTCGAGAGGATATTTTTTGGAAGCAAAAGGCTTAGGTTGATTGGCTTCAGGAAGGAGATAGGAATACTGCCTTCTTCCATCATTTAGTGCAAGCTCATCACAATAAGAGTTATATTTCTTCTCTTGTTAATTCTGAGGGTGTTACGATTTCTTCTTTGCAAGCTTTGTCTAGAGAGGCTTGACAGTTTTACTCTTCTCTTTTTAAGGAAGATTCACATTTGGCTGAGGTTGATAAGAATATGGTCCTTGCTTGCATTCCTTCCTTGATTCCCAATGAGATGAATAATTCCCTTGTTTAGCTGATCTCTATGTCTGAAGTGGAGAAAGTTGTGTTTGGGATAAACAAAGGTAAATCTCCTGGTCCTGATGGGTTCCCAGTTGATTTTTTCCAAGACTTTTGGGATATTATTAGTTTGGATTTGTTGGAGGTTTTTTAGGAATCCCTCTACAGTAAACATATGCTTCGAGCCTTGAATGCTACTTTTTTGGTTCTCATTCCTAAAAGGAAGGCGCTGATAGGCTTGAGTTCTTTAGGCCTATTTCTCTTTTTAATGTGGTGTACATGATTATTACAAAAGTGATTGCTGAGAGGCTCAAGCTGTGTCTTCCTCTTGTCATTTCTGAGGAGCAGGGGGTTTTGTGGCTGGCCGTCGAATTCTAGATGGAGTGGTGGTGGCCTAAAAATTCAATCATTCTATGGCGACTTTAAAGGAGAAATCTATGTTCATTAAGTTGGACATGGCCAAGGCTTATGATAGAGTGAAGTGGCATTTTATTCAGAAGATTATTTTGGCCTTTGGTTTTTGTTCTGACTAGGTGAGTTGGGTAATGAGTTGTGTTACTTCTTCTTCCTTTTTGGTTATTTTGAATGGCGAACCTTCAGAGCTTTTTGGTGCCACCAGGGGCCTTTACCAAGGGGACCCACTTTCTCCTTATTTTTTTATTATTATGGTTGAGGGGTTGGGCCGGTTTCTTAAGCTTCGAGTTTCTCAAGGCTTGATTCATGGGTGGAAGTGGGGAAATTATTTACCAACACTTTCACATCTCTAGTTTGTGGATGATACATCTCTTATGGGGTTAGCTCATCTTCGGGAAGGTGAATCCTTTCGACAAGCTTTAGATACTTACCTGGTTGCTTCAGGATAGAAAGTCAATGACTAGAAGTCTTCTATTTTATTTTTTAATACCCCCTAGGCTATTCAAGGGCGGATTGCGACTATTTTAAGGTTTCAGATTGGGTCTCTTCCTTTTGTCTACTTGGGAATTCATCTTGCAGTGGGTTGGCAACCTAGGTCCTCTTGGAAAAAATTTCTTGAGAAGTTGAGGGGGAAGGTCACTCATTGGACTCATCGATGACTATCTATTGCTGCTTGAGTGACCTTCTTAAGTTAGTTATCCAGGCTCTTCCTATTTATAGGTGCTTTGTTCAGGCTACTCCTATGTATTTCCTTAAGGAATTTGATGCTATCTCTTGATAGTTTCTTTGGAGTGGTAACTTGTTGTCTGCTAAGTGGAGCCTTGTTAAGTGGGAAACTATGTGCAGGCTGAAGAAGGAGGGTGGTCTTGGTTTATGCTCTACTATTTTGAATGGGTAAGCTCTTGCTGCTAAGTTGTATTGCCACTAGTGTATTAGTCAACATCAACTTTCAGCCTGTATTCTCAATCATAAGTATCTTAAAGGTGTCAATTCTTTTGATGTTCCTCACTTTACTTTGGAGGGAAGAGGTTCTATGATCTGGCATACTTTGAAAGTGGGAGCTCGGTTGGTTAAGAATGGGCTCTTTTGGATATGTCATTTAGGGACTCAAGCTCTTTTTTGGCTAGATTCTTGGGATGGGCACCCTCCTATCCTTTCTACTTATCCTCACCTCCAATCTCTATGTGATATTTTTACTGTTGCTGGTTGGGACACAATTGTGCATTATAAGGTTGCTTAGAATTATGGGTCGACTGTTACTTTTCAATGGAATCTCTCTTCAGATTGGCCACTAGGGGGTCTAAAGTGGATAGATGTGAGTTGGCTCAGATTCTTGCTTCTCGTGAATGTAATGCCTTGGGGGGGTAGGATGTTTTGGCTTGGGCAGGTAGTGATTTGTCTAAGAAGTACTCTATTTCTACTGGATATGGGCACCTTGGTAGGCAGATGTTTGGAGACATTGATGTCCCATGGTGGAAACAAGTTTGGCTCTGATCTTCGTGGCCCAAGTGTAACTTCTTCATGTGGTTAGTGGTTCACAATAGGTGCCTTACTTGGGATAATTTGTGCAAACATGGTTTTCAGGGTCCCTCAATGTGTGTGTTGTTCTGTCATTATGAGGAGAGTGTTTCACATCTCTTCTTCCATTTCTCCTATGATAGGGAGATTTGGCACTTGTGGTGGGGTGTGTGGAACATGTCTTGTTGTCATGTCTCATCTTTGGCTGAATTTTTTGATCGGTGGGGCAAGGCTCTTATTTATTCTTCTTTCCTTCATGTTACTTGGGCTCTTAGCCCCTCTATTATTTGGCACATATGGCTGGAAATGAATCATAGGATTTTTTAGGATGTGATGATGGTGGCCCATCATTTGTGGTGGAAATTTTTTCATTCTCTAGGAGAAACTGTTCCTGCAAAATGTGATTTGACGAAAGCGATGGATCCTCGTGATGTGGTCTGGTGAAATTGTCTTTGAATCTTCCTTAGCAAGGATAGTTCATAAGAAGGCATGGTAGACATCCTAGTCAGAAGATAAATAGGGATGGAATATGGTCTCCTCCTCCTCAGGGAGTGTTGAAAATCAATATGGACGGGTCTTCTTGGGGGAACCCTGGTCATGCTGGAATTGGTGGAGTTGGGAGGGATAGTTCTGGGACTATTTAGTTTATCTTTTCTGTTTATAAATTTTTTCATACTAACAACTTAATGGAAGCTCTTACTATTTTATATGTTGTGATGCGTGGCTATCAGCTTGGGTGGAGAAGGATCATATGTGAGTCTAATTCATAGGTGGTGGTGAATTTGTTAAACATGCAAGATTTAGAGGATGTTAGTTGGCATTTAGCTTCAGTTGTTAAGTAGATTCTTACTATTTGTGATTCTTTGGAGTTAGTTACTTTCAATAATATTCCTAGAGAATGGAATGTTGTGGCGGATTGTTTGGCCAAGTGGGCCTCTGATCATATGCAACATTGGAACATTATGGATAGGGGTCAATTACCCATGGATTTGTCTCATGAGTTGGAAAATTTCCTTGAGTTTGATAGGGTTGTGTAAGGCCTTGTGTTGTACTTCTTCTTGTTTTAATAAATTTTTACCCCTCTTTTATGTACATAATAAAACATAAGCGTGATAAAGTAGCAAACCCGAAGGAACAAAAAGTGGAATATCGACCATTGGCTGGGTGTACCTGGTCACACATCCGCACTAAGAGTGATAAAATGAACTCAAACAAATTTCACCATAAGGAAACAAAGACAAACAGGTGTGCCATTAGCAGATGAAGAAGGGGTTTCAGAACCTCGCTAAAATTGCAATGGTATGGTAATTCAATAACATAGCATGAAATATGATAGCCATAGATCGAAAGCGAAAGTGCTGAAAATAAATGACAAAGGAAAGAAAGGACCACGTCAATAATAAAGAAGGGAAAGTCTTGTCAAAAATTATAGTTGCATGCCTAGTTTGGAATGCAATTCAAATGGTGGAAACAAAGATAGAGTAAGTGATTTAAGTAGAATTCCCCCAAATAATTGTAGTTTCATGGTTGTATAATACTGTACAATATTTGCACAAATAGATTTATAAGAAGGGCTTCTAAAACCTTCAACAATTGTACTCATTAATTACTTCAATTAAAACTAGATAAAAAAGAAATGTTTTGTTTCCAACAACATACACATTCAAACATTTGTTTCAAAGACAAAGATAATTTGCAGAAAGCAATGGAACCTAGATTTATTCAATTGGCATGACTGAAGATTCGATGCTAGGCTCCGAATTCCCAAGTTGTAGTTCCAAATACTTCAAAAACCCCAAACAATTTTACAAAATTCCAATTCTAAAATCCCCATTACTTGAAATTTGTAGGTAGATTACTCTTTCAGCTTACAAAATGAAATCTCCATCCAAGAAAGTATTGACGAGAAGCCAAAACAAGATTATTTTCCAAATATTATTCCAAAATCCCCTTGTTATGCAAAAATAACCAATTCTAATAATTGTTCGGGAGTGCTTGTTGCTGCATGCGAACCCCATTTAACTTATCATTTTTATTTTATATTTATTGCTCATTACCACTATTCATATATTTATTTTTATATTTATTCAACAAGACATTTTCAAATTTATTTAAACTTAATAATCAACTTTATATTATTTTATTTATGAAATTAGCATTACATTAATTATTCCATTTTAATGCATCAATTAACCAAAACATTAATCAAATAATTCTACATTAAATAAATCAATATCAATCAATACCTGACCACAAGTAAAGTCAAAAATTAAGACCACAACAACACTGATGGACCAAACCAACCATACTGACAACACTGCCAAGGTGTGAAAATCATATACTCATCCTCTCCAAGGATGATGGCTGAAATAGGGGAGCAAGTGCTACCTCCATTCAACAATTCCATTGGGTTTAAGGCATGCTAAGACCTATCAATTCAGGTGGAGTCGATGACTAGTACCTGCAACCTACAACACACAAAACAATTGAGCTTATACATAATCATACAATCAGGTACACTGTGAAAGGAAATCATAGCATAGTAGGGTACTCATGAATGACTAATGCGACACTATCCCTTTCACCAAGACACATCAAACAAGTAACCACATCAACACATAACAAATAGTTGATAACAACAAGATAAAAACTATTATAATCACATAATAACCATAATCAAATAAGTCCATATACTAGTCAAAACATAAGCATAAAACAATAGTAGTAGAAGTATCACCAAAGTATCATCATAAAAGTAGTACAACATAAAAAAAAATTTCATAATATCTGATCCTAAGCAGATCAACTACCAATCTAACAGAGAATAGTACAAGGGGCACTACATAAACAATTAGTCAATATAAATATAAATTATATGCACAAATAAAAATAATATGAATAAATATGATGATTTACATATTATTCTTATAATGATAAATCTATCTTTAAATTCATGAATAACATCTCATAGAAACCTAAAATAAGCATGAAAAACCACCTAACAATATTAAAAAAAATACATAAAATTAAAAAAGTGAGGTGTAGAGATGCAAATAACTCAACATAGCCAAAATAAAGTGATATAGTGCTATTGAAGAGCTAAACATAGCCAAAATAAAGTGATATATATTACTATTAAGGAGCTAACATAACAAAAATAAAAATGATATAGGGCTATGAAGGACCCTTGATAACTAAAATAAAATAAGGCAAGGTTATAAAATAAACATCAATCAAAAGAGAATGATGTACATGTTTGCAAAGAGCTAACATAACTAAAAGAAATGAGCATAGTATTGTGATTAACTTAAAGAGAATGAATAAGTTATGAGAGGCATTATAAATAAACATTAAATATCAAATTATTGATATTATATGCCTTTATTTGATTGGTTGCACGTAAGCAACATAAGAAATTGGAGAGGATAAAAAGTATGAGAAATTTTTTAAAACCATGTCACGTTTTTATAAAGTAAATGAAAAACATAAATCCATATTTTTCACTTGGAGCATCTAAAAGTGATATATATTTTAGATTTATAAATGACATAAACTAATAAAATGTAGACTTTTAGTGTAGTTTATCCTTATAGATTTTTATTTTTTTAAATTATTTTTCTATTGTTAATTTTAAGAAAAAAATGTTCCTCTAATTTAATTGCTGGAAAAAATAGAAAAAATGAGGTTGACGAGCCTCCACTTTCAATATGTACTAGTTTATTTTTTCTTGGCATTCTTCATTTAGTTAAATTGAACATTTAATGCATGGGGAAAATTAATTTTGATATATTTTTAATAAAGTCAGTTATACTCAAAATGTAATAGTTTTGATGAACCTTCACTCTATGTATTAATTATTTATCATAAATAAAAATAAATTATATCTTTTTGACAAGGATTTTCTCCTCTATTGTTTAATATTATTTTTAATTGAAAATAATAATTTTCTTTATATTTTTAATCAACTTTGTGTTTGACTTTAATAACCTAATTCTAGTAAACTTAAAGAATTAATTACTAGTAATAATTAAACTATATATAAAAAATATTAGTAAAATATGTAATCTTGGATTTACCAAAGAGTAGTTTGATTATTTTTAGAAAATGTATGCAGTGCCAAATTTTGATGGGAAGATAAGGTTTTATTTGAAAAACCATTAGAAAATTAGTGACATCATTTTTGGTGAAATAGTTTTATCTACACAATTAATTTGGGTGAAATAGTTATAGGAAAAATTATTTCAATCAAAATTAGTTTATGCTATTTTTGAAAACATGCCTCTACATATGGCTAGAAGTTGAAGAGTTCTAATTGAAACTATTTCTACAAAAACACTTTTGGTTAAAAAAATTGAATCTAGGCACTATGACATTCACAATCATTTTGACTAAAGATATTTTGAGAAAATATGATTTCAATCAAAATTTGTAAGCTATTCTAAAGTATTACACAACTTTGAATTTTTACCCATATGTTAAATATTTAGCCATACACTCAATAACCATGTAATAATGCCATAGATTTCATTATAAGACAAACATTAGATAAGATAATAATATGTGATAATGAAAGAACATAGCTAAGGGGAAACAATATTCCACTAATATTTCCTCCAATTAACAAGTGGTGATATCCAAAGTGCTAGATAAAAATATTTAAGTATAGATAAGTAGCATGTAAGAACAAGAATGCTAACAATAATAATCATGATAGCATATGCAATAAGGAGAAATAATATTCTCTCCAATGTTATCCATATTGAGGAGAATAATTAAATAATAATATTCAAAGATATTACATGATACATCTAAGCATGCATATGAATAACATAAAATGTTATCTTGTAAACACAAAGCATAATTCCATGTTAAAATGTGTACATGTAATCATGAGATAACATGTAAGTTTATATATAATATTATAATAAGTGATCATGATAAGAATAAGTAAAAATGTCATATCCAAGTGAGAATCATTAGAAAAGTGACTTAAAAGAGGATTCCCCCAAAGTTGAAAAAACATACCATGAAACATGAAAAAATATGAAGGAGATATAAGTCAACAAAACATAACAAGACAAAAAATAGCATATCATATTATAAACATGCAATAATGGATCAAGATAATAAATCACATGATAAAAAGAGAAAAATATGCATTAATAAAAAAGATAGCATCAAATGCACCAAAAAAAAAAACTAAGTCCATATTTTCAATCAACATAATGAAAGTGTTTACTAAGAACCATATAAATTTAGATCATTCTAAATATATATAAAATACAAAAATAACATAAAAATAAAAATTTCATGAAACACACAATGCATGTGATCCCTTGTATCAATATACAATACTAAAAATATCTTTGCATCATCCATACTTCAACTGAAAAAATGAAAATAATAAAAATATAAATTCTTAAAAATAAAATAAATAAAAATAAATTTTAATCTCTCATCCAATTACATGGGAATAACATTCCCCATAAAGTCATCCACATACTAACCATGAAGTATAGTGTACTTTTCCTTTGTCACAATAGCCTCAAGTAGATAGCTCTCATCACTATGAATGATATACTCTTAGTAAATATAATTTAAATAGGTTCAATTAATGATTATTTTTCTTATTCATTGTTCTTGTTGAAGGTGGTGTTGGTGTGGCTCTTCCTTTTTTTTTCAAACTTTATGGTTTTGATTATTTTTTATTTCTTTCTAGAATTTTATTTATGTGAGTTGCTATTTTGAAATGTTGAATGTTCTCTGATTTTCATTTTGTTTCTTTGGTCTGAAACTATTATATGTATTAAAAAATTTAAATCAATTAACTTTGAAGATATGATTTGTTCTTAATTTTAAATGACCTTGTATATGCTTTTGTGGGCTTCAAATGTAACACATTCTCTATGAATGTTCACCTTGACCCATAGGTTAATTTTTTTATCTATATTTTCTTTGTATGCTCTATGAAATCAACCCAAAAAAATCTTGATATCTAATAAAAATAGACATGGTTGCATTATGCAGTTATTCTTATGTCCATTTATTAAATCTTGATATATATTTTTGATATTGTAGTGAATAAAATTGGTGATTTTTTTATTACTTATAAAGAGTTAGGGTTGATTTCTAATCTAGTCTTGATATGCGTCTAGATTTCCTCTTTGTTATTCTATTTTTAAAATATTTTTTTAGTGGAATATTTTTTTCTATTGTTTATTCAATCAATTGATAATAATTTTTTAGAGTGTTGGTTCTCACCAATCTGTTTTGCTCTTGGAATGCTTTGATCGACTATTAAGTGGGTAGAAAAAGGTTGACCATCCTAATAGGAATGTTCAATGAATTTGGATATATATTGTAACTCAATTTATTGAGTTATGGATATTTTTTTCAACTTCTACCTTTAGGTTTCAAAGTGTCTAGAATTGTTAGATTATGAATCAATTTTTTTTTTTTTAAATTTTTAATTTTATCTTAATAGAATTGATCATTGATGAATAATTAAGGATCTCTCAATATTGAACTAGTTGCTTTATTTTTAGATTGCATATATATTGATTATGTATCAAATAATATAGAAAGTGAATTCATATTTGAATATTATGTCAAATGATTTATAGTTTATAAGTGTTAACTCTAGATTTTGACTCTATCACCCATGAATAGATATATTCGTTTTATGATACAACTAATCAAATTTCTATTTCAAATAATGTCTTCCTTGTGTTGTGATTTATAGTTTCTCTATCTTTAAAGGTGTAAAGAGCTAGTATCATGAGCATTTTTTGAAGTTCTTTTCAATTGAATATATTGTAGCTTTTAATTTATCATCTAATTTCAAGATCTTCAGTTAGATGATCATAAAAGTTTACATAGAATATGGTTAGTGAAATTTTTTTGGATTAGTTCTATTTTAGTGAGGTTTAGCCTTTGTATCTTGCATATTCTATCAATTTTTATTTAATTATTCTATGAGATCTAAAAGAATACCCTTCTAGGTTCAACAAATATAAAAGTGTAGAATACTTGCATCCACTCTTGTCAATTGCCCCATATCCACTTGTAATTTTCTTAAAAAAAATACTTAGAACATGCTTGACATATTCCTAAAAATAATTCTTTAAATGAATTTGTTATTTTTTAAGAATGAATTCTAAAACACCAACATAATAACATCATTGCTAAAAAACATTGAAACCTTAATCTTTATCTGGCATGAGGTTTCCACACTCCATGAAGTTATGTAAGAGTGCTTTTGGATTCAAATATGTATATCTTTCTATCAATGTTACATATCACACTAATTAATCTATCATTAGGAAAATGAGAGTCATGGTTTATATTGTAGGCTTAAACTTTACAGGGAGGAGGGAGAGAAGGTGTTAGGTCATATTTAGTCCTCCTATCACCTCCTCCTTCTACCTCCTTTTATATTTTAAAATTTCAATCTAAACTATGATTCTCCTTTTCCTAATAGATCACTAAGAATGATCTAGAATAGTAATAAAAATATATACACAATTAAATTCAAAAAATCTTTCATATAACTTAATCTCTAATTATAAAAATTAACAATTACATTTAATTCTCTTTATATATTTTTAATTTGTAACTAAATAAAATACTTTTATATTCATAAACAATATCATTTCTTACAACATAAATAATAATAATATATTTCATAAAGATAGAGTATAATATCTATCATAAATCTTATAAAATATTGCATCTTCTGATAATACTTTATATCTAAATGTAAATAAAGATAACTAACATCTTTTTAACTTTTATAAATAATCCATAAATCTCAAAGCAAATAAAATATTTTAATATTAAAAAGCAATGAAAAAGATAACAAATAACTCTTAACAATATAAAGTAAAATCTAGAAGCCCGCCTTCTCTTCTTTTGCAATATATAATCTATAATTAAGCAAAGAGAAATCCCCCATTTTCTACTTTAGAAAAATACCCTTTATAAAGTGTAGATGAATTAAAATCTCGTACAATATGTTAAAAGGAAGAACCTTTTCTTACTAGTTAAGCATTTAACTACCATTTTTACCCCCCTTTTTGATGTTGATTGAGCTAGTCATAATATTAGTGTACACAATTAATGGAAAGCTATTTTTTTCCTTACTAGTTAAATATTACATTTAATTCTCTTTATATATTTTTAACTTATAACTAAATAAAATATTTTTATATTCATATACAATATTATTTTTTATGACATAAATATAAATAATAATATATCCCATAAAGATAAAGTATAATATCTATCGTAAATCCTATAAAATGTTGCATCTTATGAAAATAATTTATATCTAAATGTAAATAAAGATAACTAACATCTTTTTAACTTTTATAAATAATCCATAAATCTCAAAGCAAATGAAATATTTTAACATTAAAAGGCAATGAAAAAGAGAACAAATAACTCTTAACAATATAAAGAAAAATTTAAAAACCCTCCTTCCCTTCTTTTGCAATATATAATCTATAATTAAGCAAAGAGAAATCCCCCATTTTCTACTTTAAAAAAAATAACCTTTCTTAAGTGTAGATGAGTTAAAAATCTCGTACAATATGTTAAAAAAAAGAACCTTTTCTTACTAATTAAGCATTTAACTACCATTTTTGCCCCCTTTTTAAAATGTTGATTGAGCTAGTCATAATATTAGCACACACAATTAATGGAAAGCTATTTTCTTCCTTACTAGTTAAGTATTTAACCATTTCTTTCTTTTTTTCCCCTATTTTTTCCTTACTAGTTAAGTGTTTAATTAACTTCTTTTTAAAAAATTTTCATCATGTTAATTCAACAATATAATATTGGTTTTTTTTTTTTCATATCTTCAATTATTATGTATGTCATTTAGAAACGATGTTAGAATTGGTGAATTCAAAAGATGGAATGCATTTTTTATAAGTTGGAGGTTATTGCTAGCATCTTAAATTTGAAGGATTTTGACTTATATTAAGTGGAATGTCGGTCACCAATAATTGTTTATTTTTAATTTTAAGAGAATAATAATTCATTTTGAATTATTATAAAACGTAATTTTATTTATGTTTTCTTAAGGTATATATATGATGGATTCTATATATTTAGATCAGAGCTTAAGATTGTTCATTGACACTCACACTATATATATTTTTTTAAATGATATTAGTCACAATAAATTTATAAGTAGTAACCATCAACAAGGTTGTGGAATCATCAATTAGGTGATGCTAATTCAACCAAGGGAAATTTCTTAGAGTTTCATGAGTTGCTCAGAGTAGAAGCCCAAACATTTCCATTAGCATTTGATTTAATCTTATAATTCCTATTGTCGTTGTTTCTTTTATAAATAGGATTTATAACTAAGTTCTTGGGAACTATCATGATTTTTCTCCATAATTTATCATGGTGTTACTTATTTAGTGGGTCATATATTGGATGTTATTGATTTTAGAATTGATAAATGGAGTGTAGTGTGGTTGGAATTTTTAGATTCAACTAAGTCTCCTAAGTGTTGGAAAAGGTGGTGATGACTTGCTAGTTTTCATTAATTTCTCCTTTTGTCATTGAACTTTAGGACACTACTAAGTTTGCTCCTATCAAAAAACTTGGTTATGCACTAGGATCCTATATCCTTGGGATTTGTAATAGAAGATGGATGCAAGGTTGATTATAGGTGTTAGTTGAGTTAGGAAATGATTTATTATAGGGATTTGGTTATACCCTAGATAATTTAATAATGGTCAATGTGTTACTCTCTTTTTCATTACGTATTTTCTATTTTGTGTTTCCTATCTTAACTCTTGTGTCTATTAGATTAGTTTAGGTTAAGACTATCCATTTTATAATCTAAATAATATAAACCTTTCCTATAATTAAAATAAATTCTTAAGAAAGAAAACTTATAATTTTACTATTTTATTAAGGGTTAACTAGCATCACAAAGTGGTGTGTGAGATGGGTCCTTCTTCTAGAACCTGAAATAAAACTAAGATGAATGCTAATGTTGGAATTCCTATTGAAGAGGTTGTTGAAATCATAAATGTGCATCAAAAGATCATCGAAAGTGATTTGGAAGTGGCTGACATCCTGAAGAATCTATAGTCGCATGTTGTTTTTTGTGCCTCTTTTTGGGTATTGTTTTGCTATTTTTTGGATTCTTTTTGGCTGCTTGCTTTTTTTTTTGATTATTTGTTGAAGCAATCTTTTGTTTTGTAAAGGGTTTCAAGGTCCCTTCAAAACCTGTTTTACCTATAATAAAAAACTAGCATCACAATATTAAATTTATTTCTTTCAAGACTTTACCCATACACAATCATAAATGATGTTCTTCCTATACTCGTGTTTACTAAAATATTGTAGGAATACCTTTCTTGTGGTCATACTATGTCTTAACTATTCATTATCTCACTTGACAAACACCTTAATATATTTTTCCAACTTCTATTTGTTGCTTTACTCTATTTAATAGTTTATAGGTGATATGTTGATCTAAAATTTAAATAAGTATTCCTCTTGTTCCATGATGTTCTCCAAAAATGGCCAGCTAATATAGCATCTCTATATAACATAATAATCTCAAGTAATCCATGTAATCTCAAAAATTCCTTAAAAATTAAATTAGATCAATGCATAACATCCTTATTTTTCTTACAAGTAGTTAAATGTGTCATCTTTAAAAATCTCTTAACAACTGAAACAAATGAATAATCTTCTCTTTAATAAATATGATAATTTAAAAAAAAAATCCACACTAGTACCATATATGGTTTCTCTAGGGACTAATACAATCCCACCTTCTAACTACTTTATTTTTCTTCTTGATTAGTTCTATAGATTTGCATAAATTTCTTAACATCCACATACAAATTAGGCCATTAATAATTCTCATCTACTAAATCAAATATTTTATAATTACCAAAATACCTAGCTAATATACAATTATGTTTCTCCTTGATCAAATTCTCTCTCATAGAAATCCTAGGAATACATAACTGACTTCCCTTAAATAAAAAATCATCTTGGATTAGATGGTATACCGACTTAGTTTTTGATAAGATAAGCAACATTTATAGGGTGTTGTACCCTTTACATAACGAGTTGTAGGGGCCTTATAGGATAAAAGGTTTTGAAAGGACCAAGAACCTTTTACAGAGCTAAGAGAAGGACACACCTAACAAAAAAATGTAACATAACCAACAGAGACACCGTAGCAACACAAAAGAAACACAAACAAAACCTGGTCAGTAGAAACCAGGAGAGACATAACACTCAGAGCCAACATTAGTCCTAAGACAATGATAGACTAACAACCCAAACTTGTCACTACAATCAGGAGCAATCGAACACTTAGGAAAAAAACCAGTCCTATAGAAATCAAGAAGAAACCCACAAATTGTAGGCCTAAAATACTGCCTAGAACAACCAGACCACACAACACTTGCAGCAACAAGACTACAACAGACCTTCTGCCATCCACTCGAGAAGGATAATCCAACGATAGACTCCATCTCCACCTCTATAGGAGACATGAAGAGCAAAAATAAGTTGAAGCACCAAATCCACCATTCTAGCAACCCAAAAAGTCTCCACCTCAATAAAAGAGTTTGAAGGAAGAACAAAGCCAAAGACAACAACAACCCCTTGCAGCAACAACAATCCCCAGCAACTAAACTAAACTCCACCTCCCCAAGTCCACAACCTCCAGCTCGAACAAGAGAAAAATCCACCTCTAAAGGAGACAAAATTTGAGGACCCAAAAGGAGAGAATGAAGAAAAGAAGAAAGGGGAACAACCATACACTTAACCCTTGAAATCAATAGGGTAGTTCAAGCCAACAAGATTCCTAAAGGAGCTTTCAAGACAACCCCCACCAAACAACTCCTTTCCAACTTGACATAGTCATGGAAAGCCTTAACTTTCATAACCCATAATAGAGAAACCTTCCACCAAAGATTGGCCAACCTCATAGCACTAGTCAATAGCCAAGCACAATCCTTGGCCCAGAAACAACCCAAACCCTTGCACACGAAAAGGCCATAAGAGCAAGGGAAAAATGAGCCAAGGAAAGAAATCATCCCAATGCCATGCCATAGCAGAAGAATGGCTAGAGCATCACTAAGACCAAGGAATCCCATCAACAAGAGATTCAAGAAACTCTCCACCACCAAGGAGAAAGAAAGGACCGAAAGAGTGGAACAAAATCTGCACAACCTGAAACTTGAACCCCAGAGGCACAAGAGAAACATACCAACAAGGGGTGAGGAGGAATATCAACCCTCATCTGCACAACAACCAATAGAGACCCTAGAGGGGCATTCATGCAAAGGAGGCCACGAGCCAACTGAACTAGCATCAACAACACCCACTAAGACTTCACCAGCAAAAGCAAAGAACAACCCAACATCGCCATGCACATTCTGAATCTTTTCGCACCACAAAGGGAAGCCCATGCCAAATTCATCACCTACAAAGGCCAAGCCAAACCTCTACACCAAAGCCACAATAGTAAGAGGAACACGTTCCTCACCATCGATAGAAGAAACATGGCTTTGTACCAAAATAGACCCAACAAACACACTAGCATCAACTAGCTACAGATAAGGCCACAAAGGCACTCTCGAGACCACTAAATCCCCCCACCATGAAACCCACATAGGGTTAGGAGCAGAGACCCCCAACACAAGAATGATAAGAGCCACAACAAATGAAACACCAGACCCAACGACCACAATAGATAGATCCGCCAAAGATTTTCCAAAGCCTATAGAGAAAAATGAGCTTTTAAAGAACTCATTTGACTAGAACCCGAGATCCACAAAGGACACAGAAGGAGTCCGAACCAAATAAAAAAACACAACCTTGACCATAGGAGAAGTGCTCACGAGGAGGGGAGAAATATGCCACACAAAGAGAACCTCAACAACTGAAATGTAAAGAGCAAAACTCTTTAAATCAAACATCAACAAAACTTTAAATAATATCATTTATATTCAAAATAGAATCGATAATTCATTCATTTAGACATCACAGAAACTAGTCGATTCCAAAAACAATGACATAAAGTCGATAAGATAGATTCAATATATAATTCCAGTTTAAAAAGATACATGTGTCAATATACACTTCAATGATAATCATACATAAGAAGTTAATATATCAATTACATTTTGAGACTTAGGCATTCAGTTGCCATAAGCTCTTCAATACATAATCAAGAATACATAAAACATAAAATAAAATGCCATCCGTTGATCTTCAATCCAACAGAAAATCTTCAATAATGAAGATGAGAACAAGGATCAGGTGCTTTTTTTGCCCAACCTCAAAGATTACGCTTCCCCGAAATTCTTAAATCGTTCAAAGAATACCCGACCCTGCACGAATCGCTTAGCAAAAAGTAGTCTACGAGCAAGATGGAATCTAGTGCGTGCCTAGTATAACTAGTAAAACCACAAGAATTTTCATTTTTCTAAATCATTTAAGAAAAAAGCAAGTTCAATAATTCCATCTATTTCAATGGTCCTTAAGTTACTTGGCCAAGTAAAATGTCATGCACGACAAATAAAGCAGTTTTGGAAAAGCAAAACTAACTCTCTAATAACCCATATTCAACACCCGTCCTAGAAGGTAACTTTCCCAAAAAATGACATGCACATTCATTTATCAAGCGTGCATGGTTCTTAATAGTGAAATACAATCTTTCAAAAACAATAAAACTGAAAACTTGTTTGAAGCGAAAACAGTTAAAAAGTTGTTCTTTTCATCATTTTAATCCATAAATGACTTCAAATCACTATTTAAATTGAATAAATTAAATATAAAAAATAAAGTAAAGAAGGTGTATCTCTAGTATGTAGATTAAATACATATAGTAAAACAGTCATAAAAGAGCACACGTTCTTTCGCTCTTTTTACTCATCTATTTTGTTTCCTTTGTGAGCTAATTTTTATTTGTTTTGTTTCAAGTAATTCACATCTTTAAATTAATTTCTTTACTTACTGTTTTCCATACTTGCAAAAAATAAGTAAATTAATTAATACTATTTCATGAACAGTTTAAAATAACTGGTTTTAGTTTATGTTTCAGAATGTTTTGAGTTTCAATTGCAAAATTTACTGTTTAAAAACTTCTGTTTCGAAAACATGTCAAAATTTAGGAGATATTCTATCAAATTGTTTTTAGTTTGAATTATTTTCAATTCCAATTTCAAATAAATTTTCTATCAAACAAAAATAAAGTTTTCTGTTTTAAAAATAAAATTATTTTCAATAAAATTCAGAATTTCTCCTAAGTTTGTAAATCAGATTTAAACTACGTTTCCTATTTAAGATATTTTTAAATCTAAATTTAAATGATGTCTTTTATTTTCAATCTCTTCCTACATTTAATCGGTTGTTTCTCAGTGTTTTCAAATCAATTCCTTCCTAAAATTTTCTGTTTTGGAACTTGTTTAATGGAGTTTGTTTTCCCAGTAATTCATAGTTTACTGTTCAATAATTTACACAGAATTTGTAGAAAACATAAATAATTTTTGATAGTTTTAATAGAAATCAAAATAAGAATATTATCTAATCTATTTGATTTCACTATATTCATGATTCTTGTTTGTGATCTTCTGAAGTTCTTACCTGATAAATTGATTATTGCTTGATTCCTCTGTCAGATCTTTCCCTGTTCTCTTTCCTATTGCTGATGTTTCTTTCTGCATTCTTCCTAATTTTCCCTCTACACTTCCTCCCTACACATGCTATCCTTATTTTTGTGGCTTATCTTCCACTACGCCCTCTCTCACTTTCTTCCTGCACATGAAGAGTGGAGAAATCTTTTTGTCAGATGCTGCCTTCTCCCTGCGCACCCAAGACTCCTCCTTCTCCCTTAGGCTGCGCATGAACCAATCTACTATTGTTGCGTGGAAAGGAAGGACTTGGTGGCTATGTGGAAGTTAGGGGAGTCTCCTCTCTTCCTGGCCGCGTCCCCGCAATTCTTCTCCCCTCCTATGTATAATGAGTAAGGGAGATGTTTACACCACTATTTTCAAACAAAAACAAACTCTCTCTTGGTTGCACATGTGGGGTGAGGAGGATCTTTAGTGGATGCATGGTAAAAGAGTTACCAACTTAAAATCAACTACAGATAAATTTTTATTGAATCTCAAAGCTCTCTCTCTCTTTCTCGACTGCATCTCAAACCAATAATACCCTGTCTTTTTTTTTTTTCAGTTCAAGCACAAAAACGGATTTTTGTCCCCTTTTTCCCCTTTGAATTTTTGCTCAGATTTCTTCCTCTTTTGTCATGAAATTCATGGAGTTGTTTACAAGGAAAGATCCACAATTTTAGTGTGATCTCTAGATCAATTTTCTAACTCCATGTTCCAGAATTTTGATTGCTTCTCCAATTAATTGAAGATATTTTTTCAATTTGTTTAACTGAAGTTTCTTTTGAATGCAAAATTCAATTTTGACGTGAATTATTTTCTAAGTTGTTTTCAATAACTCCATTTTAATATATTTTTTCAATTTCTAAATTTAAATCTTTTCCTCTTTCATATTTTCAATTAAAAACAATTAAATTTATAAAACACAACTTTTATCACATATTGTTTAATTTCGCAATAAAAGTCTATTTTATTACATTTTAAAATGCAAGCATGAATATTTTCAAACAATGTTAAAATATTGACATAAATCATTTAGTTATTTAATAAGATCTATTTTCTCACAATTTAATAAAATCGTCATTTAAAGCAACATATATTTTTCACAAAGTTTGAGAAATTAAATTAAAACTGGATTTAAAATTTGCAAACACAGTAATCACAAAATGCATTAAAATATTATCTAAGTGAGTGTGTGAGATTCTATCATCCTCATAAATATCTAACGGCTAAACGAATCTACCTGATTGTTGTTCTCGCCTTCAATCACGTTCACCTGTTCCTGCGTTCACTTGCACTCAATTTTTCATCAGTAATGACAAACCCCAAATTTAAATATAAATGCATTTCAATTTCAAGTTCACTTCAATTTTAATTTCAATTTCACTTCAATTTGAATTTCAATTTAACTTTGATTAAAATAATCATTTAACTTCAATTTAAATTACAATATCATGATTAATAATTGCATTTAATTAAATCAATATTATCTATACGTGACATCCTTCCCCTCTTGGAAGAGACATTGTCTCGATGTCTTATTAGTCATTCAATAAGCATAACATCACCATCAATAAAACATAATATCTCAATCAGTAAACATAGTATCTCAATAGGTAACCATAGTATCTCAATCATAATGAAATTGTAACTAACAACATAGTTCTCAAACATAAGCATAAAGAATTCATAGTAGCATCACACTATCAAAGTTCACAACATGTGAATCAAAAACCAGAGTATCAAGTATCTCTGCATAAAGCAAATACTAATCTATGAAAGTAAATGAGGAAAATGACTATCTATCATCTCAGAATCCTCCCATGTAGCACTATCCTCAGTATACTGGTCCCACTGGACCTTATACTGAGTACTATCTCTGTTACGTAGCTTAATGCTATGCCTGTCTAGGATTCAGATGGGATCCACTAGCACCACCCCTGGATCCTGTACCAGTAATGAACACCAATCAAGAATATGAGATGCATCACTATGATATGGTTTCAACAAAGAAACATGGAAAACATTATGGAGTTGAGCTAGAGCAGGTGGTAACGCTAGTCTATATGCAACTAGATTAATAACTTCCATTACATCAAATGGCCCCACAAATCTCGGTGCCAACTTTGATGATTTCCCAAATAAGATAGAGCTCTTATGAGGTTTAACCCTCAAATAGACTTTATCTCCTGCAGCAAACTATCTGAAAGTCCTATTCTTATCAGCATAGCTCTTTTGTCTATCGACTTCTTCCTTCAACCTAACCTTGATCAAATTCATTTTCTCATCCATTTCCTTGAGCATATCTGGACCAATAATGATCCTGTCTTCCATTTTGTCCCAATTGATGGGTGTGCGACATTTCCGTCCATAAAGTGCCTCAAAAGGTGCCATACCCAAAGATGCATGAAATGAGTTGTTGTAGGCAAACTCAACCAATGGTAAATATTCCTCCCACTTGTACTGTTGATCCATGCAGCGGTTGACAACCGTCAAGCAGACTTTCAGGCTTCACCTATTCAGATGTCGGGTAAGCTTTCTAGTCAATCTGTTTCTATTTTGATAGATACAGGAGCTACTAAATGCTTTATTGATCCTAAAGTAGTTGCTAAATTACCTATTAGATCTAGTTTTATGTCACATTCATGGATGGTTCAGTATGGAAATCGAGCAGAGAAGAAGGCAGATTCATGTTTATCATGCAACGATTTAGAGCTACCTAACTTCCAAACCCAAGTTAACCTTTATGTAGCACCGTTGCGTTCTTATCATGTGATCTTAGGGATCAATTATATATGAATCTATCTTTTCGACTTTATGTTTTTATTTTGGAATCGATTAAATTTTTAATGATGTCTAAATGAATGAATTGTCGACTCTATTTTGAATATAAATGATATTATTTAAAGTTTTTTCGATGTTTGATTTATGAAATTTCCACCTAAAAGAGAAGTGACGTCCACAAGGAGGAGCCTGAAACCAAACACTCGGGCCAAAGGATCCCAAGCAGCCAGAATACCATGACCTCATCGATAGACCCAGAGTCTTTGCCATCATTGATGCTAGGAGATTTCAAATTTGGAGCCCCGCTTCTATTCCCGCTTGACCGTTGTAGAGCCATTTAAGTAGCATCTTATGGTGACAATTTAACCACTTAGTTCTATCCATATGTACCAATAATTTTCATGATTTTCATGCCTTACTAAATTTTGCATCAATCTCTTACAAATTATAGCTCATCAAAGCCAATAAGTTTAATTGTCATTTTAATATACAAATTCTACCATCTATTTAATGCATCTATCACCCTATTTGACTTACCACTTATATGGTTCTGAATAAATAAATAACTTTGTGTAAAATCAACCTATTTAACATGTCTTTAACTAATCTTACCTTCACTACTCAATTAACTTGCAGTGCTTGGTAATTAATAAGTATAAAAAATATAGATTCTTTAGACAATAAATAACTTCTCTACTTCTTTAATATATGCAAAATTGTATGAAATTTTGATTATAAACATATTTCCTTTCAACATCATTCAATTTATCACTAAAGTAAGAAAATAGTCATATTAGTAATATTAGTAATAAGTACACATATTCCATTCAAATTATTTATAAATCCCCTACATAAACTTACTAAACCATGAAAACTTCAAAATAATAAAACATGTACTAGTGTAGGGAACCCTACAAGAGATCTAACATTCTGTAGATTCATCTTCAATACATTTGTAGAAATAACAAAACTCAAACACACTAACTTTTATTTAATGAAATTATATTTCTTCACATTGATTAGAACATTTTTCTTCTCTTAACCTTTGTAACATAAATTTTGTGTGCTCCAAATGTTTTGTGTTGATCTTACTAAAAAAAATATCTTAACATATAACAAAAGAATCCATGATAAGGATTCAAAACTTCACTCATTCACCTCATAAAATTACCAAGAGTATTAGTGATTCTAATTGGATAACCAACCACTCATACAATAATTAAATTTCCTTAAAAGTGGCCTTCTGCTCATCTCTTTCTCTAATTATTATTTGGTGATAACCAAATTTTGAATCTATCTTGCTAGAACACTTCTCTCAACACAAGAAATTTTTAAGTTCATCTATCCTTACCAACGTGAATTTATACTTACATTCTTGGTAGCTCCATAGTTTGTACAAATTCTTTATTCTCATTCTTTTTTTAGTGCAAGTATGAACAATACTATAGGGACTCCAAAAAATTTCAAACTAACCCTTTCCTTGAGAACCCTTCAACTTATCTATTAAACTATTCATTTTCAACTAGTTTAAACTTATGAGTAAGGTCTTATTAAGTAAACTCACTTTTCAGATTAAATCCATGTGATGAATTATGTTTCTTATTGGTAGTATCCCTTTTGTCAAATTATCTGATATAATATTTAATTTTATGATGCCAAAAACTCTATTAAAGGTGAAAAAACTTGTTGGGGAGTCTATGGTGGAGGTTATTGATGGTGAAAATTTTAAGGGTATGCATAAAGGATTTATCCTCTCCTCTTTATTTGTTTCCTCCAAGTCAACACAATTTTTTTCCCCCTGTTTATGCTCATGTCTTCTCCTTGAGAAGAAATGGGCTTTCACTTTGAGTTTTTTAAGGTTGGTGATGTCCCTTCACCTCCTATTGATGTTATTATTCTATCCCCTAGGGTTTTATATGAACTTAGTTAGATTCTTATGGTTCTTCAAGCCTATAGATAGGTGTGGGTTGTTATGTGATGGTTGCGATTTTTGGTGTACATATGGTTGTTATTTCTACTCTAGATTGTGATGTGATGGTTGTGATTATTGTTGCTCCTATGGCTACTATTTCCTCACCTCTTACTATTTTTGTTGAATTGATACTTAGGGTTGTGAAGGATTTTTGTGTGAAGGTGTGTGGTGTGTCTAATTTGCAGATAGGTTATGATTGTGATATGATTGATGGGAGTTCCTTTGACATTAAGGAGAATGGGAAATTACAAATTGATATAGTCTCTCCTTATTAAGTCATTGGCTTGATTAGGAGCTCAAATTTTTGGAGATTTTGTGGCTATCATCCCAATATTTGTACTATCAAAAGATGGATTCTTTGAGTTTAGAAACTTAGAGGCCAAGTTGAGGTAACTACAATGTTTAGAAGAAGAGAAAGAAACTAAAAGAGCGGAATAGAGCTTTCTTCTGGTGGTTTGACATTTTTTTGAAAATTCTATGAAGGCGGGAAATGTTGGTTCTCCCCCTGGTGGTAATGGTAGTAGGTATGCAGTTGCTATTGCTAATGGTGCAGAGTTGTTAGCTTGTAGTGGTGTTTTTGTCAATGATGGTGGGTCCTCTTTTCTATCATTTGTTCTAGACTCTTTTGTTCCTAGTGATGGTCATCATTCCAAGCCTTGTGTGGGGGCCATTCCTAGTCCTCATAATGTGAGTTTGTCCTCTTCTCCGCGTTTGAAGATTCCTAGAAATGTTGCTGCTAGAGAAGGACACAAGAATGTAGAGGTCTTTTTGAATGGACCAAGCTGGTCTAGTCTCTTGGGAGCTAAGCCTAAAGGGAAGAGTACCTCATTTTCAGTTAGTTTTCTAGCGAATTCGACTACTGGGGAATACTTGGTGTTTGTTCCTAACTGCATCATTGAGAAACACTTGGAGTCAATGGAATTATCTTTGGTGGGAAATTTTATGGGTCCTCATCCAAATGGTGAGTTGGTTTGCATTAATCTTGTTTCCAAGAGGTGGAGGAAGAAAGGCCAAGTGGAGGTGGTGACAATGTCTAAGGGTTTTTTTGTTCTCCTTCACTTGTGATGAGGACATGGTTAGTGTGATTATTGGTGTATCATGGATGATTTCTAAGTTCTCACTGGTCCTTATAAATGGGAGGCGGGTTTTAACCCTAGTGCTTGTTCTTTTTCTTTTGCCTCTGTTTGGGTAAGGATCCCAATTTTGCCTTTGGAGTTCTAGGATGAATGAGTTTTTGCAAGTATTGCTAACATGTTTGGAAAACTTCTTTGCATTGATCAAATGATAGCCTCTCAGAAGAGGTTGGTTTATGCATATTTCTGTGTGATAGTGGATCAATCTCCAAATCTTCTTGATAAGGTGTTGATTAATTCCAAGCAGGGTGGTTGGAGTCAAGCAACTAAATATGAATCTATTCACTTTGCTTGTTTTCACTACAAAAAGGTGGGTCATTGGGCCAAGAAATGCCCTTGAAATCCATCCAAACCTATTCAGACCCAACCTCTTATGGAATGGAAGGAGAAGAAGAAAAAATCTAAGGATCCCTACGTGGAGAAGGAAGGTGATGCCCAACATATTCATATGCCGAATGTGATGGATAAGGTAAAATCTTGTCAGGAGGTGGGTGCTCTGAGAGGGGAGAATGCTAGTGTGGTTTCTCCTTACGAAGGCCAAGTCCCTTCAAGGGATGTTCAAGTGGTGGAAGAAGGGGAATTGGTTGCTATGGAGGAGGTTCTTCCTTCTTTTGTAGTGGAGGTTGTAGATTCTATGGGTAAGGAGTTGGAGTCTTCGGTAGTGAAGGAGCCAGTGTTGGCAGTGTTTTCTAATCTGGGGATGGAAGGTAAGGAATTGGTTGTGCAGGAGTGTCTTGGGGCTGTTGTTTCTCCCATTATCTCAAAGATGGTGCTCACATTTTATGTCAATGGGATCGAGTTAGAAGGCTCTCTACTGGTTAAGGAACCTCATTTTTCTTTGGTTAAAACTAGAAACATGAAGAAGAACTCATCTCCTTAGGGGGTTTCTACGAGGAATCATTTAAAAGTTGACCGTGGCTCAGAGCCAAGGGGTAGAGGGAGACCCACTCTGCAATAGAACAAGGAGAAAGAAAGAAAAGCTGATATTGTTGATGGCTCCCATAAAAAAATATTTGAGATGTTTCCTAAGGGAGCATCTCAACATCCCCTATGAAGATTATCTCTTGGAACATCATAGGGTTGAATAACCCTCATAAACAAGACGTCCTTGCTAACCTCATGAGGGATCACAAGATAGACGTGGTTTTGATTCAAGAAACTAAAATTCTTGTTGAAAGGTTGGAATTTTTGAAGAAAATGATTTTTAAGGAGTTGGGCTTGCATGGTTTTGATGCAGATGGAGCTTCGGGGGGTGTGGCCACTTTTTGGAACATGGAAATTGTTAGTGGTAAGGTCATATTTTTGGGTCCCCAACCATATTTCTACTTCTTTTCAACATATTAAGGATGATTTTGCTTGGGTGACTTTAAATATATCTGTTCCTAATGTCAAAAGTGCTCGGAAGTGGTTCTAGGGGAACCTGAGCTCCTTTAAAGCAAATTTCCCCTCTGAAACTTGCTGGTCATTTTAATACCCCTCTAAGTAGTGTTGATAAAATGGGTGTTTCTAAGGTTGATGAAGAGCGCATATTTGATTTGACATCTTTTATTAATGACGATGCCTTTTTTGATGTTGATCTACATGGGGCATCCTATACTTGGTTGAATCGTAGGATTGGTGTTGCGTTGATTCATGTTAAGTTAGATAGGGCCCTGCTTTCTCCTAAGTGGTTGGTTCATTTTTCTTGCTCCCTTCATGCTCTCACAAGGTTGGGGTTGGACCATTTCTCCATTTCATTTTTAGTTTAGGTGGTGGGTCATAGGCATTTTTTCCCCTTCAGGTTTAAAAAAATGTGGACGTCTCACCCTGAGTTCAAAGTTAACCTTGCCTCTTGGTGGGATATCTAGGTTGATGGGTCAACAATGTACCGTGTGGCTAAGAAGCTAGCGACGGTGAAGGCCAATGTGAGGAATTAGAATAAGGCATCCTTTGGTCACATCTTCCAAGAGAAATCCAGTATTAAGGTGGATCTTAATTTGGTGCAATAGAATATTCAAGTTTTAGGCTATAGTGCTAACCTGGCGAATGAGGAGAGTGTGCTTTTTTCCCATCTCCATAACATTATGACCAAGGAGGAGGAGTTCTGGAAGTAGATGCCATGGGCAGTGTGGCTCAATTGTGGTGATAGGAATACTAGATTCTTTCATCTTACCACTTTGAAGCATCAGGCCTCCAATCAGATTTAATGTATTCGCCAGGAAGATGGGTTGATTGAGAATGATGATGAGATCCAATGGGAAACTACTTTCTTCTTTTCTAATCTCCTATCTAATGATTTTGTCCCATTTATGGAAGCTCAAGATTTGGTGTTGGAGTTAATTCCTAGAATTGTGATGGATGATCTTAATCATATGCTATGTGGGATCCCTTCCACAGAGGAAGTCAAGAATGTGGTTTTCTCCTTCGTTGGGAATAAGGCACTTGGTCTGGAGGGTTTCCCTATGTTCTTCTTCCAATAATTCTAGACCATTTTTTCCAAGGATATGGTGGATGCTACCAAAGAGTTTTTTGGTTGCCATAATTTTCTTAAGGAATTGAACTCAACTTTCTTAGTGGTGATCCTAAAAACTCCTGGTGCCTCAATTTTCAATGAGTTCATACCATTAGCCTTTGTAATTCAATTTATGATTTTCTCCAAGGTTTTGGCTATAATGTTGCAAAGGATTCTTCGTCTGATTATCTCTTAGCATAAAAGTGGCTTTGTTTTGGGCAGGAAAATTCTCAACCCTATTATTACTATGCATGAAAAAATTCATTCATTGATGGTTAACAAAAGGGATGGTTTTTTTTTGAAACCAAACCTTCTTAAAGCTTACGATCTTGTGAATTGGCTATTTTTGCTTTTGGTTTTTTTGAGTACTTTGTTAAGTTGATTTAGAGCCTCATTTCGACGATGTCTTTTTTTGTGTTGGTTAATGGCTCTCCTTTAGATTATCTTAAGAGTTCAAGGGGTGTGAGACAAAGTGATCTAATTTCAACCTTCCTCTTCATTATTCAAGTGGAAACTTTGGGATATTTAAAGGATTTGAGACCTTCCTCATCTCCTCCCTTGTTTGTATCAATAGTTTGTTGATGATACTTTGATTATGGGTGAAGCTTCTATTGCAAAAGCCAAGACCATAAAATTGACTCTTCAGATGCATGAGGAGGCGTCAGGGCAACTGGTGAGTCTTCCTAAAAGCATGATCTTTTTCCTCAACACCTCAAAAAGAAGGATGTAAAGAATTGATGGTATTTTTTAGTGTTTGGTGGGAACTTTTCCCTCCACCTATCTTGGATTTCCTCTTGGAGCTAATTTGGCTCCTGATTTCTTCTGGAATGGGTTAATTGACAAATTTAATGTGAAGTTGGTGGGTTGGAAAGGTGTGTTCCTCTGTTAGGCCAAAAAATTGGTGCTGGTCAATTCGATGTTGCAAAATCTCCCAGTGTACACTCTTATCCTCTTTCAAATGCCACAAAAATTTTGGGAAAAGGTTGAGAGCATTCAAAAAAAAATTCTTTGGACTGGTGTGAAGGATAAGAAGAGATTGAGCTTGGTGTCATGGGAGGAGGTGTGTCACTTGAAACACCAAGGTGATTTCTGTCTGTGCGGGATTAAATCTTTCAACTCAACCCTTGTGGCTAAACAACTGTGAAACCTCTTCCTTGGTGAGAAGGACTGGTCAGAGATTTTGGCTTCTAAATATCTTTCTCAAGTAGATAGATTTCATGATTTCCTTAGAGATGATTTCTCTCCTCCCTTGGGATCTTTCTTTTGGAATTCCCTGATTAGAACAAGATTTTTTTTTTCTATTGGCCTCCAATGGTCAGTGGGGAATGGTAGGGATATCCTTTTTTGGGATGATTGGTGATTTGGTCACGGTCTACTGTGAGATGCTGATTGGGTGGCTTCCTAGAGGGATATGTGTATCTAGGAATTTTGGAGTTTGGTTGCTGATTATATGTTTAATGATGAGTGGAGAAGGATTCATGAAGATTTCTAGGAGTTGGAGGAACTTTATAGAGAGGTGTCTAAAGTGCATATCCTTGTCTCCAACTAGAGGGACAAGGTTATTTGGAGAAGTCTTTCACATGGGTAGAATTCAATGGTATCTATGTTTAATGCCCTTAATGATATTGTGGGACCTATACTATTGTGGGGGTTAGTCTGGTTGGTGAAGCTGGTTCCCAAAATTAATATGTTTTTATGGTTAATAATGCAGGACAAAATCTTGACTATTAGCAATATGTAAAAAAGAGGCTTCTCCATGCCTAATAGATGCTATCTTTGTATGATGGATGCAGAGGATAGTTCACACCTATTTATTAGGTGTATTTTTGCTCGAGAGGTCTGGGCTCTTTTTCTCAATCTTTGGAGAGTGGAGTGGATTTTCCCTTCTTCGGTTTGGGAGCTCTAGCTCCAATGGAAAGCACCTTAAAATAATCCTTCCTTGAGGCTACTTTGGTCTCTCATGCTCCCTCATATTGTCTAGGGCCTATGGAAGGAGAGGAACAAAAAAATCTTCAAGGATGCGTCTCTTTGCCCCCTCTCTCTTTTTTTCAAAATTGTGTTGTCTATTAGGGAGCATTTTGTGTAGGTGGTGGAAAATATTAATATTCTAGGATGTTTTTTGGCCTCTAATTATGATGCTATGGTGGTTGTTCAATGGACACTTTCTTTTGACATTGCTAAGCCATTGAAGAGAGATAAATCGGTTAGGGATGGGGTTGTTTGGTTTTCCCCTCCTCTTGGTTGGCATAAAATAAATTTCAATGGTTAGATAAAGGAAATATGAGTCCTCCTGGTTGTGGGGGAGTGTTAAGAGATCATAATGGTAGGCTAGTTTTAGTTGTGGCACTCCCTTTGTTGAAGATTTCACAACCTACCATGGCATTAAAATGGCTAGAGACAAGGGGATCTCAAAGTTATGGATCCAAGGGGATTCCCTAAATATTATTAATTGTCTTAAGAAGGGTTCTCCCCCATTGAAAACTTCATTTTGGATTCCCATTGTTTATTGCAAGACTAATGAAATATACATTTCTCACGCCTTTTGTGAGGCAAATCGGGTTGTTGACTAGGTGGCAAATCATGGGGTGACATCAACAAGGCATTGAGAGGAAAATGATATCCTTTCCTTTGTGTTAATTAATTTTCTTAATGATGAAAAATATTAGTAGGTTGGTGATTGTCATATCCTCAGCTAAAGGCTTGTATGGTTCTCATGGTTTTATTTGTCCAATCAGACACTTACCGCTAGTGAAGATTATTAGAATTTATGGGCATTCAAATAGAAGGTGTTGCAAGCATGAATGCGTTTGGTGGTGTTATCATTGATGTCAACATAGTTTAGAGTGATTACAAGTGGTACATGTATAGTTGAGATATTGTAGAATTGTTGAGAGTACAAGGAGCTATATTTATGGTGTTGCAGATGTGCTGATGTCAAGTGATTTTGAGAAAATTAATAAACAATGAAGACAGTGTTGTGTGTGTGTTCAGAGTGTGCTCCGATAATGTTCTCTACATTTCTTTTGTGTTGATTCTATGCCTATGTGGATCTGTAGTATTTTAAAGGGCTTGAATAGATAATATATCCTGAGTATTAGCTTTTGGGTTGATGCAAAATGAAAGATGCATTCATTCGTGTATGAATTGGTTTGGAAGAACTGTTTGTCTATGGAATGGGAGAGATGTCTCTGCTTCGTAGTCTTCTTGTGGATTCTCTCAAATCTTGTAGATCTGAGATAAGGTTAATATTTATGATCTTTGTGTTTTGGGAAATGTGTTTGTGGTTTTGTGCTCTAGAAGACTTGTTCCAGAGCTACTGTGAGTGTTTGCTCGATTTGGTTGGGTTGTTGATGAGTATTATGTGTATAAATATTGTTGTAATTGTTGTGGATGTATCTGAAGGTTTCTAAGAGGTGTTCCCGTGTTTGGTGAAGCATGTTGTGTGATCCACATGTCATCATCTTACTATGGATGCATGTACTTCAAATTTCATTGGTGTTTTCATTGAGTTTGGCCAACCTAGTGTTTACACGTTACATGGAGAGTAAACATCAATTAAGGAAGTGTGTGATTGATCCAAGATATTGTTTGGGTTTTAATTAAGTATGAAATTGGTCCAATCTCATTCTTATCCACCACCAGAATGTTGAGTCACCAACCTAATTCAAATTTGTAAATTAAAGGATGTGTGGCCGACCTCGAAGAATGTTTCTTAGATTCTATGGTGTCTTGCAAAGGTGTTGTGAAGTGTTGTAACACATTTTCCCATTTTTCTAGGACCCTTTCATCATATTTCACCTAAATAACTTCTTTTTACCCCTTTCCAACCATCATGTCAAAGTGTTGTATAGTGTTGTAACTAACCCTCACACTTTCCTAGGCTTGTCATCACTAAATCAACCCTTTCTTATGGCATAATGACCCCTTAATGCTCTTATAGGTCCTACTTAGGTGTGTTTTGGAAGAAAATCTTGAAAAACATAAATAATCATACTTTAACTCTTGACAACCACTCAAAATTTCCCAAGTGGACTAAGTCGCCACCATGGGTGACTTAGTCCCATGTGGCATAAAAGTCAAATTTAACTTAAAATTCTATTAGGATTTTGTCTCCTATACCGTAAGGTCAACCTATGATGTGTTATTTTCAAGAAATTATGGCACAACATGTATAAATAAAAAAATTTCCCCTAATTTTGTAATCTTTAATCCTTATATTCACTCACTTAATATTCTTAATCACCCATCTCTCCTTCTCAAGCAAGTTAGGGTTTCTACATTCTAAGTCATCAAGACATCTTTCTGAAGCATTCAAGGGCTAATTGTTGCAACAACTCAAGATATCTCACTATGGAAAGGTAATAACTCCATTATTTCATGTTCATACTTCATTCCATTATTTCATCATTTTGATTTAGTTACCTAAGAGGGGTTTGACCAAGGACAACCCCCATGCCCTAACAATCAACATTTCTTTCTTTCTCTCTTGATGTGTTTGCAGATTTAGGTACATTAAAGATCATTGAAGACTTTGAAGACTTTTTGAAGACCTCTCCTTTCTTGCATAGTCTGAACATCCACTTAAAGTCACTTTCAAGCCTAGAATTCAGAGTTTCAGAAGTAGACACCTATGAAGAACCGAAGTGTAGACCGAGGGCTTCCATCTCCACTTTCTGATTTTCAAAAATTCAGAAGTGGATTAAGTCACCAACAATGGTGACTTAGTCCCACTAAACCTAATTTTTAGGGATTTTTACATATTTAGACACCCATTTGGCAGAAACAGGTTCCAAATCAATTTTTCCAGATCTAGGACTAAGCCGCCTAGATTGGCACAAGTGTCCCAGTTGGATTCTGCAACACTTTCATCAGCATTCTAGACCTCCATCTTGTCCCTCTTTATATTTTAGGTGCACCCCATTCTTCTCTTTCATTTGCATCATAGTTTACTTTCATTTCATAGTTCATCTCTACGTCTTTTGCATACAACATTGTGTTTTCCATCACTTTGTATTTCTTAGGTTTCACATCAATAAATCATTTCCCTTTTTAGTTTTCTGCATCTAGATCATCACATTCCACACACATTCACATCCCTAATCACATCTACCCCTAATCTTTGAATGTAACATTCACATTTTGTCCCACCTCTCTCCTTTTAGGTTAAAAACCCTAGAAGTGTTAAGAGACCCTAAGTGGGTACCAAAATCTATGATACATTTTAGTGAGCCCAATATTCCTACACCCTTATTTTTTGCTTTGGAGTCCATTTCCACCCTTAGATTTATTTTGCATTGTTTGAGTTGCATTCTAGGGTTTCACATTTTGGCATGCATGAAAGTGTATATACTTTCAATTCTTGCATCTCAAATCATTGTCAATCATCCAAAATTTTCACCTACCTTTATTCTTCTAATCATCCAACATCAAAACCATCCAAAATAGTTTCAAATTTCTGGAAATTTTGAAAAGAACCCTAACTGAGACTAATTTGCCATTCTGGGCTACTTAGTCCCTGTCCAGATTTTTCACTATTTGTAACATCACCAAAAACCTCATTTCTGTGCTTTCTTAGGTTCCTAGTATCATATACTATAAGTTTGGAAAGTTTTTGGAACATTGGTTTTATGCTTCTAACTCAAAAAAATCATTTTAGGGTGGTCATTCTTGAAATCATTTCATTCTTAGATCTAAAAATTCTCACATTTCTCAAATTTTGTATAACATTGATAAAAGTACTTTTCACTTTTGCATATACAATGTTTTTATTCATAAATCTTTGCATAAGTTTGTTAAAAGTGCTTTACATTATTTCATGTACATTCTACACATTCTTAAAGATTAGCATATATTGGATTAAAATGTTTTATATTTTTTCATATACATTGTTTATATTGCTGAAACATTGCATGAAATGGTTACATGTACTTTTCATTTTTATTCAAACCATGTTAGTATCTTACAAATCTAAACATGGTAAAAAAACTTTCCTATCCCCTTGCTATGAGAGTGTTTTAGTGAAAGAAGATACAACTTTGGACATTCTGAATGATTATATTTGTTCTTCCCCTAATATCTCTCCCCTTGGTGATGAAGATATTTTGGTAGAAGAACCAATCAATAAGAGTTTTGATAATTTGAGTTTGTTTCTCTCCTCTTACTTCTCTTAGTGGAAAATACATTAATAAACAATACAACACAAACATAGCTAATCATGACAATAAAATTTGTTCTCCTAGTACTTCTCCTAGTTGTGAAGAAGATACTTTGCTATTAGAAAACACAATTAGTGAAGGTCATGAGAATCTTAGTTGTCCCTCTTCACCTAGAGAAACCCTTACTCCACAAGAAAATTCAATCATTGATCATTCCCCTACTTGAGATGAAGTCATTTTAGAAGAACCAACCTTTGATTTTGAAGAGTAGTTGGTTTGTAGTTCTCCTAAAACCATTCCTCCTAGGGAGGATATCATGATACACGATAAGGCTAACAATGACAATAATAATATAGTATATGTGGATATTTAATATATCCCATGCTCCTGTTGGGTTATTTTTGATGTTTTGTTTGACTTTCAACTACGCCCGATGATTTTAAAAGGCCTCCATGCCATTTTTTTGGCGGTCTCGACTCATTGTCACCACGTGTCACCCAATCGTTCGTTGAAGGGGAGCTTTCCTTCCCTTCTCTTCTGAGCCCTGTTTTGCCCCCACGTGTCAATAAATCAGGCGTGTTAAGCCTGCTTTCATATAATTCTCTTTCGGGCACCGACCACATGCCATGTAGCCTCCACCCATGCAAACTTTTGGTGGGCCCCTCAAGCAGTGCCAATAGTAAGAATTCTGCCACATGTATTCTCATTGCAAGATCTCATCAAGGGACGTGGACAATGAACCAAAGGCTGTGAAATACCACCACATGTCCCTTTAGTGGGTCTTCTTTCAAAGAAGGAGTGGTGCGAACACCAAGCTGCCATATACTAATGCATCTTCTAACTGCCTTTGCTAGGAGGCGACACTTGTTTGTATAGGGTAACCATGACCACTGCCATCACTTGCAGAGAATGCATCTAGCTCATGAATGACTAGGTTCATGCTCGGGAATATTTTTGTTACAACAACCATGGTGAGTCATTGTTATGAGTATCATCATTCATGATGAAGAATCTTTTGTATTACAGTCCTTCAAGCGGTGGAAGCCTCTAGAAATATATACTACTTCTTCTTTCGAAGGAGTTCAAAATATCTACAAAAGAATTAGGAAGACACCAAGCCTTTTGTTTTGTTGGATAATTGTAAAGACTCATAGACTGCTCCCTTGTAATTTGGCCTTTCACTTTGTGAAGCAATTTGAGAACATTATACTGTGTTGTTATTGAATAGTTTGTTTGCAACTTCAATTATTTGAATAGAATGTTTATTTAGAACCGTATCTCCAAATCTTTTTGTTTAGTAAAATCTCTATGAAAATTATTTTATGTCATGAAATGAATTATCCAAGTCTTTCTCTTCGATGTTTGTTATTTTGGGACATAGCAGATTGTTGAATGAGCCCTTAGACCACATCTACAAGATAGGTCTATCATGCCTTATATCTAAGTCTTGGTGCATCACCCTAGTTAGATATTTTATTTTTATATTTTCCTCATTTTCCCATTCAAAACCCCAGTTATAGAAGAAGCTGACTTCTTTAAAATCCGGAGGTTACTCAGTTTAGCGCAATAGGTCCCCCTTTTAACTGAGTTTCCCACAAAGGGTTCTTACCTTGCCAATTTTTGGCATCAACAGTTTTTATTTTTCTTGGCATGCCTAGTGGGACCTTCTAAATGTGCTTAAGCCTTAAGAAAGTATATGAGCCATCAACCTATCACAAGATACCAATTAAAAAATAACCTTGGTTTGTTGGTACCACCGCTAGGAATAGTACCGACTAGAACCCATCACGTAAACGTCCCAACCCCTCCACCAGCCATGTTACCAATTGCTAACCAAAACTATGTGGAATGGGATGCTAGAAGTCCTCTTAGAACACTAGTAGCACCTATCATTTGGGCCTCCATCCCAGTATTTTCTCTCAAATCTATTCCTAAGTTCAACGAAGATGGCTCAAGAACACCATCTGAACATTTGCAAGATGTGGCAAATGTATGTTTGGTACACAGAGTTACAAACTAGAATGTAGCACTGAGGTTGCTCACAACTTCTTTTAGAGGAAAAGCATCAGATTGGTATCGCACTTTTCCAACTAACTCTATCAACACTTGGGAACAGCTTAGGGATCCTTTTATGAAAGATTCTCGAACGACGAAGATAGGTCTTGCTAGTATCACCAGCTAGAGATCATCAAGCGGGCTCCATATGAGGCCCTAACTGACTTCAACACTCAGTTCCACATAACCTGGCAAAGAATTCAGGCTACAATCCACTCACCACCCGATTTGTCATTCATGTTTTACTTGAAGTCCATCAACGCCTATCTTAATGATGGTCCAGTCACTCGGTGAAACCAATCTACCAAATGCATATAGCGTGACAATTAAAGCAGAGAACAATCTGATTGATGCTGGAAAGTTTCTGCCTCGGCCCATCATGCCTATATTCCATAAGCTACTAGTTTTTTCCTAGGCGACGCCGCCTACCACTGCAAGTTTTCCTCCTTAATCCATGTACACATACACGAGCATACCACAGAATGTTGCACCCGGTTCTTCGAAGGATGAGATGAGCAACATAAAGGAAATGCTGCGGGATATGGCCAATGAGATAATTGTCATCAAGTTCAACCAGGCCTCTCCTCTAAAGATGACCTATTAGAATTATCAAGGTGGAAGGTCCTCTTACCAACAAAACTAGTTCCAAGGAGTTGCTCGCACAAATCCTCAGGTGCAAACAACAAGTAAAATATTACCAATACCCACTTCCCTGCAAAATGCCAACCTAAGCTCTAAAAGAGAGCTAACTATGGGGCAAAAAAGTTTGGTCAACGACGACAACCCCTAGTGTTTCCCTTGTGGTGATTCACATATGCCCCAAAACTGCCCATTTGACAATCTACAATAGAAGGTGGCAGAGCAGCGCAACCAAGGTACAATGTCGGACAATGGGGGTTATGCATATACCTCTCTGCAAATGGAAAAAGGGGTACTCAGTGCTCAAATGCAAGGGATGTCTCTGGAACAAGAAAATGATATAGCTCCCAACCATGTCCTCTTCTCATGGATGGAAGGAGAGGAAGCGATGTTCACATTCAAAGCATCCACTTCAGAGACCTTGCAAGTGCAGTCTGATTACAACACTCGCTCCAAAGGGAGATTCACGGGCAAAATAGTCATCCCGCAATTAGTCAGTCTGCAGCGTAAAAGTGCTCATGGCCACAAACCTAGTGCCTGCACAATGATACCATAATGTAAACCGTAAAGGGAGATCATAACAACAAGAGCTAAGGAGAAAAAGCATCCAAGTCCTCCACCATTTGATGTAGTGGAAGAATTGAAAAAATCATCGACTAATGTATCCCTGTGGGATATTTTAGCTATTCTAGAGTAGAAGACATTGCTATAGAGGGCCCTCTAAGAAGACTCGATCATGGAACCAAAGGATAAATCACTTCAAGGGGAGGCTATTGATCAATCAACTCTGGCCAAAGTTCTCATGAATACTATAGAAGAGGCCTCAACTGAGGATCAAGAGGAAGAATCCATAATCAAAGTCGACAAAGGCAAACCAAAATCGAAGCTATTTTTCTTGACCCTTATCATGGGTAAGAAATTATTGCATAGATCCATGATTGACTCTGGCACGAGCACCACAATCATGCCTAGGAAAATAGCTGAAGCCCTAGGACTGAGCTACAAACCTTTAAATAAAGGATTCATGCAATTAGATGGAAATATGGTTAATAATGTGGGGATCATTAAGGACCTTCCATTAAATCGGTTTGCCTACCCCAATATAACGGTTAAGAAAGATACCTTGATCATTGATATTCCTCCAATATTCGGTTTGTGCTTGTTTAGGGAATTCACTTCTAAACTTGGTGAATACCTTTCCTTAGATTGGTCGCACCTGATTATAAGGACCAAACACGGATAAAAAATGAAGCTAGTGTCCAAACCTTTGCATTTAGAACATATTGCAGATGAAGCTAGGACAGTCTTTGAGCCCACTCACACCTCCATCACCAAGGAGGAGATGTACTGCACTGAGCTTCTAGAAGATGAGGAAATCACCAGAGATTAGACCAATCAAGAGGAGGTTCTCCTAAGTGAGTTCATTGATAAAGACCCTTTCAACAATTATCATGCCACTGGACTAGGAACTTATGTCATTTATGATGAGGACCAAGACATCCCAAAGGTGACACAAGAGCTCGAAGGTATTTTGACCACAAAGCTATGGTCACTACACTTCGATGGTGCTAAATGTAGGATCGGTGCGAGAGCTGAAGTATGCCTGACTTCCCCAAGCAGCAAAAAGAGCGTCAAATATTTTTGATCCAAATTTTCCTGTTCCAGCAATGAGGATGAATATGAAGGCCTCGTACTTAGTTTAAGCCTAGCAGATAAAATCGACATCAAGCAAATAAATCTTTTTGGGGCTTTCGAGATAATCATCAATAAAGTTCAAAATATCAATACTGCAAAGGATGCTCGTATGAGATCTTATGGAGACAAGGTCTAGGACCTAATCAAGAGCTTTGAAAATTTCAATATTCAAGTTGTTCCTCGAGAATAGAATGCCGATGCAAATCAGATTGGAAAAATTGGATCCCAATTCAAACTAGCTTTTGAAACAATGCATAACTAACACTTTGTGTGAATGATATTCTGACCAACAACTCTAGATGGTGGTCAGAGATGACAAGTATTTGACAATGATGAAAACATCGCCTTGTTCAGTTTGTAGTTGAGAGAATTTACTGACCAATTCCAATCAAGGGTCACCAAAACTGATGGCGAATAAGACATTCAAGAAGGATTCCATAAGCTTCCAAATATTTTGGTCACTCCCAAAAGCCCTTTTTCTGGCAATACTAGAAATAATAAGAGGAATCTTGTAGTAAATAAAGGCGATTATATGGATTTTTAGATCAGAGATATAAGTAATCTTAAAGTTAGAAAGAACGTCCTGAATCAAGGTAGAGAAAGGCTCATTCAGTTTTCAAACAAGAATGAGAAGGGGATGGTGGCGTCGTTATATAATAACCTCAGAGGGTATGATCTTGACATCATCTAGCCTATGATAGAACTAAAAGGAGAGTCCAAATCGGCTTGCCAAAAACAAAGGCTAGAGAGTCTGAAGATTGAAGTGCTGATGACGCAAAGGTTAGCAAAGCTAGTTCAGTCGTGAATTGTCTTCTCAGTCAAGCGTAACATTTGGGTGTTCAGCCTCATCCCAGTTCGAAAGAAGAACAAAGATATCCGCCTATGTATCAATTTTTGCAACCTAAATCGAGCATCACCAAGAAATCATCACCCACTACCCTCCATGGGATCAATCATAGACAACGTAGCAGGTTGGAGTGTGTTTTCTCTGTTGGATGGTTTTTTGGACTAAGACTGGATGGTAAGGGCCTAATGTTAAAATTCAATGAGCAGACAAAAAGACCCGATCAACATGAGAAATTTGACAACTTGTGGGAGGGTTCGTTAATAATAATCCAGTATAAACGATATGAGGCATTTAAATCAGAAATCATAGAGAGAAAAGAAATAAGGGTTCCCATTAGGGGAATTCACCTTAAAATTTATATAGAGCTCAATTAGACAATTCTACCATGTAAATATGTAATTATTGTGGTTATTTTCCACTTTTTCCTTTTATTTGTCCAGCTGGTCTTCCTAATCCATGATGCAAAAGAAATTCACATTATGATACAAATGATAACACATATTCTGGAAGGGACAAGAAATATGCAACAAGACAAAAAATTTAAACATAAGCCATATCTTCATTATATTTATATACTTCGATAAGTATAGTAGAAAAATGGCTCAAAGGACACACTTTTAAAAGTATATACTTTTATATATTTTTATATTATGAGGCCTTTTCAAGGCTATATACAAAAGGACTAGCAAGTTTCAGTCTTAGAAGCATGGAAAGGAGGAAATCTTCAGTCATGGGAAGAAGTAGCAACAACAACATTGAAAACCATATCATCGTCGGCAACAAAAACTGGGCCAGTGACACCATCCAAAGAAGCAATGATAGGTGATGAGGGAACACTAGGTTCCTAAAATCAGTATACCAGTCAATATCATAGAATGGCACCATGTTGTAGATTCAAAAGAGAAAGTGATAGGCATGGGTGAAATTTTGGTGATGTACTTCCTACGACTGGAGGTGGAAACCACTCAGCAATGACAACCACAGGATGACCACATCTTCTTCAATAAAATTATGAAGGTCGCTCACAATCAAAATTCCTCCACCAAATGCAACATTTTCCACCACCTCCTTAAAGCCATTCAGATACTTCTTTGGAAAAATTTATGTTACCAAATGGATGATAAGTGGCTTGGGGATTTGGATGTCAAACATCGATGCCAAAAAATGGGAGAACACATCAGTATTAACTCTGTACTTGTCCTCATATTCAAGGTAGTTGCGTCCCAAGACCCATTTCATGGCTGTGATTGCCAAAGAATGCTTATTCTTTGTCATCCTCTTCAAGCGTCTAGTTGAAATCTCGCCCAAAAAGACCATTTGAGATTTGTGGGAGGTTAGCCTAATTGGGGTGTTCATAATCTCAAAACCTATATGATTGTTAGACAACAGCCCTATGCAAGATACCTAAATCTGAACTCTATACAAATACTAAGTAGACTACAAATACCAAATGCTAAACCATTAACCTTATGCTAATTCTACTAAAAATTGCTAAGTTTGATTTCCCTACTGCCCAGGCACCTATTTATAGATACAACAAGGATAAGCATGGTAATTTGCATACCATAAGCATTAGGTTAACCAGGTACCACCTCGAACATTGCACCAAGGCTCGCTCGAGACTCTCACCCAGTTGTGGCTACAAGTATGAGTTGTTGTGTACAAAATTAAGACAAGCAAATTAATTAACACAAGCTGGTGGCAATATCCGATGGTAGTCTATTCGACCAGATGCTGAGGTGTCATCCTGCAGGCATTCCTCAAACTCCAAGAAATGATGTGTATCTATTTGATCCTTATTTCATACTTTTTTGTAATCATTCTGTTTGGGGTATTCATTACCACAACATAAAACGCCTAGTCTTCTTTCAAATCACCAGCTCAATTTCCAAGGAAAATGACACCATGGGTTGTAGGTACCTGGGGTCATTATGAATCCTTGTCATTTCAAAATGGAAAGTAGTTCACTTCACACAAACCAAAAGGCTAGTAGTACATGCTGATTTTAATGCAGAAAAAGCAACCGTCATCTACCACTCGAAGAAGGACAAAAAAAGCTAAGTATTGCATGCGATTGTTTTAACAAAGAAAAGAAGGATTTTTGAATACATAGTTACTACAGAGAATTTTCAAAGTGCATAATTGCTAAGGGATGTGTAGAAAAGTTTAGAAGTCTGAGGAAAAATGGAATCCACTGCCCCTAAAGTAGCTTAGAATCCACTGACGAATGAGCCAGGAAAAACGTCTCAAAGTTTGGCTGATGCAATGCTCACAACACCCATGGTCAACATTTTTGAGGAGGATGAGTCCTACGCTACTCTTGGAATCCTAGATAAGCTGGAGTGGTTTCACACATAGACAACCAAGAAGGGGACTCTCAGGGATGCAAGTTTGGTAAAGGAAGAGTGGGATAACATTTATGACCCCATTCTCAAAACTAACCCTAAGGGCCTAAGGGAAGCTGCTTTCGCTAGAATAAAGAAAGCCTTCGACAATCAACTATCATACAAGCAATGGCTCTGCAGACTCGCATAATATATGGTCTCTGATGTGCACCACTGCCCAAAAATAATTCACTAAAGTATTTGGTGTTTCAATCCAGTGACTAGCACCATTGAGGGAAGAATGTTGAGAGTAGTGATAACTACAGAGGCTCTTATAAATATGTTGTGCATTCCCGAGAATAGCACCAGAGCACTACCAATGGAGCCTTTCAACCAGAAAAAGGGTTCAGAATTCTAGAAGGGTAGAAGGAATGCCCTCAAATTTTATAATATGGAGATTGAAAGGCCCCAGGATTTCCATCAACCGTTAAAAAATTTGAATCATCGTGTTGACTTCGTCCATGCGAACTTACAAGATGCCTTCTCCATGATGGATTTTGTTTTCGGCTTGGACAATGACACAATCATGTCTGAATCTCAGTTGGGCTTGGGTTTTCAACTAAGAAGGTAGAAAGACCCTTTTTGGTATGATTTCACATAAATGATTGTCAAAGATATGTGGAAGCAGATTGTTGAGTTCAAAACTGTTGGTATGTTTAGATATCATTCTCTTCTTGCCTATATGTTTCAACATCAGAATCTCAATTTCTTCAAGGAAAAAATAGAGTTGTCAATATTTGATGAGAAGAAGCATCAAAAGCCTATTTCGGTATGGACTCACACCCTCTCTTCCACCTATGATTATTATTCATTTTTGAACAAATTCTTGATTTAGATTTTGCGTGATCTGGGTGAGGATGATGACTACTATCACTTGTTGGGTGACCAAACCGGTTGGAAGCAATCCTTGTTCCCCAAGTGTGACTAGTTCCTCGGGGAGGAATTCACATGTGTCCACATGCATGAATTTTATGAAGAGCCAATCCGACTCCCTGCATCCATCACCGATCGGGTATCGGCCCTTAAAGTGTTTTGACAACTGGCTATTATGGACTGGACCTTTTGCTCCAACCCAAAGAAGAAGAAGAGGGGATTTTTTGAATGCCCGCTGAGCTACAAAATAATGGTCATGGTAAAGAAGAAATCAATAGAGCTATTGGAGGAAAAATTGGAACACCTCAGGTGGGTTTTCATTTGCAATAAGTGGGACTACAACCTCAAGGATGATTCGAGCGACACATTTATTAAGGTAAAACATAGCCCTCGACCTTATTGGGAATTTCTGTGAAATCTTCTGGATGACATTAGCAGATTTTGGGTGGACTTGGCGCTCATGTCAAAAGGATAATTGAAGGTCATCATGGCGCAAGTTCTATCTCCCTTTGGGGAAGGTGGATGAAAATTTCCGCATGTATGCTGCCCTCTGAAATAATCTGATAAGGGAACATGGCTGGAAGATGAAAAAGACCAATGATTTTTGGATTTATCACCAAGAGATCAAGTGCCTCATTGCTCCGTTCCAACATCCATTGGTTTTTGACATCAATGATCAGTTTGATACTCTCTAGAACAGAGAACATATGGATTCTGATGCGAGTGATACAGAGAAGGCCGACCCTAAAGATGTTGCACCATGCTCTGATAAGGGGAAGCAAAAATAGAAAATAGCGACACACCCTAGCACAAATGTTAGGATTGTGCGGATGAATATTTCATGATCAGGGTCCTTGCAATCTCAACCCTGGGCTGTAGGAAAGCTTGGAGGAACATAAAAATTGATAAAAGAAGTAGATTTGGAGAACCCTCCACCAAGAAAAAGACAATGCACTGATGCTGCTTTAGGAGGTGGTTCACAGGAGGTTGTGGTAGGCCAAGGGTTAGAGAAAAAATACCATAGGATAAAGATGAGCTAATGGAGGAGACACAACGAGTGGTGACCACTGAATTTCTTAAGTCTGATCGCAAGCTGAAGAAGGTGGAAGACGAGCTCAAGGCCGTTAAAGAAAGAATAGAAGTCTTGTTGCCAAGGACAAAGCATGGGAAATAGAAAAGGTGTACCTCACAAAGAATGTGCAGTCAGAGTAGGCTAGCCTACAAAGGGAAATCAAGAGGTTATAATCCTAGGAGTTGGATTAGGTAGCTGAGCTATGACAAAGGAACCAAGAATTATCAAACAAGTTCACCCAATTAGAAGGAGAAGTTCAGTAAAAGAATGAAGAATTGCAGTGACTGCTCGCTCAGTTGGAGAAAGTAGTACAAGGAAAAGAGACAAATCAATTGAGCATGTAGGCTCAATTTCAAGAAGAAATCCAGAAGAAGACTTTGCCTGAAGGAAGAGTTTGCAACTCGAAGCCAAGCTGAGGAAAGGTGGCTAGCCGCATGGAGAGACCTGCAGAAGAAACTATCCTCTATCGTAGAATAAATTATAGGGCTAACATAAGAGATTGGGACAAGGGATGCAAAGATTAATCTCTTGAATAAGATTATTCAAACTCCTGCTCCATAGTCACACCTCTGCTTAGTATCCTAGCAACTGTATGGTTCCTACTGGGAGAGAGTCAAGGTTTTATGTCTAATTCTCCAGCCCACACTTTAGTTCATGGCAGAGGCAACAGATTTATGCAGGGAGGTTCATGACACAATGGAACAGTTCCCACAATTCATAGGGGAAAAGTCTTTCGAAGAAGAAAAGTTTCTAGGCAAGCTATACACCATGCCAAGTGAGGATCTGGTACGAACAGGGGTTGAAAATCAAAGGTCGGTTGCTAGGATCATGAAAGAGTTTACCCCCTGCCATGAGGCCACCCTTGAAGCTCAATGATGCTCAATCACATTGGGGAAAACTATGGATAGCGTACGGGCAAGGTTTTCCCAACTGACCTAGATGAGCTTTCCCTCTCCATTTATTTTTGATGAATTGGTGGCTATCGTAGAGAAAATTATAGCCAAAATTGAGGAGACAAAGCAGGATTTATCTATTTTTTAATGCTTCAGCCAACCTCCTATCACTGAGGACATCGAAGGTGTAACTCATCAGATCACACAACCACTTTTTCAGCTTGAGGTTGGGTCCAGAATATCTCTGATGCTACCTTTTCAAGAAGTGATTGATCTACATGAGGCACATGAGAATCTATGCGCCATATCAACACTTTCCGAGGCCTACTGGTTGCCCTTGAAAATCACCCTTTCTAAGCTCTGACTCCAATGCTCAATGAATAAGGCCATGGTCGCAAAATCAAATATTTTTGGATTCGTCATTTTGCAGGTGAAATTCCCTTGATAGTCACCAAAAGCTATGGATATTTAATATACCCCATGCTCCCTTTGGGTTGTTTTTGATATTTTCTTGACTTCTAACCGCGCTTGATGATTTTAAAAGGCCTCTATGCTAGTTTTTTTGAAGTCTCGACTCATTGTCGCCACATGCCAATCAATCACTTTTCGAAGGGGAGCTCCTCTTCCCTTCTCTTTTGAGCCCCGTTCTACCCCCAAGTGTCAATAAATCGGGCATGTTAAGCCTACTTTCATATAACTCTCTTTCGGGCCTCGATCGCATGCCATGTAGCCTTCGCCTATGCAAAAATTTGGTGGGCCCCTCAATCAGTGCTGATAGTAAGAATGCTACCACATGTATTCTCATCACAAGCTCTCATGAAAAGATGGGGAGGATGAACCACGAGCTGCGAAATACCACCACGTTTCCCTCCGACGGGTCTTCTTTCAAAGGAGTGGTGTGAATTCCAAGCTACCATATACTATCATGTGTTCTAACTGCCTTCACTAGGAGGTGACACTTATTGCACAAGGTAAGCTAGGACCACTACCATCATTTGCAAAGAATGCATTTGACTCACAAATACCTAGGTTCATGCTCCAGAATTTTTCTATTACAACAACCATGGTGAGTCATTGTTGTGAGCATCATCATTCATGATGAAGAATCTTTTATGTTACATTCTTTCAAGTGGTGGAAGCCTCTGGCTATATATATCACTTCTTCTTTCAAAGAAGGAGTTTGAAATACCTACAGAAGAATTAGGAAGACACCAAGCCTTTTTTTTATTAGATATTTGTAAAGACTCATAGATTGTGCCCTTGTAATTTGGCCTTTCTATTTCTTAAGCAATTTGAGAATATTATACTGTGTTGTTACTAAATAGTTTGTTTGCAACTTCAATGATTTGAATAGAATGCTGATTTAGAACCATGTCTCCGACTCTTTTTATTCAGTAAATCTCTATGTAAATTATTTTATGTCATGAAATGAATTATCCAGGTCTTTCTCTTTGATGTTTTTTTTATTTCGGGACATAGCAGATTGTTGAATGGGCCCTTAGACCGCATCTACAAGATAGGTCTATTGTGCCTTATACCTAAATCTTGGCGCATCACCCTAGTTAGATCTTTTATTTTTATATCTTCTTCCTTTTCCCATTCAAAATATCAGTTATAGAAGAAGCTGACTTCTTTAAAATTTGGAGGTTACTCAATTTAACACAATAGGTCCCCCCTTTAACTGACTTTCCTAGAAAGGGTTGTTACCTTGCCAATTTTTGGCATCAATAGTGTCCTTAGAAGTATAGGAAGAGACAACATTAACCTCTCCCTTGCTCAAGGATTTTAACATTATTCAACCTCAACTCATCCTTTACCCCCCTTCAAACAAACCTCAACCTCCCAACCAACCCAAATTTATCCTTTACCCACTTAAGAATAATGTGTCCCAACAGTGGAGTAATGATAGTTACCCCTTTCATGGAAAGGTTGCATGACTTTAAATATAGTGTTTCCAAGGACTTCGTCGATGCCTGGTATGACCACGTTCTAAGCATGTTTGGTCGGGATACCACTATTAATGAATATTTCATTATAGAGGTTACTGGGATGTCGATCGATGGAAGGAAGTTCTATAGAGACAAGAATTTGTCGGGTTTTGCTAGGCAATTTTTTTTGTGGTATAGAGAGAGCACTAGAATGGTGAGGTTGGATTATGGCGGATATGATAGGTCCAAGATTAAACCTATCTAGTAGGACTTGGCCATGGTGTTAATGTGGTACTTCACACTGGATGGTAGATACATGACCTTGTATGGTCACCACTTTGTAATGTTGAACCATTTCTGACACGATAAGCTCATCTCCTTTCCCTTCTACCTGTTGCTTTCACTGGAAGAGGGAATTGTGAGTTTTAGAAAGAATCCTAGAAACACTTTTCTACATGAGGGTTTGATGCTACTCATAGTTGATTTCATTAAGAATAATTGTATTGGTGAAACTCCTTTCCCCCCTTAGAAAAAGAAGAGGAAATGGAGTAGGAAATGTTAGATTGAGGAGGTTGTGGAGAGTGAGGGGATGAAAATGGAGGTGGAGTTAGAGGTGTGGTTTGATGGGTACAACATTGACCTAGACTATACGCCCTCGACTGGTGGTAAGAAACCCTCTACTAGTAAGGATAAACCCTCCCTCCCACATGTTAAGTGCAAATTGAAGGAGGTATGTGATGATGATGCTAAGGAGGGGCTCTGTAGTGGAAATAAGGAAAATTTTCAGGGACTGGTGTGCTCTAAGGAGGTGTTGGATAAGTGTCCATAGGTGTTTGAGGGTATTTTGGGTGATGAGATGGTGAATGTGGGAAATTTGAACCCAGATTGCGGTGTTGATGGAGGGACCCCTATTGCTAGTAAGGTGAATAGTATTGCTTATGTGGATGATTCCACCCATGTGGAATCATCCAAAGATAAAGGTAATTCAAAGTTTAATCCGAATGATTTACTAGATGAAGATCCCCCATTGAGCTCCCACTAAGGGAGAGGGTTATTTTGGGGGGCATGGACTTTTTGCAAGCTTCGGGTATGGTCAAAGAAGGGACAAACATATCTTTCAATTTGCTGATGTGACTTGTTCAAGAGGTACAAGACCTCCATAAGAAGCATGAAATAATTTCCCAGTGCAATATCTCCACGCTTCGTAGCCTCAAAGAGGACACCATTTTTGGTTTGGCCAAATCATTGAATTCTAGTGTTAGATGTGTGGTGGATGAGTTGGCCAACTTGAAGAAAGACTATGGCCCGAGGTTTTCCTTGTTGGAAAAGAATTATAGGTAGTTGTACAAGGACATGTATATGATCATCAACCTTAACAAGGATAAATCGGAGTCCTCGATAGAGGGTCTTGTTTTCCTCAACGAGAAGGCCAAAGTATGGACGGGTAGATCTCTTTTTAGCGAGCAAGTGGATAAGGAAATGGGGTAAAGTGTTGACAAGGAGACGCAAGCTATGGACATGGGTTCGGGGTCGAGTGTTCACACTCAGAGCAAACCAAAGAAATGTAAAACAGTGCTTAGGCAGGATGTGGAGGAAGTCATGGAGTTGCATGACAAGATGATTTCAAAGGACCTAGAAGTGGCTAGGATGCTTAAGGAACTAATCTAATGGTCGTTTGTTTCTATTCTTTTATTTTTGTTGTTTTTTTTTGCTCTATGCTGATGATGTGTTGATGTTTCTATAATCAACTTGTTTTTGGGTTGGCAACCTAATGCTTTATCTTTGCTGCCACTATTCCTTTTGTATAGGGTTTCAGGCACCCTTCAAAACCTGTTTATCATTAATCAAAAGCTACAATGTTGAACGGTTTTTTTTCATATTTTTTTTCCTATCTAGAGTATTTCTCTATGATCCTTCTATATGGCCCCTATTTTTTCAGCATGAATGGCCAGTGTCTTTAAAATTGGTCTCCTAGTTTCAAACCAATGAAAAATACATTCAAGTTTTCTATTTAGGTTTATTTTCTAAGGCTACCTTTGGAGTATTGGAATTATTTTTTTAATGATTATTACCAATTATTTTAGTAAATATTGTGCTACTAATAAGATCACCAAATTCATGGAGCATTTTTTATTTGAGATATTTTTTGGGTTCATGGAGAATAACTAGGTGCTACCCACTCATATTACCTTATCTTAAACATCTTGGAGATTGGGTGCAACAAATTGATTATGAAGATTCTCTATTTATTTTTCTTTCATGTGGTAAAGTGGGCTATGCATCCACTACTTTCTCGAAAAATAAGAAAAACCACTTTGTTTGGAAGAAAAAGGAAAAAATTCCATTGTTTTTGGAGGATCCCTTTACTTTGAGGAGATGAAAAAAATAATATAATAAAGGGAAATACCCTATAGACTAATTAATGATGGATACCTATTTTAAATCTTTGGGGTTGGAAGATGGATCTTCTAGTGTTCTTGTGATTTCTCCTTGTCCTAGGAAAAAAATATTTGGGGAGAAGGATCCTTGTACTATGATAAACAAAAAATATTTGGAACGACTTTTAAACCACCTTTATTTTGGGTTGGTAGATTGGTTTTTTAGGTATTGTAATGATTTATCTTGTGTAGTCACTTATTTTTTGTTCTTGGTTGTTCTTTGGTGTCTAGATGTTCTTCATGCTCTATCCTTCTATTTTTACAAAGTTTTGGACCCTTTCAAAACCATGCTTACCTAATAAAAACAACTCTATTATCTCTATTTATGATAAAACACTTGAATTGATGAATTCTCCCACCTATGTGTACTTGAGAACAATATAAAAAAGCACCTTTAAGATTAACTTCTTAAAAAAAAATATTGACCAATCTCCAAGTAACACTTACAATTCCATCCACCTTGTCACCTTGGCCCTTTAAGGGTAAGATAGCTTTTCTCCACCCCTTGTTCATTTATAATTATTCTCTCTACCATCATGTATGTATTTTCTATCAAACAACCAAGGTCCACTCAAAATAGATAATAGGAATAATTAGGTATAATATCACATGAAATTTCATCTACCTAAGAACCAATCTTAAACATAACAAGATAGTGTTCACTAGATAAATATTTATGATATTTTTGCAAGGAGGACAATCTACAATGATTATGATTCTCTATACTCGTCAAATTTTACCTTTTGCCACATTGTTGAAATCCAAATAATTAGTATTACCACTATAAATAATTAATCAAAAAAACATTTCTAGACTTACATAAGCTTCTAAATAAATTTCTTGTCTATTTTCTACTTTATTACAGTCTATTTTAGGTTTCAAAAAGATCTCCATATTAACAATAAATCACATTTTTCTTTTCCACTTTTTCTCCAGTGGAAGAAACTTCATCAACACATGTGGCTCTTATGGTTCACTCAAATATTCTATAATTACCTCCTTGTGAATATGAGAATTAAAACTATCTATCTCCTTAAACTCAAAAATTGAAACATGTACAAAAAAATCAATTTCATCTACCATACTCTTCCTTTTTCATGTTGATATACATTAGATCTCTTATGGTAATAATATTTTGTATTTTCATTGGTTTTTGGTTAACTAATTTTTTTTCCTCTATCTCTATTTCCTTGATCTATAATGGCATGCATTTGAAATTTACTTCATCTTCATCTTTGTTTACTCTATTTTTAACTAAATCTCTTATTCAACTTTTATGGGCCTTTAGGGAAAACTAATATGCCTCTTTAACTAATCGTAATCATAACATACTTATTTTTTCTCAAATAGATCTTCCCAAACCATTGATATATCTTGTTATCTTTTCTCCATCAACTTCGTGTTGATCAATATTGATTATAAACTTATATAACTCCTTAGTTTAATAATTTACACTCATATCTTTTTGTTTCATAATCTATAACTTCTTTAATAAGTTCAACTAGTAATTGTTGGAAAGAAGATTTTATTTTTTTATTTTCAATAGTTTCAATTGGAAATTCATAAAGGTGGTTGATATATTCCAATTTCTTGAAACCTTGAAAGTAAAAACCAAAAGGGCACCAAAGCGTGTAATTAAAATATCACTCTATAAGGAAAGCATGTAGTAGAAGTCATAACAAGCACTTGAAAGTAAGATTATGGTACAACCATTTAATTTTTAATAGATCCAAAAGGACAGAACCCTAAATAAAATGATCTTAGGGTTGTGTCCCTATGCTTGGAAATTTCATAATAGAAATGTAGATGTACCATCCATAGGAAGAAATATAATAAAGAACATGAGAGAATATAGGAGTATGTAATATAATTTAATTAATATTTTAGAGATGATGTAAGAGTGGAATATACTATAATAAAACATATCCAAAGATTATGTAATGTGAACAAGAAGATAATGTAGAATTGATTATATCATATGAATTGATTTTATTTTATTTTATTATATAATCTTCGTAGACTCCTAAAAATGACTTAACACATCTAGTCATCATTTCTCATCAATTCTTCTTTTGACTTTAATTAAATAATTTTATTATTTAATTGAATTAAAATAATTTCCCCTTCATCCTTAATAATTAGATAATTTTAATTATTTAGTTTTTTAAATTCAAATTTTCCCTTCATTTCTACTTTAATAAAATAATTCTTAATTATTTAATTAATTCACTAATTTATCATTTTCCTCTATATTAATTAAATAATTTTAATTAATTATTACTTTCCCTTGCATATTAATTAAATAATGTCTAATTATTTAATTTATTTATTTTCCATTAATCTCTCCTAATTCTCAATAATTAAATAATTATTTCAAATTATTTAATTAAACTAATTATTCTTCCATAAATTATCTTCTTCTAGAAATAAATAAAATTATTATTTTATTTACTTTTCCATATGCACATGAATTAAATTATTTATTTATTTTATTAATTCTTCATGCACTTTCTACCTCACCAGTTAACTCAGACTCACTTCTAGTTCACTCTTCAATCAAATTAATCTTCTATACAATCTATTTAGTCTAACTTACATTCACTCTTACTTCTCTAATCAATCAATTTCACTTCACTGCTCCATACACTTAGTTTCAACATGGAAAATGTGCGAATTCGGTTCAACAGACTTGATCTTGATTATTAACAACATTTATTCCTGAATCATACTCTCAGCTTTTCATCATATTTTGTCTCTTAATTTAATAAATCATTGTTTATTTGATTAAGTCTTTCTCCTTCTTTGATTAAATTAATCAATTTAATTTAATTAATCTTATGTCTCTATTTAATTAAATAAATCATTTTATTTAACTAAAGTTTCTAAAGTCCTCTTATCAAATTTAATAAATCAAAACCTTATTTGATTTAATCTAACATCTTACCACTTAGTTTAATAAATCAAAATCATTTATTTAATTAAACCAATTCCTCTCAATTCTGATTTAAATTAATTCAGCAATTTAAGTCTAAATTTTCACATCTCCTAAATTCCTCATTAAATTAATTAAACTTTGATTAGTTTAATCTTAATTTATGTCACATTCTCTAGAGAATGAAACTTGCACAATAAATCAATTACTTTGATTTATTAATTCATCTATTTTCCCTCACATAACATCAAAAGAGAATATTCCCTCAATTTAAATTCAAAAAGTCCAAGTGGACTTGTACATCCAACAAGGCATTCACTCCTCTTACATGTCCTTCTGCATTGAGCCAAGTGGCATTTATTTCATTCATTTTTCCCTCTCACATGTCATTTCTCAAATTTGAAATTCCACCTAATTGCATTTATTGGCACTTTGGCCAAAATGTGCACAACCTTCAACCATTCACATCTTGACAAGTGGCACTTGGCCATTGGATATTGAATGATCCCACATTGCTTGTTTTCACTCTTTTTTCCAATTTGGAAATCTATAAATTGGAGACTTCTCTCCTCATTCAAGGATCCACATTTTGATACAAAGTTACTCTCTAGACATTGAGAGCTAATTTTGTGCACATCATTCCCATATTAATCATTTTCAAAATTCATAGCTAAGTTATGCTCAAATCTTATTTGAGGGGTTTGATTAATCTACACATCAACATTTGCAATTCAAGGATTGGGAAAGGGTTGCTTACTACATAGCAAAGTAGCACCAATCCAGTATGAGATAAAGGTTTGATCATGTTCTTTACATATGTTTCTTTTTAAAGTGTTTTCTGCTTATTATTTGCATATATGAACGTGATTAAGTATTTCATGGGGATGTTAAATTTTTTGATTTGAACTGACTTGTGCTAACAACATGAAACTAGTTTAATTCTCTCCGTTGCAGATTTTAGCATTCACATTCTGGTGCTAGAAGGAGGGCTCTTTGAATTTGTTTTTAAAATTTTACTTATATCTCTGTTGCAGGAAATTTCAATTCGCATAGATGTATTTAAATAATCTATTAATAGTAGTCTCTAATGTTATTTATGTTTAAATACATTTTGCAAACCATTCCCTTTCATGAGAAGACAATTATTTACGTTTCTAGTTCTGCATTATTCTAATGTCTGAGAATTGTTTTTCATAGAATACGAGTCTTAATATTTTCTTTAACAAATGCTTACTGTTCATACTTTCTGCAAGCAATTAATCTAAAAAATAATCAAATTATAATCTGGAAAGGTCCTTCTATGAGCTATTTTCCTATGATTTCTCTTACAGTTGTTCCGCGCAGTCAAATTTGGCCATCTCCTGTGTTACCGCGCCCTTCATTCCGACTTCCTGCGGTACGGCGGTGTTTCGACTTTGACTGCTCCACTGACGTCCATCTCCTTACCACTCAACCGCCAGTCCTATTTCGTCAACCCACGGTATCGCATTAACCGACTGTTCCATGCTCTCCTCATCCCATCGCTCTACCACAACTTGTGTTCTGGCCACCTGCAATATCACAGTATCAATCTTTGCCACCTCCCCCACCACTTCTCACTTCCATACCGTGCCATCAACCCTCACTGCTCGCGGTATCACGGTGTCCACTATGTTACTACGACTTATCTTCTTACTCACTGTGGCCCAGCAGCCTTCACCCTCTCAGTCTCCCACGTTACTGCCACCTACCTGTTCCCTGTCCGTGGTAGAGCGGTGTTCACCACGTTACCGCTAGATAGATTTCCCTTACCAGTGGTTGAGTGGTAACCTCTCACTGTCTTCATTGCTGCCTCGCGGTCTACCATCTAACCACCAGCAGTAGCATGGTAACTATCATCTAACTGCCACCGCGCCACCACAGTCTCTTGCCTAACCATCTGCGGCATCGCGGTTAAACTCCTAACTGTCTGTGCTAACCACCACTGCATCACCGTGGTCTTCTTCTTTACCCTCCATGGTATCATGGTAGACCTGCTAACCACCGCCTGACTATCACTTGGCCGTCATCGCGTCATCATGGTCTCTTGTCTAACCACTAGTGGTAGCGCAATAAGTGGTAACCACCACCGCGCTACCGCAGTTGTCTACCCTGTTGTCGGCGGTAATGCGGTAAACTTTTCAACCGACTCTGCAAAGCCCCCACCGCGTCACCATGCCACCTACCTTAACCATCCGCGATAGGGCAGTAGAGACTGCAAATGTATGAAAAAGTGGTAGTAAAGGAATTTTAAGCATTATAAAGGGTGATAAATGTTTTTTTTTCATAAAAAGATGGCAATTTTTTATTAACCTATGATTAATGCATTGATATATGAGAAATTTTGCGGATTATTTTATTCATATTAACTTGGTATTTTCTTTTACAAGTTGATAGTGGAATCAAGCCAAGGCAAAACAAGATTGAAATCCAAGATTCACAAAAGTATTTTTTAATGCTTATTTGAGCTAGATTTTTCCATTTTCATGCTTGTTTAAAATTAATCATTTGAATTGATCCTTTTGGTTAAAAAGAACCTTAGACATTTACTAAATTTAAATTGGGTTCTAAAAAATTGAACAAGGCAACTTTCACATCTCATTTTGGTGCTTTAAAACGAACTCATCACTGCTTTGAGGTATAAAATGAACAAGTGTTTTTCATGTTTTGCAAACTTTTTCACGAATTAATATCATTTAAAAGGCGTATGCGCTTCTCTCATGCTTCACAGTGATCTTGAGAATCAAAATTCTTTTGGTGATATTAGTTTTTTTAAAAGATTGCCTTCACACTTTCATTTTGGGAACTTAAAATTGAACAAAACATCTTGCGAGTGAGTAAAATTATTGTGAGTGTTCTCCCTTTGTTTCTAAATGAAGGTTGATTGAACTACGAATATGTTTACTCGCTTTTGTTTATCTTAGTGGACCTTCCTTGTGAGGAAAAGTACTCACCCAAGGGAACAACCCAACCGGTAACACACTAAAGCCAAGTGTATTTCCAGCCAGGATATACAAGTGGGTACTAGAACAAAATCGAGTATCACGCGGTTTGCTCTGATGAGAAGGGCAGCAATGGTCTCTCGCCGCATGGGTCAGCCTCAATGAATGGAAATTCTGAATTAAAACCCTTGTTTAGAAGGCCAAATCCTTGTCCATTTTGTTGGTGCAAAAGGTCATGTCCTTTGAAGCTGCCCCACGTTATACATGCGGTTTTATTGTAGAGATGAAAAGTATGCCATGGGAGATTCATGGGTACTAATGCTTAGCTGACCCGAGAAGTGTGTGTCGTGGAGGGGAGCCAGTGTGGTCAAGCATCTAGTCATCTGCACAAAATATGCGCAGTTGGATTCGTCCAAGTGGGAACCCAACAAAATATTGTCTCTTCATCCTAGGGTTGTACATGTGCTTGAAAATGAAAAATACATTGCTTGGTTCTCAAAACAATTGAAAAACATTCACAAAGAGCTTCAAATTTCAAACCCCTTGGAGGAAACAAATATCCTTGACGAATTTAAGTACTCTTGCTTTCCCCAGGGATCATATCCTTAGAGGTTTCTAAGTGCTTGGATTTTATCATCATTTGTTTTCCCTAAGGTTAAACATAGAAAACTTTTGCCCCAATTTCCTTGATTTCCACATAATGGACCTTGTTCGATGAAAAAGAAAAGTGGGACATTAGACATGCAGTTTGAAACATAATCAAGCAAGTGCTTTTTATTTAAAGAATTCACTAAGGCAAGATAAAATACAAATTGGACCTCATATGTGTTGCCTCAAATGATTTCCCGAAAGGTCAAAATTCCAAAACCAAAGTTCAAAAGGATAAGTCTAAAAGCCCATGAACAATGTCTAGAAATGCTCCTTGAAGTCAAAGAAAGACTAGTGCACAACTTCTATAAGAAGGCTTGAAGAAACAACCCAACTTTGTATGCATTCTACTATCAACAAAATCCTGAGTTTTTTGAAAGATTTTCTTTCCTCACATAGGAAGTATAGCATGTTCTTCAACACCGAGGTTTTGTAAAAAAGATTCGTATCTAGGTCAAGGTCTAGGGTCAAAATATTCACCCTCATCCATCTCTCCATCAACCAAATCTCACCCCATCAACAAAATTTTGAGAACTTTAGAAAAATTATTCATGCTAAACTTAAAGGCTAAATCAGCATCACTCTATCTTGGCTTAATACACCTAGCCAAATAGTCAAATCTCTTGAACAAATTTTCCCCTAGGATAATGCAACTTCCTGGGGATTACTAGTTCATGATCACCTTGGTTGGCTTAACACACTTAGCCTATCCATTCCCTTGTGCAAGTTTTTCCTAGGATAACACAACTTCCTAGGGTTTACAAACTCACCATAATCTTGTTTGACTTAATACATCTAGTCAAACCATCAATCCAAGCCCTAAAGTTTAGCATAACCCCTAAAAGGTTCCTCAAAGGTTTCATTATTTCACTTCATCTATTTATCTCATCATCATCACCCCCCCCCCTTTTGATCCTTTTCTTTTCCTAGTTCTTCTCTTTTGGGCCTAAAAATCAAGATCAAGCGACCCCTATTTTTATGGTCCAAACAAGATCACAATACAAGAGGAACATGGAAAACATCAACAAAATATCAACTTCCAGTGACTTGGGTTAGGTAACCATCGAAACAAACCTTGTGGGATCAAGAAATCCCCCAAGTAGTACTCCTCTACCATCAAAAAATCCTCAAGAGGAAAACTATGAAGAGGACCTCACAAACGAGGACATGGGGATGACACAATCAGAAATAATAGAAATGGTCCAAAATCTGGAGAATCAAAAAATTGTCAATGCCATGTTTAAATACTTACGCACGTTAATGGAAGGAGGGATCCCGATTCCTTCTGACCTTAACATAGGAACTAGTATGAAAATTCCCCTTACAAACACATCCCTAGGGTCAACTCCAAACATCACTCAAGAAATTCCTCGAACCATATCAACAATCACACCAACTTCCCTGCTTGTAAACAAAGAAAGTGCTATGTTTCGAGAGTTACATCAGCATCACCTTGTGAACAACAAAGAGGTAAGTGTCAGCACCACACCAAAAAAATCTGTTCCAGTGAATCCATCACACCCTTACGTCCCACTCACCTTCCATAATCATACGCATCCATCCTCATTCCGTGCAATGCCCGCCTATTCGTTAAACATACAAACTTGTCTACCGCAAGGAGAAGGTGGCTTGTTTGGAACAACAAGATTCACTGACCCCTTCTCCTTCCAGGGGAGCATATCCTCGCTCCTTCCATTACCATTCACATCCATATCACCCCTGGGGTTGGGTTTTCCCCCCTACCCCTCACTAGTTTATCAAATCAGGGCAATTTGAGCATCACATTGAATTCTCTCCTTTTACCAGTAGCATCACAACAAGTGGCAACCACTCAAGCCACCATGGTCAACACATCAATCGGTCCCCAAATCCCTCAAAGCATACCTTCTCAAGGACCGAGCATTTCAACCACACCTCCAACAACCCAAATCCTGACCACCACCACAACCATTCTGCCTATCACCATGGATGGCATCATTCCCAATCCCACTAAAAGCCAACATGACAAATTCATTCACAACCTTGATCCAAACCATCCAAAAATCCAATCATCAGAGGGTACTAAAGCAAAACCAACAAGCCTAGCAAGTCGCACAAGCCACTCAAGCAACCCAACAAGCACAAGACAAAGCGCAAGGCCAAGCTCAAGCCTAGGCCCAATAGGCACAAGCACAATACCAAGCACAACTGCAAGCAAACCATTGACAAGCATACCAACAAGCCCTACAAGATTTTCAGGCACAGTAGCTAGCCCAATAACAGACTTCGTTGGCTCAACAACAACTCGCCCAATAACAGACTTTGTTGGCTCAACAGCAGCTCGCCCAATAACAGACTTCGTTGGCTTAATAACAACTCACCCAATAATAGACTTTGTTGGCTCAATAGCAGCTCACCCAATAACAGACCTCGTTAGCTCAATAATAGCTCGCCCAATAACAAACTTCATTGGCTCAACGACAACTCGCCCAACAACAAGCTTTGTTGGCGCAACAATAGCTCGACCAATAACAAGCCTCATTGGCATAGTAGCAACTTGACCAATAACAAGCCTCGTTGGCGTAGTAGCAACTCGACCAATAACAAGCCTCATTGGCACAACAATAGCTTGACCAATAACAAGCCTCGTTGGCACAATAGCAGAAAAGATCAACAACAAGCATTGCTAACACAAATGTAGGCATATCAACAGGCCTTGAACACATAGCAGAGTTTGCAGCAAACTCCCACCAGTACATCTCCCACCAATCAAGCACCCCCGACACCTCACAACACATTCATCCCACCTCTCGATCTGCACAACGATGTCGCAACACAAATCAAACTACTTTCGCAGCAAGTGTTGGACCTCCAATCAGGAAAAACAACCATAACACTGGGCAACTTGTGCCCATATCCATTCAACAAAGATCTCACAATGGTACCATCCCCAAAGGGATTTGAAATCCCCAAAATCGATAAGTACAATGGAACGGGAAAGCCTGAAAATTACATCAGGGAATTTCAGGTGCATTGCATGGAGGTTGCATATGATGACACATATCTAATGCAAATTTTCCCCCAAAGTCTGACTGGTCCTACCATTGAATGGTTTTTCGCCTACCCACAAGCATTAAAACATTCCAAGAAATGGTGGAAGCATTCCTTAAAAAATTATGCCTTCAAAATAGGTGTAGATGTTAGTTTGGAAGAAATATCAACGCTCAAACAAAGAAAAGGAGAGCTATTCGCATCCTTCTTGCAAAAAAGGTGATCCAAGGTCAATCAGAGCAAGTGGACCATGCTAGAAGAACAAAAATTTTGCACAATCATATCTAATCTAGATGAAAACTTTTCATTCTACTTAAAAATGCAATGCATTACATCATACAATCAATTGATCCCAAAGGCATTGAACATCGAAAGAGCCCTTACTGCATGAGGAGGCACATCAACATTCACCCCACCATAGGATAATTGCCCATCCAACAATTATAATGATAAACCTCAAACATGGTCGAGGAACAAAAATATCACAAACGACGGTGTGGTCAATGCTAAAATGGTCGTCAGTGCCCCTAAGTAGAACATCTAGACCCATCATCAACTGCAAAATCATAATCACAATAATGTGCAAACTAATGCAGTAGTAGCACAACAACAATCGCTTCCTAGTAATTAAATCAACAATTTGAGCAATCAAGGAGGACCACCTCCCAGAGGTAAAAATCATCTCGAACGAAAGTTCACGGTTCTTGGAGAATCCATCAAATCCATAATGAAGAAGTTGGTCAAGGAAAACCTAATCAAAGTCTCTAACTCTGAGCAATATGCGGAACCCATGACCAAACCACCATGGTACAAAGAAAATCTCCTTTATGACTTTCACAAGATCAGGGGACATACCACTGCAAATGGCATGAGGCTGAAGAATATCATCCAAAACCTCATCGAAGACAAGATCATCAATGTCAAGCAACCAGTTGGTAATCAAAATCTGAAAATATACAGAAATCCGATGCCGAACCATAATCAAGGAAATGGCCAGGAGAACAAAAAAGGCAAGCAAAAATATGCTAGTGCTTACCTAGTATATGAAGAGATAGTCGCATGTGTCAATGAAATGGTCACGGTCATTAATGTCAAGGGCCCCAACATTGACTGTGGAGTCACCACATGTGGCGGAAAGGTCACCATTGTAGGGGCACCATCTAAGACCCCCACTTCAAACACAAAAGTCGTCCCTTATGACTATAATGTCATCGACTAGCTGAAAAGAACTCCTGCACAGATCTCCATCATGGAACTATAAAAAATCTTGGCCACCCATAGGAAAATTCTTGATGAAGCTTTAGCGTCATCCACCATCTCTGCCACCCTTGACACAGATCAATTTCAGGCTATGGTTGGAAATATCATCACCCAGAATCTCCTAACATTCTTTGATCAAGACTTCCCCCCGCAACCCTCTCATAACCGCATACTTCACCTACAAGTGCCGGTCCATAAAAATAAAGTTAAAAGGGTCCGGGTGGATGGAGGTGCAGGCCTTAATATTTTCTCTCTCAAGCTTATAAATAACTTAGGGTTTTCCGAGGATTCCATTAACAAGAACAAGAGTATCACAATAAGGGCATATGATGATCAAGAAAGAGTGTCTTGGGGCAATATTAAAATCCCAATCCAAGTGGTACCAGCAACCATGGAGACTAACTCTCAGGTCCTCGACCTAGAATTACCATATAACATCCTCTTAGGATGTCCATGGATCCACAGAATGAAAGTAGTGGCCTTGACATATCACCAATGCATCAAGTTCTTGCATCAAAATGAGGAGGTCACTATACATGGGGATCCCGAACCATTATCCTACTAAAAATAATTGGAATCCAAGTTTTATAAAATCCCCCAAGTGCTGAAAAATGATGAAGGCCCATCCACTTCATACATCGAACCAGCTAACCTCGCCTCCACTTCTACAACAAAGACACCCACCATTCCTGACATATCTGACATAAAAAACATGATCCAGGACAATGGATGCGGCAACTACATAATGAAAAGGAATGCATTTGTTGTAGGAAAGTTACCACAATCTCCTAGGTCACATGGGAAACCTCGACCAACTAAAACACTCATCCACACCCTTAGGGAGGACCCCTCTGGATTTCTCCATTAGGGAGACCTAAGTCAGGAAAGTGTTGGTGAGGAAGATATTTCAAGCATAATATACCACATTGCAGAACCCACACCCACATTACCTATGGATGAAGCCAATAGAGGGCTACAAATAATGCTTGGCATGGGCTACAATAGAAACCAAAGCCTTGGAAGGAATAGTGATGGACGACTGGAGCCCATCATTGCAAAAAGAAGAATGCAAAACCTTGGCCTTGGATGTACTCCCTAGAGTATAACCATACATGGCAAAGGTACTCCCAGTAGGGCAGTCAGGTCCTCCCCCAAGGTACCGGTAACCACCCATATGCATAGGAATCCCGCTTGACAACTTCACCTTTGACATCATTGATGTTTGCGCCAGTAATTATGATGATGATACCATAATAGGCCTACCCATTCTTTTCAAGGACTCCTCCTTACTAATGATTAGTGCCTCACCCACTGAGTCAAACCAACAAACACACCAAATCACCTTAGTATACCCTCAACTCATCGACCATGACCAATGAGGACCGCCAATTCTAGACTCATTCGAAAATGATGAGGCCCTCTTAGAATTCATGGGACTAAGGGATACAATTCTGTGTGGGGATCACAAGGTCAGTTTCAACATCACTTTAGACACCCAGGAATATTACGGGGACACGATCGAGTCCTTCAGTCACAAAAGAAAAATATCGAGAATAAGCTCGGAGTTATTGAGTGAAAACCACACTGTGGCACTCTCTAACCACAAAATAGTAAAAATAAAGGACGCGTCCAATGGTGAAAACCTCTCTAAGTTGCCAGAGGATGAAGGATTCAATCTCCCCCCTACTACCCTACATCAAGAAAAAACAGCAGTCCTGGCAGAGCAGTGTAATCCTGTTAATTTGGGAATGGAGGTGGCACCACAAATCACTTTCTATGTTGAGTCTCTCCTAACAAAGGAACAAGAACTACTGGTTGCATTTCTGAAAGAAAGGAAGGTAAACTTTGCATGGACCTATGCTGACATGCCAGGTCTGGATCCGAAAGTGGTGGTTCATCATTTAGCTGTTTACCCTGGAGCTAAGCTAGTTAGACAAAATTTAAGAAAAGTGCATCCCTAGATAGCCTTGCTAGTCAAGGTAGAGTTACAAAAACTCCTGGATGTTGGCTTCATATGCCCGATTGGCTATCCAGAATGGGTATCTAACCTTGTACCAGTCTCAAAACCAAATGGGTGAATCTGTATCTACACAAACTTCAAAGACCTCAACAAAGCATTTCCTAAGGATAACTTTCCACTACCCAACATTGATATGATAGTGGATATGACGGCCAGAAATGAGATGCTATCCCTAATGGATGGCTTCTCAGGATATAACCAAATAATGATTGCAAAAGAAGACCAACATAAGACATCATTCACATGTCCTTGGGGCACCTACTATTGGAATGTGATGCCATTTGGGATAAAGAATGCAGGGACTACATATTAGAGAGCCATGACACTAATATTCCATGACATGATACACAAAACGATGAAAGATTATGTGGATGACACACTAGAAAAATCAAAGAAGAGACAAAACCACATAGCAGCCCTAAGTGACATATTTGACAGACTGGAGAAGTATAAAGTCAGGCTCAACCCAAAGAAGTGTGTCTTTGGGGAACAATCTAGAAAAATTCTAGGCTACATAGTGTCAATGAGGGGGATAGAGGTGGATCCCACAAAGGTTAAGGAAATCCTTGATATGGAAGCACCAAGAACACTAAAAAAACTCAAGGGATTACAAGGAAGACTCCAGTCCATCTGGAGGTTCATAGCACAGTTGGCGTACAAACAGGTTGTGTATTCACATCTACTCCACAAGGGGGTAACATACAAGTGGGATAAAAAATGCGATCAATCATTCAACAAAATAAAATAATATTTACTCACACCACCCGTATTGATGCCACCCATTGCAAGAAAAACATTGATCCTATACATCTCAACAACAATAGTAGCCTTGGGTGCTATTTTAGCTCAGCACAATGAGAATGGAACATAGAGGGCTATCTATTACATCAGCAGGACAATGGTTGGCCACAAGTTAAACTACGCATTCATTGAGAAGGCTTGCCTAGTAGTAGTGTTCTCTTCACATGAATTCTGAAACTACATGCTAGCACATAAAATCAAGCTCATCGCCAAGATAGATCCCTTAAAATATTTGCTGTCAAAAGCTATGCTCATGGGAAGAATGGCTAAGTGGGTCATGATACTGTCAGAGTATGACATTGAGTATGTGGAGCGAAAGGAAATTAAAGGATAAGTTATTGCAGACCAGCTGGAAGAAGCTCCCATATATGTAGAGAACCTACTCATATCAAAATTTCCAGATGAGTCCATCTTTAATCTCAGCATAGCTGATCAATGGAAACTATACTTTGATGGTTCCCACACACAACATGGATCGGGAGTCAGTGTCTTCTTTATCACCTCACAAGGGGATTACATACCAATATCTTACAAGTTGGCATTCCCTTGTATAAAAAATATTACAAAGTGTGAGGCTTTAACATAGGTCTCAAAATTGCGGCACAGTGGCGAATCATGGTATTAAAGGTCTATGGAGATTCACAACTTATCATTAACCAAGTCAACGTTGAATACCAAACTAAGGATGATAAGATTACACCATACAAGAAGGTGGTAGAAAGCCTCAAAGAATATTTTATCAATATCACCTTTGAGCAGATACCGAGGGCAAACAATAGAGCAGCTGATGCAATGGCAACGATTGGATCCTTGTTAGATATCCCTTGCAATGTCTCGAAACAAGAATTCCTAGTAGAGAAGCTTCTCATACCCACTTTTGAGGTACCAGAGTCGGAATATGCATGCAAACTTGTTGGTTCTGGTGATCTTTGGTACCATGACATCTACACCTATCTGAGATTAGGAGTCCTCCTAGCCGACATTACCCCGAACCTCAAGTGAAACTTTGTCAAAAGGTCCTTACGATTTGTCATCCTAGGAGAAACCCTCTTCCGTAGAAGCATCAATGGAAACTTGTTACATTGCTTAAAACCTGAGGAAGCCCTGATTGCTTTGACTGAGGTACACAATGGCACTTGCGGTTCACACTCGAGCGGTAAGACCTTGGCCAAGAAGTTACTAAGAACCGGATACTACTGGATGACAATGGAAAGAGAGGCACATGATTTTGTTAGAAGGTGTCTACAATGCTAGTAGCATGGAGATCTCATTCATGCACCAGCTCAAGAGTTACATCCTATTGTTACACCTTGTCCCTTTTCCCAATGGGGGCTTGATCTCATAGGTAAAATCTCACCCACCTCATCCAATGGCCATAAGTTCATCATCACTGCCACAAAATATTTCACAAATGTGTCAAAGCTATTCCAATGACCTACATCACTAGAAAGTAGATATCCAAGTTCATCCTAAACTACCTTATTTTCTGATACGCTGTTCCCCAATCCATTATCTCTGATAACAGGACACCTTTCAAGAATCAAGATGTCTATGACTTGTGTGAAAAATTCAAAATCCAAAATCGCTTTTCCACACCATATTACCCACAAGGCAATGGCCAAGCAGAAGCTACCAACAAAACCATTCAGAAGATCCTTAAGAAAATAGTCAATGACTCTGGTCATGACTGGCATCTATAGTTAAATCCCGCCTTATGGGCCTACCGCACTAGCATCCACACGCCAACAGGCACCACCCCATTTTCCCTGGTCTACGGATCAAAAGCCATACTCCCAATTGAGATCCAGCTCCCGCCACTAAGGATATCATTGTAAAACCTCATCACAGATGAGGAATACAGGGTTACAAGACTAAATGAGTTGGAGTTACTAAATGAACAACGCATGGATGCCCTAAATCATCTATAGGTCTACCGAATCTCCTGAAACGAAGCTACAACAAGAAGATTAGGCAATGCACCTTCCAAGTCGACAAACTTGTGATGAAAGAGAACCAAAAGAATGTGCCAAATCCAGAGAGCAAAGGAAAATTCGAGCCCAACTGGCTGGGACCTTTTGTCATCATAGCCAGCTATAAATCAGGAGCATATCAATTAGCAACACCGAAAGGCGAGCCTCTGAACAACTCTCACCTCAAAAAATTTTATGCCTAAGAACTTGCAAGGTATAGAACCAGAAAAGTACAAAAACAATTGGAAAAAGTCCTGAAAAAATGGTTACCTTGATGAAAACTTGGAAAGCAGGTGTCTTGGTGACAACAAAAAAAATAAAAAAATAAAAAAAATCCAAAAAAAATCAGAAAAAGGATTGAAAACAGTAAAGAAAAAAATCGTCCTCTAGTAAAAACCACTTTGGTGGTGCTTTGGACAAGTACCTTGGTGAAAACCTGGAAAACAGGTGCCAAGTGTAAATAAAGCACTCCCCATCCACCAATATTTTCATGAATCACTCATCCATTCCATCACATTTCATTAATCATCCATCCACCCATCCACTCGCATCCATACCATAGCCTGAGCTGATGCCCATATCATATTCCACCATAGTACTACTTGGCATATTCTTAAGATCAATTTGTCTTTCCTTCACCGAAGTAGTCTATCGCACCATGCTAGGGGCATGTTCCTATACCTGCATCAAATTGGATTCATGTATATTCTCATGAACTTCCTAAACATCAAAAATCCAAAAGCATTCAAAAAACAAATCATCATTCAAAATCCAAAACATGTCGAAAATCTCAAAAAATCTTTGAAAATTTCATCATTGAGTCTTGCCAGTCTTCCACCTTGTCCAAACTACATCATCTCTGAGCTTGAACGTAGGCAAGGTTGATCTTTGACCATCCCCCGAGACATTTTGGTCAGTCTTTAGGCGTCTGTCGCATTGGCAATTCATTTGCCCATCTATTTTACCATTTGAGTCAGTCCTTAGGCATCCATTGCAATAAAATTGCAATTTGTTTGCCCATCTTATCATCATCAAGTCAATCATCGCTTTCACCCTTTGGTGAGTCAATTAAAATAAATTTTAGCAAGTTCCAAAGTGAACACCTAATCATCAGAGTCTTAGGCATAAGTCAGTAAGCAAGCAAGTTGATCAACTCAGAGTATCAATAGCTTATCACCCAATCAGTTTCACCAAAACCCTGATCGCTACATGTCCTAGGATGAATCATTCCCATGATGGACATAAGCATTAGGTACCCCACAGTATTTTAGCCTTGGCTAGTGGTATGAAGAACATTAGCTTGATTATTTACTTTAGTTGGTCTTTATTGACTAATCTTATTTTGCGCTTATTCCAAGGACCTCTCAATGATGCCTAAACAAAATAGGTTTAGAGAGAAAGGAATGGGGCAAAGATCATTATCTTTTTATCTCTTGTGCTTGTGGGATACACTTGTAAAATAACTTAGTCATATATGCTTTGTTTGGTTTGTGGAGAGGATTTTTTAGATATCTTGTTGACCACATAAGAAAACTTGATTTCCTATGTTTTGGCCCGAGATGTTTAGAATGTTTGAACTACGTCCTGAATGAAGTATGTATGCTAAGTGTGAACAAGAATACTCCTATCTGATTGTTAATTCAAAGTCCACCACACTAGGTACAACACCATCCTAGTCCTTTATACCTTGATGCATCATATCTATGTGTGTTATCAAACATAAAGTAATTAGCCCTTTGAAAATCCCAACTCCTGGTAAGCAAATCATCATCATAACGTACGCTTGTTGGATCCTCCTTACATCCATATTATTCTTCTTATTCCTCTATCTTTACTAACATTTCTATCTAAAATCGATGTGTTGAATCAAGCTATACACGAGACTACCCATAGTCGATGACTATCTATACATCATCAGATCTGTCTACATCAAAAGAAATAATCCAATAGAACCAGCTCCTCTCGCATTTTATCACGATATCGATCGGAAAATTTGCATTTCCACTCAATTTCTCAAAGGGGCAATATACTAGCAATATCCTTCTGTTGGGGCAATAGTGGGGCATCTGAAAAAATCAAGAAATTTTTGACTCTGATCACAATAGTTTATTCTTTCAATCAATGCAACAAGTACATTGCTTCAAAGAGGGGAAAAAAATATACCAACAATATCCTTCCACTGGGGCAATAGTGGGGTATCTAAAAAAATCAAATTTTTTTTTACTCTGATCACAACCGTTTATTCTTTGAATCAATGCAACAAGTACATTGCTTCAAAGAGGGGGAAAATGTAGACATGGAAAATGTGCAAATTCGGTTCGACACACTTGATCTTGATTATTAACAACATTTCTTCCTGAATCATACTCTCATCTTTTCATCATATTCTGTTTCTTAATTTAATAAATCATTGTTTATTTGATTAAGTCTTTCTCCTTCTTTGATTAAATTAATCAATTTAATTTAATTAATCTTATGTCTCTATTCAATTAAATAAATCATTTTATTTAATTAAAGTTTCTAAAGTCCTCTTATCAAATTTAATAAATCAAACCCTTATTTGATTTAATCTAACATCTTCCCACTTAGTTAAATAAATCAAAATCATTTATTTAATTAAACCAATTCCTCTCAAATCTTGATTTAAATTAATTCAACAATTTAAGTCTAAATTTTCACATCTCCTAAATTCCTCATTAAATTAATTAAACTTTGATTAGTTTAATCTTAATTTATGTCACATTCTCTAGAGAATGCAACTTGCACAATAAATCAATTACTTTGATTTATTAATTCATCTATTTTCTCTCACATAACATCAAAAGAGAATATTCCCTCAATTTAAATTCAAAAAGTCCAAGTGGACTTGTACATCCAACAAGGCATTCACTCCTCTTACATGTCCTTCTGCATTGAGCCAAGTGGCATTTATTTCATTCATTTTTCCCTCTCACATGTCATTTCTTAAATTTGAAATTCCACCTAATTGCATTTATTGGCACTTTGGCCAAAATATGCACAACCTTCAACCATTCACATCTTGACAAGTGGCACTTGGCCATTGGATGTTGAATGATCCCACATTGATTGTTTTCACTCTTTTTTCCAGTTTGGAAATCTATAAATTGGAGACTTCTCTCCTCATTCAAGGATCCACATTTTGATACAAAGTTACTCTCTAGACATTGAGAGCCAATTTTGTGCACACCATTCCACATATTAATCATTTTAAAAATTCATAGCTAGGTTATGCTCAAATGTTATTTGAGGGGTTTAATTAATCTACACATCAACATTTGCAATTCAAGGATTGGGAAAGGGCTGCTTACTACACAACAAAGTGGCACCAATCCACTATGAGATAAAGGTTTGATCATGTTCTTTACATATGTTTTTGTTTAAAGTGTTTTATGCTTATTATTTGCATATATGAACATGATTAAGTATTTCATAGGGATGTTAAATTTTTTGATTTCAAATGACTTGTGCTAACAACATGAAACTGGTTTAAGTCTCTCCCTTGCAGATTTTAGCATTCACACTTAGTTCACTCAAATTATGCATTCAGTTAACTCAGATCTATCAACAATTACTTTCAAGCATTTTCATCCATTCATCTATCTATCTAATCTCAACCATTGATAAATATCAAACATAATCTATAAATACAACCTTCATCCATCTCATTTGGTCATCTAAAAATCTATAAAAAAATTCTAATCATTATTATTAAGTGCTTTTTGCTAAATTTTGAGAGAAACTAAACTACCATTCTTCAAGGTGCAATTGAAGAACAATGGAGTTCACCAAGGTGATTTGTATGATTTGGCTATTGCAAGTTTGCTTCATTTGTTTATGTAATTTCCTTATGCTTCATTGAGTGAATTTATTTTATAGTGATTGTGTTTCTTGTTGTTATTGTTTATTATCTCAATTCATTTATTGATCCACAATATTAATGCATATAATCTAAAATTATTCCTTGTGTGTCACATTAGATAGCTATAACTCCTACATAGATGAACTCAAACCATTATTTTATGTTTTCTTGTCAAATTTTAGTTATGTTACTATTAATTTTCTTTTTTTTTGCCAAAATTTGGATATGTTATCAATAATTTATTTGTTGGAAGGTAAGGAGAGGACTTAAAGTAGGGTAGGAGTTTCAATAAGTGAGACCAAAAGAAAAGTGATTATAAATGATAGTGGAAGAAATTATAATGATGGGAATTAGAACAAACTAGGTCTGAACCCTTGGGGGAGTTAGGAAACTAAGAGATTATATAATGAGAGGATTCTAGGAGGATGTGTTTTCTAAGTTATATATAGTATAATATTTTGGGAACAAGTAAAAAGGATTAAGGAAGAAACAAAACATCAATGGGCAACAATGATAGTAAGAAGTTTAGAGAAATATTTGTGAAGATCAAAATGTCCTATGAGAAAAGAAAGATGATGAACCTTACTTAGGAGGGGAGGTTGAAACAAACCTAAGAAAGGGAAAAGATATACCATAGGATAATTGAGAAGGTGAATGAAGCATTGATTGGGTACATTATGAGGGATGATATCAAAAAAATAGAGAAGTCTAAGCCAAATGGATCATCAAATAATATGGTGCTCATGAATATTGAAGAATCAAAGTAATAAATATCCCTAATAAGGAAATCCAAAGAAAATTTGATATAGATGATAAAACAACTGAAGGAGTATAAAAAGTTAGCTAGATTAGAAGAGTTAAATATGGGAGAGCTAAGTAGCAGGGTATAGCTTATTGATGTGTTTTTAATTTGAAAATTGACCATTGATCACTTTATTAAGGAATCGGCCAACACCAAAAAAAATCTCAACTTTGACCACATAAAAGTGGTATTTATGTTTTGAATTTAAAAATGATGTAAATTAATGAAATGTATAACTCTTGATGAAGTTTATTTTTCTAACTTTTTAAGATTTTTTTTAAATTGTTTTGATTATTTTTTATCTATTTAAGAGAAGATTTTGAAATGCTGAGAATTTCAGGAAAAAGTGATGTTCAGTTGACATCAAGAAACAAATAGAAAAAAACTTCATTTTCCCCTAATTTTTTCTCCAAAATAGAACTTCAATATCTAGTGCATGGAATTTATTTTTGAAATTTTGATGTATATTTTTCTCATAATAACGTTTTAAAGTCAAACTTACCAGAATTTGATAGTTTTCATTTGACATCAACTATTGTGTACATTTTTTTATCATTTAAAAAAAAAAAAATTATGACCTTTTGAAGAGGATTATCTCCTCTAGTGCACCCAATATTTTTCATTTTTTTTTAATATGTTTTACTATTTTTTCAATTTATAATCAACCTCTTTTTAAAATTTAACAACCTACTTGCATTATTTTTTTTAAAATATATTAAAACTAATCAAAATGTCAAAAAAATTACATATTTGGATTCACCACTCTGAGCTCTACAAAAATGTATTTTTATTTTCTTTTTAAATAATTTTGATTGAAGAAATATTGAGTTGAATTTGAAAGTTTCATAAAAATTTGAAAAAGGTTGAGTAGGCTACCAACTAGGATGCCTCATAAACAGTTTCGATAGAAAGGGTTTTGATCAAAAGGGTTTCGATTGAAACCCTTTCTATCAAAACCTTCCACATAAAATGAGTCACATTTCAAAGAAACAAAGGAAAAATTCAAATTTTTTTAGTTTCGGGCGAAAGGGTTTCACCCAAAACTCTATGTGCCACATATAGGCCATGTGGTTTTAGGCGAAACTGTTTCAATCGGAACTATTCAGGTAAAAACCATTTCACTCAAAACTATTTAGTTAGCCGAAATTGTGACACAAGTTTGTGCTTTTTCCCATATTTATCACACGTGAAAGACATTATTTAGGAATTATTAACCCTACTTACTCATTTGAAACCTTTGCTCTTCAAAAATCATTTGAGTACTAAAATTATTAGGTGTGATAGTATTTAGAGAGATAAAGACTTTGATTTATTAGGAAGACAATTTGGAAGGAGATAGTAAAAAAATATAAGTTTTCAAAAAATTGAAATATGCAACAAAAATAGTGAAAATGTTTGAAGAAAAAGAAACAGTGAAGAGGAAGATAATAAATCAAATTTTATAAGATGAAATTTATTAATTAATGAAAAATTAAAAAATACACATCCCCAAAGCTCAAGAGACCAACTATATGACTCTTTTGGGACAATGATAGATGAAGCTCTACAATGGTAAATGAAGAAGCGTCCTTTACATAATAAGGAATGGATTGAGCTTAAGATTGAGTTCCTAATTAATTTTACCAAAAGGTCCTATATAAAGGGGTTAAGATGCGATAAATGTTTTAAAATAAGACAATAACATAAAAAATTATGATAAAAGATTGAAGAGTCTATTATGAAAACTAGAAGAACCATTAAATAATAAATAGAGGATTGAAAGTTTCATGTTGAGACTAGCACATATGACGAGAATTTTTTTATGGGAACATACTTAACTCGTATAATAAAGTGGTAGAGTTGGCCTCAAGGATTATAGTGATGGAGAAAGGAAATTGAGAAAAATAGGAGGACCAAAATATTTAAATTATAGCAAAAATTAGAGTATTTAAGGTTCAAAAAGGAATTTTTGACCATGGGAGAAGGTAGAAAGGAGATACTATCTATGAAGAAAACAAATATGGTACTTTAACTATGTTATAATGAAGGACATATTAGGATTGATTTCCCAATAATCAAATGGTGTAATACCAATTAGTGTATGTGCCTTGTGTGTTATTCAATTCAATACATATATTTTGTATCATGTTTGGTCAATGCATGTTTGGACATCTATGCCATGATCTTGTGTATCAAAATTTATAAAGGGGAAAGATATTATCATCAAGGTGTTCCAGTTATGTAACATGGATGTTCTATGATTTTATATGTTTTATCATTATATGTGATATTTTAGATTGTCATTGATGTATATTGTTTTGATTAAGATAAAATGGAAAGGGCTTGTACCCATTACAAAAACAAACATAGAGTCCAAGAAGAAGGAGCTCACAAGAAATGAGAAAAACCATAAAACTAAAAAACAAGAACTAAAGAAAAGACCAATAGACAACAAAAATCACAAAACTAGCTAGCAACCAACATGAACATAGAACCAACTACTGATCTATAAGAAGGAAAAGACCCTTAATTGCCTACCATTCCTTCAAAGGACAAAGTCTTCTAGATCTTACTACCAATATCTTCTATGGGGGGCAAGGGCTAGAATAACTTTCTATGTTCATACCCTTCTTTCTGGAACTAGTCTAAGAAGCCTCCTAGTGTTTATCTCTTGCACACTTGCTCTGACAGATCTTAAGTTCCTACTAGAAAACCTATATGGTAACAATAATTTTTCTGATTGTTTCTTTGTTGAACTCAATAATCTCCTATAGAATGTGGAGAATTTTATCTTAGTTGCATTGTAGAATAACAACCTCTTCTTGTAGTTTCATCATTTCTCGATGGACCCTATAATAGTCTTTATTTTTGCAAATTATTTTTCAATGTTTGCTCAATTCTCAAAGGTATTAGGCATACTATTCAATAAATTCCAATTTTTAGAGTCTTCCACCTCACTTGACCAGTCCATAGTTTCATTGAGCGCAGAAGACTCCATAAACTAGATTATGTTTTGGTAGTAATGAGTTGAGCCAACAATCATTTGAGAATAGAATTTTATATATTGGTGTCCTAGCTTATTTCATGTAGTTTCATGGTCAAGGGAGCATGACTCTTAAAAATACTAGAAGTATCTAATGAGTTGTTCTCAAGATCCCATGTTTGGTCAAAATTTTGATTAGGGGAATTTTGTGGACTAGTAGAAGAGGTATTCATGGGGGAGTTAGGAGGGGAAACAACAAGGAAATCATCCCTAGAAGGGGAGACAACACAAAAAGTCCTCTAGGGTAGGGTAACATGAGGATCCAAGGTTATCATCAGAAATGGAGATTTGGGGGGTCAACAAAGGCCACTTTTTTCTTCCTAGAAGGGGTGAGGTCCTCAATAACAAGGTTTTTCCCTTTATAAGCACAAGAAGGGTTGGACCTATTTATTCTAGGTTGATGGCAAGGGGTAGACAAGTTGGCAGAGGTTGGGGTAGAGGAATTTCACTCTGAAATCATAAAAGTGATCTTGTAAGCCAAAGAAGGGTTAGCCACTTATGGAAGTGAGGTAATAGTGAGGGAGAGTGCCACATTATGCCATTAAATCCTATATATTAATCCTTGATGCAAAGGCATCAACTTCCCTTTGTCATAAACAACTTTTATAGATTGCTCAAAGGAAGAAAAAATCCAAAAAGAAAAGTTCAACTTGACATTATGATGAAAGTGATTTAGCATAGGGAAGAGGTGAGAATTAAATCTTTTAAATATATATTATTATGATTAAAGGGGGGGGGAAATACGTTTTGAAGGGACTCAAAACCCTTTAAAACAAATTTTCATTGATACTAAAGAAAATATAGACTAGCAGTAGCCAACCAACCGCAAAATAACAACAAAACAATGGACAAGAAAAAAAAAAGTTGTGCACAAATAGAGAGGGCCTATTTCATGTTTTGTATGGTGTTCACCACCTCCATCTCTTTATTATAGTGAAGGTTTAATATGGACAACAATTCATTCTTCTTTTCCTTGAAGGTCTTTTTCTTACTACCCTGGGTCCTAGCACTTGGGTCCCCTTCTCTTCTTTTATCACAACCTTTTTTACTTTTTCTTTAGTTGGTATCCCTTTCAGATTTCTACCACCTTAACAGCCAACATTCATCTTCTCCTCCCATATTTCTTTAAGTTTCTCCATGAGAACTGTAAGGGTGTTTGCACTGTTCTTAATTAATCAATGACTAATTGTTAAAAGGTTTTGAATATTAGTGTCTAGTTCATGAACCTTATTCTCCACAACCTAAAGTTATTCCTCAAAGTCCCTCTTGAGATCCATGACATAAATTTTAAGTTATAATAACCTTTCTTTTAGCTCATTCAACTCAGAAGATGAATTCTCCTTAATTTCATTTGCAAATTTATCCTTTAGGCCTATGATATTAATATTGAATTTATTGAGTTCAAGCATGAACCATTTAGTAAGCCTAAAATTGTAGGTGACCCCTTCCCTTTCCATTCCTAAAACATCAAGAATATCCACAATTTCTTCATGAAGATAAGTGAAATATTCAGAATGGGATGGATGTTACATATGCCATAAGTGACCTTTCTCAACTTATTCCCCACGTACTTCGCAGCCACATCTGACACCTTCTCTTTACCTTTTCTTGAACTAGTCCCAATACCTTTCACCTACTAAATGGAACTTCTCTACATATTGTGGTCCTCCTCTTCATCCCTCTCTTTCCGTTTACTCGAACCAGTCTAGATACCTTTTGCCTAATGAATAGACTTCCTCTGCATATTATTGTCCTCCTCATCTTTCCCTATTCGTGAGCCATCAAACCAAGAGCAAGATTTTTGGATTTATTTTTTGGAGGGGTCTTCTTAGTGTTCACCTTCCTCTTCTTTTACTGACCTGACTCTGAGGGAGAGGAAGAGAGTACCCCCATAAACCCAGCCCTAGGTTTAGATTCCATCTTCCAATCATCATCTTCACCATCATTATAATTCTCCAAACTTGAAGAATAATCCACCACTTTAGCATTTTATTTATTAGCATGGTATTTTCCTTTAAGATACTTTGCCAAAGAATTCGCCTTGACATGCTCCATAATAAGAAAGATTAGGCTCTCATGTAAGACAAGAGACCTAGGGATTTTCCTATGATATTTCACTAAGGATTCTAGGGAGGCTAGCAAATAGAAGGGAAAATAAACTAGGAGCTTATGCCTAAAGTTATTGAGAAAATTAAATTTCACACCTTGAATAGCAGTAAACCCTCCATCCAAGGTGATATACCACATTATCACATCAACGATTTCAGACTATATGGGTTTGATAGATAATTTATCATAACCCCACAAAGAGAGATTTACTAGCTTCTCCCTTTCATCCCCTTAAAAAAAACTAATTCAAGGCATCCTCATTCCCTTTCCTATCCTTAAAATTTTTTTGACCATGAAGTTGCAACCTACAATTTTGGGAAATAAACTCCTCTGTGATTGAAAAATCTGCACCATTCATCGTGAGAGTCTTGTTTCTCTAGCCTTTCACAAATAGCTTTGAAGCTTCATGATCAAAACAATGAAGGCACTCCATAAAGGGGGTGAGGCCCCCTTCTTCTAAAATTCTCCACACCTTGTTATTATTTCTCTAGCCATCACAAGACAGTGGCTCTACTCTACTATGATCACCTCCCATTTTCTCAATGAGTTTGTTCCACTGTAAGTTCCAAATTCTTCTCTCTATCACAATAGAGTAAATAGAAATGAGCTCAAAAATTCCCACAAAATGTGTGATGCAACAGGTACTCAATAAACACCTATCCCATCTCTTCTCATAATCCGTGCTTGATATCATTAATAAGTAAGGCCAAGGCTTCAACGGGTAATGATTTTTACCCATCCCATGTCTTGGTATTCATTAATTTGACCCCCTCGTTGGCGAAAAAATATACCAATGAGTTCCCCTCCTTAAATATATGAGAAATTTTGACATCTTCAAATGTGCAAATCATAGCAATAGAATCATGGCTGGTCACTTTGATGGTCCAACTAGGTTTACTTTGGTTTTACAGGCACCTACTGATGTTGAGAGAGTCCCCCTCTATCCAAACCTTTCTATAGCCTTTATCAAAAGTCATTTTAATCACATTAAATGCTACTTTATTATTTAAATCTATATTGTTGACAAGGTTTTATATTTTCAATTTTTTATACTATACTATACTTATTGATGGTGTTCTTTTATATTTCCATTGAGTTGCATACATAAAATAATTTTGATATGCATTTATATGTGTATATTTGTATATTTTTGGACTCATGTTGTGTTTTGAGTACTACTATCATACCTTTTTACAATGTTCTTATAGATTACCATCAATGTGTATGATTCATGCATCTAGATTTGTATAGATTTATGGGTTTTCTTATGTTGAGACTCATTGGTGTTTTAGATCCACTTTTTAATTAATATGTGTGACTTTTTTATGCTCATTGAGTTTAGTACTATGATTATTTATTATGCATTTATACATTTAAATCATTCTAGTGCTAGATTATTTCTAGTTAGATATATATTTTAATATTATCTTGATGGTGGCTATATTTGTATTTAGCTATTTGTATTAGGAATGCAAAATTTATGTTTTACTTGAGTGTGTAGACATAAGTTTTCCCAATGGTGATTAATTAGAGGAATTTTTCTTGAGTAAAAGTGTTATATTTTATTTCCCCTCTCATTCAAGTTTGAGCTATGAGATGTGCTCCATATGGTCTTATGATCTTAGATCTAAATTGGTTGATTCTAGAATCCCAAGTCATGTGAAAACCCATAGAATGTGCTTGTGTATTTTTTATAGTTTATTTGACTCTAGTTAATTTTAATTAATTTTCATAAATTGTTGGGTGTTGTTAAAATAAATTTATGCTACTGAATTAATAGATTATAGTTTTATGGGTTTTAGAATGTATCTAATGTCATTGTGTGAAATAATAAGAATACATGTTTAATTGAAATATCTCATTATTATTTTATGCAAGATGTGTATGGTTTCCTATGTTTCCTTCATCAAATTATTTAACTCAAAATTATCATGTATTGTTTTAATAAAAGAGGGGTTAAAACTTATTCAAACAAGAAGAATTACAAAGAACAAGCTTCAAACATCCCTATCAAGATCCACTAAGTGGTCAAACTATTGAGATAAACCTAGAGGTAATTGACCCTTATCCACAATATTCTAATTTTGCATGTGATCAGAAGCCCATTTGGCCAGACAATCTGCAACTCCGTTCCACTCCCTGGGGATATGAGTGAAAGTAACTGAATCCAAAGAAGCACACAGATTAATAATCTAGTTAACAACCAAAGCCAATTGAATTATTAAATGAAGTACAAAATTCTGTTTTAATAAAAAAACTTGAATTATGTTTTGGGTGAGGAAAACTAAAAGAGGGATTTTTGGAAAAATATATTTTGTATAAAATAAAAGGAAAATACTTATTTGGGGCATTATAAATTGGGGGATTGCATTTGGGTGTGGGATTCTTGGTTGTATATTTTCCTGTTTGTCTTCATCGCCCCTCTTCTCTTACTTTATCATGGGGTTTAGATGGTTTGAGTGTTGATTCTTGGGGGTGTATAAATCCTCTTTGTTGCATTACCCTCTTCTTCAATTCTCTCTTCCCTTTTGAGGCATAATATTTTTTTATTTCTAGATTATTGGTTTTGGTGTGAGTGGAGTTCTCTCTTGTGGAGTAGAAGGTAAAAATCCTCTACAAAAATACTCTTGATTTATATTTATGCATTTAGGAAAAGGTAAGGTTTTTATCACCTTCATTTCATTTAAGTTTCCTTATGCATATTCCATGCACACCTTAAATAGATATTTTTTTGTTGTTGTAGGATTTTTTTTTTTAATTTGACTAGAATCAATTTAACAAACCCCATTTATAATTTCTTTTATTTTTTTCTTACTATACACTACCATAACCACTATGATTATCCCTTAAAAATTGTATTTACCACTCAGATGATACTTTTCCCATATGAAAAAGGTAGTCCTCTAGATAGTCCCTTGCTCCACTCACTTTTTCCATACATGATCACAAGTGACTTGTCTATTTCCAAGGCATATGTGAACAATGAATGTAACCACAATATTTAGTTTATGCATATTATTGGCAAGTTAGATTTGGAAAAAAAATGTACCAATCATAAGCTAATTCATCTAACATGAAAGTAAATGATTATAGACTACATACTCGTGCTTAACATGCAATAAAATTAAGTCATCTTTGAAATCTTGGATAGTTTCCTTAGTAGACTTCATTTGATCATGTTTGTAGTTAGGTATAAATATCTTTGCATTCCTTATAAGGTAGTAAAAAACTCCTCTAAAAGAAATAGGTGTTCATCTTAGGCTCCAAGTAGTTGCCATGTCTAGAGTTTTCTTATCAAGGAAATAGTTAATAAGGGAATTGAGGAAATTCATTTGGGAGAATGATTAACCAATTTAGTAGCTTACGGATTTCATTTATATGAGTAGGTTGTCTTATGGTGTATCAAGGATAGTAACTCAAAAAAATTAGACATTGATTATGACCTATTTAGACTAGATGATTGTTCTATATTAGCCGCATCCTTCTAGTACTAGAAATTTAGACATGCATTTTGGCACATCAATAAAAATGTGTTGCAAAAAGGTAAGACACTTCTTAAAAGGAAATTTAAGCTCCCCAAAGGATTAGAATACTACAATTAAAAATTATGTGGGAAAAATTTATGCATGAAGACTTTGCACTCACAAGGAATACTCAAGCAAACTAATTAGTTGTTTACTAATGATAATGGGAGTTTATCAATTAAGATTATTAAATTTAAAAGAACCAAATATTTTGTTTATGATATAAACTTGTTTTTCTATTTGAAATAACATAATGATAATGTTTACCCAATAATTTTAACTTGTTTTATAATTATTTATTTAGTCTAATTATATTAAATCCCATAAAAAAATACTAATACTATAGTAAATCAGATTAATTACAATTTATCCTAACTAATTAATTTGTTTGCAATAAAAAAAAATGATAGCTAGGATATGTAAAGAGAGCGATTTAGTAAAATTCCATGAATTAGACATATGTTCCATTACTAAAAGTATTCATGAATATATCACAACTAATGAATGAAAGATGCAATATTTTAGAACATTCGTTAACCTATGTCCAACCTCTCTTTTAAACTCAACTATAATTTTTATTCTTTCAAGGATTTTTCATTTCCTACCTTCTCAAATATATTTGATCTACGTACTAAACTTTCCATAAAGTTGATGATGATGTTTGGAAATTCCACATGCTACATTCTTTAAGGCTGCACCTTTCCCTTGAGAAGAGAAAAGGCATGATGAATTCAATGTAGTTTATTGGGCACCTATATTCCCAAAATTCATTGAGAATCCCATTGCTACCCTCATCATAATTAGAGTAACAATTTTTTCATGAACTTAGATAAGAATAAATAAATTCTACCTTTTGGTAAACTTACTTTCACTCCTTTACTTTTGTTTCAATCAAGTCTTGCAATTCTATCACCTATTTTAGTAGAACTTTTTGTTACTGAGAATATACTTTGAGAAAAAGTTAAAAGTTCTCTATGATAAATTAACATTATCTTACATCAGAGCTTCTATCTGAGTCTTTTTAATATTTTTTGAGTTTTTATTATTGGTAAATTAGATATTATGGAAAAAAATTCTAGAGTATGATATTGTATTTTTCATATTCTCTCAATACATGATATTATGGTTTTTAGTTATTTGTTTATTTTTAATGTTTTTAATTTTCTTATTATACTTTAATCTATTAATGGATTATCGACCACATTTATATTTTTAGGATTTTTAGATTTTTTTTTAATTTGTTAAAGCATAGAATCAAAGATGAGTGTAATTAATGCATCATTTGATTCACAAAAAAATTGTGTTTGAGAATTGAAATGGGTAACATGTTTTTGATAAAGATAGGGACCTTAGAGAATGCATATATTACTATAGGAATTTTCATAAGAGTTTCTCTAATATCAATAGTGTTGAGGTGACTGATGTCAAACCCTTTCAATTTTGATTTTTCACTATGATAAGACTCTCTAAAGCTAAATACTCTAATTACATTTAACTCCAAGACCTTGAGATAAGGCTTGAACTCTTTTATATGGGGATTCTCATTTATCTTTCTCTTGCATTTCATCTTCTTCTTCTACACTTGGGTTTTCCACATCACTTATAGTTACATGGACTATAATTAGCTAGGGTGGCATCTAGGATATTTTCTTCCAAAATAGAAGCCTTTAAGATATATTTTTTCCTCTTGAGTACATTGCCAAAAATATAATGGTCATTGTTAGTAGTGTGGAGAATATATAATTTGATGAGTATGATCAATTGAAAAATTGAAGATAGTCCTAGACTTGTTAAACTTGAAGTGATTACCTTGGACATGGGAGGTGGGTTCTAGTGTCTATGTATAAGTGAAAATTGTCCCATTCTCCATAGAGAACTATATTGCCTAAGGTATTAGCTCCTAGTTCTACACTATTACCCTTTTATCAACCACCTATTTATCACTCCTTTTATGTAGACAAAAATTATCCCCTCCTTACTTTCTTTATTATTGTATTCTCAAGGATACTTATTTGTATGTTGAAAGAAAGATGTGCTGCTATTTTACCTTCTCATTTCAATTGAAATAAGGATATTTAAAAAAATTCTACCTCAAATGAGAGATCCAAGGGGACTATATTTCACATAATATGAAATACTTGAAATAGCCAATTTAATAGGTAGGAATGAAAACACGCCATTATATATTGTTAAATCCCTCTAGGGTTTTACATGCAAAATTCTATTAAAATCAATGAGGTTTTCATAAAATTTCACCAAAAGTGTTGTTACCCTAACAATATAAATGACTCTATTGATAGTGTGATTGTCACACAACTACCTACTAACACGGTGTCTCTTAAATATTTTACCATGTCCTTAAGAATATAGGGTCTTATATTAACATGAGAATAAAAATGGCAATATTGTACCACTCATTGTAGATACATCTTAAGGTATTGGTAAATTAAGGGACATGCAAAAATTAAAGAGAACATAAAATTAGTACCTTAGTAAAAAGAATTCATTGGGAAGCCTAGGGACTAAATTGTTTGGAAGCACAAACATTGTCCATGAGATACAAGACCATGTAAAAATTATCTCCTCTTTTTCTATATTATAAATAACACAGTATTATGGTGGTGATTAATTCTCCCTATAAAGGTGTAGACACCTAAAATTGTCCTAAGCAATCACACATCTCGTTTCAACTTATTAACATCATTTTCCTCATTATCCCCTAATTCATCAATTTAATTAAATAATTTATAATTATTTGATTAAATTCACTTTATCCCTCTATTAATTGAATAATAAAATTATTTGATTAATTCATCATAATTAATCTCACTAATTCCCCTTCTTGAATAAATAATTCCAATTATTTAATTAATTTCCTCAATCTCACTTGATTAAATAATTTTCAATTATTTAATTAAAATTCCTAATTTCTCTCATCCTCACAATTAAATAATTTTTATAATTGTTTAATTGACTAATTTTCCTCCAACCCTCCAACTTACACAAAGTATATTCTATTTTGAAAAAGAGAATATTCCCAATTCAAATTCAAATATATTTTTCCCTCCAATTCAAAATATCTTTAACCAATTCTTCAAAAAAATAGGGATATTTTGGGCTCTCATGGATTTTCATCTAGGTTCATCTCCTTTATTTCCTCTCATCCATTGATCCTTAGATTCAATCTTGACCGTTGATCAAAATTCTTCAAATCTATAAAACAATCCCTCAAGATTGTGAATGATTTTGATCATGAAAAATGACGTGTTTTATAGAACTAAAATTGTTTGATCAATGGTCAAGATCAAATCTCAAGATTGGCGGTCAAGAGGAAATTAAGGAGATCAAAGAAGATCAATGGATGAAATTGAATGAGAGCCCAAAATATCCCCATTTTCATGGAAAATTGGTTAAAGATATTTTGGAGGGAAAATATCTATTCAAATTTGATGCTATGTTACGAGCTGGTCCAAATCAATACATATTGAAACTTTGGTTTCAATACACTTAGAGAATAAAAATTTTCATGTATAACAACAATGAATCATCCACACAAAAATGAACCCTTGGTACATCATATTATACAACAAATACTTGAACCTCCTTTGTCAAATTTACCAAGTCATCCTATAGTCACTCTATTGGGAGCGTATCAAACAAACTTTGCACACCAATATGTAAGTTTCTCAACAATCAAGGTCTAGGGAATAAAAAAACCTAGGCCTTCCAAACACAAACATTCCACCAACATACACAAATCAACCTAATCCCAACATTCTAAATTTGAACATGATGAATTATGGGATAAATCCTTTTACAACACCACCTTCACAAAACATACACTCAAATGTTCCTTAACAACAACTCACTCAACACCAACAACAATCTCCTCAACAAAACATTATTCCACAACATCAACCCCAACAACAACCTCAACAATAACACCAACAAACTCCAACACCTCAACAACACCAATAACAACCTCCTCAACAAAATATCATTCCACAACATCAATACATCTGTACACAACAACAACAAAACCATTAATACATCACTTCACATCTAAAAAATACTACCCCATAACAAAAAAATATTCCTTATCATCGAAAACTACTCACATAGCAACTCATAGCACAACAACAACAAACTTGCAAACAAAACTCCCAACACTAGAAATACATCCAATACCAGCCACAAAACACTCAACAAAATTTCATTCACCAACATCAATATGGTTCATGTAATATACCTCAACCACAAAAAAATCCACAATACCAAACGGGTCCTCAACCTCAACATACTCCATACAATCCACATAGAATGACATCAAACACACCCCCATATCAAAATCCAACATTCAACTTATCCGCTATCCCTCAATACAACACATACAATCCACCACTAAACAATCCTCCTGTAGACCTATCATCGCAAATTAAAATCTTAATGTAAAAGATCCATGACATATAGATGGGAAAGAATAAGAAATTGTATGTTGTCGAAGACCTATGTCAATATATGTTTAACAGAAGCATAGCAATGGTACCATTTCGCCCTAACTTCAAGATACCAAATTTTGACAAGTAAAAAGGACATGGTAATCGTAAAGAACTTATACAAGAGTTCTATGTAGCTTTCATGGAGGTATCCTACAATGATACATACCTCATGTGACTCTTTTCACATAGCTTGCATGGATAAGCTATTGAATAGTTCTCCACTTACCTCCAGGCATCAAAAAATTTCAAGAAATTGTAGACCAATTTTTTGCACACTTCTCCTACAACATTGATGCATAAGTTGCCTTAAATGAGTTATATATTGTCAAATAAAACAATGGAGAAAACTTTGCTTCCTTCCTGCAAAAATGGAAACATAATGCATGCAAATACAAATAGATTATTCAAAAAAGCAACAAGTTGATATTATCATGAAAAATGTAACGCCCCGCCATGCAACCCTAGAGGAAGTTGCAACAACTACTTAAACAAGCTATTTTTTTTTTTGTTTAAGTACAATTAATAAGTAAGTTCACTAACTAATGCCAACAACTTCTAAGGTACGAGATAGAGGTTATATAGAACCTCGACACAAACATAAATAAATCCCATTTCGATTATTTAATTAATAAAATAACACATACATTCCAAGTAAGATGATTTTACAACAAGCATAAGAGATAACTTTCAAATGCATTAATCCATTCATTAACAATAAGGTTACAACACTCATTCCCTGAATGAGGCAAGTTAAATAAATAAGGTTACAATTACAAATTCCACCTCGATAACAAATGAGGGGTAATATAACACAAGATCAACTAAAATAACAAGGCATGAAATGAAACTGGATCACACGAGCTCTCCAATCGGAAGTCTCGTCCACATGATCAAGAAGAAAAAACCCAACGGAGTAAGGTGCATGTTCCACCCAACCAAGTGGAACCCAAAGGTCCACCCCTCGTGCTAGGATATAGTAACAAGGGTTTCTAACCAATGGAATCTACCTCTAGACATAGGCTAACACAACCATACTGAAATAAATACAATAACATTACTAACACAATGGTTACATTGCTTCCAGAATTACATAATCAACTGCATCACTAATGCGACCATACTGTCGACCTAGGAGAAGTGTCATCACAAGGTTACATGGGTTATCCTGGTGAGTCTTCCTAGGCCCCGACCCCCAACATGGGTTATCCTAGTAACCTCTAACAACTTCCGCCCCCTCATGTAATCCAAAGCAGAATCAGTTATCTTTCATAGAGACAAGATAATGATCTTGCCATTCCAGGCCTTCTCGTCTCAACCCAAGTCTTTCCAAGCCCTTGTGTTCATGAGTGAGGCATAATTATCTTATTAAGTGTTTGATACTATGTGATACTCTAATCAGTTAATTAAGTTATCATTGGATTAACTAACTTACAACGAGTTATCCTGGCACCACTTCGTGTGTCGGCCCTCATTACAAGCCACTCCTCTAAGATGACACATGGAACAACTCCACAACCCAAGGGTACACAAGTGCCACATAAGGGTATCACATTCCTATCCATGACATACAGTCAACACACTCCTGCTCATGATAACCGGGGGAACAAACTGGTGAAACGCACTACCCAAGGTAATCCAAAGGTTGACTACATAGTACGACAACCCACAAACTTGAAAACCCAACTGGAAGACTTGCCAAATGCCAAGACCCACATTTCCTGAATGGCCATACGAACAACTCAAAAACAAGGCAAGAATCAAATCTACTTTGGGTTTACTAAACGCATTTCCTCACTAAAAATCAGTACTCTAAACATTAGATAAACTGAATTAAACAATCCATTTTAAAATCATTTAATTTCCACATTAGCATTTGAAAGCATGAAACATTAACCCGTATATCAACAATTCAAATAAAAAACAAAATCCCATGTTTAAATAAAAACATTGTTTCCCATATTCAATAATACCCTTTTTTTTTTTTTTTAAAACCATTCCCATCTAAATAATGTAATAATAAAATGAAATTCTCATTTTCAAAATGTTAATATTATTACTATTATTTTAAATTTTCATAATATTATATATAAAAATCATAATATTATCCTATTAAATGCATTTTAATATTATCATAAATCATAATATTAAAATATAATAATATATTGTGATATTAAAATATTATAATAACTATAATATTAAAATATTATAAAAATTATAATATTAAAATATAATAAAATATTATTATAATTTATTTATTTTTAATTTTCTTAAAAAGCGCCCAAGGCATGTGCCTCGGTTCGCGCACCAACCCTAGGGTTGAATCACATGAACCTCAGGGCTCGTGCATTTGGATGAGGGCGGGAGAAGGTCAGCCGGTCGTGGGTTTTACCAAGCAACGACGGTTTTCACAAGGGGCGACCGCAGTGGGCGACGCTGTTGGAAGTGGCCACCACAGGCAGAAGACAAAGGGAGGGCGCTGGCAGTGCCAACTACCAATAGTGGTGGCGCGGGCTACGCAGTGCGCAGTCGACCACCACTTTTGGTGGTTGCGAGCTGCACAGTCCACGCAGGCCGTGTAGTGGGGTTGCTAGGTGCGCTCCCCCATGCTGCTTCCCATGGGGGCGGCGATGGGGTGAGCCCCAACCCCCAACAATTTTTTTTTTTAATAATTTTCTTTTTTTAAAACTGGACTATCATTTTTTTTTTCTTTTATTAAAAAAACCAGAACTTAGAAACAAAATACAGACTTCTATAAAATTTCGAACCTGGCAAAATTTATAAAAAAATTCGAGCATAACTTTATAAAATAGAATTTATAAAAATATATATATACATAAAGAGGTATATGCACATATATATATATATATACACACACACATAATTTCCATTCATCCTAGATTGAAACTCAAACAATTTGAAGAACAAATTGAGAACAAAACATAATGAAAATAATAATTTGCAAACAAGAATTTATTTCCAACTTTGAACAATCTTTCCCAAATCATGAAAGCAAGGTTTCAAAAAAAAATTGCATCCACACAAATGCCATTGAATTCAAAAAAATAACTAAATACAAGATGAGAACCTGATTTTTTTGAAGTAGGATGAAGATCCCGATGGTGCCTTGAATCCCTTTTAAGCTCCACAAATTCTTTGAGCTTTTTATCCAAACCCACAAAATTTGAACAATTCCTCCTCTTCTCTTTTCAATTCTTCTCCAAAAACTCCATAATCCAAACTTGTGAAGAAAATTGATAATAATGAAATTTTTTTCAAAGAAAATCCTACAACCACCCTCATCAATTCCAAAAAACAGAATAGGAAATATCTCATTTTTTTCCAATTTTTGAATTTCAATTTTCCTAAATTGACTTTTAAACCATTTCTTTTATTTTCAATTCCAATTCAAATATGCATGCATTTCCAAAATGAATAATGTAAATTCATTTCAACACAAATAACTTAATTAATTAATAAAATAAATCTACAAAAAGATTAAATTATTTATTAATTAAATAAATTTAATTAATAAATTAAATCACATTTCAAACATATACCGAGATAAATTTACTCACTAACTCGGCTACAAAAGCAATTATTTTAACATTATTCTATCTTCCAAAATAAACTGAACAAGGCAGACTAAACAATATAAAACAACTGGACCACACTAGGACCAATGACACACTATGACCAGGGTGACAACTTGGCACAAAAATTCTAGCTACTATCTCCCAATCGAATGTGGTTGGGTCTTGGACACGCTCAAACCTGTGAAACCAGGTGGAGTCGATGTCTTGTACCTATAAACCTACGAGCAAAGAGTATATCCACATGCAATAATATGTCAAAAATAAGGCACACCGTGAAGAGGAAATCACGAAATCGTAGGGCACTCGCAAGCGAGTGATGCGATACTGTCCTCTTTACTAATACAGTAGTACTAACTAACGCATCTAACATAGCAACATAATCGAAAGCATGAAACATCGTAAATTTAAATATCCACTTATGCTAATTCCAAACATGCCATAATAATCACATCAAAATATAGTATCATCACATCAAGATACATCACGATAAAACAGTGATCAACTATAACCAAGTACATAGTCAAAGTACAACACAATACTAAAGCATAAAAGAGGAAACAACATTGTTCACACAATAGATCAAAACAGAGGGGTATTACAAAAAATCTAAATAGGGAACTTTCCTTTCAGCTACACATGCAATTTGTGACAACATTTGAAGAACTCGTAGAAAAAGGTCTCAACATTGAAAGAGCTCTTATTGCTAAGGGGTTTGAAGATTTATAAAGACAACAACCAATCGACAAGCTCCAATGATAAACCTTGTATATGGGCTAAAAATAAGAATGTAATGAATGATGGTGTTGTCAATGCAAAACTTGTGATAAAAATGCAATCACAACCAAACAAACAATAGAACATACAAAATTACAATCCTCAAAGAGGACCAATACCAAAAAGACCTAATAATGCTCCTCACCGTCAATTCACTCACTTAGGATAACCCGTCAAAATAGTCCTTAACAAGCTAGTTCAATCAAAACATATCCAACTTCCTAAGCTAAGAATTATCCTGAACCCCAAATCAAACCAACATGGTATAATGACAATGAAATTTTCCAATATCATAGAAGAAAAGGTCACAAGGCACAAAATTGTTTGAAACTGAAACATCTCATGCATGACTTATCAATCAAGGAGAAGTAAAAATAGATCAACATCCAAAATATTTTGGGAATAAATATCTTGGAATGTACAAAGATTTGATGCCCAACCATGGAAAAGAAAAAGGTTCTAGTAAAATAATGATTTATAACAATGTGAATTATTCCTATGACAACATAATAGGACACATCCATGGATCCCATGAGTATGTCAATACTACTCATTTCTCACATGATGAGAAATCAGAAATTTATTAAGATACTTTCCTAATGCACAACCAAGATCATCCAACAGTGTCTAGCAATATTTTACATCAAAATAATGACATTAAATATATCTTAGATCATAACATACCCTCATCATTTGACTTTATGATTGGACATATAGAATCTAATATCATTTGAATGAAGCCTCTATTATATCATCTAAACCCATTAAGACCACTCAACAGTCTTCCATCCATACTCCACCATCAACCCAAGGTCCATGTCAAGAACATGATCCTAAGCATAACGAATTTTTCTCTGAAATAACTCAAGATCAAGATTCCATCTCTCTAAAATATTATCATGATTTAAAGGTTATTTTCCAATATATTAATGATAGTTGCTCCAAAATGAGTCAAGATCAACAATCCACTTCCCCAAAATACTACCATGATCTAATGAGTATTTTCCAATCCATGTAGTATTTCACAAAATATGATCGTATCCATACACCAATCAATCCTACATCTACCCAATAGATGCTTACTTCTGATGGACACATGTAGATGATATTTGATGAGGGTGCAACCTGAGACACAAGAAAATCACATAGAAAAACCAGAGATTCTTATTATTTTCAAAATATGAAATTCTTACATGCAGAGGATCTCCAATCCTCGAGTTCTGCAATACATGCAAATTACAAAAGAGAAATTATAGAAATTCCCCTATTCGCAACATGCGATCTTCTTTCCCCAAAAACTACTCACAAAAATCAGAAACTACCCCATAAATAGCCCAATTCTCCGTTTGGAGCCAAAAACAACATTCTAATTATGCACAAACTTCCGGAAGCCCTAACTCAAGATCTAACTGTCGGATCTTCAATGATAATACCTTTTCGAAAAGGTCTTGCAAAAATGAAGTACCAAAAAGTGGGGCCTAAAGGCTAACCACTTTCATTTTTCGCCAATTTTCAGGCCCATCCGGAGCCTTTAAGTCCCTCAAAATTAACTCCGAAGATTTTGTAGGGCAAAAAGCAGAAACTGAAACTTGAATAACTTTTGAACCGGGAATGATCTTTGCTTGATTCTTTCACCAAAGTGTTTATTATTCTGTCCTGAAGCTTCCCTTAAATTTCTGTCTCCTCACACCTTCAAAATCATACCTGCTAAAAATAGCAGTCGAGCAGAAAAAACAGAAAAGCAATTCTGAAAGTTGGGAATTCTTCTTCGACGAAAAGGGTATCCAGAAATGCAAAAACATCTACAAAAAAAAATTCTAAATGAAAGTAAATATATTTTTGGGTGATGTAGGATTGCCCTTACACCACTGGATGCTCCTGCATCAATATTCCTCCAAAACAAGAGCTTCCTACTCTTGAAATCCTTGTAAATGATCAATCTATAGTCTAATCCATAAGACTTCATAATGGCATTTCAAAAGATGATCATGAAGAAGGTTTTTCTATCGACTTTGAAGAACCAATATCTTTTGAAGAACAATTAGAATCTAGTGTTTCTACTACTACCTTTAAAAATTCCCAGTAGAGAAGACAAGTATCAGGCCTATATAAACAGGGTATCCTAGAACTAGTATAGTTTGTCAACAATCCTAAGCATCATGGTATTAGTTATTTAGAAATCAAATAATCTAATCATGTTAGCAATACCTTCATAATACCGGGATAACTTTATCTAATGCAAACATCAACATGGAGTCATGAAGAGTCCTTACAATGAAATTTTTGATAACCCTTCAACCATCCATGTCATAAATCATCATCCTCACATATTTCCACCCACTAATTGGGGCCAACAAGATAAAAATATTTACAAAGAAAAAGAGCATGTCATCAAAGCTAAAGAATTGACAAATAAAAATGGACATATAAAACTAAAATGGATCTGAAAGAAAAATAAAGTAAAAAATCCTTATCAAACTCCATTAGTTAATGAAACTATGGGGAAAAATAAAAAGGGACTTCCATCTATCAAAAATATTCACTGATGCAAAAGAAGGCTTCAACATCGATATACAAAATATATGAAAAATTTGGTCCTCAATCCACTCAAAATTTCATATCCACATTGCATTGCTCATCATACAACGTTTGGATAATCAAAGATCCATTATCCAAACTATTGACTAATCCATCCTCATCTCATATCCCTCATCGAAACCCACCATCCACATTAAAACTAAGAATATCCAACTCTTACATTAACTATCTTGGTTGTAACTCTTTTTTATAAGGACTCTTGTGGCACTTTATTGGGATTTGTGCATCTAGATAAGGTTAACTTTGGTATCGACAAGGAAGACAAGAACATTCAGGGTTTATATCCAAGCACCCATATCTTGTCAAAACCACTCCTCAAGAAAAGACATCATTGACACATCATGACAACAATATCTATATCAAGACCACCAAGTGGTGTGACATAATAATCCAATCAACCCCAAAATTCATTAAATTTGTAAAAATCATAAAAAAAACATAAAAAAATATTAAAAAAATGAAAAAATAGTAAAGAGAACATCGTTCTCTAGTGAAAACCACTTTGGTGGTGCTTTGGATAAGTACCTTGATTAAAACCTAGCAAATAGGCGTCATGTGTAGAATTGAGCATCTACGTGTTCTATTACAAGTGGAAGCATGTCATCTCATCCATAATAAATACATCTTAACCATCTCATCCATAATAAATCCACCATACATCCATTCCATTTACTTCCAATCCTAAAAACTATCTTGATCTTGACAAAGATTAGGGGTTTACTTCAAACTTTCTCTTGGAAAAATATTGATCATATCTTATCATATGCAATACTATCACCTATATCTATCACTATCTGAATGATCATGCTTAATTCTAATAGGCTATCCTATCATGGGGTACTCCTTAGCATCCTTTCCCATATGCATCCATGCATTTGTTCATAGAATTCCACACATTGCTAGACATTGGGGGTAGGTACTTACATATTTCTTTGGAATAAATCTTGATCCATGACTTATAGCTCACATTGTGATCAAATAACATGAAAATCCCAAAAACATTTATATAACATCAAAATTCTCAAAAAATCCATAACATGTCAAAATTCCAAAAAGCATGGACATAACATGTGAAAATTACAAAAATGTCCAAATAGCCTATAAATACCAAAAACAAACTCAGAAAACATCAAAAGTAAAAAAGAAACCTCAAAAAAATTTGAAGTCACAAACATTTGAATTTTTTTCTAAAAAGAAATAAATCACCCATCTCACCTACCATCCATCCACAATATAATTGTCATCCATAATAAACCTATCACCATCCTCATCTTTGACAAAATAAATAAAAGAAAATATAGCAAGCATCAAAACACAAATTTTCATGCAAAATTATAAGTCTTGATGAGTGTCAAAACCTATCAACAATATTTCATATCAATGACCTAAAAAACATCTAAATCAACATCCAATGAATGCCTTAACAAATATATATTTCCTACAATAGACACCATTTCGGTTATCAACTAAAAAAACTCTCTCTAGCAAGAGATATGATGGCATTGATATAATTTTGTCATTTGGTATTTTCTTTTGGTTTTATCTTTTGTCTCATTCCATCACTCACTCAAAACTTCCTTAATCTTCAATATCTTGGTGTGTCTAGAGGGGTATGTGATGGGGCATAGTCATTGCTTTTGTTTATTATGTTTGTTGGATGTTCTCATAATATGACCTTGGCGAATACTTGTCTTGTATGTGTAGGGATAGTCTTGAGTAATACAACGGCTAGTTCAAATCAAGTTCTTCATATATTTTATATATTGGTCCACTTACTTTGATGGCCTCATTCTCTCACATGATCAAACAAGGTTTATATATGTCAAGTATGAACAAGGATACTCCTAGCTATTTTTAGAGTCAAATTCCATGCAATAGATACAACATCACCATAGTTCTTCATAGCTTGGTGCATCGTTTCTATTTCCTATATCAAAATAAGGATTACTCTACATTTTTATCATAATCTAAAAATAAAAATAAAAATCATCTATCCTACAAAATCATCAAAATATATGTAACGCACTACCACACAACCCTAGAGGAAATTGCAATTATCTACTCAAACGTACTAATTTTTTTTTGTTTAAGAACAATTAACATGCAAGTACACTACCCATTGCCAACAACCTCTAAGGTTACGAGACTGGGATTACTTTAAAACCCAACAAAAAAACATGAATTGAATCCATAACATTTATTTACTTCATAAATTAAGAATTCATACATCCCATACATGATAAATTACATCAACATGATAAGAGATAAAATAAGACTTCAAATCACAATAATTTAACAAAGATTACATCTCTCATTCCTTGAATGAGGTAAATCCAATACGCATGATTACAAATTACAAATTTCCACCTCAATAAAAAATGAGGGGTAATAAATAACAAGATTAACTGAAATGAATAAAGCATATAAAGTAACTGGATCCCACGAGCTCTCCAACTAGAAATACAGTCAACACGAACAAGAAGAAAACCCAACGGAGTAAGGTGCACATTCCACCCAACGAAGTGGTACCCGAAGGCCCACCCCCCGTGCTAGGAGATAGTAACAAGGATTCCAAGACAAGACCATCTACCTCTAGACACACGCTGACTCATACTAACACAACCAACCACATGAACCATACAACCACAAGTACAACTCTAACATGGTCACATTGCATCTAGATATAAAATAGATTGAGTATGCTAAGAAAACCATACACATAAAATTAAATACCAACTATTGTCCTAGACAAAGTGTCATCACACAACTCGACATGGGATATCCTCTGGGAATCTTCATAGGCTCCGGCCCCCATTTAGGGTTATCTTGGTGGCCTCAATTGAATCTCGGCCCCCATACTCACTCATGCAAAATCAAATACCTTTTGTAAAGACAAGATAGGTGACCTTGCCATTCCAGGCCTTCCCACTCATCCCAAGCCTAAACGAGCACTTGTGTCTATGAGTGAGGAAAAATTATCTTGATTAGTGTGAAATACTACCCAATCTCCTAAGAATATTGTTTTAGTTATCACTTGATTAAACTACCTTTGAAGGTTATCCAGTTTACCTCTTTGGGCTCTGGCGCCTAACAAAAGCCACTATTCTACTTGACAACATACCAAACAAAACCAATCACCAAGGGAACTCAAGTGGATACAAAATAGATATTACAACCACTCCAACTCTAGGAGGAAACATATACTGAAACTCACTCCAAACGTTGGAGGCAACAATTCACATAATCCACTCCTTCCAAAGGAGGCACAAATCATCCCCAGACGTGGAAACTAGCTAATTTACTGGCAACGCACTATGCACTACCCAAGGGATTTCAAAGGTTGACTAACATAATATGGAAACCCCAACTAATCAGAACCCCATCTAGAAGACTTATTAACCCCTACAGAACAATTTCCCCCAAAGCGAGAATAGAAGAAACTTACATTTAAAAGAGCAATTTAACAGGAATTAGACCTACTTTGGATTTACTAAATCCACTTCCTTTAATAAAATTCAATAGATTATTGCCACAATAAAACTAATTTAATAATGTCTCTCTTTCAAAAAAAAGAAGAAATTTAAATCAAATATTTAATCCTTAATTGCTTGCAAATAATAATAAAATAAACCTTTACTTCTTCGATTTGAAACATATCATTTTAAAATAACTATTTCTCCTTGCAAAATAAATCATTTAAAAAAAAATTAATCTCACTATTAAAACATATTACTTTGAAATCCATTATTTGTCCTTTCAAAATATATTATCTTAAAAATAATTCCATTAATTCGACTATTGCATATTGATTTAAAATTTCCCCAGTTACATATAAATCATGTCATTATTTAAATCAACATTTATATATATATATATATATATAAAACTTATATCCGCAAATATATATATATTTTATTATTGATATATTTTAATATTATAAAATATAATCTAAAATATTACTTAAAAATATTTTAATATTATAAAATATTATTTATAAAAAATTTAATATTATAAAATATTATATATATATATATATATATATATATATATATTTTTAAAATGAAATGAAAAAGAGCCCGTTCGTTTTTTCTTAGGCCACATACATATGCTAGGGTTGGGGCAGTTGACTTAACACAACCGACCCTAGGCTTGGGGTGGCGGCTTTGTTAAGCATAGCTGAACCCCAAAGAGGGGTCGACTGTGTTTAAACATAGTCGCATCCATTAATGGGCACGACTATGTTGAAAGACAGACGAACTCTGTGGTGGCGGCGGTAGCAGATGTGGGGTGCGCGCTGGGCGCCCACACCCCCCCCCCCCACTCACCTCCCATGGGGGCACGGTGGGGGTGAGCCCCCAGCGACCCCCCAACCAAAACATTTGAATTTTATAAAATAAAAATAGTAAAAAATAATAAATTTTATAACCCTTGCGGATTTTTTAATCTGCCAGTTTGACAGGGGAATTTTTCATTTTTTTATTTAAAAATACTAGCATAACATTTGCCCAAACATAAAATGATATATATATATATATATATATATATATATATGAAGTTTTCATATATATATATATATACTCAGATTTACAATTTCTCAAACAAATTGAGCAAATAAATTTTAGAAATGAAACATTTATAACCATAATGCAATTTTTCCTTGAAGAACATTATTTCCAAATAGAGGTTTTCAAAGTTTTGAAACCAGATTTAACATGGGTTTTTCTTGCAAATCAAACAAGGTTTCTTTTCTTTTTTTTTCAAACAGCATATCAAAATTATGAATCCTTTCAAAATAAACTAATTTAATAAAAGAAAACCTGGTTTCCAAGTACTTGAGAGGCTGATAAAATGGTGCAAGGCCTTCTCCTCAGATGCAAGCTCCTTCCCAGCAAACCAACTGAGCTTTTCCAAGGATCCAAATCCAAACCCACAAAACAACAATTATTTTCTTCCTTCCCTTCCTTATTTTCAATTTGTCCTTCTCCCCCCAAAACTCCATGAAAATCCATAATAATAAAAAAATCAAAAATATCTCATCAACCACCCTCATAAATTTTCAAAAACAGAATAGGAAATATCTTAATTTTTATTTTTTACATTTAAAATTTTCAAAAATGCAATTAAAAACCTTTTTCAATTTTCAAACTTAATTTCAATCAAAATATCTATTAATTTTCAAAATTAATAACTTCATTCAATTCAATACAATTAATTTAATTAATCAATAAAATAAATCTAATCCAAGATTAAATTATTTTATTAATTAAATTAAATTAATTAATAAATTAAATAACATTTCTAACATTATAACCAGATTAATTTAATCAACAACTTAACTACATAAGTCATTTATTAACCTTTTTCTAACTTGCAATTTAAATAAAATCAAGGCAAATTGAACAATATTAAAACAACTGAACCAGACTAAAACTGATGACACACTATGACCAGGGTGATGACTTAACATGGAAAACCTAGCTACTATCTCCCAATCGAATGTTGTTGGGCAATGGACACGCTCAAACCTGTGAACCTAGGTGGAGTCAATGTCTTGTACCTATCAACCTGCAAACAAAGAGTATAACGAACATGTATATGTATATATCATAATAAAGCACACCGTGAAGAGGAAATCGCAAAATCATAGGGCACTCACAAGCGAGTGGTGCAATTCCATCCCCTTCACCAATACAGTGATACTGACTGATGTATCTAACATCAATTATATAATATAAAGCATAAAACAACATTAATTCAAATATCCACTAAGCTAATCCATAACATGTCATAATGATAATATCAAAATAAAATTACCATCACATCACGTTATAGTTATCGATCAACTAGTAACCAAGTACCAAAGTTTAAGTACTAACGGAAAACACAACATAACAAAGAAGAACACTGTTCAATCAAAAGAGAAAAATGGAGGGGTATTACATCCTCCCCCCTTAGGGTTAGGCTTACTCCTGGAAGCCTACAAACAAGTAGGGATATAACTCCCTCATACAAACTGCATCCAAATCAAAACCTCGACCCCTGAGGGTGAGTATCCTACAATGTGTGACCAACTCCAGAAGTCTCAACTATAGCTCCCTGATACCCAGGCTGACAATTATCAACCGTAGCATAAGCTCGATGAGATCTACCTACATCCCCTACTATCGGATCTGAAACTGCTAGGCCCTGACCAAATCTAGAAGTGTTCCGATGCAGATAGTTCCTAGCAAGGTGGCCCTATTGGCTACAAGAGTAACACCCCATGTTACAACCAAACCCTTTGCTTCCTAAAGGTGCAGTAGACTGCTGCATACTACCTTGGTCATCCGTAGACTGTGAACTCTAGGTTGGTTTCTCCTGTCGATTGCGCTTATTGTGCCACCAGTTCCAATTCCTTCTAGGAAAAGAACCACCATCATCCTGATATGACTGAGATTCCTTACACTTTCCAAGTGCACTCTACTACTGCCCACTCAGAGTAGGCCCTTGCTGATCCCTAGAAGGTACACCTCCTTGAGTCTAACCCTGTTGTGCACCAATCCCAACTAACGAACCACTGCCGATCTAAACATCAATGTGGTCTCCTAGTGCCATGGCTAAGTTTGCTACCGATAATGCCATCTGGCTCAACACGTGATACTCATCGGCTCGGTGCTGATGCCAGTGGTCAGATAAGAAACAGGCTCTGAACCACTCTAAAAACATATCCTAAGACATTGAATTAATATCTATGTGGAGCTTATGCTCCTCCAACCTCCACCATGTGCACACGAGTCCCCGCAGATGCATAGTAGCATACCATGCTTTGGTATTACTACTATATGGGTGCATAGAAAAGCACCAGTTGAGGTCAATGAGCCAAGTCTCAGCCTCTAAACCACTGCCTCCTCCATCAAATAAAGGTGGACGTGCCCTGAGAAAATCCATCATATGTGCTAAGCCTACTGTCTCTTCCTGTACAAGAATTACTCTCACACCAGGATTACCTTGAACCTCCGCCGACGTTTAACCAAGGAGTACGAATGCCTCCTCAAGTGCTCTACATGCAGCCTCAATCCTTGGAAGATTATGTTGTCGATCACTACCCCTTGGGGAATTCTGTGATGCCGAATGTTCTTCCTGATCAGGAATAAGTGGAATAGGAGGAGACTCATGCTCACTCCCATCGCGATCGCCTACACGGCCACGTCCTCTCCCTCTACCTCTTCCACGTCTAGGAGGCATAATCCTGCATAGACACATCAAAGTATTAGGCAAGGCACACAACTTAAAGCCTACACAACTAAAAGCTTAATGGATTCATCATAATCCCAAAGTACCCAGTGTTTAAACCTGGGCTTTGATACCATTTGTAACGCCCCACCATGCAACCCTAGAGGAAATTGAAATTAACTACTCAAACGTACTAATTTTTATTTTGTTTAAGTACAATTAACATGCAAGTACACTACCCATTTCCAACAACCTCTAAGGTTACGAGACTGGGATTACGTTAACACCCAACCAAAAAATATGAATTGAATCCATAACATTTATTTACTTCAGAAATTAAGAACTCATACATCCCATACATGATAAATTACATCAACATGATAAGAGATACAATAATACTTCAAATCACAATAATTTAATAAATATTACATCTCTCATTCCCTGAATGAGGTAAATCCAATACGCATGATTACAAATTACAACTTTCCACCTCAATAACAAATGAGGGGTAATAAATAACAAGATCAACTGAAATGAGTAAAGCATATAAAGTAATTGGATCCCACAAGCTCTCCAACTGGAAATATAGTCAACATGAACAAGAAGAAAACCCAATGGAGTAAGGTGCACATTTCACCCAACCAAGTGGTACCCAAAGGCCCACCCCCCATGCTAGGAGATAGTAACAAGGATTCTAAGACAAGACCATCTACCTCAAGACACAGGCTGACTCATACTGACACAACCAACCACATGAACCATACAACCACAAGTACAACTCTAAGATGGTCACATTACTTCTAGATATAAAACAAATTGAGTATGCTAAGAAAACCATACACATAAAATCAAATACCAACTATTGTCCTAGACATAGTGTCATCACACAGCTTGACATGGGATATCCTCTAGGAATCTTCATAGGCTCCAACCCCCATTATGGGTTATCCTAGTGGCCTCAACCGAATCCTGGCCCCCATACTCACTCATGCGAAATCAAATACCTTTTGTAAAGACAAGATAGATGACCTTGCCATTCCAGGCCTTCCCACTCATCCCAAGCCTAAACGAGCATTTGTGTCTATGAGTGAGACAAAATTATCTTGATTAGTGTGAAATACTACCCAATCTCCTAAGAATATTGTTTTAGTTATCACTTGATTAAACCACCTCCGAAGGTTATGTAGTTTACCTCTTTGGGCTCTGGCGCCTAACAGAAGCCACTCTTCTACTTGACAACATACCAAACAAAACCAATCACCAAGGGAACTCAAGTGCATACAAAATAGCTATTACAACCACTCTAACTCTAGAAGGAAACATATACTGAAACTCACTCCAAACATTGGAGGCAACAATTCACATAATCCACTCCTTCCAAAGGAGGCACAAATCATCTCCATTCATGGAAACCGGGTAATTACTAACAATGCATCATGCACTACCCAAGGGATTTCAAAGGTTGACTAACATAATACAGCAACCCCAACTAATTAGAACCCCATCTGGAAGACTTATTAACCCCTACTGAACAATTTCCCCCAAAGCGAGAACAAAAGAAACTTAAAGCGAGAACAAAAGAAACTTACATTTAAAAGAGCAATTTAACAGGAATTAAACCTACTTTGGATTTACTAAATCCACTTCCTTTAATAAAATTCAATAGATTATTGCCACAATAAAACTAATTTAATAATGTCTATCTTTTAGACAAAAGCAAAAATTTAAATCAGATATTTAATCCTAAATTGCTTGCAAATAATAATAAAATAAGCCTTTACTTCTTCGATTTAAAACATATCATTTTAAAATAAATATTTCTCCTTGCAAAATAAATCATTTAAAAAAAAAAAATTAATCTCGCTATTAAAACATATTATTTTTAGATCCATTATTTGTCCTTTCAAAATATATTATCTTAGAAATAATTCGATTAATTCGACTATTGCATATTGATTTAAAATTTTCGCAATTACATATAAATCATATCATTATTTAAATCAACATTTTCATAAATATATATTAAACTTATATCCACAACTATATATATATTTTATTATTGATATATATTAATATTTTAATATTATAAAATATAATATATAAAATATTATAATATATTTTATTATTAATAAATATTAATATTTTAACATTATAAAATATTATTTATAAATATTTTAATATTATAAAATATAATATACAAAATATTATATATATTTTATTTTTATAAAAAAAACGAAATGAAAAAGAGCCACATGCGTTTTTCCTTTGACCGCGTACATATGCTAGGGTTGGGGGTAGCTGAATTAACACAGCCGACCCCAGGTTTGGGGTGGCGGCTGTGTTATGCACAACCGAACCCCAAAGAGGGGCCGACTGTGTTTAAACACAGTCGCTCCCATTAATGGGTTCGGCTATGTTTAAACATAGTTGAACCCTATGGTGGCGGCGGTGACGGATGTGGAGTGTGCGCTAGGTGCGGCTTCCCCCACTCGCCTCCCATGGGGGCACAGTGGGGGTGAGACCCTAGCAACCCCCCAACCAAAACATCCAAATTTTATAAAATAAAAAATAATTAAAAATAATAATTTTTATAACCCCTGCGATTTTTTAATCCGCCATTTTGATAGGGGCATTTTTTATTTTTATTTTTTTAAATACCAGCATAACATTTGCACAAACATAAAATGATATATATATATATATATATATATATATATATATATATATATATATATATATATATATATATATATATATATATATATACTCAGATTTACAATTTCTCAAACAAATTGAGCAAATAAATTTTAGAAATGAAACATTTATAACCATAATAGAATTTTTCCTTGAAGAACGTTATTTCCAAACAGAGGTTTTCAAAGTTTTGAAACTAGATTTAACATGGGTTTTTCTTGCAAATCAAACAAAGTTTAATTTTTTTTTTTTCAAACAACATATCAAAATTATGAATCCTTTCAAAATAAACTAATTTAATAAAAGAAAACCTGGTTTCCAAGTACTTGAGAGGTTGATAAAATGGTGCAAGGCCTTCTCCTCAAATGCAAGCTCCTTCCTAGCAAACCAACTGAGCTTTTCCAAGGATCCAAATCCAAACCCACAAAACAACAATTGTTTTCTTCCTTCCCTTCCTTATTTTCAATTTTTCCTTCTCCCCCCAAAACTCCATGAAAATCCATAATAATAAAAAAATCAAAAATATCTCATCAACCACCCTCATAAATTTTCAAAAACAGAATAGGAAATATCTTAATTTTCATGTTTTGCATTTAAAATTTTCAAAAATGCAATTAAAAACCTTTTTCAATTTTCAAACTTAATTTCAATGAAAATATCTATTAATTTCAAAAATGAATAACTTCATTCAATTCAACACAATTAATTTAATTAATCAATAAAATAAATCTAATCCAAGACTAAATTATTTTATTAATTAAATTAAATTAATTAATAAATTAAATAACATTTCTAATCTTTATAACCAAATTCATTTAATCAAAAACTTAACTACATAAGCCATTTATTAACCTTTTTCTAACTTGCAATTTAAATAAAATCAAGGAAAATTGAACAATATTAAAACAACTAAACCAAACTAAAACCGACGACACACTATGACCAGGGTGATGACTTGGCACAAAAAACCTAGCTACTATCTCCCAATCGAATGTCGTTGGGCAATGGACACGCTCAAACCTGTGAACCTAGGTGGAGTCAATGTCTTGTACCTGTTAACCTATGAACAAAGAGTATATGGAACATGTATATATATATATCATAATAAAGCACACCATGAAGAGGAAATCATGGAATCGCAGGGCGCTCGCAAGCGAGTGGTGCAATTTTGTCCCCTTCACCAATACAGTGATATTGACTAACGTATTTAATATCAATTATCTAATCTAAAGCATAAAACAACATTAATTCAAATATCCACTAAGCTAATCCATAACATGCCATAATGATAATATCAAAATAAAATTACCATCACATCAAAATACATCATCACATGGCGTTACAGTTATCGATCAACTAGTAACCAAGTACCAAAGTCAAAGTACTAACAGAAAACACAACATAACAAAGAAGAACACTGTCTGATCAAAAAAACAAAATGGAGGGGTATTACATCCTCCCCCCCTAGGGTCAGGCTTACTGTTGGAAGCCTACAAACAAGTAGGGATATAACTCCCTCATACAAACTACATTCAAATCAAAACCTTGACCCCTGAAGGTGAGTATCCTACACTATGTGACCAACTCCAGAAGTCTCAACTATAGCTCCCTGATACCTAGGCTGATAGTTATCAACCATAGCATAAGCTCAATGAGATCTACCTGCATCCCCTATTGTCGATTCAGAAACTGCTGGGCCCTAACCAAATCTAGAAGTGTTCTGATGTGAAAAGTTCCTAGAAAGATGGCCTTGTTGGCCACAAGAGTAACACCCCATGTTATGACCAAACCCTCTGCTTCCTAAAGGTGCAGTAGACTGTTGCATACTACCCCAGTCATCTGCACACTGTGAACTTTGGGCTGGCTGCTCCTATCGATTGCGCTTATTGAGCCACAAGTTCTAGTTCCTTCTAGGTGAAGAACCACCATCATCCTAATATGACTGAGAGTCCTTACATTTTCCAAGCGCACTCTACTACTGCCCACTCAGAGTAGGCCCCTGCTGAGCCCTAGAAGGTGTACCTCCCTAAGTCTGACCCTGTTGTGCACTAGTCCTAGGTAATGAACCACTATCGATTTAAACATCATTGTGGTCTCCTAGTGCCATGGCTAAGTTTGCTACCGACAATGCCATTTGGCTCAATGTGTGATACTCATCGCCTCGGTGCTGATGCCAGTGATCGGATAAGAAACAAGCTCTGAACCACTCTAAAAACATATCCCAAGACACCAAATTAATATCTATGTGGATCTTTTTCTCCTCCAACCTCCACCATGTGGACGCAAGTCCTCGTAGATGCATAGTAGCACACCACGCTTTGGTATTACTACTATATGGGTGCATAGCAAAGCACCAGTTGAGGTCAATGAGCCAAGTCTTAGCCTCTAAGCCACTACCTCCTCCATCAAATAAAGGTGGACATGCCCTGAGAAAATCCATCATATGTGCTAAGCCTATTGTCTTTGCCTTTGCAAGAATTACTCTCACACCAGGATTACCTTAAACCTCAACTGACCTCTGACTAAGGAGTACCAATGCCTCCTCAAGGGCTCTACGCGCAACCTCAATCCTTGGAGGATTCTTCTATTGATCACTACCCCTTGGGGCATTCTACAATGCCAGATGTTCTTCCTAATCTAAACTTAGTGGAACATGAGGAGGAGAGTCATGTTGACTCACATCGCGACCGCCTACACGACCACGTCCTCTCCCTCTACCACTTCCACGTCTGGGAGGCATAATCCTACATAGACACATCAAGGTATTAGGTAGGGCACACAACTTAAAGCCTACACAACTGAAAGCTTAATGGGTTCATCATAATCCCAGAGTACCCAGTGTTTAAACTGGGCTTTGATACCATGTGTAACACCCCACCATGCAAACCTAGAGGAAATTGAAATTAACTACTCAAACGTACTAATTTTTGTTTTGTTTAAGTACAATTAACATGCACATACACTACCCATTGCCAACAACCTCTAAGGTTATGAGACTGGGATTACTTTAAAACCCAACCAAAAAATATGAATTGAATCCATAACATTTATTTACTTCAGAAATTAAGAACTCATACATCCCATACATGATAAATTACATCAACATGATAAGAGATACAATAAGACTTCAAATCACAATAATTTAACAAAGATTACATCTCTCATTCCCTGAATGGGGTAAATCCAATACGCATGATTACAAATTACAACTTTCTACCTCGATAACAAATGAGAGGTGATAAATAACAAGATCAACTGAAATGAATAAAACATATAAAGTAATTGGATCCCACGAGCTCTCCAACTAGAAATCTCATCAACACGAGCAAGAAGAAAACCCAACAAAGTAATGTGTACGTTCCACCCAACCAAGTGGTACCCAAAGGCCCACTCCCTGTGCTAGGAGATAGTAATAAGGATTCCAAGATAAGACCATCTACCTCTAGACACAAGCTGACTCATACTGACACAACCAACCGCATGAACCATACAACCACAAGTACAACTCTAACATGGTCACATAGCTTCTAGATATATAAAAAATCGAGTATGCTAAGAAAACCATACACATAAAATAAAATACCAACTATTATCCTAGACAAAGTGTCATCACACAACTCGATATTGGATATCCTCTGGGAATCTTCATAAGCTTTGGCCCCCATTATGGTTTATCCTATTGGCCTCAACCGAATCCTGGTCCCCATACTCACTCATGCGGAATCAAATACTTTTCATAAAGACAAGATAGATGACCTTGCCATTCCAAGCCTTCCCATTCATCCCAAGCCTAAACGAGCACTTGTGTCTATGAGTGAGGAAAAATTATCTTGATTAGTGTGAAATACTAGCCAATCTCCTAAGAATATTGTTTTAGTTATCACTTGATTAAACCACCTCCGAAGGTTATCCGGTTTACCTCTTTGGGCTCTAGCACCTAACAGAAGCCACTCTTCTACTTGACAACATACCAAACAAAACCAATCACCAAGGGAACCCAAGTGCATAAAAAATAGATATTACAACCACTCCAACTCTAGGAGGAAACATATACTGAAACTCACTCCAAACATTGGAGGGAACAATTCACATAATCCACTCCTTCCAAAGGAGGCACAAATCATCCCCGTTCGTGGAAACCAGGTAATTTACTGACAACGCACCATGCACTACCCAAGTGATTTCAAAGGTTGACTAACATAATACGGCAACCCCAACTAATTAGAACCCCATTTGGAAGACTTATTAACCCCTATTGAACAATTTCCCCCAAAGCAAGAACAAAAGAAACTTACATTTAAAAGAGCAATTTAACAGGAATTAAACCTACTTTGGATTTACTAAATCCACTTCTTTTAATAAAATTTAATAGATTATTGCCACAATAAAACTAATTTAGTAATGTCTCTCTTTCATACAAAAGAAGAAATTTAAATCAAATATTTAATCCTAAATTGCTTGCAAATAATAATAAAATAAACCTTTACTTCTTCGATTTAAAACATATCATTTTAAAATAACTATTTTTGCTTGCAAAATAAATCATTTTAAAAACAATTAATCTCTCTATTAAAACATATTACTTTTAAATCCATTATTTGTCCTTTCAAAATATATTATCTTAAAAATAATTCGATTAATTTGACTATTGCATATTGATTTAAAATTTCCCCAATTACATATAAATCATACCATTATTTAAATCAAAATTTTCATATATATATTAAACTTATATCCACAACTATGTATATATTTTATTATTGATATATATTAATATTTTAATATTATAAAATATAATATATAAAATATTTTATATATTTTATTATTAATATATATTAATATTATAAAATATAATATACAAAATATTATATATATATTTTTTTTATAAAAAAAAATGAAATGAAAAAGAGCCACATGCATTTTTCCTTGAGCCGCGTACATATGCTAGGGTTGGGGACAGTTGACTTAACATAGCCGACCCCAGGCTTGGGGCGGCGGCTATGTCAAGCACAACTGAACTCCAAAGAGGAGCGGACTATGTTTAAACACAGTCGCACCCATTACACCCATTAATGGGTGTGGGTGTGTTTAAACACAGCCGAACCTTGCAGTGGCGGTGGCGGCGGATGTGGGGTGGGGGTTGGGCACGGCTCCTCCCACTTGCCTCCCATGGGGACGTGGTGGGGGTGAGCCCTCAGCGACCCCCCAACCGAAACATCTGAATTTTATAAAAAAAAAAAAATAGAACCCCTGCAGATTTTTTAATCCGCCAGTTTGACATGGGCATTTTTCATTTTAAAAAAAAAATACTAGCATAACATTTGCACAAACATAAAATGATATATATATATATATATATATGAAGTTTTCAATATATATATATATATATATATATATATATATATACTCAGATTTACAATTTCTCAAACAAATTGAGCAAATAAATTTTAGAAATGAAACATTTATAACCATAATGCAATTTTTCCTTGAAGAACATTATTTCCAAATAGAGGTTTTCAAAGTTTTGAAACCAGATTTAACATGGGTTTTTCTTGCAAATCAAACAAGGTTTCTTTTCTTTTTTTTTCAAACAGCATATCAAAATTATGAATCCTTTCAAAATAAACTAATTTAATAAAAGAAAACCTGGTTTCCAAGTACTTGAGAGGCTGATAAAATGGTGCAAGGCCTTCTCCTCAGATGCAAGCTCCTTCCCAGTAAACCAACTGAGCTTTTCCAAGGATCCAAATCCAAACCCACAAAACAACAATTATTTTCTTCCTTCCCTTCCTTATTTTCAATTTTTCCTTCTCCCCCAAAAACTCCATGAAAATCCATAATAATAATAATAATAATAAAATCTCATCAACCACCCTCATAAATTTCAATCCCTTAAGACTAATGTTCTTCTATTCCTCTTAAAGGACTGACAAAAGTTTCAAACCCAAATTTTACTTTGAAGACGTCCGAAATTGTAATTTACTAAAACATAGAAAATACCAAAAAAAATTATTTTTGATATTTTTCAAAATCTCTCATGCCAACAACTCCAGACTGGTCCTAATCATTGAGATCCCTACTGCTAGGGTATTTGTCCCTAAGACTAGCCCTAGGATGGCCAACTAGCTGATCCACCATCATACCTACTCGGACCCACAAAACTATGAAAATCGTCGCCTATGTGTGGGCACTGGCATGTCATAGAGGGTCCTATAATAGGCAACCTCTCTTTGTATAGAACGAATATCCTATGTGTATAGTGCCAACAAGACCATCTATCCCTAGGCCTATGTCACAACCTCTAGTTGTTGTCTCCATCATGTCTCCTAAGCAAGTGGGCCTTAACCTGTTGCCTCTAAGAGATCTTTGTATCTCTCTGAGTCCTTGCCTAATCTCTCTTAGTCTTGAGTTGGTCCCTCTCCATCCTCATCTGAGTGATTTGATCAGTCAGGCTTTCTCTCCTATTTACAACCATCACACTCTATGCACACCTAGTCTCACTCCTGAAGAGATACATAAAGCCTCTGCTCATCTAGACCCCATCTCTAGGACCTCTTATTATCACCACTACTTGTGTTGTTGGTGGACCCTATGGAGCCTATGTAGGCACCCATCTTCTATCCTTAGCTACATGTACCTCTACCTAAGTGCACTATCTCTTTATATGTTGCTTACCTATCTCCCCCTTTTTATGTCTCCTACTTTTGACATCACCCCCATCTAGATCTATAAATCTCAATGGTCGGTGTGGAACCCACCATGCATCATTGTCTTGAGTGGTGCCTAGATCTGATACACCATCTACCCAAATCCACAAGACTTGAGCCAACACACAAAATTTATAAGTTCTATCTATGTAGAGGCCATTGACCCCTAATCCACTATCTCCTTGATTGTTCAAGAAAATATTATGTGGTAGTCATCCATAGGAACATCCTATTACTCATTGAACTACCTCCTGGACCTATTAGGGAGTTATCTCTCCAATATATGTTGAGTCATGCTTATCAACCACCTAGTCTACCAAAATTATGGTAGATTCTCTCCATCATCATCCCATGCCTCAATTTGAAGCCATGGTCACCACCTAAACTCTCCAATTCCATCAATCTAGCATCTCCAATGGTTCAAATCTTCCATGTTTTGATGTGTGAGCATGGTTTCATATCAATACACCAAGGGGTAATCAGCCTCTTGAATTGCCTCACCAAAATGTCTAAGGACTGCACTGTTCTCCAAAGCCCAGATATAAAAAGTGCCATGCATGTAGAAAAGCTAGTGGCAGCCCTATAAACCACCTAATGCATGCCATGGTATACATGAGCTAAGATGCATGGTCCCATGCAAAGACACATGCATCCTCTCCAAGACCCTGCCCCATCCAACACTGAATCCCTTGAACCTCCAATTGGGCATGACCTATCAACAGATGAGTCCCACAACCATGATGTTAATGTAAATGATCACACCAATTCAATCTCATAGATCGATTTATCCATTGTCTATCTCAAGCTCGTATCGCCTAGAACTCACTCCAAATCCTCGCTGTTGTGATTTACATCATAGTTAACCCTCTCTCCATGGATGGTTACCCTCAAAATATGCCAGAAATCCTCAAGGGTAATGCTTGCATCTCCTATATGTAGATGAAAGGACAATGTCTCTGACCTCCTCTGCTCAACCAATGTAGTCATCAAGGCCAGGTGCACCTTGATCTTTGACATGTATGCAATATAATATAGTCTAGTCACACCAAGGAACTCAACATCAATTTCTATAAAAACAGTCATTTGGTCCAAAACATATCATCTTTGCTCTCTATAAGGAAATAGATCTAGGATATCCTACAAGCATAATGCTCATGACATCAACTTTCTCAAAATTTGTAAAAAATTAAGTCTAAATGGCTTAAAAATAAAAGTAAGTTTTTTTGTAAAAGTGTTGCTAGGTGCCAGTCAGATGCATTGCAGTTTTTATAAACCCTGGTGCACTTGTTGTAGCACGAAACTTTTATCGAAATCATCACATCAGATTACATATTCATCACGTTGGGTACAAAAGAATCACACATAACATGATGTGTTTGTTTTCCTACTTTCTAGCCTACCTTTAGATACATAAAACTACATGCAAGAAAAAATTGGTTAGCCACTTTTACGTAAGTGTCACTTTCCCAAAAAAAGAAAGAGATAAAATGAAAGTGTCAACATGTGCTAGTCAGACGTATTTCAGTCTTTATAAACCCCAACACACTTGTTGTAGCATGACACTTTTTTCAAAATTGTTGCATCAAGTTACGTATTTATCGCATCAAGTATAGAAGTGTTGCACATAACATGATGTTTTTGTTTTCCTAATTTCTTGCCTACCTTTAGCTACACAAAACTATGTGCAAGCAAAAATTGGTTAGGTACATATCGAGGCCCCTAATTCGGTTGGCCATTGTAACTAACGTATTGCATCTACATGGTGTGGTGCTCATATAGCTAGTGCCATAGTGAAAAACTCTCACGAAGGGATGTGAGGGGTGCAAAAGGCTCATAGCTCAATTCTCTCAAATCAAGGTGTGAAAATGAGGTTAAAATGAACCCAAATGCATATATATGCCTAGCGAACCCTAGGGTTTCCCCCTATAACCCATTTTTCAAACTTGGTTATCCATCTTGATCATTCCTATGACTTGATTTTTTGTTCTCTTTTTAGCTGACCTAGTCCCACCATCCTGTTGTGATTTTGACTCAAAAATTATTATTTTTCAGCCAATCTCTCGAGGGGGTAGCCTACCATTCTTCCTTCGTTCGCTAGGGCACAATGGGACTTCAAGTAATTTTTTTTTAAAAATGAGTAGCATCAGGTATTTGAAACAATGTACAAGTACATTGTCTCAGTCTCAAAGAGGGGAAAAATGTAGACACCCAAATATTTCCTAAGCGTATCACACATTTCGATTCGACTTATTAACATCATTTTCCTCATTATCCCCTAATTCCTCAATTTAATCAAATAATATCTAATTATTTGATTAAATTCAATTTATTGGACTATATTAATTAAATAATTAACATTATTTCATTAATTCATCATAATTCATTTTCCCCTTCTGATTAAATAATTTTGATTATTTATTTAATTCCCCAATCCCACTTGATTAAATAATTTTCAATTTTTAATTAAAAATCCTAATTCCTCTCATCTTCACAATTAAATAATTTTCATAATTATTTAATTTGACTAATTTTCTTCCAACTCTCAAACTTGCACAAAGAATATTCCTTTTCAAAAAAGAGAATATTCCCAATTAAAATTCAAATATCTTCAACCAATTTTCCATGAAAATAAGGATATTTTGGGCTCTCATGAATTCTCATCCCTTGATCTTCCTTCATCTCCTTGATTTCCTCTCATCCATTGATCTTCATTTTCAATCATGGCCGTCAATTAGAATTCCTAAAATATATAAAACAAGCCCTTCATTCATGAAATTCATTCACAATTTTCATAAGCATATGCACTCTCTTGAATTCTTGAGCCAATCTTGAGCATTTGAGAAACCCTATTTTGTGAATCACATCAATAAATCTTTTGGAATCATGGATTATGCACAAGTTGAGCAATCCACATCACAAATTATCATCAATCCAAAATGATATTGAGTGTTTTCATTGTCTCTTTAGTTTATTTGCTTTGAATTTTCATTTCAGTTACTTTAGATTAAATCTTTGAAGCTTTAGCAAATTGATTTCATTGAGTATGGGTTTGTATGATATTAATTCTATAGGTTATTAGTGTTTTTAGACTCTAATTGCTTCAATTATGATTTCTAACTATCACTCATATTTCCCCTATGACAGAAGGTACCATTCTCTTCTCCAACATCATAAACAATAGTAACAAGTTCCAAGTTTAGTATGCATAGTCATGTTAAGATATTTGGTTAGATGCATCGTACAAATTGCATATCATGCAACATTTTAATATTTGTATTGTGTTGTAATTTTTCCTCTAATTGAATGGGGATCCACCCTTGGAAGAGTCCATGACATTCATTGATTAACATAGATAGCTGCATGGAATATTGAGTAAGGTATGTAAGTTACTTTGTAAGAGCGTAATGAAAGGAGTTAAAAGTAGAAATTCAAGATAATTAATGATGAAAAAGGAGTAACATATAACATAAAATGGTATTTTGAAGAGAATAATCATTATTTGATCTCCTACCTTAGGATTTGACAAGTAGATTCAAGGACTTGGAAATCTTATATATATTGAGTGTTGGCATTGGAAAAGTAATCAATAATATTTTTTGTAGGTAGATGCTCCTAAAATATTTCTGGAACTCTTTTAAAATCTTGGCATGGAACATTAGAGGTTCATAAAAATATCGGTATATTTAAAATTTATATATCGAGTTAATATAGTGAGTGAAATTAATGTGAGGATAGATTTATTTATCCAAAATAGATTTTCCACAAGGTTCTAAGTTATATTTTTTTAATTTTATGCTTTTTATTCATTGTTAATATTTATTAGGATCATTTGTCACTTGGATTATAAATTTATGTTTCCATTGATTATGAATATTATTTTGGTTCTAAAATTTTGTATTTAATATCCATTTTAAATGATGAATTCCCAAAATTCCTTATATTTTATATTAGACATTGGTTAAGCTAAACCTATGAAAGATGAAATTCTCTATTTAGGTAATAAAATTAACTTGTAGTGAGAAATTAGTATAAAAATATACTCTAGATTAAATTGAAATCAAGTGTGGAGAGATGGAGATTAAAATTTAATGGGATTTTTTTGAGCTCTAGAAGTACAATATGGGAGATGAGTTTATTGATATAAATCTTTGGGTTGTAATTTCTAAAGAATGTAATGTGTCTATATATGACTAGGAAAATTTTGATAGGAAGGAAAGGAATCTAGTTCAAATCTATGTAGAAAATTTATTTTTGCTAAATGTTTCAAGTGAAGATAACACCAATAAACTTTAAATGAAGTTTAGAAATTTTTATGATAAAAATTATTTGGTTAGTATTTTTTCTTCAAAAAAATTGTACTCTATTGAATACCCGAAATACTAAGAGGGGGGTGAATCAGTATTATTTTAAACCACTTAAAAATTTAAGCATTCATTCCACATAACATATTCAATTTGTAGTAGGAAAGGAAAGTATGAAAGCAACCATCAAAGCTCATAACACATGAACACCAAATTTTTTATGTGGAAAACCCAAAATGGGAAAAACCACGGTGAGGATTAGCTCATAGTATATTACAGAATTGCTCATTGTAGGTGGACTCATTGTCCAAGTGGACTCAATTACCATTGAAAGAATAAAAGATAGAAGAGAGTGGTGGAACACAACCAAGATTTGAACTCCTATAGTTGCATCTAACATATGCATGAATATAGTTCCATTAAAGCTCAATATACCGACTTCACACACTTCATACTGATTTGCATTAACACTCATCTCTACTCTACATTTTCCTTATACTCACACAATTTTCATCAATTGTACATCACATCACATCTCTATATTCAAAACATTGAAAAACATCAAACATTTATATCCGCTTTATCCACAAACACTTATAACATCAATTAGGTCAGCTTAATTAGATGTATAATACCAATTATACCTTGTCATCTCAACATACATACACACTTCACACCAAGATCCAAAACTCATAACAAATCAAAATAGGTTGATTTGGACACATAATAGATCCCACGTAATTTATCAGTACTTATTCAAACTTTGTAATATACAAAACTTATTAGGTTGACACTAGTAATGACCTAATAATAGAATTCACCAACTGTACTTCCAAAAATTGGCACATGGACCTCCAAAATTCATGCCACTTGGAATATAGGTACCATTGACACCTACCATCATTTCCATAAATTTGCAAATCCAGATTCCAATCCGCAAAGAAGTGTGGATTCACCAAAGCATGTACACCGAACTAGAAACCTATGCTATTGCTAGACTAAACTTTTGTCACTTGTAACTTCTTCACCAAAAGACAAAACAATATGAAACTCTAGGTATAGTCTTCTCTAACATCCAATAAAATTATATCAAAACCACAGAGAAAGATCTTACATGACGGACCAATGCAGACCCAATAATTAGATGTCTTATACAATGAAAAACACTATTTTGGCACTTAGCCAATTTCTCTTTCATCTACCTTCACCAAATCGAAACTTCTTGCAAATTCCCACTAGATTACCATATTCAAATATGTTCAAAATATACAAACGAATCTTCACTTCATACTTGAATACAATGTTGAAAGTAATGACAACACTATAATATAATGCACTTATCCCTCATGCTCATGTTTCCAAAAAATGCATCAATGACAAACTCCTTTTTCTTCCAAAAATATCCCCCTTTGACATCAAGGGAAAAGGGCGCAAAACATGATTTTTCACATGTACCAAAACTCCCCCTAACTGATATATACATATATACAAGCTAAAAACTTAATTGACTCCCTCTAAGGGTGTAACCCAACAAAAATTTGTACTTGAAAGTTTCCTTATATCATCCGCATATGTACACAGAAGTCTAAAATAATAATTGAAATGCATAAAAGGAAAAAAATACATTCACCTAGAGGAAGAATTTGAATCTTGTTTATTCAGATGAGTTTTCCACTCTTTCTTTCCTTCTTACCAAATATTCTTGGCAATGCCAAGAATTTTTCTTTGGGTCTCCAACTCCATAAAGAGTTATTCACCATCATCCTTAGTATTGGGTACTAGATTTAGCTTTGAATTTTTGTCAGCATTTAGTAGGGAACTGGAAACAGATGTGAACTTTGCATTCACTAGATCCCTGTGATTACCAAACTACAGTATAACATTTTCTTTCCAAGCTTGTAGTTGGAAGTACTGCTCATGAAAGTTCAAATTGTAGACCTTGTTATTCAATTCAAATCTTGTTGGATCATAGGTACTGGAAGCTTTGTCAATTTGGGACTCAATATAGTCCGTCTCATCTTTTATGCTTTTTTGTGGACCCTGGCCACTTTATAAAAAACTAAAATAAAGCTTTGGCTTCCACCACATAAACCTATACACCTTTAAGGCTTTCCTAGAATTTTTTGTGTGAAGCAACACACTTTTCTATTACATCCATTATTTTCCTATCATTTATCTTTTTCTTTATTTCTTTGTCTAGCTTCTATTTCAACCCACTAGCATACTTCTTAAATGAATCAACTAAAAACTTTAAATTGTCCATATCAGATAAAGAATTATCAATGGTAACATTGGGTATTGTCTCATGCAAAATCTTTACAGCCGAATCAATCATCTCTCCACTCTTTTGATGAGTCTCAATGATTTGTTTTTGGGCAGATTTGTGAAACACATCACCTAGTTGAATCTTGCAAAGAGGAGATATCTTATCCATGTCCACATGCCCTTGTTGCATCAGAAGTTGTAGTAACTGGGTGAACACTACATGCTAGAACTATAACTACACACTCAACAAATCCTTTAAGGAATCTTTGGAGGTGCTAGAAGACTCACCAATAGTCCTTACGTCCTCCTTTGCAACCTTCTCCTTCAAATCCTTTTCCTTATCACAAGTGTTAACTAGTGTCTCTATATCTTTCTTCTCTTCATTACCGAGATCATCTTCATTATTTTTCTCATTACTCTTTTCAGGCACATCTTCACCAGTAGATTGTTCTTTGTTATCTAAAGGAATGATTGTCTCTATTTTTCCTTGAGTGTTCTTAATATTTATCTTAGATACCATAGGAGGTGTTTAATCATGTGTAGTGGTATCCTCCTTTTCAATGTCTTCTCCATTATCTTCTTCTTGTTCAATATTTTCCTCTTCTGCAACATTTTATTTTGTAATTTCTTCCACTTCCAGAAGAACATTATCCTACTCATCTCCTTCCTCAGTGTCATGCTCATGTTGAGCATCATCATGTTGTGCTTCCTCTCCAATATTCACATCCGGAGCTGGAATCTCCACATGCATTTCTTTTGTGCTCTCTGAAGTCATCCCCAATCTCTAAGCTAAATCTGCAACCTTCTCTACTATCTCTTTCCAAAGACTTTCATGATCATTCTAATCTTTTCTAATGAGGGTGGTAACCCTTTGCTTTGTTTGAAACTCCTTGCTATACAATTTATCCAATGTAGCTTTATTATCTTCAGAGAGTGGTGCACTAGCCCTTGCCAAAGAAAAATATTTTTTCTTTTCTTCTTCCTTTATAGCCTCTTGCCTCCTTACAAATAGTACATTCCATAGATATTTATGCAACTACTTCTCAATGTTCTGAATATTAACTTCAAAAACAATAATGTATTTGACAATTTCTTCTACAATGGTGGCTTTTTCCACCTCATCAACATCAGTGTATATTAATGCAGCAGTCTCCTCTAGAATTTCATTCTCCACAATCCCATTAAATAGAGCATCCAGCTTCATGGGACTATTTGTACTAACTAGAACCTTTTTTTTCTTTTTTTCTTATCTTTTGATGTCCCTTTCTCTTTACTAGAATTTGCTTTCTTTTCATGCATTTGCACTCTATATCCTTATTTCTCTTTCTCAACCTATGCTTCACTATTTGTATCAATGATATCAAACCTTTGTTTCTTCACACTTGCTTCTCCTTGTGAAGCTTCTAATTTTCTCTTCTAGACCAATGGTTTAGTATCTTAATCTTCTTCCTCATCTTCCACATTCATCCCTAAGTACTATTCCCTTGTGGCTTTTATCTTCACTCTCCTTCTTGTAGGGCCAATTTTTTGTGCTACTGAAGCATCCTTTTCCTTTATAGGCCTCTTCTATTATTTAAATAGAGAGGTCTTCTCCTTCATCAGAGTTCTTACAGGCTCTTTTCTCTTCTCCCATGAGGTAGGATTAGTCCTGAAGGACTTGGGGGAAATCGGAGGAGTGGTAGCTATTCTACCAGATCTCCTAACACTTGATGATCCTCCCAGTGAGCTAGACTTAGAATTTTCTTTCTCAACTTTCCGATACATTTATTTTCTTCTTTGACATTTTCTTTTAGATCTTTTTTCTCACTTTCAGTCCTTTCAAGATATTAAAGGGCTACACTAAGTTATCCATTCATGTCAACCATGCACTCTTCTTCTATAAACCCACCAATAGGTATCTCTTTCAAAGGAGTATGAAATAATCTAACATCCATGGGTTCAACCTCCAAGATCTTCCCCAAGTGGTTAAGCTCCTTCCAAGGAACCAAGCTCTGATACCAGTTGTTGAATACTCAGAATACTAAGATGGGGGTGAATCAATATTCTTTTAAACCACTTAAACAATTATGCTTTCATTCCACATAGAATATTCAATTTGTAGCAAGAAAGGAAAGTATGAAAGAAACCATCAAAGCACATAACACATGAAGACCAGATTTTTACGTGGAAAAACCAAAATGGGAAAAAAAATAGTGAGGATTAGCTCACAATATATTATAACTAGTTATATTATATTATAGAATTGGTCACTGTAGGTGGACTCACTTCCCACTAAAAGAAGAAAATATAGAAGAGTGGTGGCACACAACCAAGATTTGAACTGCTATAGTTGCATCTAACATATGCATGAATATAGTTCCATTGAAGCTCAATATACCCACTTTACACACTTCATACTAATCTGCATTAACACTCTACTCTAATCTACATTCACCTTATACTCACACAATTTTCATCAAATATACATCACATCACATCTCTATCTTTAAAACACTAAAATAGATCTTACATATATATTTTCTTTATCCACAAACACTTACAACATCAATTAGGTCGGTCTAATTAGATGTATCATATCAATTATACCTTGTCGGATCAACATAAATACATACACACTTTACGCCAAGATTTAAAACTCATAAAAAATCAAAATAGGTTGGCATGGAACTGTAATCACATAATGAATCAGTACTTATTCAAACTCCACAATATACAATACTTATTAGGTTGGCACCGGTAATGACCTAATAACATAATTCACCAACTGTACTTCCAAAAACTGACACGCGAACCTCCAAACTTCATGCCACTTGGAATATAGGCATCATTGACACTTGTCATCATTCCCACAAATCCACAAATCTAGATTTCAATCCGCAGAGAAGTGCGGATTTACCAAAGCATGTACACCAAATTAGAAACCTTTGTTATTGTCAGACCGAACTTCTGTCACTCATAACTTCTTGACTAGACGCCCAAAAAATATGAAACTCTAGATATAAGCTTCTCTAACAATCAATAAAATTATATCAAAAGCGAATAGAAGATCTTACATGGCAGACAAATTCTAACCCAATAACTAGATGTCCTATACACTAAAAAACACTATTTTGGCACTTTTCCAATTTCTCTTTCATATTCCTTCACTAGATCAAAACTTCTTGCAGATTCCAACTAGATTACCATCTTCAAACATGTTCAAACTATACAAACTGATCTGCACAATGGTCTTCATACCAGAATACAATGTTGACATCAATGACAACACTATAATGTAATGCGCTTATCCCTCATGCTCATGTTGCCAACAAATGCATCAATGAAAAATCCTTACTCTTCTAACATACACTTTGAGAATGACAAATTATAGTTTGTATCTATGACTGAAAAATTATAGTTTGTATCTAAACATTTGAATTGTTTCAATAGAGTTATTAGTTATATTTTTTCAAGAGATACATGAATATGGATGAAGAAGACCAATGGATTACTATGTTGTGTTCATTATCCAATTTCTGACATAACAAGGTTATTATAATCAATTCAACCACTTTAAAGGTGGAAATTGATGAGGTAGTTGTTTCTTACTTATTAGAGTAAATGAGAAGAAGAAAAAATGATTCTATTGAGGATTATTTGGTCACCAAAGATGGGCATACATAAAAAGGAAAGAAAAATAAAGGAGATAAGAGATGATCCAATTTAAAATGAGCTTCTAAATCTCTTGGAAAATATACCATTAAGTGTTACCAAAATTATGAAAAATTGGTCATATTTCGAATAAATGTAAAGATAAGAATGCAAAAACAGGGTGGAATGATGACTTGAATATAAAACCTCTAACAATTAATCAAGGGATGTATTTGTGTCATTTTTTAACTAACTTATGTGATGAAGCATGATTTATTAATTATGGAACTTCTTTTCATAGGAATCTCCAGAGGGAGAGGTTTAGTATGTATAAGAAGTATAATGGAGGTGAATTATTCTTGAGAAAAAATATATCTCAAAATTATTGACCAAAGAAAATTTATTCTTGTGTTTTTAGGTGGAAGATTGAAAAAATTATTTAAAGTTACGTACATCTGAGGTTTGGCAAGGAACTTGATTTAGTAAGAAAAATAAATGATGTGGCAACATAGGTAGTCTTCGGAAATAAATTTAGATTCATAAACCTCTAATGATGAATCTAGGGATGTTTTTGTGGCATATTTTGTCTTATGAATGTGATGAAGCATAACTCATCAATTATCGATTCCTCTAAAAATCTCCTTAGGCTCTCATTCTTTATGGAAACTCATTTTTTTCTTTTCCTCCCACTCATTAATATATATGTGTCTCCCTATGATGAAGGAATCTCTTCAGTAGTGCTTGAAAATGGAACGCATTTTTAAATAGAAGGGCCAAATAATTCTTAAACATGGTTTCTCTTCTCTAATATTTTTATTTATTGTGATAATATCTTATAGTAGTGCATCATAATATTTCTAAATTGTGTGTGTAAAATATTCACTAGATTGTGAAATAAGAAATACTATTGAAGTAGCTTCAAGAGTAGGGATATTAGCTACTCTCTTAACTATCAAACTTCCAACTAACCCTTGAGGATTATTAAATATGTGAGTCTTGTCATGTTTAGGAGTAACATCCCACAGTTTTATGGTTTTTTAATTTATAAAATATTCAAAATCAAAGTAGAAATTTCTTTCTCTACATTCTAAAAATCATCTCCCCCCTCATTATTTCTTTACAATGTGTCAAAATCTAAGGTTGAGACTAAGTCCCATCCTAGTAGTGATAATCACCCACTCTCCCTAACTAATCTCCTTTCTTTTTTATGTGTGATGCTATTGATGTCTACCTCAAAAATAGAGGCAATTTCTCTAAATTAGAGTCATGAACTAAATCCTTGAAAAAATCCTACTTCCTAGATAATTTTTTCTTCTAAGTAAAGATCTTAAGTTTGAGGATGAAATATCAAAATTCCCTTATCCTTTATGAAGTAAAAATTAAATAATAGCCTTTCATATGCCTTGTTTCTAAAATAATTTATGATTTCATCAACCTAAAATTTTACAATTAAAGTGGTAGAAAAGGGGGAAATATCATTTTTTTAATTTTTGAATTATTATGGGAACAAATATTTTTTATAGTTTCATCATCATGTTAAGGTTTCTAGTTTGTATGTTGTCTAGACTATGTGCAATTACAGATTTCAAATGAAATTTAAAGATGCAAGATGCAAAAATGCAACCTATATGCACTTTCACTAATGCAATACTTAGAATCCCTAAATGAAAATTAACTAATGTAATACCTAATGCAAAGTTAATGTAAGCTAGATCTAGAACTATGATGCACTTCAAATTAGAAATAAGGTGTTCTAAAGTTCAGGTTCACCAAAATGAAACCTTGGAAATAGTGTTCCACCTTTTGGGAGATGGAACTAAAGGGGGATTAGGGTTCCTCCACCTATTTCACTTATGTTTCATTAAAGGAAACCAAGATCCCTCAACCAATTAGCTTGATTGAGGGAAGGGTTGTGTTAGGACTAGAAAAATCCATCCAAAATCTTCACAAAAATTCCATCTTCCACCAAAATACCTTATTACTTAGCCTGCCATTTTTCCTATCAATTAAAATATTTCATATACCCGCCATCCTAACAAAATTCACATTCCACCATCTACCTGCACAAGAGCTAAGTTATGTCATCGAGATAATACCATATCGGTGGGACTTATTTCAAATTCCCTTAAAAGGAGTGGCAGAGTAGCATAGTCTGAATGTTATCGAAGAAAGAACGTCCTATCAAAGCAATCCATCTTTGTGACTCTCCGATGATCCAATTGAAGAGCTATCGAAGATACATTGGCATATCGAAACAAATTTTTTTGGGTCTCTTCAATAAAATGAAGACTGAGCCACCAGGGGATACAAAGAGTTCTTTTTTCTTTGGCATTACTTTAGGGGAAGATATACCTTAATATTCAGGAAACAAAAAAACATCTCTCATACATAATTTATCTATGTATCGAAGTAACAATAGAAGGTCAAAGGGACCAATACCCAGTTTACACAATCAATGAATTGGAGAGATCATAAAACATTGGGGTGAGAAATTTGGAAGTCTCTCTGACATCTTGAAGGCAAATGAGTTTATGATTAGTCTAAAAATTCATTGAAGAGAAATATAACTATCAAAGTGAGTATATTTGACTCCCTCCAATATTTCAATGGAACAAAAAAAGGCATGTGAGTGACTTTAGGGATACATCGAGGAGAAGTGAAAAGATCAGAGTGACTGACTTCTTAGTCCCTTCGACATGGAAAAATGACAAGGGCAGCAGATAAATCACGTTGGAAGGATAAAAATAAAGTTTGTGAATTCATTCCAAAACTTTAATACGAGTACGACATCCTAATGAAGAAAAAAAAGTATTATTGCAATCATGTGGTAAATATTTTAATTGAAATTTATTAAAACCACCAACATTTTTTTTGGGGGAAATGTAAATTTATTGTTGATGAAAATATTTTCACCGAGAAATGAGATATTTCACCAAGGAAATCAAGAAAACATAAAATCATGGATTGGGTAATTATTTTTACTTGGGGAGTATTTTATTTCATCAAGTGAAAGTGCATAAAGTAAATACAAAGTGAAATCACCAGCAAAGGAAGGAGTATAATAATTAAAATTAGTTTTCATGAAACACAAAGGTAGAAGGGGATTAAAATAAAATATTTTAATCTATTGAAGATAATTAATAAAATAAAAGGTTGCATCGGATGATGTGTGAAGATTCATTAACCCTTGGAAATGTAATGTATATATGACAGTTGAAAATTAAAAAAACAATCATCATTAAGGAGTTAGATTTTAGGATAGTACATAGAGTATACCAGAAATGAAGGCTTTTGATGCATCTTGTAAAATCTTTTGAAGAAATTTAATGAAGAAAGAATATTATAATCTGGTGGATGACATCTTGGTGCTCAATTATTTTGTTGATATTAACTCATATATGTTATTTGTGTTATCTCCTAGTTATTTAAATCATTATATCAAGGATATATTTGATTTATCGAGGCACATTTGTTGCTCTTGTGTGGTTAATTTAATTGGTTCCTTCAAGGAAGGATTCAATTATTTTATGTAATCATGGTAACTTGGGGAGATATCATTGGGAATGATAAGAAGAGCCTAATAACTATACAACCTTGCACATGTATATTATGTATAAACATTTGAAAAGTGCCAAATAATTCGAGTTAAGCCAAGAGGAAAGACACATCTTGACTCTGTTGCCCAAAGTAGATAGAAAGCACTGGTCATATTCATTATAAAATAATACTTCATATAAACTTTATTTACACATTCAAATTTCAAACATTAACAGTAGGATTATTTGTTAGCTTTGCATCTATTTCATATTTTCATGCCATTGTGGATAGACCACCAAAGTTAAAGAATTCACACAACCTTTAAATCTGCATTAATTATTAAGGTACACCCACCTAGGTCTAGAAAAGTTTGAAGTGCAGGGAGTTCTCAACCACATTGGTTAACTTTGTTTGTTAGCCAAAAATGGTGTGAGCCTAACCATAGAGCTTGGCATCCTCTTAGGGTTTGCAACCTGCATTTTTGAGACCTAAGAGATTGGCGACTCTATCGGGGAGCTAGTCAACTCTGAGTCTAGACCACTTTTTTATAGAGTCATTAGATTTCACATTTGTGTAAATATACCTTTGTGAAACTGAGTAAGGAATTATGTTGGGGATAAATTAGAAATATTTTTATTGAATTTGTATCATTTTCTCACTTTTTAAAAAGTGAGTGGCAACTCTATCAAATCTTTAAGATTATTGTATGAGTGATAAATTGAATATCATATCAAAAATATTAGATCTTATTCACCAAATAATTACAATATCACCTAGAATGGATGGTAGAAAATCTCTGCATAAGGGAAGTCCACGAAAAAACAATGGTAAATGGACAAACAAAAGGGATTCACCTCCTCCAAAGGTTACTGCCAATAGGGTGGAACAACATCAAGTCAACCAAAGGTCACACAAAATAATAGCCATAGTGATCAACAAGGTACAACATAACAACCCCTCATAGTGCATAACAGGTTTAATCCTTTACATGAATCAAAATTTGATAATGGTGGATTTTAGTCAAGACATCTTCATATCCAACCTGAGCAAAAAAAATTGAGTGATAGTTTTCTCCATTTCAGAGCTAACCCTCAAAAAATGAGTGAGTTTAATGCCAATGCAGAAGAAGAAAGGATATGAAACCAAAAAGAATACGATTATATAATTGAACTTCAACATAGTGAAGAAGCCTAATATGAACCTATGGAATCGATGGTATCTACAAAAAATCATGAAAATCCACAAGAAAACACACGAAATGTTGAGGAGGTACTACAAAACATACAAATAATACACATAAAGCTCAAGTTAGCCAAACTCAAGGAAGAAGAAGAATGAGAAAAACAAGAGTTACAACAAATAGAATCTTGAAGTACAACATGCAACTCAAAATGTATCCCCCCATAAGAAAGGTGGGGATGTTAGTACAAGTAATGTATAGGGGTTACACCAAAATATAGGCATCCCTAAGGTTCCAAATACACCTCATAGTACAACAAGAAATTCAAGGGGCACAAACTATGTGCAGCAGAATATTCCATCACAAACTTCACAATTACAAAATACTCACACCTCTTCTCAACCCATGGATAATACCTATCCACCTCATGTTCAAAAGTATGTCCCACCTCACCAACACCATATACCTCAAAAAAATGTGCAAACCAATCTATACCCCCACCAGAATGTGCAAACCAATCTATACCCCCACTAGAATGTGTAACAACACATACCTCACCATCAGTATCAACAAGCGTCGCAACATCAACCCAACCAACCTAACCAAAACCCCTACTTGCAAGGAACCCTAAATATAAATAGATATAGTCAACTAGATTTATCTCGACATCAATTATGTCCAGATCCAATAATTAGTGAGTTAAGAAATGCGATCCTGAAATTTTCTAAAAATCATGCCATTACGACAAAAGAACATATAAGAAATTTTGAGGCAGCTATGGATGACTACAATGTACAATATGAAGATATCTCGATGAATTTATTCATGATGTCCCCGATTGAGGATGTCAAGGACTGGTATAAGAACCTGCCCAATGCTTTTATATGTTCTTTGGAAGATTTCAAAGATCAACTCAAGGAACAATATGGAATCCATTATGACCCAATTTTTTCTTTGCATGAGTTAACATGCATCCAAAATAACTATAATGAATTAGTCATTGATTTCAACCAAAGGTTCCAAAGGACATGCAATAAAATTTCACCTAGATCAAAGCCCACAGATGGTATGGTCTTGGCCATTTACCTAAGAGCTTTAGACCCTAATATTGGGTATGAACTCAGAAATAGAGCTCCAAATACCCTTGGAGTTGCTCAAAAGGATACTATACACATTGAGAACAATAGGAAAGCTATGAGAATGATAAGAAAAAGAGAAAATGCCAGAATCCCACAAAATCCTAACAACCAACAAATTAGATAAGACAAATATTATAGATATGAAAGGCCTAGATTGCATGACATGCCATATAACACTAACTGGAAGGATGGGAGACTTGTGGGTAATGATCAGAGACATAATTTTAATAAGGACACCCTTGATCCCTTAAAGAAACATGGGAAACACATGGTAGAAAGTAGTACATGGTGTTTAGCATGAAATCCACCACATTCACCAGAATATTGTATGGTAGCTCAATCCCTACAAGACAATAAATGGTCATATGATTAGGAGAGGGGTGATCATACAATAAATATGTTGGGGATGGGACCCCATCAAATTAATGAAGAATATTCATCTTCTAAATAAGGGTTCAAATATGATGTAAGTAATCAAAAATGCAATGTCAATGTAGGTCAATAGGAAATCTTCTTTGATTAGGAGGATGATGAAGAAGAGGTTGTTTATGTGTCTAATGCAATGAAAAAGTTCCATCTAAGGACACCAACTGAAGAAGAGAAAAGGGCCCTTACATTGGCTGCTATGGTGTAGGCCAAAAGTAGTTACAACTTGAGGAATGAAACCATAAATGCAGATCAAGGAACACCTAGAAGCATGTTCATAAAAGATCAAAATCATAAAGAAAATGTCGAGGATAACCAAAAGAAAGAAAAGACTCAAAAAATTATGCCAAAAGAAACAACAAAAATGGAGCAAGGGAAGACAGGAGACAATGCTAAAATGTAGGTTGAAGAAAAGAATGCCACTAAGATAGAAAAAAAAGAGCAATCAATGACCACCCCTTAATTCGACATTGCACAAGCATTGTCTCAAATTATGATGACAGTACCATTGTTGGAAATGATGAAGGTGGATGAATACAAATATACAACCCTCAAATTGATCTCTAGCATACCCAACAAGCAAAAAAATCAAAAAAAGAATAAGAAAGGTGAATAATGTTGAGAAAGAGATTACAAAGACACCTAAGGTCTACCTTGGTGACACTTTAGCAAAGAATCCCTTGTTGAATGAACTGGATACTGAGAGGGGAGGTGAATTAATACCCACTAAAACTTATTGAGCAATCATCATTCATTCATTTCATCACATAACAGATAAGAGTAATAACAAGCATGACATTCCATAACACAGAAATACCAAATTTTACATGGAAAACCCAATGAGGGAAAAACCACAGTGAGGATTAGCTCACAATATATATAGTTATATTAAAAACCAGCTCACTACCAGATACAGAAGCTCGCTGCTTACAAAGGACTTGCTGTCCAAAAATGGAGGCTCGTTGCCTACGTAAATTGTGTAAATAGAAATTGGCTAACCGCCAAGGTTGAACTGATAAAGTTTTTGATTAAGGAAAAAACTAGTTTTGAAGGGGGCCTTGAATCCTTTTAACAACAAAGAAGAGATAGATAAATCATGAACAAGCATAGATCAGATAATAGTAAGCTACCAAAAAAGAATATAAAAAAGAACTAGCCCAAAGACAACACCACAAAAAACCACCAAAAGTCCAACCACTATGCCAAATTCCTCAAGATATCCACCACCTCTTGCTCCAGATTGTTCACATTTAACACAACTATCTTTATGCCTTGAATGTTGATAGGGGTCTTATCAACCTTTCTCTTCAGGTTCACTCTAGTTCTTTTTCTCGGACCAACACCCTCTGCCTGGCTTTGTTCATTTTCAGCTTCCAGATCCACAATAGTCCTCACCTGATACACATTCTCTAGATTATCTACCATCATATTCATAGTGCTCATAGTAGATTTTAAAATCTTGTGGCTCATTTCTATCATCATTTGGATAGACTCTTTTATATTTGTAAGCTTTTCCTCCATGGCAGTAAGCTTATCATCATGGTTACTCTTAAATTTTTGAAGATCTTCCATAGTTTTCTTGAGGCAGTCCACCATATATTTATTTTCTTCCTCAGTCCACAAATCATTGGTCCTTTCTCTACATCTGGTTATGTGGTCAATCAGATCAGGCCCTTCCAACTTTTTTCTAATAGCCCTCTGTTTTAGCTTAATTTCCTTAATCTCAAAAAACACCTATCTCATTAATTTAAAAAAATTCACAAACCCATTATGACCAATGGAAAGGATATCAATAGGGAACTTGCGATCTACTTTGAAGTAATTGTTGCCAATTTTTACTATAGCTCAATTGGCAGAGCTGATTAGTTTATTTCATTTTAAAGTGAAAATTCAGTTGGATTTATGCATTTGTTTGAGTACTTTTTGCATCAGATTTATCAAGTTTCAGTTTTGCAAAATTTTTTAGTGAATAGAGTTTCAGAGTTACTCAATGCTTTGCAACATAAATGAAGTATAAAGAAAAATGCATAAATGATTAAAGAAGAATCATTTATTTCACAATGTTGTTCACATTTCAATATTTCATTTGTTTTGCAAATACAAATGATTATACAAAATTGCAATAAATTACATTTCTTTTCAGAATGAAAAGGAAAATAAGAATTGAAGGATCCACACAAGCCATGGAGATAGCCAAAATATTCATTACAAGGAATGAAATATACAACTGAAGATAAGGAAAGAAGCATATAATGTAGGGCATATCCATCATTGCCTGTTTGTGTCTTCAGTTGGTTTTTGGTTGTTGCCCCATCCTTGCCACCGCTTTGGAGTAAAACTGCAACATGTAAAAGGGACTATTAGAGCTCTGGATATGGACTACACTATGTGATCTACCAACAGAGATATAATTCTTTGCTTGCAATGCATGGAATCAACTAAAGATGAAGAGCATAATAATGAGAGCTTGAAATGAAATGTCACATCATGGAACTTTTTAAAACTTCATTATTTTATGCTAATATTGTTTGTTTCCTATGCATGTATAGGAAAAGCTATGTAGCTGATAATTTCATGAAGACATAAAAGCATGTGGAGTAAACTGGGATCCCACAAGGGTAGATCTTGGCATGCTACCCCTTAAACATACAAATAGGGCTGAGTAAACAAATGCAATCATCATGCTCATTTGAGCCAGTAAAGGAGTGAAAGAGTTTTCAACTATCAAAACAATAAAGACCATTGCTCACTCATAACAATCAAATCTGAGAACAATGAAATAAAAATCATGAGGGAACAAGGAGCTCAATTTAGATACCAATGAATTCATCAATTTACATATTGAAGGACATACAATACTGTCAAAAGGAGTGCATTTTGCTGTCATATGATGATTTGTTCATATTTTTTTCATGTTGTTTCAAGATGTTATTTTTTGGTGCAGCAAGTGTTTCATGTTCATAAATGGTGATAGTGAGTAGGCATACATATGAAATTCACAAATCAAGCTACAAAATGAAGGATTTTTGCATTATGGTAAGGTTTACATGCTTCAAAGTTTTTTGTACAGAATTGAAGGATTGAAAACCATTTACAACTACTTCATTTAATTATTAAAGTGCATGAGGAATAGCTTAAATTTCAGCTTCACAACAACGAGATTGAGGAAATGATGAAAAGAATAATCTTGTTTATTATCTCAGCATAGAATAGTGAAGCATCATTTTTCCTGTCAAAAGTGATACCCATTTGGGGTCTTGATCCATAAGTGCAAGTTAACATTGATCTTCAATAAATAAACTGAGAAGATCATTTCTTTATGAGGGTTTCATCAATTTTATCATACACCAAATAATGGTTACTTACTACAGGAAAACAAGGAATTACATACATGGCTACAGCTAAAGAGAAGATTTCCTCTTAAATACAAATTACCCATTTGAGAATTTTTATCAAGGAATACAAATTCATGAAATACTATCATGGGTCGATCTTGAAAATTGGAGAAGTGCAAGAGTTTTAGTTTTAGTCCTATGAAAAAAATAACACAACAATCATTACCATAGCCCATAATCATTTGGTCCTCACAAGAAGCTCGAACCCATCTGGTTTTTTCCTAATGAGAAGCAAAGCATAAAGTTTGAAGTTTACACAGATGTAAATAATATAATGGAAATACAGTGGGTTTGCAATACCCATATCAATGCAAGGTTGGTCGTAGCTTGGAGGAGTCTGTAGGCTCACATATTTTCACCAAGGCTGAAAACCCATTTAGGTTTTTCCATTAAAGTCTCAAAGTCAAAGCAACAATATATAGAATTCAAGTTTTTCCTTATGGAAATTCATCAGAAAAGCATATAATAGTTGCGGCCTGTAATAGAGAAAATACACAAAAAAAATTGAATGTTCTTCCATAAAATAATAATCCTCATTATTTGTCAAACTCTTTTAAGTTTTATTCACTAAAAATGCTCAAACAAAACTTCCAATGGCGGAAGATAAAGAATTTCAAAGAAGCTTTGACACAAGAAACAAAGAGAAATGCATAAAATACATGGACAGTCGTGGACTTAAGGCCAAGTTTTGTCTTCAAAATGAAGGAGAGCAGCCACGAAATGGCTCAAGGTTAGCTTACCTTGCTTGTTGATGGAGATTCAACCCACAGAGAAGTCGATGGCCAAAGTCCTCAAACTTTCCTTTCAAAACCCTAGTCTTCCAAGTCGGTGGCTCTTGTAGAGAATTTTTCTAAAAAACACAAAGTGAAGAATGTGAAAATTAGGGTGAAATTCATGTTTTGTCATTAGGGTTTCAATGCCCTAATTCAACTTGGGTCTTTTTGAAATATTTTTTAAAAATATTAGACTCCAAACTATTGCCATGGTGATAAGTCTTTCTAGGTTTAGGTCAACCCATTCAAAGATTCATTTGATATCATTTGTCTAAGTCTTAGGGTAGGCTTTTGATATAATTTTTCAAAGTCCAAAATACCTTGTGGTATTTTATTTATTTTTCAATTCCTATGCCTTAGTGAAAATAAAGCATTCATATGATGCTTAGTTATTTGCTTGATTTTATAGAAAAAAAATGAGAGATCAATAGTAGGTAACCATCCTTATATCTTTTATGATTTTTTTTAAAAGAAAAAATCAATTGTAATTGGAGCATAAAATTTTATATTTTTTTGCAAAGATTTCTAAAATCTTAATTGTAAAAATTAGGGAAAATTGAGAGGATAAAACTGCAAATCTTGTAAAGCAAAGGCTAATCAATGTTTTTTATAAATTTCTTTAAGCTTTTGCTATTTTTAGCAGTGTTGTGAAAGCCGAGTTGTTTACTTTTCCTTGGTCGAATTTGAGAAGTAGGGGATAGAGATAAGGTGTTTTTTCTTCTTTTAAAGCAGATTGAGCCTATTTTTAGAAGCCTTTTGGGATGGGCATGCATAAAGTGTGAGGTTTTCACTTTTATTATTCATTATGGAGCAGTTTTGGATGCTTTTTTCTAGCCTTTTCTCTTGAGCTCGGATTAGGGTTTGGGGAGATATATTTTGGAGAAAAACTTAGGGTTTTCTCAGTTCATATTTTTTGCTTCTTCCTCTCTTGTTCATGCAGAAAGTCTTGTAAGTAGTTTTGTACTCAGATTTTAGACAAAAATACTCCTTCAATTTCAATAAAGCAAAAAAGTTCTTTTTCTCATATTCTTGTCTCATTTCATAATAGAAATTTGATGTCTTTATGATTCAATTTGAATCCTTTTATGTCTTATTGTAGTGACTTTGTGTTCAGAATTGCATAGTTCCAGGTTGTGTGTTGTATTTAATTTATAGATCTTTATACAAATTATTGATGAAAGTGTGTGCCAAATGAGATTGTGAGAGCTATTGTGATAGAGAGATTGTTGTGAGTGGTGTTGTCTAAATCTCATAATTTTTTGGTTAATCATCCATTAGATTTAAGTTTTTTTTTTGTTATCTTTCTACTCCTTATCCCAAAAAATCATTTAGAGTAGAAAATATCATTTGGAGAACCAACTCACTCTAGAGATTCCTTCTTCACATAGATCACCCACATCTGAAGAATTTTTCCATGTGTCAATAGATAGCTAAGTCTTCTATAAGCTTAGCATAGGGTGCATATTTGATTGATAAGAGTAATGATCATCAGCCTTGAGATCACTCAGAAAATGAGGCCTATCCTCATGGTCAGTAGCAAGGTAGCTAGAGTATTCCGATGAGGGGTCTGACTAAGACTCATCCTGATTAGTATCATAGGAGGGATCCTCCAAATCCTTTCTTTTAACCTTCTCTTGGGGGGAGACAACATATTTTCCTTTTTCCTTTGACTTAGCTTCTTCAGAGCCCAGGAACAAAACCTTAACTCTGCCCTTAGAGGTTGTAGAACTAGGTTTAGAGGGGGTGCCAGCTTTTGAATTTCCTCTACTCCCACCCTTCCCCAAATATTTTGAGGGCTGACCAACCTCATCCTCCAAATTATTTTCCCATTCATCCTTTTTTCGTAAAACTAGTACCCAATTCATCCTTAGCAAAAATAGAGTGACGAGAGGGGGAAAATTTGGATAGAGCCGACATAGCTTTATAATGCTCAAAGATAAGGACAAGAAAGCCCTAATCATGCTATGGTCATGAAGACTGGCATTCAAGGAGGTGGAGAGATAGAAAGGGAAAGAAAGCCTTACTTGAGGTCAAAAGTTGAGGAACACAAAATGGTAGCCAAAGACCCTAGTGTATCTCTCGTCCAGAGTTATGTATTCCATGATCACCTTCAACACCTCCTTCCATAAAAATTTAATATTATTGGAGTCATAATTGCTTTTGGAGACCCTACACAAATCCTCTTTTTCCTTTTCATTATTTGGAAACTTTTTCACTACCTAGTCGGAAAGTTTTTTGTCCTTGTAAAATTTAATACCCTCCATGGAGAGCCCCGTAACCTCAGCAATGAGTTGCTCATAGATAGCAACCTTTCTCCCAAAAAAATTAACTTTACCATTCTTCCACACCTTAGCATTATTCCGCAGCTCCTCACAGTTCATCAGTTCCACATGGTGATTCTCACCACCCATAATGGTAGAGTTACAAACCTGCTCGAAAGATTCCAGAAAACCACATAAACTGATAGCCAAAATACCCAAGAAGCGTGTGAGGCAAAAAATATCAAAGTGGCTATTAATTCTATGGTACTCCAGCCTTTGATGTGAAATAATTGAATAGTAGTTCTAAGACTGCATGAATTGATAATCATATCCCATAATCATAAATTAGTAGGGAGATTTGAGACCTTCCTGTGAATTCTATCATACCTTAATAAGGCTAGGACATCAGCCTCCAACTTGTCACCCCTTCGCCACGTGATTCTTTCATTGGCATGAATGTCCTTATTGGCAAAGAAGTCTACCATCGTGTTAATTTCTCAATAAGCATGGGAGATGATACACTTATCAAAAGAGCTTATAATCTCCTTGGAGAGATTAATCCAACTCTCTATAGTCCATGAAGGCTTTTAGAGGACCTTAATATAGTGGATGATATTGTTCGAGTCCCCTTCAAGCCATACATTTTTAAAGTTCAATTGACGGGCAAGATTTGAAACTTGGAAGGCCCCTATGGCTTTAGCAAGGTGGTTGGTCTGGGTGCCCAAGGGGAGCACCACCATTGAAATAAAAATGTCATTCTCATCCCTTATCACTCCCCCACACCTAGTAGTCCTAGGGTTACACTTAACTACCCCATCAAAGTTAATTTTAACCCATCAAGGAGGAGGAAGGTTCCAATGGATTCCATCTTTGGGTCCCTTGGTCTAAGAGAATAAGATATGTCAACATTAATCTTCCAAGCATCAGCAACTCTAAGCTCATAATCTTGGCACCTGACCTTTCCTTTTGCCTTAGTTTTGCAGTTAAGCCTTTTAAGTTCTCTCTCATAGCTCTAATAATTTGACCAAAGACAATTTCCTCTGAAAGAGAAAAATCCCTAAAGATTATATTGTTATGCTCTTTCCAAATACCCCACACCATGTGTGGAAAGATATACCGCCACAATAATTTCAACACCAAATTGTTTGAGGGAGACTTCCACTAGCAATAGAAGTTCAAAATAGAGCCAGGAAAAACCCAGCTAAGGTTCCACAACTGCAAGACCCTGCACCAAATGTCATAGGAAAAAGGATAGAGGAGAAAAAGATGTGAAACAGTCTCAGCCTTCGCACAAAAAAGATAGCAGCTGTTAGGAAGAGAAATACCATGCTTATAGAGATTGCCATTAGTCAAAATTTTATTTTGAAGAAGGATCCAAGCAAAAATATTGACATTGGGTTTAAGGTTTTGCACCCAAGCCTTCACCCACACAAGAGAGGGGAAGAAATGATGATAAGAGGCCACCATCGAGGAGATAGAGAAAGCCCCTACAAAAGACATTTTCCAAACCATAGAGTCCTCCTGTCCCCACAGGCTCAACACAACATAGTTAAGAAGAGACTACATGGGGGAAAGGTCCACACTAATTGTAGAGATGTGAACCCACTCATAATTCCTCCAGTAATCCCCAACTAAAGTACAAAATCTAGATTTTCATTCCTCCATATGATTCTTAAAGATAGAATGATTACAAAGGGGTTCATTCCCGATCCACTTATCTTCCCAAAAAAAAAACAAATTACCATCTCCAAGCTTCTAGATAGCGCCTTTCCCAACAAGAGCCCTAGCCTTAATGACATTATCCCAGAGAGTAGAACCAAGAGGGAGATTCTGAGAACTAAGAAAGTCCTTGAAAGAGATGACACCCCACAAATATTTGTTGTGCCAAATAGCATTTCATTCATGGTCTTCAGCAAAGGATCTCAAAACCTGCTTTTCCAAGAGGGCTTTATTAAAGACTCTGATATTCCTCAGACCAAGACCTCCATATTTTTTGGGTTTACACACATTCTCCCAAGAAACCAGCGGAATCCTCTTCTTCTCCTCAACCCCCAACCAAAGAAAGGGTTTCTAAATCTTTTCAATAATTTTAGAAAATTTGGAAGGGATCTTGAACAAACTTAGAGCATAGACAAGAAAATTCTAAAGGGAAGACTTTAGCAGCATTCAGTTCCTTTGGACTTTATCAAGATGGAACTGATAAAGTTACACCACAAGTGAATATTCAGTTCCTTATATTCTCAGACTATTCACTCACAGACTGATCTTTAGTTCACACACCTATATTTCTTCTCTTCTTCGCGTTCACATTCCATACATCACAACCACACCTTTCTCTTCACATCACATGTTCTTCTTCTAACCAACTTGCATATATACCCATATGCATAGATTAGGTCAACTTCAAGAATAATTCAACTGTTTCAAGCAACATCATGTCAGTTGGGACCAAAGCTAGGTCTTTCATATAATTCATAATTCATTATCAATTGAATATTAGGTCGGCCATGATTAACCTAATACTAAAATGCAATTACAAAAATTGATGCCAGTGCATCACCCAAATATCTAAACATCTGAGAATGCATACGTACATGCTTCCAACCATTATAAGCCTTTTTTCTCAAAATCTTAGATCATATAGATTATCAGAGAGAATATTCAGACCAAAACTACTAGAATTATCATATCAGATACCAGATGGGATAAACTAGGTCTGCACATCGGTATAGGGTACCGAACCAACATGGTGACATCAATGAAAACATAAGACATACTTCCAACATCCCTCTTAGATATCTACCCATTCTACACTACATTATTGATTAACAACAAAATGGTAAAGAATTGTATGATTGACTCAAGAGCTGCAATAAAAACCATACCAATGACTGTTATGAAAGAATTGGGCCTATGGGTGAACACTACTTATGGGAAATTCTATGCAATGGACAATAGGTTTTTCCTAGTGGTTGAAGTTATATGGGATGTAGAGATAAAGTTGGAAGCATGCCCAGAGGCAACGTACAAAACTGATATTGTTGTGTTGGATACTCCTCCCTATTATGGTATGTTGTTATCCAGGCAGTGGACCATTGCAGTAGGGTGAAATGTTTAGCTAGACCTATCATATGCAACAATACTAGTAAATGGGAAAGAGGTCAAGTTGTATAGGGAGCCAAGATCCAAGCATGTTATAGAGAAATTTGATCCAAATCAAATGAATTATTTTTGCAATGTGGATATCAAAAGTTTTAGAATTGAAAAATGACAACCTAAATTAAAAAACATAGAACCAATCAATAAAGAAGCACAAATTGATGAAAATAGTGTATGGCATATGTATTTTGATGGGGCATGTAGCAAAGGTGGGAATGGAGCAGGAACAATATTCATCTCACCCTCTAGAAAAACATTCAAGTACTTATTCTCGTTAACATTTGAGTGTACCAATAATATAGTTGAATACGAAGCATTCTTGTTAGGTTTGAATATTGGTACAAGATATGGGATTAAGTTGTTGGTAGTATACGGAGAATCTGAATTGGTTGTCTCTCAGGTCAAAGCCAAGTACTCATCAAAGAATAAAAGACTAAAACAATACAGAAACACAGTATGGAATACCGTAGAACTCTTTGATACATTCTCAATAGACTGGATAGAAAGATCCAAGAACATAATGGTAGATTTCTTAGCGAATGTAGCTCTAAAAAATGATGACATTACATTAGCATAGATAACAGAGGTAGAATTCAAAATAAGACTTGCAATCCGAAATAACATATATAATTTGTAGGTATTCAATGATGATGAAGACCTAATCAAGTTTTTCCATTATATTGATGAGTATGAGTCCAAGAAATAGACTTCAATGATTTTGTTGAGGAAGTGGATGGTAAGGAAATTTTCTTTGGACAAGAAGTAGTACAACTTAAGACAAATAATATTCCAAAGGGGCTCATGGCATTAGAAATGGTATTTGATGGACATGATAGATTCAATCTAGAACCTACACATGTTAAATAAGAAGATGTTGAAGAAATTAACCTTGGGATAGAACTTGCTCCTAATAAAGTTTATATTGGAAAAAAGGATTAGTCCTAAAGTCATAGAGATGATTATAGTCCTGCTCCAAAAATATAAGCATGCATTTTCCTAGTTTTATGATGATTTGAAAGCATACAAAGAGGATCTCTTCCAACATGAAGTACCATTGAAATATGATGCTAGAGCATTTTGACAAAATCAATGACCCATAAACCCTACATTAGATTCAAAAATGCAGGAAGAGCTTATGAAATTAAGAGACAGAGGCATTATCAAACCAATCAAACAATCCTCTTGGGTATCAAATCTAGTACCTATGAGAAATAAAAATGGAGACATAAGGTTGTGTGTGGATTTTAGGAATTTAAATATGGCGTCACTCATAGATAATTTTCCTCTCCCAAACATGGAGGCAATGCTACAAAAGGTGACAGGCTACAAGCTACTCTCTATGATGGATGGCTTCTCAGGGTATAACCAAGTGAAGTTCAAAGAGTCAGAACAATACAAAACTGCCTTCACCACACCTTGGGGTACATATGTTTATGTGAGGATGCCTTTTGGCCTCACTAATGCTAGAGATATATTTCAAAGGGAAATGGATGTAGCCTTTGTTGATCTGATCAATTCTATAATGATGTTCTCTCAAGATCATCTAACAACCTACTCCAAAAAGGCAGAAGATCATTGTGCACATCTAGAGAAGATCTTCATCAGAGCGTTGGAATATGTCATATCTCTAAATCCAAAGAAATACCATTTTGATGTCACAGAAGGTAAGCTTCTATGACATATAGTCTCAAAGGATGGAGTGAGGATCAATCCTCAATGAGTGGAATATATTGACAAGATCCCCATTCCAAAGACTATAAAATCCATCTGGTCCTTTTTTGAATAGATTAATTTTGTCTGGAGATTCATTGTGAAACCAATCTTAAAAATTTTAAAGAACGGTTCAAGGGTTGACTAGAAAGAGGAATCCATTGATGCATTTGTGTCAATTAAGAGAGAAATCAACGAAGCACCGGCACTAAATTTCTTAGACTTTGAAAATCCCTTTCAGATATTCTCCTTTGCATCATTTCATATAGTAGTGGTTGTAATGTTACAAAATAATAATGAAGGATATGGGAAACCTATGTCATTCTTTAGTAAATCACTTCAAGGGGTACAACTGAAACATGACATTACTGAGAAGAAATCCTATACATTGGTGAAGGTAGTTAAAACATTTAGACCTTACTTGATAGGGGCATAAGTAATAACATATGTACCAAATGTTGTAGTAAAGGATTTTTTTTCACAAAGGAAGGTGACTAGAAGGAGATGTCGATGGATAAACTATATCCAAGAGTTTAATATTAATATTAAAATTACCAAAATTGTAAGGGGACAAGGATTATAAATTTTGATGGTTGAGTCGACCAATTTAGAAGAAACATAGGTCTACAATGTGGAAGAAAAGGAAAATTGGGTATCAAGTATTGAGCATAAATAGTGGTACACTAGCATAGCTTATTATCTTAAACATATGAAGTGTTCTGAAGGTTTGAATGAAAATTAGAAGAGGACCTTAAAGCTCCAAGCATTGAAATATATCTTTATAAATGGAGACCTATATTAGAAGGATAGGGATGGTATCTTATTACTATGCTTGGATGAGGCACAAATAGAACACATATTACAAGATATGCATAAAGGTGTATGTGGAGGTCAATTCTTGGAGAAAACCACCACCTACAAGATATTAAGAGTGGGCTATTACTGGCCTAAAATCTTCAATGATGCTCATATATATGTGAGGAAATGTGAATAATGCCAAAGATTTTTTGGTAGACCAAATTACCAAGGAGCCTTACCATTAAGACCAATGCTTTTTGAAGCCCCTTTTCATCAATGGGGAATTGATTTTATAGGAGAAATTATAGACAGATCTAGTGGTGGAAAAAGGTGGATCTTAGTGGCCATTGATTATTTTACAAAGTGGATAGAGGCTATCCCAACAAAACAAGCCACTAGTAAGGTAGTGATTAATTTCCTACTAGAGAACATCATCACTAGATTTGGGGTACCTGTAAGACTCATTACATACAATGGCATGTGATTTAGGTCAGAGGAATTTAAGGAATTTTGTGATTCATATGGGATAGTAATTTCATATGCCCAAGCATATCACCCCCAAGAAAATGGGAAAGTAGAATCTAGTAATAAGAGTATCATAAAAAATAATCAAAAGGATCCTAGATAACAACAAAAAATCTTGGGATTCCAAAATGAAACTGGCTCTATGGGTAGATAGGATTATTGTGAAGAAGGTCACTAGGAAGTATCCCTTTGAATTAGTGTATGGATCCCAAGCGAGGCTCCCAATGCATAACCTCTTATCGATTTACAAGTTCATTTCGCAAGAAAATATAGATGTCCCTGAACCAATGGAAGAAAGGCTAGAATAGTTGTATGAATTGGATGAGATCAGATGACAAGCACAAAAATAAAATGAGAAGAGACAACTATAAACAAAGTATCTATTTGATAAAAGGGAAAAAGATAGAAAATTCAAAGTAGGTGACATGGTCCTTATGTGGAACTCCAGGAGCCAAGACAAGGGGAAGCATAGGAAATTTGAGGCACTATGGTTGGGTCCTTTTATCATCATTGGTAAATGTGGGGAAGACTCATACTATCTTCAGAACATGACTGGAGAAGATCAAGAATTTCCAATGCATGGACAATTCCTAAAAAACTTATTTTCTTAAAAATCTGATATCATTTTCCATGCACAATAGTTTAGGATTTTTTTTTCTTCTTTCCACCTTCACCCTTGGTCTGTGTCCCAGAGAATGATTTTGGATGCTTGCAATGACCTCACAATCATTCATCGCCAATTGGATCCATTGTTAGGACTAGAAAAATCTATCCAAAATCTTCACAAAAAATCCATCTTCCACCAAAATACTCTATCACTTAGCCTGCCATTTTTCCTATCACTTAAAATATTCCATATACCTGCCATCCTAATAAAATTCACATTCCATTGTCCACCCACACAAGAGCTAAGTTATGTTGTTGAGATAATACCATATCGGTGGGACTTATTTCAAAGTCCCTTCGAAGGAGTCACGGAGTAGCACAATCCAAATATTAACAAAGAAAGAACATCCTATCGAAGCAATCCATATTTGTGTCTCTCTGATAATCCAACTGAAGACCTATCGAAGATACATTGGCATATTAGAAGAAAATGTTTTAGGTCTCTTCGATAAACCGAAGACTGAGCCACCAGGGGATACAAAGAGTTATTTTTGCTTTGGCATGACTTTTGGAGAAGATATACCTTAATATTCAGGAAACAAAAAAAACATCTCTCGAACATAATTTATCTATGTATTGAAGTAACCAATAGAAGGTTGAAGGTACAAATACCTTGTTTACACACTTAATGAATCAAAGAGATTATAGAACATTGGGGTGAGAAATTTGGAAGTCTCTCTAACATCCTGAAGGTAAACGAGTTTTTGATTAGTCTAAAAATTCATCGAAGAGAAATATAACTATCGGAGTGAGTATATTTGACTCCCTTCGATATTCAGATGGAACAACAAAAGGCATGAAAGTGACTTTAGGTATACATCAAGGAGAAGTTTGAAGATCAGAGTGATTGACTTATTAGTCCCTTCGATATGGAAAAATGACAAGGGTAGTAGATACATCATGGTGGAAGGATAAAAACAAAGTCTTATGAACTCATTCCAAAACTTTAATATGAGTACAACATCCTGATGAAGAAAAAAAAGTGTTATTGCAATCATATGTGGTAAATATTTTAAACGAAATTTATTAAAACCACCAACATTTATTTTAGGGGAAATGTAGATTTATTGCTCATGAAAATATTTTCAGCGAGAAATGAGATATTTCACAAAGGAAATCAAGAAAACATAAAATCATGGATTGGGTAACTATTTTTACCCAGGGAGTATTTTATTTCATCGGGTGAAAGTGCACAAAGTAAATACGAAGTGAAATCGCCAACAAAGGAAGGAGTATAATAATTAAAATTAATTTTCACGAAACACAAAGGGAGAAGGGGATTAAAATTAAAATATTTTAATCTGTTGAAGATAATTAATTAAATAAAAGGTTGCACCAGATGTTGTGTGAAGGGTCATAACCCTTGGAAATATAAAGTATATATGATAGTTGAAAATAAAAAAAATCAATCATCATTGAGGAGTTAGATTTTACGATAGTAGATAGAGTATACTAGAAATGAAGACTTCTTATGCATCTTATAAAATATTTTGAAGCAATTTAACAAAGAAAGAATGTTATAATCTGGTGGTTGACATCTTGGAACACAATTATTTTGTTGATATTAATACATATATGTTATTTGTGTTATCTCTAGAGTGATCTCTCCTAGTTATTTAAATCATTATATCAAGGATATATTTGTTTTATCGAGGCACATTTTTTGCTCTTGTGTGGTTAATTTAACCGGTTCCTTCAAGGAAGGATTAAATTCTTTTAAGTAATAACAGTTGCCTAGGGAGATATCATTGGGACTGATAATAAGAGCCTGATAACTATACAACCTTGCACATTTATATTATGTATCAACATTTGAAAAGTGCCAAATAATTGGAGTTAAGCTAGGAGGGAAGACACATCTATCATACACATCTTGACTTCATTGCCCAAAGTAGATAGAAAGCACTATTCATATCCATTATAAAATAATAATTCATATAAACTTTATTTACACATTCAAATTTCAAATATTATCAGTAGGATTAGTTGTTAGCTTTGCACCTATTTCATATTTTAATGCCATTGTGGATAGATCACCAAAGTTAAATAATTCACACAACCTTTAAATCTGCATTAATTATTAAGGTACACCCGCCTAGGTCTAGCAAAGCCTTAAGTGCAGGGAGTTCTCAACCACATCGATTAGCTTTGTTTGTTAGCTAAAATGTTGTGAGCCTAACCATGGAGCTTGACATCCTCTTAGGGTTTGGAACTTGCATTTTTTAGACCTAACAGGTTAGATGGTTAATATGGTCTCCTTGGGTGTTATTAAAGACAAAAGGGGGTTCACCACCAAACAAAGGATTAAAAAGAAGGAAATGCAAATGATATGCAAATATAACTATGCAACTTAAGATATGAAAATCAAAATCAAAATAATGAACTGCGGAAGGATAGAGGGGCACCTGGAAATTGAAGATGCTTGAAACAAGGTCTACACTTCCAAAATTATGACTTTTAATGCACATTGGGACTAATACGCTAGTAGGGGCGATTTAGTCCCACTTTAGGGTTCCAGGTTGAATATGGAATCTACAACTGGTAAACCAAGATCTACCGAAAATGCTTGAAATCTGATATATTCGGACTCATACACCACAAGTGGTGATTTAGGCCTAGTATCAGGGTTGATCTGAAACTTTGATATCTTCTAGTGTTCTCCTATAGCTTTTCTCCTATTAAATCTGAGTCTGAAACTCTGAATTTTGCTCTGTAGATAACTTTTCATGATTTTTCAATGTAGATGACAACTTTGAAAACTTTGCCACTTTGAAAACTTTCTCCAATGTTTCTCTTTAATGGATCTTCAACCTAAATCTACAAATCATACATCAAAGAGAGGGGAAAATGTTGTTTTGTTAGTGGATAGGCATTTTCCTTAGTCAAACCCCATTTTGGTAATCAAACCTTGAAATAAATAGAAATAGAATGGAGGAATGATGAATGAACAAATATGTTATGTTGCAACTCACCAAACCCTTGGAAAAAAGGTTGCAATCTTGTATGAGATGGCTAGCATGAATTTAGATCTTCACTCTTTATTTTATGTTATGGATCTTGACTTGAATGCTTGCTTGAATAATAAGAACCTACATCACAAATGTTAGCTCAAAAACAAACATGATGCATGATGACTTTGACATGATGCTTGAATCTTGAATATAGCTCCAAACACTTGATAATCAGCTCTTGAATGCTCTTGTAAACTCATGTGTAAGTTCTCTTGATTGCTTATGAAGATCTAGGATTGCTTAGGATGAAACTATGTGAAATAACCTTGTATTTATACGTATTTATGCCAAATTTCTCAAAATTACAACACTACAAGCCGATATCAGATGTAGGAGAATAAAATCTCACCAAGAATTTAAATTAAAAATAGGTCCAAGCTAAGCGGGACTCATACACCAGTTGGTGCATATGAGTCCCAATAGGCTAAGATTGGGAAACAAATTTCAAGAAATGTTAAGTTTTATGCCAAATTTAGGTTTAGGCCCCGAAACTTAGGTGGGACCCATACACCCAAGGTGGCGTATGAGTCTCAGATCACTAAATCTAGGCCATACAAACCAAAAACATTAAATTATGATTGGTTATTAGATGTTTCGGGATTATCCTCAAAAAGATGCATTAAATAGGGCATGTGGATGCAAAATAGGACCAAATATGGCATAAAGAAGCCCAATTTTAGCAAGGAAGGCCCAAACAAGTGTGAAAATATAAAGGGATACATTTTTCTACACTACAACTTGGAACACACACTAATGTATCTTGGAAATAATGGATAAATGATTTCATGTCTAGGGCTTCAATTTCCTCCCTGTGAATTGGTTCAAAATTATCTACTTCCCTTAGTCCCTACAATTAGGGATCAATTTAGCCTTGTTAATAAATATGTTCAATTGTATTCTATACAAAAATAATTCATTTCTAAAGGAGGATTTACCTTTTTATTAAGATGGAAAATTTTTTTAACTAACTCATTACTTATTGTATATATTTTCCACCCTCAACATTCTAAACAATAGAATTCCTAGTGTTACACATCTTTATTGACCTTTTAACTAACTTAGGTATGACAAGATGGTTGGAGACAACTAACTTGGCCAAATAAAACCTCCAATAATTATAATGTGAGATTTTCCTCTAGAATTGTTTGAAGAAATAAAGGAAAAGTTTGTCTTGTTCTTGAAACTAGCAAGGCCATGAATTTCAGCCATATAATCCTCTAATTGGTTTATCAAGACATCTTTATATGTTTTTTTATTATTTTCATGGTCCAATTGATTCATTTAATGAAATCTTATGTGGAAATTTTATTTAGAAGACATCTTTAATCTAGAGGGTGTCATGGGAATCTAGGTTATGTAGTATTAAAATTTTAATTTTAAGTAATTAAATCCTTATACAATTGCTTCATATAAAAAAATTTAACATAAAATAAATAAGAGACAATAATAACCTAATTAAAATGAGAGAATGAGATGCAAAAAAATAAAACTCACTTGTTGATTTCTCCCTTTTGCACAATGGAGTTATAACAACTGAATCCACACAACCCTTAATCAACCAATGAATAATCAATTATTGTAACAATATATTCCTCAAATATAAATTATTTGCAAGAGTGTAATAATAAAATAGGGTACACTTAAGTATTCTTACAATATGAATTATTCCTTGATTTTATGAATATGTACAACTCAAATTCATAGGTAGCTTATTTATGGATTTTCTCATGTGCATGTTGCTTAAGGAAGAATACATGAGTTTAAATAGTTTGAATTAAAAATAAGCCTTAAACATTGATTATTTTTATATTTTAAAATCAACAATGTTATGCAACCACACCAAGTTCATTTTTATCATGAGTGAAGATTTGGGATAACACTATAAACTCAACTTGGGACACTAATTGGTATAGCATGGAATACAAGACCCACTTCAAATTATATGTAAAATTACTACACCTCAAGTTATGTAATGTCCACTTAACATTGAATATTTTTATATTTTAAAATAAAAAATTTATGCAACCACACCAAGTTCATTTTTATCACTAGTGAAAACTTGGGATAACATTATAGCTTCAACTTGGGGCACTAATTGATATAACATGGAATACAAGACCCACTTCAAATGATATGTAAAATTATAACACCACAAGCTATGTAATATCCACTAAATTTATTTTTTTAAATATGTTAGAACATATAGAAATAATCCTATGAATATGTGTCAAGTGGTGTGATATGATAGATGGCACTAACATGCTAAGTTGAGAGAATAGGCATATAAAATCCTTATGTGAAGGCCAAAACTTGGCATAAAAAATAAGAAACTACAAAGTTTTCACCGAAGATCTATTATTTAGACTATATGAATTAGCATATAGTGAGCATATTGATATGATTGGCCAATAAATATTCAACACGTGATCAATAAATATGAGGATCAACATCTATCACCATTTTGTATTGTCCGCCCACTCAACTAGCACCCAAGTCCCAACATTTAAAAACCTTTGAAAATAATAAAATATTGACAACACTGATGCACCGAGTTAGGAAATAGTGTGTAACACAACTTCACATAGGGATCATTTCAGACAATAATTTAATAATAAACATTTAATTGACCACATACAAAAAAATTATGATCCATGGAAATAGGTATTTCTGTAACTATGGATTTTTCCTGCAAGATTAATGGTTAGCAACTCACATGCAAATACATAAATCCACAATAAAAAAATGAAAAGAAAAGAGTGAAAAAATCTCACCCACGTCCTTTATCCTCCATGGCTGACTTCCATTGCACCTTCTAGTTTGCTGAAATAATCAAGTGCTTTCAAATTTTGGATGAGCAACTCTAAGATATTGACTAGTCCTAAGCAAGTTTGAAGGATTTAAGATCTAAATGCAAGAGAAACTCTACTCCTACAATAACTAAATGATAGGAAAAGTACTCAATTCACAAGAATGCTAAAAGATTAAGAGATTTCCTAGATGTCAAGAGATATGAGAGATGACAAAATGAGGGGAAAATTGTATTTTCTATAAACTGCAATTTTGGATGGACGGATGAGATCAAAGATTGAGAAGTGCCCTAGAATTTGTGGTCAAAATTCAAAAAACAATCTCTTAATTAGGGTTAGGGAAACTTTAGGGTGAAATTTGAAAGGAGTGGACAAGATTTAATTTAAGAAATTAAATTAAGGAAGGAGAATAGTTGTGACAGTGAGATAAGAATTAGTAAGTGGAAAAGGATGAGTTAGAAAATCAAGTTATTTTAGAAATAACTTACTTTGTGGAGAGAAATGCTATTTTGAAATTAATATTTTAAATTAATTCCAAAATGGTGAATTCATGTGACAGTAAACAAGTATTATTTTATTTACTTGAGGAGAGAGAAATTTAAATAAATGACTTTTATTTAAATTTAGAAATGAATTATGAGAGACAATTAAATAATTTATTTAAATTATTTAAATGTGAAAGAAGTGAATTAATAATTAAATAAATTGTGGGAGATTTATTTAATTATGAGAGGATTTTAATGTTAGAGACATATTTAAATAAAATTGATTTATTTAAATAATCAAGAGGGAATAGTGTATTAAATAAATTTAATAATTTATTTAATTTAAAGAGGACTTTAGACATTAGTGAAGTATTTAAATAAAATTAATTTATTTAAATAATCAAGAGGAATAAGAGAGATGAATTAATTAAATAATTAGTCATTATTTAATTAATAGTTGAATTAATTAGAGTGACAATTAAATTATGTATAGAAGAATTGATGATAAAATTGAGTTCACAAGCTTAGGTCAATTTCAAGTGTCTATATTTTGCCTCTCTTTTTCATAATGTAGTTTATTGCGTTATGGCAAAGAAAACAAGTCAAAGATATGCCCCAGTGAAGGTACAAAGTGTCCATGCCCCCTCGGGAAATTTTTTGAATTTTGGCCTACGGTCAAATTTTTTTGGAAAGTGTCCCAATTAAGCTAAATGAATGGCCAGAAAATCAACGGTGCGATCGGTTTTGAAAACGGAGGACGATAAGCTAGTGAAAATGCCAATCAAAGGTGGTTAAATGAGCCTTTAGTACAAACCCATCAGGTCAAACCCTAATTTTCAACCTATAAATAAGTTGAAAAAGCTAAAGCAAGTGTCATTTTCACATTTTCTATTCAGAAATTTAGAGATCAAATCACGAGGAGAAGATGGTGATTCTCGTGACAGACCACCATGGCTACTGCGTGAGGACATTATGATGAAACGAGGGTGCAGAGGCACCGATAAGTACCATATCTAAATTTTAATTTTTTCAATGGAACAAAAACAAATGCATTGCGACACAAATGTTGTCGCGTAAACTGCAAACGCCTTCGCATTCAATGCATTTGATTGCATCGTGATGCAAGTGCAAAGGGTGAGTAGGTTTAGGTTTAAAAGCATGCAAGTGATAGAGAAAACAATGCAAGCATGGTGATGAGCAACGCAATTGTGATATTGTGATGTAATCGCCATGCCAAATGACACAATTGTTATAAAATGACGCAATTTCCATATATAAAGATGCAATCGTTGTAAAGGTTCACAATTTCTAGTTGGAATGACACAACCGCTAAGGTGCGACGTAATTGAGAAATGCAGAGCCGCATGTGACTTCGTGTGATGCAATTGCAGTTGACCAGGTTTGACCAGAATTGACTTAGTGTAGACTCTTTTTTCAGATGCATTTTTGGTTTCTTAGATAGTAATAATGTGTTGAATTGCTAATCCATGTGTGCTAAGCATTTTTTCTGCATATATAGAAATGATTGTGCCTATCTATACGTGTGAGTTCAAACCTTCGACTTATGCTTTCAAAGATCGACTGAGTGACCAGGAGAGACAATGGCTGATGAGATTAGGTTTGTATTATGTGACCTACATGCCCATTATTCAGGCAAAGAGGGGGTTACTGACAGTGCTCTACGAGAGATGGCACTTAGAGACCTACTCTTTTCACTTACCCATAAGGGAGGCCATTTTTACCCTAGAGGATGTATATCATATTTTGTGCATCTCGATCAGCGGGGAGAGAGTGGTATATGATCCACACAGAGGGTGATAGGCCCTAGGAGAGATGTACGAGGATGTAGATGGTATAGGTTTAGGTATTCATGGATATGAGATCGGGTGGGAGTTTGTGGCTGACTACTATCCATGATGGGATGCCATGCTTATGACATTGATTGATGGAGTTCTAATTCTAGATCATCGTGGATATTGGTTTCCCATAAGATGGGGGGATGTACTAGTTCATATGCACAGTCAAAGGACATTGTTTTCTTGGGGACCCTGCTTGTTGGCTATGTTGTATCATCAGCTACATGAGGTTATATATCAGCAGGGATAGAGTATTAGTTGTGGTACCACCTTACTCATGATCTGGGAATGAGAGTGCATTCCCATCTTCCACCCACCAGTATATATTTAACAGCTAGGTGATGGTATGCCTTATGTTTACCTATATGTTGGTTCAATTAGCCAGAATCGTGTTGGACATACCGGGTACTAGTGACATCAGATTGACACATTGGTTAGCTTTATCTAGAGGCCTTACAGAGATTTTTCTCAGTGGCCAGATGAGGATTACCATCTTTCTTTATGCAGACAGTTTAGATATTTGATTGGCCACATAGTGTAGATTCATTGGATCATCAAGATGTACCTATCCTAGTGGGTACTATGATACTTTGGTGAGCAGCAGGTTATGCCAATGGGGATAGTAGAGTATGCATGATCATCCAAGGAGACCATATGGGGGCCATCGATAGTAGTGGAATTGGTAGAGCGGCAGATAGACAACCTGATTGTACACCAGTTGAGTTGGAGTGGAGGTCTAGCAGATGCAAGGACATTTGTTGAGTGTGACACTTGGTGGCAGGTTCACAGGTCAATTCCTTTGACAAACCTAGATGGTCAAGCTCCTATCGATCGGAGATCGGTCATTCTGTGGGCATGGAGGGGAGGTCGGGGTGGCAGAGATGGTGGTTAGGGAGATGGAGGGAGAGGTGGTGGTCAGGGAGATGCGTGGAGAGGTGGTGGAGATGATGGAGGTGGGGGTGGGAGGAGGAGGAGGGGTGATGGAGGGTGGAGGCAGCCCAAGAGAGTTAGACAGTGAGTGGGTGGTGCACCATTGTCACCCATCAAGGAGGAGGGTGAAGAGGGAGATCAGGCAGAGAGGGAGGAGGTAGAGGCCAAAGGAGAGGAGGAGGTTGATGTTAAAGGAGAAGAGGATGTTAGGGGAGACGAGGCTAGAGGAGAGGGAGAGAAGATAGGAGAGGAGGATATTTTTGTCGAGCACCATCCTCTTGACATTGATGTGGAGGAGGTCTGAGGAGAGGAGAGGGAGGAGGAGAGAGAGGAGTTAGAGGAGGGGGAGGATGAGGCTGAGAGGAGGTTATGGGAGCAGATGCTAGAGGGTGAGGAGGAGGGGTATAGACCACCCACTTTTCCAGTGGATGCGACTATGGACCAGAGGGTTGTAGACCTTCAGAGAAGATTGGATGTGGCCTTGTCTCAGAACAAGGCCTTGGCAATAGAGCTAGAGGTTGTGAGGGTGAAGAGGGATCAGGTTGTCATCAGGCAGTAGAAGGCTAAGACTCAGATGTAGGAGTTTGCTCAGTTATGCACAGGATCATCAAGAGACATGGCTAGAGAGCTAGTTAGGATGAGTGAGAGCAGGGGCTGCTATATATTATTATATGAAAAGTTCATACCACCAGAGAGATGAGACCCGGGATTTTCCTTATCATATAGTAGGACAGGTAGTGGTACTCGAACCTACAACACCAGCAGGTCACATAGTAGTAGTCATACGAGTGTTGGGGGGTCCACCTCATCTGGGAAGTCATCAGGACATTGATCCCATAGCTCACATAGACACTCCTCTAGTCACAGCCACAGGTTAGGGTATGACCATAGATCGGTTTTATCAGGACAGTGGACAGAGTAGAGCTAGCCTTCCACCATTGACCCTTCAGGATCTTAGAGTCAGGATCCAGCCACCATGCCCATTTAGGTTACATTTCATGTGATTGGTCAATAGTAGCCACCCCACGGGTCACCTCCATGGGACGGAAGGAGCATGTCATAGGATTTGCACTTGTTTATTTTTATGAGACACTCTATATTTTGACATTCAAGCCTATGAGCTCCATTTTTGGGATATCCTGTGACATGATATTCTTTTTGAGGCTATATATATGAGATTCTTTTGGATACGGACTATATGATTTTGTGTGTTATGGTGCTCCATGATTTATTTGATGTTATTCTATGTGATGCATTTATGATGCTATAAGATGTATGGATATCATGTTTTATGGTTGTGAATGCAATTATGGATATAGTTATGTATGTATGCATTATGTGATGTATGATGATTTTTTTCCTATATATTAATGCAAATGATGATTATGATGTTTATGTGTTAATGCCAATGATGAGTTTATGTAAATAATAATGTCATGCAATGTCAATTATGGTATTTGATTTATGCAAATGTGAAATGAAATGCTCGTATGATCATATATGCAGCTCTATTTTGTATGTCATAGGATATCATCAAAGGATGAGAGAAGAGAAGACGAATATGGATGTTAGTGTGGAGAAAGATATGCACATTGATGCAGAAATAAAAATCCTTCAACAATTTCCATAGTACTATAATAGTTGTTGCTCTTAATCATTATTGGGAGAAAATTTCATGATGGCTGACAAACACTATGATATGAAATAGATCAATAGAGTACAAGGTCAAACCATCACATAGATCAACCAATCATAGACAAGGATGATCATGACACATACGAGGAATGTAATTGCACCTAGTCATTTTGTCATAACCAACCACAAACAGACAAGACTAGTCATGAGACATAATTGTGTCTCTAAATCCTGATGTCAAGACATCCTCGAGAAACTAGCCACATAATAGTAAAAAACAGACAAGAAAATCATCGTGCTACGTCATTGCTCCTCTAAATACTGAAGTCGGGACATGCTCGAGAAACTAGCAGCATGATGATCAAAAGGACAAGGATGATCATCATGATACATCATGGTTCCTCTGACGTAAAGAAATAATATCATGATAATCACCAAAAAGATAGATAGTGTTTGCCAAGTGTTCGCAAAGTGAACAAATTGTCAAGTGTTCAAAATGACAAGTGTTTTGATGTTGAAATTCCAAAGTTGATAGGGTTTAAGTTGCCAACTATCGAATGATGCCATATTTAGGAAGGACACATCCTAAATTATTTTGATGTCAAGAGGATTGATTCTCGAAGTCAGGAGAATCTACCAAAATTCCAGATGATGAGGAAAATTCTTAGGAAGGACACATCCAAAAGCATAAAGAGATGATGAGAGTTGCTTCTCAAAAGGACACATCTAAAGAAGAACCCAAAAAAATTTGACAGGTTGATTTGTCTTGATAGAATTTGACTACATACCATTGCTGACATGTTGGTTTGATTTGAAAAGTTCATGAAATCGATTGTCGATAGATTTCCTATTTAGGATTGGAATATAGTTTGATGTGTGTGAAAGTGCACTGCCATGAACCCTAATGGACTGACCTAGTGCAGCCTTAGGGGATCATCAATTGATGGCCTTTCCTATGTCATGCACTCAGAGATCTCATAGTTCAACACAACCAAATTGAATCTGTCTGAAGGATAGAGGATTTGAGCCATGATTTCATTATGACAAACCTAGAAGGATGGACCTAATGTCTCAGGGATTCAAAGATGAATCTTGCCTATGTAGAAAATGCGCAGAGACAACTTAGTTCAAACTAGGACAAAGACTGGCTAACGTGTCCTACTTGACAAGATGTTACTGAATTTGACTCTATTTTTGGGATTTTGACAATGATTTCAATGTTTTTGTGTTTTCTTCAAGAAATTTTTCAATTTTTAGGTCTTTTTTTTCAAGACTTTTTAGGATTTTTAGGATTTTTTCAAGACTTTTTGCAATTTTTAGGATTTTTTTCAAGACTTTTTACGAATTTCAGGACCATGTGCGATATCCACTATAGTCAAATGATAAATTTCTTGCCCCCAGGTAGGTTGAGGACTACCTAAGATTTGGGAAAGGGCATACAAGAGATAAAAGGCAAGGATATGCAAGGTGTGATGTCAACCATTGCTAGCGATGGATGGAAATTTTAGGATTGATGGCAAGTATCATGAATGTGTCAAGATGTCATGGTTATGCAAAGAGGCCAATTAGAGTAACTAGTAGATGGTGGAGCAATGATCAACTATGCATGGCACCCATTTTCCAAGTTTTCACTATTGTACAAATTTATTTCTTTTGACTATTTTTGCTATTTTTTGATTTTTTTGGTGTTATCGAAATGCCTGTTTGTCAGGTTTTCATCAAGGTAATGATTTTTTTTATTTTTCAGGTTTTTAGCCAAGCTCTTTGATGCTACGTGTAAACTTTCATGGATGTAGGCTATTGATGGGTTATGTCAACTATTCTCCATTAGGTGTGGCTAGTTGATAAGCTCCATAACTGAATGTTGCAGTAATGATATAAGGACCGAGCCAATTAGGCTCAAACTTTCTAGGCTTCTCACGGTCAGCTTGATTTCTTGGGTTCTGCATAAGGACCAAGTTACCAATTTCAAATTTTTTGACCATCACTCTTTTGTTATATCTCTTATAGAGATGATTTTGATATGCCTGTAAATGGTTCAAGGCATTTTGTCTTCTTTCTTGTAGCATTTTTAGCTCATGTAGGTGAGACTGTCTGTATTCTTCATCATTGATCATTCCCTTCAAGGAGACTCAGAGAGAAGGAATTTTGACCTCGATGGGCAATATGGCCCTGATCCATAGACCAAGGAAAATGGAGTGGCTCCAATAGGTGTACGAATGCTGGTTCGATAGGCCCACAAGGTGGGATTGAGTTAAAAATTCCAATCTCGGCCAACGTCATTGATGGTCTTCTTAAGAATGCAAAGAATTGTTTTATTTGACGCCTCATCTTGACCATTGCCTTGCGGATAATATGGGGTGGAGAAATAGTGTTGACTGTGGAATCGCTCATAGAGTTCATGAACGTCCTAATTTTTGAATGGATGACTGTTATCATTGATGATGGACTGTGGGACACCATACTAGAAAATGATGTAATTAAGGATAAACTTTGAGATTTTCTTACTGGTGATGTAAGTGAGGGGAATGGCTTCGATCCACTTAGTAAAATAATTTGTGGTTGTGATGATGAACTTATGGTCATTAGAGGAGGATGGATGGATTTTTCCCATGAGGTCAAGTCCCCATTGTGTGAAGGGCCATGGAGATGTGATCGGTCTCATCTCCTGTGTAGGTGCATGTATTAGGTCATTGTGTACTTGGCATTTCTAACATGTTTTGACAAACTAAAGTGCATCTTTCTCTATTGTATGCTAGTAATACCCCAGTCTTGTGACTTTTCTGGCTAGAGTTGGGCCACTCGAACGAGATCCACATATACCCTCATGTACCTTTTATAAGTTTGTTCATGTTTCATCAATTTTGAGACAACAAAGAAGGGTATTGTCAAAGCTATGACGGTAGAGGGTGTCACTGACGATGGTGTATTGGGCGGATTTTCATAAAAAGGACTTTCTCTGGTTATTGGAGAGGTTGGGTGGTAGGGTTTGGGATTTAAGATAATCATAGATGTCCTAGTACCAAGGAAAACAGGGACCAACAATCTCACAAACCATTTCTAACTCTGGTATGTCATATGCAAGCATCAATAGTTGTTCCACTAAAAATTCAAATTGTGACACATTATTTGGGATGTCTAAAAGAGATCCAATAGATGCCATTGCATCGGCTACCTTATTCTATGTCCTAGGGATTTTTTCAAAGGCAATCAGCTTGAAATATGTCAAGAATCTATCCACCATTTTCTTGTAGGGGAGAAACTTTTCATCTTTTGTTTCATAATCATCATTCACTTGGTTGATAACTAATTGAGAATCCCCAAATACTAGCAGTGTCTGAATTTTCCATTTAATTGCCATTTTGAGTCCTATGACCAGTGCTTCGTATTCTGAAATGTTATTAGTACAAGGGAAGGAAATCTAGAATGCCTTAGGAATTGAATCCCCTTGTGGTGTGATGAACAAGATGCCAGCTCCTGAGCCATGACCAGTGTGAGACCCATCAAAATACAATTTCTAAGGTGATGTGGGTTGTGCATGAAAGATAGACTCATCAAGAAATCAGTTATTAGTGGATGAGTGCCTTAGATGGGTGCATTTCCAAGTTGATCAGCTATTACCTACCCTTTTATTTCCTTCGCTCAATGTATTGTATGTCATACTCACTCAAAATCATGACCCACTTTGCCAACCGGCCTATCAATGTTGCCTGACTTAGGAGATAATTTAGTGGATCAATCTTTGCTACCAACTGTGTTTAGTGGTTTAGCATGTAGTGTCTTAATTTCTGGGCCGTAAAGACAACTGTGATACAAGCATGTTCCACAAATGTATAATTAAGTTCATATCCTATCAATGTGCGACTGATGTAGTATATGGCTCTTTCTTTTTCCTTATAGTCATTTTGTGCCAATAATGCCCCCAGTGCATTGGTAGTTGCAAAAACATATAGGATCAATGGCTTGCCTTCAATGGGCGACATTAAGATAGGTGGTGTCAATAGATATTCTTTAATTTGTTGGAAATTTGTTTGGCATTTGTCTGTCCATACAAAGGGGATACTTTTGTACAACAAGTACTGAAATGGTTGACACTTGTCTACCAACAGTGCAATGAAGCATTGAATGGACTGCAATCTACCCTAAAGTGTTCTCAACTCGCCGATTCCTTTTGGGGGAGGCATGTCTAGGATTTCTTTCACTTTAGCAGGTTCAACTTCTATGCCTCTCCTTGACACTATATAACCCAATAGTTTTCCTGAAGTAACTCCAAAGACACATTTTTTTTGGTTCAATCGAACCTTGTACTCTTCTAGCCACCTAAAAAATTTGTCTAGGACCCTGAGATGATCCTTCCATGTCAATGATTTGGCCAAGAGGTCATCCACATAATCTTCCATCAGTGTATGCATGAGATCATGGAATATTTTTGTCATTTCCCTTTGGTATGTGGCACCTGTATTCTTTAAACCAAAAGGCATAACATTCCAACAGTATGTCCCCCAAGGATAGTTAAAAGTTGTTTTGTGTTGATCTTCAGTGGCAATGTGGATTTTATTATAGCCTAAGAAACCATCCATAAGGGAAAGCATCTCATATCCCGCTGTGAGATCTACAATCATATCAATATTCGACAATGGGAAGTCATCTTTTGGATAGGCTTTGTTCAAATCATGAAAATTTGTATATATGCAGATTTGTTCATTGGGTTTAGTGACTAGTACAATGTTGGATATCCAATCTACATAGTCTATTGATCTTATAAATCTTGCATCCAATAACTTCTTAAGTTCATCTTTGACCGGTAATGCGATCTGTGGATGCATTTTTCTTAACTTTTGTTTGACCAGTTTGATGCCTAGAATTAAAGGAAGATGATGCAATACTAATTCTAGATCTAGGCCTAGCATATCAGCATATGACCATGCAAAGTTAAATTTTCTCTCTAAGAAGAATTGTTGGAATTCTGGTTTTTCTTTTTCTGTCAATGATGCAGCAAGAAGAATAATTTTGGGGTTCTTTGTTGTAGCTATGTTAACTTCCATGGCGTCTTCAATAAGCATTGCCAATATTTCCTATGTTACAGGAAGAAAGTCCAATCCTCCATCCTTAGGTGCCTTAGAGACGTTTCCACCTTCGGATACGTCCTTTATTTTTACTATTTTATTGTCAAAAGTTTCCTTTTGGTTTTCACCTAGAGACATTTCTTTTTTTATTTTGTTATTTGTATTTTTACGACTAGAGGATTGCACAGTCTCCCTGAAGTAAGTTGCATAATCTAGATCAATAGAAAATCCTACCTTGTGGTCACTCCATGGTATGCCCTCACAGAGTCCCATGAATTTTGCAATGGCCGCATCATTCAAAAAAAATGTCCATGGCAGGTGGATCTTGTTGGTCCCAATCAATCAGTTGTGGGTAAACAAGGGAAATACCATCTTCAATGTTGGTAAAAGATGGGGAAGATGTGGAAAGCATGCAAATTAAAGCCTCGAGTGTGAAGGTTGACTTGTCAATTTCAACTTTCACATCTGATGCAATAGAGGGACTATATTCAGATTCTGATGAGTTGCACTCATAATAGGGGACAAAAGTATCACCATCATGACTACTAGATGGTGGTTCAAAGGCATGGATGGTAGGTTCAGGCATTTCAAGCTCATGGGTGGGCTAGGGAATGGGTTGGGATAATTCAACTGTTACCAATGACAATTTATGTTCTTCTGGATCCCAAGGAATGCTCATCCATTCCTTATTTTTAGAACGATGATCAATAGGGTCAATGTTGTACATTTGGTTGAATCTTTCCTCAAAAGGGAGTTGGCC